>OY759170.1:67042930-68242930 GCA_963662145.1 Sturmia bella | reverse complement strand
ATCGTTACAAATTATGGTTATTTTTAACATTACCTACGTGCCATATTAATGGCATCATCTAGATACTGTAAATTATACAGCACCTTGGCCAAGTCGTACATAACCTCTGATACCGAAGGCGATATATCTAAAGACTGACAAAAACATTTGATTGCCTGTACGGGCTTACCAATAATTCGCCAATAATTTCCTATGTGATGATAAAGTTCAGCAGACAGGGGTTTCTGTTTCTTAAAATATTTTAAACGTTTCTCCAAAGCTTCCACATTAAAATTTTTATGATTTTCTTGATCATGTGATTGCAAAAAGAAGTATATTACCTGTACAATGAAATGTGAATTTAATATTTTTTTAAATATGTAATACACACTGGGCTTACATCTGGTTCAGGTATATTCGGCATTTGTTTGTATTTGTAATGTGTTACTAAATTAATGATGTGTTCGTAGTTGCTATTATTTAACGGTTGGCCGCAATCTAATGTGTCAAAGTTTTTGGAATTATTTCGTAGTGATATTTTATTTTCCATCTTCTGTGCAAAAAACTTTTCATTTCTATTATTAAAACTTGCAGCAGGTTCAGCTTTTAATTTTCTTGCTTGTAGCAGTGACTCCAACGAGTTGTCCGCTGACTGACGTAACCAACCGTTGTGGTTATCAATTCGCGTGGAAGACACCATTGTGAAGAACTTTTTGTCCCTTGAATATACTTCAGCCATTGCATTAAAGTTATAGATCACATTTTCGTCTAATTGACTGTATTTAACTGTTTCACCTGCCAAAAAATCGCATTGTTCAATTTTTCCCGTTCGTGCGTTCAGTTTCCACATTGTTGATGTTCCAGAGTTTGTCATCCCGAAAAGAGCACACAACAACGATATTACTAAGTACATCAGCATACTTGTTGGCATCATGAAGGCAAAAATAATTATTCAATTTTGTTTTTAATTCTTTAATGTAGTAATTTAAGTATCAACACTTTTCTGTATAAAGTCCTTTTGAAAGATTTTTTATTTTAATAACACTTGTTATTTTACATATGTCAATGCTTAGTAGTTTTATTCGATCTGGCAGCCCTTTACTTAGTGTTGGGCAATAATAGGAGGTACATTTGTTAATGCTAAGTAGAAAAAAGGGCGAAATCTTTAATGAGAACTTAGTTTTATACGTAAATAGATACATATTTGTATAAATATATACTCTGCAATTTTGGTTCATGTTCAGGAAGAAACTTTTATATCAGAATGGATCAAAGAGAGACCATACAAGAAAAATCTATTAAGAAGCACAGAGAGAAAAAATATCACATTTTTTTTGGCATACGTACATACATATGTATGAAAGGCATTATAGACAGGTTAAATTGTGAAAAAAAATCTAATTAACTATGTGGATAATTCTGTTACAATGAATTGATCCCTATTAATACCTGTTGGCTTTCTGTATTATAACTGGCTTATTTACACATAAATATTATTTAGTTTTTGTTAAACACTTGACAAGAATTGTATAGTTTAATATGAAATAAGCATATATCCACATACGTTTTAATATACTTTTATTCTGGCTTTCAAGAAGTTGTGTTTGATAAGTGTGCATGTTAAGATTTTCAGCGACGATCAAATTACATTCTTACATATATTGTAGTAATTAGTCGTTATTTGTCCAGGCTTCGTACCGAGACAAATAAATACACACGTGTAAATTGTAAGAATTTCGATGACCCAGAAAACTCGAATCTCACAAAGGGATTTTGAGCTTAGCATAGCAAAATACTTATAGCTCACATAATTTTATTTTTATAGGATATATTCGCTGTTATACAGTTTAAATGGCCTTAAAGAAGCATAATCGGTATTCGTAATTGCTTTCAGCTTTCTTTAATATCTAAATCATTTATTTGTCTTGTTATCAGCTCAGGATATAAAACTATGTCCGCTTTATTACTGTAATCACCAGGAACATATTTGCCTAACAATTCAGGGTGCTCCTTCCAAAATTTGTCCCTTATCATATCTTCATGGATTGGTACAATCAATTGTCTTTTATTATTGAAATTTGCTAGAGTTACTTTCTTTCTTAGCAAAATGGTTCCCTTTCTGAACATTGCGGGAAGGCTGTTATAATTAACACCAAACCTTGAGAACAATAATTCATTTTTGTCTGCTGAAAATGTTCCCCGTAGCTCTGCTTCCGCTTCTTGATTGGTAAGACCGCCTTGAAGAACTAATTTCCAAAATATAGTATTATATAAATTATTAATGTGTACATCAGCTTGTCGCCAACTTAAGTAGTCTTTAAGATTTTGTTCAGAGGGATATAAAACAACACGGCCATCAAAACAGGGTGGATATTTAAGCTTTTTTTCTTTCATCCAGTAAGCCCAGTTCATAACATATGAAGATGTAAAAAGACTTGTTACGTATGACAACAGCTTTGAAAGTCTTCTGTTGAAAACATTTGTTTCTTTACGAAAAACAAATGAGTATTCATCACTTTGTCCGTAGGATATTATTATATCCCTAAATTCTTCCATAACAGTTTGCGCCGCATTATTCATTAGATTTAGGGCTGGCGAAAAAATGTTAACTGAATTATAAAAGCACACATTTTTTGAATAACATCCATACCATTTTGATCATTTGGTTTTTCAAAGTCATGAATTTTCGAAAATTTGTGAAAGCCTTTTCCGTCCACTCGAATTACAATCCACACGTTAGGTAATATGCAATCATCTCTTTCATATCCTTTAACGTATTCAAACCGACTGCAAGCCATTAAGGAAAATGTATTGATATAACGTGTTTTATTTAATTCTTTACAAAGATTACTCAAAACTTTTAAAGTTGGCTTCATTAGAATTTATCTGCAACATAATAAACAGACAATTCTGCGATAATAAACAAACGTGCTCGCGTATGTACGTATGTATGTTAAGTTTGTATGTCACATAATACTGACAGTTGACCAGCGTTGTCAACTTTGAAATTTCAAAGCGAAAGAAAATGTAGAAAAAACTCGTATTGAAACCATTTTTTTTTTCATTTTAATAAATGAATATATGTATGTATATCAATTGTTAGTTATTTTTCGGCTAGATTTCGATTCTACTTTCTCAGAACTGAAAATATTTTTTGTGAAAAAATTATAGTTAAACATTTAATTGGTTTATTTCTATATTATTTAATCTTTAGATTATTTAATTAACTATTCAAGCTTTAGATCTCTGTTTATTATAAAAAATAGTTTGAAACAATTATATTTATTTATTTTCAATATTTCGCCAACAATTTGTGAACATTTTCAGGATAATAATTATAAAATTCAAAAAACAAATTAGTGAAAAAATTTGTTTAACCAACTTTTAAAAAGGTGGGAAAAATATATTTTTTAAAGTTAGTTAATCAAATTTTTTCAATAATTTGTTTTTTGAATTTTATAAAAATTTTCCTGAAGATGCTAAAAAATTGTTGGTGAAATATTGAAAATAAATAAATATAATTGTTTCAAATTATTTTTTATATAAAAAAAATATCTAAAGCTTGAATAATTGATTTAAAACAAAGAAGCATTTAATTAATATTTGTTATAAGAGTATTATTCTTTTTTTCTTTTTTTCCTTTTATCTAACATATTTGCAAATTTTATTTCATGAAAATATCATAATAGTTTTATATCAAAACAATAACAAAACCAGCGCAGAAAACTACAACACAAGAAAATGTCTTCGTACTTTTATGGCTGAACTTGACAAAGGCATGTTAAAATTTCTGATTTGTAAGCCATAATCAGGGCATAAGATACTTACATATATTAAAAATATTTCCATTTTACGACGAAAACAAATATCAAGTGTTGCGGGTGGTTTCGTCCTTTCTGTTTTGTCCAGAATGGTCCACACACACATTTATGTACGTACATAAAGAAAATATGTACAAACCATGCTGTGTTATCTCTCTTCAATAAATGCAGAAGCAGCGGCTTTTTGACAGCTTATAGAAGTTGTACAAAAACAAAATGCATGTAATTTTTATTGAAGTTCTTCTTATTGCAGTGAAAATGTTACCTTATTAGTTGAAGATTCTCAACAAGAATTTTCTAGCTTAACCTATTTTTTATGAAGTAATGTTTCTTTACGATTATTCGATGTAAAATCACGCTCAATTTTTGCGTTTTAATATGAAAGTGATAAGACTCTGATCACTATATTCGCTTAAGCATCAAACGGATTATAATATTTACGGTAACATTTTGCTTCCATGCAAAATTATAGTGCATATCACAGTTGAATAAAATGGTGTTCAGAAAAGTGTATCTCATTACATATAAGCACTTTTCTTACAATTAAAAACTTTTGCAATAAATATATTTAATTTGCTGTCGCTGAATACTGAAAAAAGCACCAGAAATTAAAAAAGCGCATTACTCACCAACTCAAAAAATTTCACGCCGAAAATTTTTAAAAGCACTAAAACAGTGTGAAAAGCTCCCAGTTTCACCAAGAAACACTCTAGTTACAATAATCTGGTAACATTCGTATTTAATACAATGCCAAGATTTACTCAACACGTGTTAACGTTGCAAATAATTAATTAAAAAGAAAATAAAGTGACTTGAAAAAAGTGTATTCGCATAAGAAATAATGGTTGTAAAGACACCTTTAAAAAAATCGAAAACCAATTCGTTATTGCAGGATATAAATAATCTTGAAAACGATGAACCGCATGAAATTGATAAGGATGTGCCAGAAGATATTCAAATTATTGCCCAGGAGGTAAAAATTGTAAAATCTCTGGCGTGCAACGACTTGAAACAAAGAAGCAAACAAATGAAAAGATTACGCAAATGGCTCCAGATAAGAACAAAGTCATCTTTTTCATTCAATCAAGAAGATTTTATGAGGATATGGAAAGGCCTGTACTATAATATGTGGTACTCTGACAAACCTTTAGTGCAAGAAGACCTTGCTGAACAACTGGGTAAACTATTAGAATGCTTTGAAAGCAACTTGCAATACAGTGTGGACTTTTTTGGAGCATTTTTAAAAATGATGTGCATTGAGTGGTTTGGTATAGATCAATGGCGTATTGATAAGTTTTTAATGCTGGCCCGACGTATGTTACGTTACATGTTTAAGATATTAAAATCATCTGATTGGAGTGCAGATGCTATAGAAATTTTTAACAAGCATGCAACCGAAACTGTTCTTTTTGAAAACGTCACGGCGAAAGGCTTGACAATGCACTATTGCGATATTTTCTTCGAAGAATTGGCAAAAGTGTCTGAAGGTATTATTTCTGCTGAGCAAGTCGGTTTGTTTGTGAAACCTTTCGTTAAATTTATGGCTTCTCAGAGGGACTTCAACTTGATTTCCCACTGTCGGACGAGAATATTCTACCATCTGTTGTATCAAAGCACTCTCGGAAGGGAATATTCCGAGAAATACAACGCTTGGAAAGATATGGGATTTCCTACCAAGCATATTGACGACTTGGTAAAAGATGAGTCCGAAAATGATGACGATGTTGGCATAGAAAGCTCCGAAGAAAGTGCAGATAAAAAACATCTGGACCCTCGAGCTGGGAATGTTGACGTTTTTATGCCTGAACTACCGCTAGATGCTCAGTCCGTTATTGAGGAAGCAGAACATTATTTATATAAAGAGGAATGTACAACAAAGCGTAGAAAAATTCTTAAAAAATTGTTGGAATTATTCAAGACCTATCAAAATGGTGAATTTCCGCTGGGGATTAAAACTATGCCCAGGTTTGAAGAAAAGTCAGAAAAGCCTTTAATAAAGGAAAAGATTAAACAATTAGATAATTTGGAAAATGAATTGTATGGCGTGGACCGAAAACTTAAACAAATGAACAAGCGCAAAAGAAAAAAGTTTTTGAAATCCATAAATTTTGATGAAATAGACGAAAGCAATTATGAGCAATCGTTGGAAAAGGCTTTACCTAAAGATTACTTGAGAGATCGTAGAAAGAGGTCTCAGAAATCACTCTTCTCTGGGTGGTTAGAAGAAGAACTTAACGAAGACGACCTTAGACCAAAAAAAGCTAGAATTAATGAAAACGGTGTTACGCAGCAGAAGCACAAAAACAAAAATAGAAGGCAAATACGTAAACTACAAAGTAATGAACTAACCGAAAATTTACAAAAATCTGAAGTGTCTGATTTAGGCGACAATCAGTCTACTCAACTCAATAAATCAAGCAAGAAAAAAACAGATTTAAAAGTAGAGTCTATTAAAGAAATTGATAAGTTAGACAAGCAAATGGAAAAGGTTTCAAATACGAACGGTTGCCAATATCAGGGTACTCCCAAATCAACATCAAAAGAAATAAAGATTTTAAAAATATCTGACGAAAAACCTTTAAAAATGTCCGTAAAAAAAACAGATGAATGGGATCAACCCTTAGCTAAAGGAGAAGTAGAATATTTTCTACCTTCCCGAAAATTACAGTTAAAGAAGGCTAATGAAGATTTAGTACTCAATCCATTGGCTAAACATCACTTTCCCGATAAAAATTTTTCACCTCTTGCCCGCAAGCATTCTCTTTCGGCAGCAAATACTCCCAAAACACCGGGCAGCACAAAACGAGTTAAGATTGCTCTTAAACATAACACGTCTCAAAATCCAATTGAATACATTCAGCAAATAAGAAGCTCACCTAATATTCCCTATGATGCAAAGAGAAAGCCTGGCAAAGGCCTGCTAAAACCCAATGCAATGCCAAGCCCTATTAATCCATTTTATAAGAAGAAAATCGGTTTAAAGCTTCTAAATGATACTATATGATATTGTTGTCGTCATATATTCCCTTCTTTGTATAAATCTAATTTAAATTCAATAAATTAAGCCATTAAGACTTATTTTGTTTTTGATAAATAAATTGAACAAATACCTAAGTATTTAATTTAATGTTTTAAAGATGATTTATTGATAAAAATAAAAACTGAAGTTGTTTGTCTTGTACCCCTAAAATAGTATGAGTTGAGTCAAGTACCGTTGGCTAGTCGAACTCGAAAACTGGTTTACCTTTAGCGTCCCAAGTATTTTTACATTTGCGAAAAGCACACACTAAATAGATCGCTGGAATGAAGAGGAGGATTTAATCAAAATATTTTTGAAAAATTAAATGCAGATTTTATGTATATATGTGTGTATGTACGTTACAGCATGAATAATTTCATATATTTGCATTAAGGCTGATCAATTTACTTTTCAAAATCATACTCACAAAGTATCTAGTATATTTTTTGAGTCGGAACAATGCATTTGAAATAAATTTCTAGGTGGAGAAATATCACAGGTACTCATATTCAAATTAGATCATGAGGAATAATTCGACTCCGTCCTATGGTTTCTAAGTAGCAAATACTTGAAATTATACATATGTATATAGCGTTGCCGCGCACCAATCTACATGCAGACATACTAACACATGTGCATAATTTTTTCGCGCTCACTTTCTAATATAAACTTACTGGTTGCTTCCCACTCATTTTTCGTTAGTGATCCATAAGGTCGTCCAGAATTTCCCTTAATATACCGTTTTAAGTGAGCAAATTGCTCGTCGTTACCTATGCGATTGGCATAAACAGTTTCCAAGCAATTCATTCGCTGCAAAAGTGCTCTCCCTTTAAATTATTTCGATTTAAAATGTTGAACGTAGAAAACAAAAATATTTTTGTACCTACCTTTTTCGATATTTTCCTTATAATAATCAGCAAATGTGGTCTTTCTCTCCAATTTCAACCCATACTTGCGACAAAGTTTTTCCAGCGTTGGAAAATGTACTAAAAATTCTGGACAATCTACAACACCCTCTAGGTGAAACTGATATTTTGCACCAAATAATGGTGGTGGATTTGTATCGCAAGTAAATTCAATATTATATAGCTCATTACCAAAACTGCGACCATTATCGGAAAATCTAAGTCGCTTCATAAGTTCAAAGGCGTCCGGAATAGTTGCTATAAAAAAACCTCCTGGTTGCAGACATTCTGCAGCATTACGGACCATGCATTCTGCCTGCGTAAGAGACTCAAAAGAATAGTGAAATGCAAACTGACAAGACACAAGATGAAGTTTTAATGAGGGATCTTTAAATCGTTCTCTCAGTCGAACCAAAGTAGAATCACACGCAAAAAACTCTGCCTCAAATTTGTGGGCGAATTTTGACTTTTCTGCTCTTTGGCACATGACTTCATACCGCTTCTTACATTGTTCAACGGACACTTCAGCAATATCTGTGCAAATAAGGTAAGTTATTAAAGCCTTTTCCCATTTGAGTAAGTCTCCTCCCTTTCCACAGCACATGTCTAGAACACGCATTGGCTCTCCCATGCGTTGGCTTTGCCCAATTCTTTTAAGATATTCTGATATAAGTTGGGACTTGATCCAATTATTGAAATTCCTCATATGAAATATACGGGATTTAAAACGTTCTTGCCTACCGGCTTCTTTGAGTTCATTATAGTGCGAAGCAACAACTTTCATATTACCATCATGTTGAGTCGAAGCATGATCCTCTGTCCATTCAAACTCATGTTCATTGTCTTGTGGGCAAACAGAACTTCCACTTGGAAGTTCTTCAGTATCACACACGGTTGCGAACTGCTTGTTCAGTGATTGATTTTCATAATGATTTCTTTTTGAATCATGGGAATCTGCATGATCCCCGCTACTGTCTTCTGAACATTTACGTTTTCGCTTTATTTGACTCATTTTACTATTTCAAACAACTTCAAATTAAATAAATTCGATTTACAATCTATTGTTATTTTGTATAAACTTCGTTCAACCTGTGATGATATAAATATGAATTTATTGTACACACTTTATTCTAAATGAGACCGTCACCAGTAGTGATGGGATGTTCTATTAATTGGTACTTTTATGGTGCCTGCCACTGCTTTTGCCATTGGGAAATTCATAGCATACAGAAAATTTACCTGTCGCCACCAAGGTACCCCGATGCCAGGTAGCAGCATAACTACAGCAAATACGAAACCAACACACACTTCAT
This sequence comes from Sturmia bella, assembly GCA_963662145.1. Classification (NCBI taxonomy): domain Eukaryota; kingdom Metazoa; phylum Arthropoda; class Insecta; order Diptera; family Tachinidae; genus Sturmia; species Sturmia bella. Next base: position 68,233,893 of record OY759170.1, on the reverse strand, counting down.
GTATTTTGTCGGTAGAAATCTTTAAGCTCTGTCACCCATTTGTACGCGTTTGTCTGTTTGTGTTGTGTATTTTGATAGTTCTTCAGGCTAAAGGCAGTAGTTAGCTGAGCTTGTAAGGCTACCTGGTATAGAGGTATTATGTAAATATTAATTACAAATGAATCTCTAAGAGCAAATAAAGTGTTTATGAGTGCAAAACGTGAGGCAATTCTTAAATAATGTATGCATATCAATTTATTTTTATTAAAAATCATCTAGCCATGAATGCTTTCGTTGTTAAAAATTTACATAAGTATATTAAAAGCGAAGTTGATTGGTTTCAACTTTAAGACCAATATAAAAATGATTAGGTACTTAAAAAAATGTGTTTGAACAAAACTGCATAAGTCATTTGGATTTTAACGGATTTAATTAGTTACCCATTTTGGAAAGCTTACATAATGCTCCTCTTTGCAATAATAAATATATACATACATTGTTTAGTATCACATTAGCAACTTAGAGTACGAGGAAAAACATTTTTCTTGTGAAATATTTTTTTTTTTCGTTTTAACCATTATATCTTAGCGATTTACAACAACTATGCTTTGTATGAAAGGTAATATTAAGCGCTTAAAACAGGCAGAAATCCGTTGAGACACAACGAAGATATGACTCTTTCAATTAAGAAATGTAACAAGCCGCGTTATTCACTACATTTATCCTAATAAAACGACTTTATGAAGTGACTTAAAATAACTGAAGATATGTTTGTTCTCTATGGACCACAACAAAACAGAATTGGTGCATGAGAAACCCTTTCACAACTATTGTATCACACATATGGAGATATGTACTGAATAATTTTTGGTGTAGGTACCACAATGACGAAAATTACTTTTGAGTTTCACGAGTCCCAACACTGTTTGCCACAGCTGTCGTATTTGACAAACTTTTTTTTATTCGCGAATTTGGACATAAACAAGGCAGATAGATCTACCTTGGACATGAAATAATAAAATGTTATCTGTGCCCATAAACATTTAGGTATGTATTTATGTATACATATATAAGTACACAGCACATAAATCTGAGAAACTCCATTAAAGTTATATGTATCTTAAGAAATTCAGATGCATTGTTATACTACAAATATCGAAGTACATAAATTAGTACGTACGTACGTATATCCACATACACACATACGTATGTATTCAGTATAGGAGCCCACTGAAATTACATACATACATAGCTACACACAGTCAATAAAGTGTGTATGTATGTGCAACTCATTACCTGCACACATACTTATTTATCTACACATTGAGAAGCTGTCAGATAATTGCAGAAAACAAAAACAAAATAGGTGCAAGGAGAAAACAGCGTTTGACATTTTGATTCAAATAAAGTACTTTTTGGGATGCCGCGGGCTCCCAATATTGAGTTCGGGATCACAGCTATTATGAAATTCCATTCTTATTTTAAAACATGAAAATAAAAATTTTACAACAGCAGTTTTTGCTTTTACATTATTAAAAAAAAAAATATGTAATACAAATACAAAATAAATTCAACCAAGTCTCTCACGATAAATGTATGCATTGGAGGCCTCGAATGTCTTTGTTTTTATATGCCATTGCTGACGCCAAAAGAAATCGAAAAATCGATGGCACGATATCGATTATAAAATGGATGAGCGTAATATATGTACATACAGACGTACATATATTTTGTTTTTAGTAAATTATTTTTTTTATTTAAAATAATAAAAAAATATTAATAAAAAAAAAAACAAATTTCTGAAATGCCAATACTGCTGATCAGTATTATTATTATTAGGTGTTTGAGATTGACTGAGTCCCCAATTTAAGTAAAATGGAGAGGAAAAGGATTACGATTGATGCCTATTTTAACTTCATAGTTGATTTCGTCATTGTTACCTATCAGGTTTTTATTTAAAATAACAAACATAGGTACATAATTTTCACCCATATTCCAAGAGTCGTCATCGTCGCCACATTAAGTCGATATCAATTTCATTACTGTTCATCTTCTAGTTAGGCGATATGTCAATACAACAGAATGTAAGCTATATCCAGAATATGTTTGATAACCTATCAACATCGGAAGTGAAAAACAATTTAACTATTACTGATTCTTCAAACATACATTTGGGCAATAAAATAAATTATAATGGCACCCTCTACTTAAATATTGTCAAGAATAACAGTGATACAGGAATTTCATTGATTCATAATGACATCAGCAAGGAAGTACTCATTGAAGCATGTGAGTTGAACTTTAATAAAATTTGTTTTGTTTAAAGAAAAAAAAAAAAATAAATAAAATCACGAAATTTTTCAGCATCTAGTTTTCAGGTTTCAGATTTACCAATAATCCGAAAAGGTTTTTGGTCAACAAAAAAACCCAAAGATGAATATGATAAAATTGAGGAGCCGGTTAAATTAGTAATTATTTGTGAGCTTAAAAATTTGCTATTTAAACAGTGTGTTAAACGTATTTCGTCGTCTAAACCAGCCATTTCCACACAAAATGGGGGGCTTAGACGGGTAAAGTTCGAGCATGCATAAAATGCTCTCAAAAATAAATGGATTCGACCAAAAGCACAGAAACGTAAGAAGCCAAATTTGTAGTCCAAGAAAGAACATATGGTATGTTTGGATGCCGTAATGAAAATTGAGACACACATTTTGGGGGATATGGCTTTGTACAATATTAATCAACCAATTGGTAACCAATTTTATGTTTTTCAATTTAATTTATAAACAATTTATATAAAAAAAGCTTCAAAATACTTTCTTTAAATTCATTTAGAGAAACATTTAATTTAACCGAAAAGTATGTTTTAACTTTTATTAGAGCATCAAAACATACCAAATGCTAATTTTTGTGCTGGAAATTTGATGTTTTGTCGTTTCCTATAGCTTTGCTAAATGTCCTCTTTTTTGAGAGAGGTAAAGAAACAGATCTAATACCCGCATAATCATAAATTCAAGATGATCATCTTGAAAGAAATTGCATTTGTTTTAATTTTATTTGCAGCACATACCGCCACTACAAGCTCAACTGATCAGCCAAAAAATATTCAACTAATAAGAGATATACAGGTAAGTTGATAATTGATTAATAGACAGGAGTATTGATGCACATGTGTCCTAAAGAAATTTGAGCGGCAAATTTTGGAAATTTTAAATAGCGTTGGCATACGACGAGGTGAAGAACAGTCTAGCTCGAAGGACTTTTGGAACAGTAATGATAGCAGGAAAATTTTGACATAACTTTTTAAAACTCATTTTGAGCCACTTGAAACTTTTTCTTATGAAAATTTCTTATGGCAATTGAATGCAGCAAAACATAAGTGGGAGGAAAATATTTACCCCCTAATTCATAAAAATTATTACAGGCTTATAAGACTGTTATTTGACATATTTGTATGGAAAATCTGTCAAATAAGAGCTTTATAAACCTGTTATAATTTTTATGAATTGGACGGTTAGATTTTACTAATCATTTTGTATTTTGAATTTTCCGTTAATGAAATTTAATGTAATAAAGCGCTTTTATGCATTAATTTGAAACTACACAATAGCTGCACTACTGCTACAAAACAACAGCAACAAACACTTCATGTATTTTGTTGGTAGAATTACTGTATATTCTATCTCCTATTTATTCGTGCTTGTGTGTTTGTGCAGTTTGTAAACAAAACTTTGAAATTAAATGATATAAAGCTACTTTGGTGTAGTCCAAACCATGATACAACTAATAAGGTATCCTTTTCCCTACAATCAGAACAACTTCAATAAAAATAACATGTATTTTTTTTTTTTTGTAAAACTTCTGAAAACTGTCAAAAAGACGCCGCTTTTGGCGCCTTTCATCTCTGCATTCTCTTGACAGTTTTAAGTAGTCAGATGATTAACGGTTCACGTGATGAGGCTACCTAATTAGTTGTATCATGGGTCCAAACTAGTTTGGAGTCACCCAAGAGCATTCAGCTTAATAATTTCTGTGCAAATATGAGAACGAATGAGAGAGAGAGTGAGAGTTTTTCTTCCATTTCCGTTACAAATTTGCACCAACAATAGAGGTCGTGTTAAATTTAATCGATCAAAGTTCATCGGCTTATGTGACAATCAGAACTCAAAAGGAACATGAACAAGAAACAAAAATAAAATTAAATTAAATATAAATTGATATCAAATTACACATTTACATATTTTTGCAACAAATTTCACAACAAAACATTAATTTTTGTAAAATTTTGTAAATTATTTCTAAAAATTTACATACTTTGCACAATTTTTTACTGTTAAACAGTGCCTGTTAGTCAAACGGACAGTTAGTTAATAATCAGGCTCCCATTAAAAATACGCCTTAGGTTAGGCCCTACAGCTTACAAAATCAATAAAATAACTTTTAATTTAATAAATAAACAGCACTGCTGATTCGAAATGTACAATTGCGGGGTTTTGCGTTCCAGCTTTTGCTAAACGTTTACAAATTTAGAAAGTAATTTTGCTTTTGTCTTCTTTAGTTCGTTCAAGTCGAAAAACTTGTGGAACAGATCTAATATAAATAGTATTTTTTCGATTGAATATCGCCTTACTATTCTACAAGACTTTTATGGCAACACTGGCATCCACTCATATTTTCATTCTTGCTTATACGCTATAAATATTATAAGTAATTTGTGTAAAATAATACTCATACGCCAGCGTAGCAAAAAAACAATAAAATGCAAACAGATTTCTTATGATTAAAATTTTTTTCATATCAAACGATAACGTTGTATACTCATAGTTATAACCAGGGGTGTTAGGAAAATTTTTTCAGAAAACGTCAAATTTTGGAAAGAAAAACGTCAAAAATGATCTTAATTATTTATTTATTTTCTTTAAGAGCCAATTTAAATAACTTTTACTTTTTGAAACTTTCAAAAACATAAATCGTAGTAACCAATGGTAACTCGTTGTATAGAAGTTGTTAAGAAAAATAATGGTATTGCAAGACGAAAAAATGTTTTCTGTATGAAAAGTTTGTTTGAGCACATCTGATTCTCATTTTGTTCATGGGATTTGCGAAATAAGTAGTTGAGTTTCAAACATTCTTTTAGGAATTTTTCGATTCTATTGATGAGTTGATTAGCATCAACGAAATGTCGGCGGCATATACACTGCTGAAAAAGGCAGAATCCTATTTTTACACCTCAGTTAATTTATAATATTTTTCTTAAATTGTTTTTCAGGCTTTCCACATGGATACACATAATTGGAATGACATAGGCTACAATTTTCTTATTGGTTGTGATGGTGTAATCTATGAGGGAAGAGGCTGGGGCGTAGAAGGAGCTCACGCTTTCGGTTACAACAATCGGTCGATTGGTATTTCATTTATTGGTTGCTTTATAAAAAAACTACCCACAGAGGAAGCTTTAAGATCTTGTCGAAACTTGCTGCAGAGGTAAGTATAATACGTTTTAAAAAGTTTAAAAAAAAATTAATACCTATTTGCTTGAAGCAGCGACTAAAGGCTTGTCGTCGATAAGCGTTTATTACACGTAAAATCTTTGCCAATTTGCGTTTATGAATACACATGATTGTTATTAATACAGTCTTATAGATCATTTAGGAGTTAGACCGTAGTTCTATACAATTATATAGAAGAGCTTGTATAACTTTTACTTTTCAACTAACTTCTTTTTGACTATAGTTAAAATAAAATTTGGCTTTAATTTGAACCAGCTTCAAATAATGGATGTCACATTATTTATCGAAAATGCCAAGTTATTTATCACTCAACCATAAGTATCTATCAAGCAATAGGTAAAACAAAATTTCAAATTTGTATAAAAAATATTTTATAAACTGGCATTGATTTTTGGGAATAAGCAACTTTTCTCTCTAACTTTTAGTTATAAGTATGAATGTATCTACATGTTATATATATAAATGTATTTTAAAAACTAGAGGCATCAGAGATGGACATTTATCAAAAAATTATAAATTATTGGGTCACCGACAATGCTCCGAGACCGAGAGTCCTGGTACCAAATTGTATGAAGAAATTACGACTTGGGACCATTTTTATTACAAAACTGTTGATGAAGACATTCAAACCGATGACGACCAATAATGTCAATACTTGGCGGCCGTTTAATAAAACACATTTTTTTAAACTTATTTACATATTGTATGTTCACAATATGTATGCAAATACTCATATATTTGTTTTATACAAAAAGAAAAAGCAATAAACTAAAAATATTATTAAATCTAGATTTCTTATTAAAGCCTACAATTCTTTTTTTTGGAACTAAAGAGCTAAGTTATGCTTCCTCAACGATGTGCATCAACGTAGACACGAATTTTTGGTTAACGCCCCGTTTAGGGGGGTAAAGAAGGTCTGTGCGAGGTGCATGTTCTGTTCCTTTCGAATTCTTTTGTTGTTTGTTTTTGTATAACCAAATACTACATGTCGTTAATAGATGTTAGGTCCTATTTCATTTAAAAAATTCAATGATAGGGTAAGTGTACCAGTAGTCGGTGCTTTAACTGTAAATTTGACATAGGCTTGTCAAAAATTTATTGCTGTTGAGTGATTTGTATAGTTTTAAGCTCAATTAACTGTTTTTATCATTATACAACTAATAAGGTAGCCTCATCAGCTGAACCGTTAATCATTTGACTAATTAAAATTGTCAAGAGAATACGAGATAAAAGGCAGCCAAAACAAGATAGTGAATCTCAACGTTTAGTTTTTTGTATGATTCTGTTCTGATCTTAATGAGCCAATATACACGAGATTAATGAATGGCAGCTTTTGGCATTTTCGGTTTTTAATTGGCATAATTTTTTAACCAGCTTCATTCAACCCCGCATTATCAGAACAAGTTTAATACTTACACAAGGTCTGATTTTTTCTTTTTATAGAGCGAATTTAGTTTGTGATCGTTGTCTTCGCTACGTGATTAGAATAAACTCATCAATTCGGGCTTTTCAAATCAATAAGGCTTTGATGTTGATATAGAGGATGTCACCAGACAAGTGAATGTTTATTCTCTATATAAATAAAATTAGTATAAAGGTTAAAATACAAATGTTTATAGTAACAATTAATTTTATGGCGATCTTACATGTTTTTTCTTTCACGTTATTTTAAGCAAAGACATACATGAAAATGGCCTGAAGGGCTTTTATATAGCAAATTATACCGCTACGTTTTACGATAGTACATGATATTACAAATACATATAAATACTTCCAAAATTACATAAAGGGGAAAAAATTCGTCAAGCATGAGTCGCGTTACCCATTTCATGGTTGCCATCATCAACAATCGTGTCCTGGTGTACACATGAGATTAATTGAATAGGCACGCTAGTCTTGGCAGCATGTTTTGAAGCTAAAGTGCTTAAGCCAAGTGCAAAAAAGTCGTCACTCACATTTGATTGTGTGCATGTCGTTTATTTCATTACTTCAATAAAAATATCAAAAACTTTTGATTTTTGCTTCAAGCAGAGCCGATCGCATATACGTGTCTCCGAACGAGCACGACCGCAGTACGAAATCAAGCGAGTGACTAGTTTATTATTGCATGTGTCCTGGGCACTTAAAACAAATGTCAAATAAATACAAACAACACTAACCCACGTACAGCTGTGTGTATATAATTTTATGCCAGATTAATTAATCCCGTGTGTTTTGGAGAGAATAAAAGTTATGCAGACTTAAAAATAATCTCGTGCGTATTGTCTTAATGAATCCTAAAACTATCAGTAGTCATTCAGACCATTTTTTTTTTTTTTAAAGAAATACGAAAACTTTGTTCCTATTATAAGAGGGGTACATTTTTTTCACCATCGATTCTGAAGAACCTGCCGACTTAAAGAAATCTTGAAAAATGCTAGAAAGCCAGTAGTCGGCATATCCTATCGACCATTGGAATTTGAACGAAAGTCTTCCTAACCTCGGCACCTGCTTTTAAGGAAAAAAAATATGAAAGAAAATGCAGCATTTGATAGTTTTAAAACATATTTTCTAATAATTTCTTTCTTTTGATATACAATTTTTGACTAGTTTGACCTCTGCGACGTGCTGACTTTAGACACACTAACCCTATTACGGAAAAAGTAATTATACTACAATCTGGATAAATTATATTTAACTAAAATCATATTCGTTATTTTGTTTTTAATGACATACATATGTACTAATAATAGTCAATTTGTAAGGATGGAAATTTTTCGATATTGGACCATAAACTTTTCGAAAATTTTTGGCATAAGAAAACTAAAATGCCACTACGACATATCAAAAATATCGGAAGTTAAAATTTTTGTGTGTGAGTCATTTTAAGCAGGCGTGATTATTGTGGGTCGGTCATACATGCCTTTACGGGCACTCTGGGACTGATTAGTGTCCGGGTGGGTCATTTTCTCACTGCCTTTATACCAGGTAGCCGCATAACCTCAACAAACAAAATATTTCGGCGCTTACAGAAATTGTTCCCCACAATCCATTAAATGGTATTGGCAATCCTACTTCCAACAAACGTAGTGGGAAAACAAAAATTAGATAAAAAAGATATTAATACAAAGAACTAAAAATAACATTTTGATAAAGTATTATGAATTCCTTTTGTTCTATGGTCATTAAATAAAAGCAAATAATCTTAAGACTTGACCAGTAATCGGTCCAAATTCCAACTTTCATTCTTGCTGTGTTCTTGAAAAATGTCTGCAATATCAAATTATAAAGAGGACGAAATTAAGAGTTGGCTAAACTCTATTGATGCAACAAATTTCGATGATAAAGATGAAACATGCTCCAGTATATTGGAATCAAATATAATCGAGTCTTCAAGCTCCTCTGAATCCAGTGAAGAGTTAGATTGCAATGAATGGAGTTGTGAAAAGCAAATAAATGAACGAGAAAATATTTTGCCACAATTGGCGGCACTTAATTTTAATAGTGTTAATATATCCAATTCGACAAATGTTTATTTAGGCCATATATACAAAGTTAGTGGAAATCTTAACATAAATGTGATTCATAATGAAGAAACAGAACTGAAGAATAATAAAACACTGAACAGGGATGAACACCATCAAAGAAATTGTAGGTTTTACTCTGCACTAATACATTTTTAAGTACTTTTAAAAATGATTGTTTTTACGTTTTTAAGCTCAAGTTATAAGACCAGCATGTTTAATTTTTCCCCGTTACAGATGGTTAGCCATGGATCCCTTAGATGAACCCAAAAAACTTCTGGAACCTGTTGTAACGATTATAATTGGTATTTTAATTTTTCGTTGCCCCACAAACAGTTTATACACTTAAATTGTCTCTTTCGTAGGTTATACTGCCACCACAAGTTCCACGGTACACGCACAGAATGTAGGCATAATAAGAGATTATCAGGTAAGTAAAGGTTGAGTACAATATTTCTATATCAACTTTTATTATGTAGGTAAACGCCGTTTATGCCGTTATTAAAATTAGCTTGATGTAAGACAAATGCAAGTTTGAACTGACTGATCGATTTTGTTGGTCTTCTATTTTAGACTTTGAATGTAGAGGCCCAGGGCTTGAATGATATTGTATATAATTTTTTGATTGGCTGTAATGGTGTTGTTTATGAAGGTCGTGGTTGGGGTGTTGAAGGCGATCATACTATAGGATATAATGATAAATCTATAGGTATTGCTTTTGTTGGAAACTTTAAACGTGACCTGCCTCCAGAAAGAGTCTTTAAAGCTTGTCAGAATTTAATAAAACGGTAAAATAGTCATGTATCTGTTTTTTGTGGTGAAAAATAATTTGTTTTTCTTTTGTTTAATTAGCGGTGTCATTGAGGGTCACATTTCAGAGGACTATAAATTACTTACATCATGCCAGTGCACTTCCAACTCAAATACAGATGCCTTGTATGAGGAATTTAAAAATTGGGATCGTTTTTTCGAAATTCGTAACAATAAAAGTAGTTGAATTTGAATACTGGAATACATCTACTTGCTATGTGTGTATACATACATATGTAAAAAGAATATCATGACATGTGAATAATTTTCTTCTTCTTGAGCCTGGTGATAAGAATATGAATTAGAAAATATTTTCTAGAAAATAATTTTAATTAACAAACTGAAAAAACAGCAAAAATTTTTAAAAAAAGGTTCATTTTTGGACCTAAATTAATACATTTCAATTGGCTCTTAAAGCAAATTAATAATTAAGTTCATATTTGAAACGGAAATATAACTAAGCAAAAATAATTAATTTCTCCCAACTATAAATTATACATACCATGGTCTCAAATGCATAGTAGCGTACCACTACTGCATTTTACGAATGACTTCTATGGAACGTGTTTATCAGAATGCAAGCAATAAGAAAACTATACATTTCAAGGTACATAATTAAATGCGGTCTGGCATTTGAAAACTAAGAATCACAGTACGTAAAACTTTGTACTTATTCGCGACATACTCCGATCTTATTGGAATTGGATTTGAGAACAAGAAAAATTACTTTACTGTCAAGAAGTCCAAAGTTATCAGTGTTCTGTTCGAACTAGATACTAATTCTATTTCGTACAAAAGGCCGATACCATTTTATTTTAAAATACCAAAGTAGTTTGTCGGTTTCAAATCCGTTTCCGATAAGATTGGGTTCTATGATGTCGCCGATTGTCGTAGAATTTTTAGCTTTCCTCCAATAAAATCAAGAATCGATGAAACCTGCACTGCAAGTTTAGGCAGAAATCAATCAAACAAATAATAGAAAGTTTTATTTCATAATTTAAAAACTATATTTTCAAATTGGTGTGAATTAAAGAGCTGAAGGAAATTTAATTAAACATTTATTCGGCAGCAACTTGTTTAGCTGTAAAAAAATTAAAAAGAAAAATTATTAAAAAACACAACATATACATATAAGAGGTGAATTATATAAAAAAATTTCATACAAGTACATTTTCTTTTAGAAGAAATAAGATGCTGGTATTAAATTTGTTGGACGACATATTAGTTAAGGGGCTTAAGGAAATAAGTTCATTTCGAAAATTTGTTTGAATGACTCTTTAAAATGGTAAATTTAGTATGTATTGAAATCGGGAAAATCGACAAATGCACACAGATGTTAAGCGGGTATAATAAAAAAAAGTAACGATATGTTTTTAAATAATTCAACAAATGGTTAAATAGGTATATCGCAAAACACTGAAAATGCATTTTTTGTACTCATTTGACAATGAAGTATTTAAAAAAAAAAAAATTTTAAAAATTTTTATTAGTTGCTTCTAACACAATTTCAAACAAGTTGCAGGAAAGATATAACTAACACACACCAGCTTACGTTTTTTGTTTTATGGGAAAAGCACTTTAAAATAGATACATATCTACTTTATTCTATTCACTTTTCGTCTATAAAATTAATTGTAGGAAATAATAAAACAATTTAGAATTATAATAATAGAAATTATATCAATAAGATTTATAGTCAACTAAAATGCAAAATATACCTTTCGGAGATAACTTATACTTATGAAACCTTTCGGTCTGCAGGAAATCAAATACATACTTTTTTATCTTAAATAATGTTTTAGAACTCTTGGCCAACGCTATATCATTTTGCATTTTAGATGATGTAAACCAAGGTTGATATCCTTTTATACTTACGTGCTGGCTTGCCGTTAGTCCATGGTGTGAATTTTACATGGCTGTCAGCACGTTTGGCTGCTTCGGCACGCAAGTCAGACTTCAAGGCTTGACGAAGGACTTTAGCACAGATGTTAGAGTATTGGATATAACTAAAATTTTAAAGATTCAGTTGAGTTTTCAATAAATATGTGCACACTGATTTGGAAATTACGTAATGTCTACACCAAAAACAATTCAAAATAAATGCACACACTTTTTAAGAAAATACTTACGTAAGTCCAGCGGCTCTCCAGGCGTTAGTCATTTTTCTTTTATTTTATGGAAATTTTATATATTTTTTTAAGATAAATTTATTAAAATGTTCAACTACTTCAGCTGCTGCTCGTGTGCTCGGTCTGTCAAACGAAAACTCTTTCAATCACTGTCAGCGTTGCCAGTTTTGTAGAGCTGTGCAAAGTATTTTTTTGCATTTAGCGGGATGGCAAAACTAACGAAATTTCAGTAGAATTGAAAAGTTTTAAGTTAAAAACAAAGTCATTAAAATAAAAAAATTTACATCTTTGGAATACGGTGTTTGTTATTTTGTGTTGATATGTGATCAACAACTTATTGTAATCAAATTAAATAACAATTCCAAGTGATTACTGAGTAATTTCATTTGCAAATGATTACATGGAAAGAGGTTTCCGTGTTAGTGCAAGCTCATGCAATGTGGATGTAATATGTGAACCTTTTTTCTATTATCGTGCACATGCATAAGTAACTAGTGGCAACTAATTGTAGTTGTAGATGGGTCAAATCCACGGAGCGCACAAGTGTATGTAGCAAAACATGAGCAATAAACCATTAAAATTCACCTAACTCCACCAAATCGTTATAAGCTCGTGTTATACATTTGTGCGTACAAATGCAGATAATTTTGGATATAAAAACTTTATTGAAAAATATTTACAAAAAAAGAAAATAAATAAATAAAAACTGGCTCATACAAAATATAAAACAATTATATTTTATATATTTATTCGAGCTTAAGGTCTTTTTAATAATTTGAGTATTTTTGTCGATATTTCGCTCTCCTTCGGATAGCTTCTTCAGGACAATAATAATGAAAAATGTTTTGATTGGTTTTTTTCAAAAAAAAAAAAAAAAAAAAAAAAAAACCAATCAAAACATTTTTCATTATTATTGTCCTGAAGAAGCTATCCGAAGGAGAGCGAAATATCGACAAAAATACTCAAATTATTAAAAAGACCTTAAGCTCGAATAAATATATAAAATACAAGAGAAGAAGGGGTCGAAATAACTAAATATTAAATCTATAAAACAATTATTTTTTTTAGGTTTAACTTATTGGTTTTTTCTATGACTTTTGATATTTTTAAACATGCCAATAAAAACTTCTTTCATAATATTTGCCAAAAATATTGGATCAGTTTTTTCACATCTACTGTTTTATATAAACTGGTGCAAATTGAAATGTGACCCAAAAACGGCTTGTAAGAGTTTAACATTTGTTGCTATAAATAAAGGTAATGCCTATCTTGGCGGTGATGTATTAGTTTCCTGCAATATAATAGAAATACTTTTTTGGTGTATTTTTTTCCATAAAAAAATATTGCACTGGTAACGTTTTTCATAATGTTGTCAAATCACATAGTAGATTAATATGTACATCTCACGGCGAATCAACTAATGGATTCGCCTTGGCACATATGATGCGAAAACGTACAACCTTTCAAGTGGTGAGTTGCTGGATACTCGGCGTTGCCATTTTCTTTGCACTAATCCAAACCATGATACAATTAACAAGGTAGCCTCGTCAGCTAAACCGTTAATCAACTGACTACTTTAGGTTGTCAAGAGATTGCAGAGATGAAAGGCAGCCAAAACGAGATAGCTAATCCGCATAAGCTCAGTGCATCTCTCTTCTGTAAATGTAGAAGTGGCGTCTTTTTGACAGTTTGCATAAGTTGTACAAAAACAAAATGCATGTTATTTTTATTGAAGTTGTTCTTATTGTAGCGAAAAGGCTACCTTGTTAGTTGTATCATGATCCAAACCATGATACAACCCATGATACAACTAACAAGGTAACCTTTTCGCTACAATAAGAACTACTTCAATAAAAATAACATGCATATTGTTTTTGTACAACTTATGCAAACTGTCAAAAAGACGCCACTTCTACATTTACAGAAGAGAGATGAACAAAGCTTACGCGGGTTTGTTATCTTGTTTTGGCTGCCTTTCATCTCTGCATTCTCTTGACAACCTAAAGTAGACAGATGCTTAACGGTTTAGCTGATGAGGCTAGCTAATTAGTTGTATCATGGTTTTCATTTAACTTTTTAATTTTTTATTTTTAATATTTTGTTTTGATTAAAATTTGTTTCAACTTAAGTGTTAGAAAATTGTGAGTGCTTTAGTAAAAAAGTGTGAGTGTATTGCAACTTTCAGGCATTTACTTACCAGCTCTAAGTGGCGAGTTAATGTGTTTGGCAAATATTCAGACTTTGACAGCTGAAATCACTTTACACTAACAAATTAATGTGTTAGTTTGTAAGTGCTGTGTGGTGAATTCTAGTGTATTCACCTGGTGTAATAAATTCGTCTTGGTATACTTTAGGGAGCTAAAATTTGCTGCGATGGCAACTTAAGGCGGATTAAATACCGCGGGCTCCATGATACAATTAATTAGTAGTTTTCGACTTGTTGTTGGTTTTAGTATTTATTGTTGTAGAATATCTATAAATACACACACTTTGCAAATTTCAGCTCTCTATCTTTTACGGTTCGAAAGTTATGGCTAATTGTAACTTTTCGTTGTATGGGGACACCTGGTAGTTTTCGATTTGTTGTTGGTTTTAGTATTTGTTGTTGAAGCGGCAAGGTACAACAACATTCTGTGAAAATTTCAGCTCTCTAGCTTTTACCGTTTCGGAGAATGGACGCTGTGACGGACGGACGGACGGACGGACGTACTTGTCTCCGTAATAGGGTTCCGTTTCACTCTGATGAGTACGGAACCCTAAAAATCACGTCAACATTTGCTTGTGCTTAAATTCAACTAGAGCTCAGTTTAACATTGAAATGAATTCTATTTTAAAATAAATTCTTCCTTGAGAATGATATCCGATGGATATCGAAATATTGGAAAACACAAATAAATAAAATATAAAAACTTGGCCTAGAGCTTGGAAAAATCATATCTATTTAATTGTTAATTATTTTATCGGCGCTTAGTTCGAGTTTTCTTCTTCAGAATGTAGAAATATTTTTTGTGTGCCTTCAGATATTATTTTTAGGGTTCTGTACTCGTAGAGTGAAAACGGAACACCTTTTCCCTCCGTCACAGGCCTCATTATTGGAAAATGGCAAGAGCTAGAGCGCTGAAAAATTTCACAGAGCATGTGGTTACCCGGCCGCTACAACAACAAATACCAAACACAGAAAAATGTTTAAAATAGTTTTATCGGGCTTGAGTTCGATATTTACTTTCTCAAAATTGCGAAAGATTTTTTGTGTTAAAATTGGAGTGATCAACATTTTTAAAGAAGACAAAACAAGAAAAGTAACGTTGAATACTTACTGGCTGGGGTACACAACATGACTGTTTCACGACCACCACGTCGCTCATCAGCACCCAAATTTGTTGGGATGTCTTTTTGTGTCTGTGATTTACCCTCGTAGGCACTGATTGCATCCTGCTGTTCGTATACAGCTTGGTGCTGTCCTTACCGGGGTATAAGAGGTGCTGAATATCTCGGTTATGGTGGTGGCCAAAATCTTAAACAGTTACTCAACTGTTGTGGCGTAGCCTAAGGTTGCTGAAACCTTCCACCAAAGAGCAATTCGGTAGTAGGGGGATCATCCTGTCTGATCATGAATTTAGGTGCCCAGCTTTGCTAAAATGCATGGGAGGGAACATTGGTAATTGCTGATTATATAGCCCCCATGCATCTGTTCGGGGATCCAAATGGCCGAGCGGTGCTGTTGCCAAGGCAACAGACGCTGCCTTGTGAGGAGCTGGAAGGGCATGATGTTCCTTGGGAGTTCAGGCTATCAAGCGTAGTCGTGGTCCCAGTGCTTTCCAGGGATTTGCCCGTAACGGGAACTCTCATCAAGGGGTTCTGTTACAGGCCAAGATCAGATGCAAATGAATTGTCTCCTGAGCAGTAGGACCAGCTACATGCTACACCACGTAGCTTGATCCACTGTCAGATCATTTCACATTTGTGTCTGTGAATAAAACAATGGAAAAACTAAATAAAACTAACGATCTGTAAGAAATGCAAGAGCAAAAAACTTTTCCCTGTTAATTGTCTTTTTCCCCTGTCAAACGTTGTCGTTTTTGTTTCGAAATTTCCCCACAGTTGTGATGCTTTTTCTAACCAGAAATGCAAGTAAATTTATTTCATTGGAAATCGTAAACACTCAGCGAATCATTTTTAGTATATTTTTTTTGAATTGCTGAAGTCTTCCTCCTTTTTATTCTAAGAAATATATTTTACCCATCTCATTTAATGCATTTTTAACTATTTATTACCTTTTACTTGATATTTTGTTTTATAAACGTTATAAATATTTAACATGACAGTAACAACTCGTTTACACGAAATGTTTTTTTATTTTGTTATTAATTAACTAATAATAACAACTATTAAATAATATAGTGTATAGACATAAATTAACACCAACAGCAAGTACACAGCTGCCATTATTATCTAGAACTTTAAAGGGAACTTTTGGACACACAATCCTCGGATGGTATTTGCAATAGAGAATGTTTATTGTTAAGGGCTGCAGTCAATAGTCAACTACCAATCGATATTAGCAACAGTCGCCAATAACTTTGTATTGTGCAGCGTTAGTGGCTGCACAGGAGTCAGTTGTTGACAGTGTTCAGGGTACAGTCACACTTAAATATTTGTCTGTCCATTTTCGCCAAAAAAAAAAAAAAAAAAAAAAAAATGGACCAAAACTTACATTTATTTTAGGCAAATACATGCAAATAAATAACTATAGATATATACATACACAAGCATACATCCGCCAAAGAGAGAGAGAGAGAGAGAGAGAAAACGGAAACACGTAAAACCATAAAATTTCAAAATAGCAAACTGCAAATAGAGAAACTTGAACAAAAGCAAGAAAATATATGAAAGGCTCCTGCTTTTCTGAAATCTAGTCAACTACTGAGACAAATTTGATGTTTTTTTGTCTGTGATTGTTTTATTTAGGGCTGCCGTTGTCATTGTTTATACTAGGCAGCAGTAAATGAGTGAAACCGCCATCACACAAACACGTATGTATATGTGGTATGCAACTGCTCATTTCCCAAACATTTTTAATTCAATGAAAACATTTTTCAGCGCTAATTTAACTTTATAGTCGAACTATATAGTAGTTTCAACAACAGATGGAGCGACTGCAGCCGAACAATTGAGGTTTTTAAAAGAGCCGATATACACATATGAATGCAGCTCATGTGAAGGGTACTTAAAATTCGATCGGTTTTATTTGAATTCGCACAATTTGCAATCTGGATGTCCAGTGTTGTATATACATACATATGTACATACATACATACATAAAAAAATTGAGGAAGATTTGGAACTCGTTTCCAAAAAAATAGGGTACGACTAGTCTTGCCCTAAACATTGCAACAGCTGTTTGACTTGCTTGCCACAGCCATATTCTTAGAAACAAATTCAATTTCGGGTTTTGCTCGAACCTCTTGATATACATATGTACATATTTCACAAATAGGATTGCTTGTGCTTTTACTTTCTCCTTTAAATATTTTAAAATAAACTATTACTGAGCGTTATGAATCAATACAATCATGTCTGGCGTGTTTCTATTGACATTTGTTTAAAGTACTTTTAAATTTCTCTCCACTTGAAAGTGATCGAAAGAAATACTTTAATTAGCGTAATACGCAATAAATAAAAAAAAAGTAATTTCGATGAAATAAATCAATTAGGCAGTAATAAATTTTTTGCTGTAATGCTAACAGCGTAGAACTTAAAAATATTTTTATTATTTGCTGGCTACAGCTTTAAAAGATTATTTAACAATTTGTCATACTATGCCAACTTCTAATTAATAAATAAAAAAAAACAAAATTATTTATTTTTATATTAATTGCTAATGATTTAATAAATTTTTGTAGCGTCAAACCGCTGTTTATAAAAATTTTGCATTTAAATAGTATTTTCAGGAATCAGTAGTACATCATAAATTACTGCAGTCACATTTCCTGCAGGATACAAGCCAACGTCATATGTATGTATGCACAAAGAATTGGTTTCGAAGCAAAAATTACGCATTTTGCTTCTGTTTTTTTATCCGCACATTTATTTTATGCATTTCAAATTTCAAACCACATGAGGGTTTTTCTGTCGCACAATGGTGCACACGAGAGGAAGAAATTACTTTACTAAAAATATCAAAAACTTTTGATTTTAGCTTCAAGCAGAGCCGGTCACATGTACGTGTAGCCGAACAAGCACGACTGCACGTACGAAATCAAATGGGTGACGCACTTATTGCAGGTGTCCTGGGCAGGGTTGCCACTCAACATTTTTTTTCCTACCAAATTTAATTTCACAAACTACCAAATGGCATGTTTACCCACCAAAAAATAAAATAAGCAGTTATAAAAAAAAAAATTTTTTTTTAAAAGTTTATACATAACAATGTTAATACAGTCAAAGCCCGCTTTAACGAATGATATAATGTTCAGACCTTTCGTTATTCCGAGATATTCGTTATATCGAACAGTAATTTTTTATCTTAAAATTTTAAAAAAGACAGTGGTCCGCAGTTTTAAAAACATCACAATTTAATTCTATTGATAACTTAGTGTAGAAATAAAACTTTAATTGATATTTCAACGTTCATTTAAGAATTGTTTTTATTTCTAATATGTAAATTCATTAAAAATCATAAATGTACATAGAGGCATATACATATTTAGCTATGTTTGGATGCTATTAACATGTGTAGGTTTATCATTACATTTCATTCATATTATTCATTTCTTAAGAAATCGACATCTCGTTTTGACAATGAACCAAATAAAACTACTAAAATTTTAACGAAAAAAGCAACGCATCACACGCGTTCTTTCAATACAAAGCAAAGAAGCCAAAAACACACACAATCCAACGGTATTTGCATATATGGTTTCGAATATTTGTCAAATTACAACTTATACGGGAAAGTGCCGGCCAATCTGCAAATGCAGGTCGTTTTGTGGTCTTCTTCTCTAAATATTTCCGTTTTCAAATTTTGTGAGCAAGAAGTATTTTAGAAAATACAGTAGAAACAAGTTGTGCCTCCGCGGGGAGGGGTTTTCAATACACTTTTTTGGTTTTGAATATTTGTCAAATTACAACTTATACGGGAAAGTGCCGGCAAATCTGCAAATGCAGGTCGTTTTGTGGTCTTCTTCTCTAAATATTTCCGTTTTCAAATTTTGTGAGCAAGAAGTATTTTAGAAAATACAGTAGAAACAAGTTGTGCCTCCGCGGGGAGGGGTTTTCAATACACTTTTTTGGTTTTGAATATTTGTCAAATTACAACTTATACGGGAAAGTGCCGGCAAATCTGCAAATGCAGGTCGTTTTGTGGTCTTCTTCTCTAAATATTTCCGTTTTCAAATTTTGTGAGCAAGAAGTATTTTAGAAAATACAGTAGAAACAAGTTGTGCCTCCGCGGGGAGGGGTTTTCAATACACTTTTTTGGTTTTGAATATTTGTCAAATTACAACTTATACGGGAAAGTGCCGGCCAATCTGCAAATGCAGGTCGTTTTGTGGTCTTCTTCTCTAAATATTTCCGTTTTCAAATTTTGTGAGCAAGAAGTATTTTAGAAAATACAGTAGAAACAAGTTGTGCCTCCGCGGGGAGGGGTTTTCTATACACTTTTTTGGTTTTGAATATTTGTCAAATTACAACTTATACGGGAAAGTGCCGGCAAATCTGCAAATGCAGGTCGTTTTGTGGTCTTCTTCTCTAAATATTTCCGTTTTCAAATTTTGTGAGCAAGAAGTATTTTAGAAAATACAGTAGAAACAAGTTGTGCCTCCGCGGGGAGGGGTTTTCAATACACTTTTTTGGTTTTCAATATTTGTCAAATTACAACTTATACGGGAAAGTGCCGGCAAATCTGCAAATGCAGGTCGTTTTGTGGTCTTCTTCTCTACATATTTCCGTTTTCAAATTTTGTGAGCAAGAAGTATTTTAGAAAATACAGTAGAAACAAGTTGTGCCTCCGCGGGGAGGGGTTTTCTATACACTTTTTTGGTTTTGAATATTTGTCAAATTACAACTTATACGGGAAAGTGCCGGCAAATCTGCAAATGCAGGTCGTTTTGTGGTCTTCTTCTCTAAATATTTCCGTTTTCAAATTTTGTGAGCAAGAAGTATTTTAGAAAATACAGTAGAAACAAGTTGTGCCTCCGCGGGGAGGGGTTTTCAATACACTTTTTTGGTTTTGAATATTTGTCAAATTACAACTTATACGGGAAAGTGCCGGCAAATCTGCAAATGCAGGTCGTTTTGTGGTCTTCTTCTCTAAATATTTCCGTTTTCAAATTTTGTGAGCAAGAAGTATTTTAGAAAATACAGTAGAAACAAGTTGTGCCTCCGCGGGGAGGGGTTTTCAATACACTTTTTTGGTTTTGAATATTTGTCAAATTACAACTTATACGGGAAAGTGCCGGCAAATCTGCAAATGCAGATTTGTAACGATTTTTTAAATGTGTTTTGCTTTGCCGTTCGTTAAATCGAGATTTATTTTTTTTTGTCATTCGCTACATAAGACAGTTAATGTAAAAATTTCGCCATTCGTTATATTCGATATTCGTTAAACTGAGTATTCGGTATACCGGGCTTTGACTGTATGTATAAAAAGTATATAACAATTCATTTGTAAAAGAAACAAAATTTTAAGTAAAAAATAAATAAGACTTCATTTGTAAGAGTAAAAATCTTAACGGTTGATTTGGAAAAAAGTTTATTTTTTAAAGTATCTTTTTGCTGACCATATATAGTGCGAATCAGTCTTATTTATTATTTCTTTGCACATCATAATATTATTTAAGGAACATATGTAGCTCGAGTCTATTTCGAAGTTTGGTTTTTACTAACGCAAGTGTTGAAAATTTTCTTTCTGCAGCTGCTGAACTATGTGGCAAGGACAATAAATTGAAAACAAAATCAACTAGATCGCTAAACATATTTTCTTCATTAAGCCCATTTTGAATTTTGCCAACCTTTTCCCAAACAACATTAATCTCCATTTCATCATTCAAGTTGTGGTCACTAACTCTTAGTAAATTCCACTGCGATACAATTTTATCGGTATCACAATCTAATAATTCATCGAACTCTGATAACAAAGGCAGAATTGATTTGTCATTGATGGATTTTATGATTTGATGGATGAAAGCTGATTAGCGTGAGAAAAAAAAAATTAAAACTGAAATTGAAAAAAACTACCAAATTCACGACACAACCTACCAACACATTTCAAAACTACCAAAAACGGCAACTCTGGTCCTGGGCACTTAAAAATACTTTCAATTCTACAATTCAAAGAACTATTCAAACATTAATTTCTCATTTGAATTGCTTTATCTTATGCGATAGACTTTTTTTTAATTCTAAGAAATTTGGAATCATAACACATACATATGTACATCTGCATACATACAATATTAAACAAAATAGTGAAAAAGTAGTTTTACCACTTGATAATAAACTTTAAAGCATAGTAGCTAATTAAATCTAAAAAACAAAAACAAAAAAAAAACAATTATCAGAAAAATAATTTGTTCCGTCAAAGCAATAGGAAATTTTTTGTTAACAAAAATACCAGTTACTTTAAAGCAATTCAATACAAAATCGAAGCTGAGCTGAAGAACAGGGCACAAAAAACAATAAAGTTTTCAAACAACTGTATTGAGCTTAAACTACGAGCAAACATTTGCCAAACAAAAATCTAACCATAACTATTAACTGAAATCCATCCAGCCTTTGTGCACCCACCCTTCATGAAATAAAACCAAATTGTATGCACATAAAATATAAAATTTGATTAGAACCTGTCAAATCTGAAACAAGCGGTGGTTGGTTTGGACATTTTCGTGTTTCCAAAAAATTTTACTTGTATTAACAGGTGGCAAGTATTTGTTTTTTTTTCCAATAACAAACTCACCTACCGAATTGCAAGAATTCCAAAAATACTTATTAAAAGTTAATTTACGACAACAATATTGATTTTAGACACATTGATTTTTTTTGTTTTTTTTGTGACAACCAACAGTTATAGCAATGTTTCTCTTTTTATTTCTTGTTCAGTTGTTCACCTTGTAAAAATACTAAATACTGAATAACAACATTTCAAAAAACTTAACTCAAGTTTTTGTGCAATAAAAATCACTTTGAATTCTTTGAATTGTGTAGAGAGACATCAGACAACTCGTTCATCAGATTGCAAATGTGATGCTTAAGTTTTATTTACATTTTACTAAAAGTTCTATGAACTCGCTGTTTAACACAAACATTTAGGAAAACTAAAGCAACGAACTGAAAATGTATACAAACAAACAAACAAACAAACAAACAGTCAAGGACGATTCATTAATACCCTACAATGCGTTTAAAAAGAAAACTGCATTGATTTTAAATAAATGCCTGCAATAAATAGGAAAATCAGCATGTGCTCTAAAGTTGATGTCCTGAAAGTTAAAAATACAGGCTAAAAATAAAATATAACGTTAAACGAATATGGCGTTTAACGTTTTAGAGCATATGTTTATGTTCTATGTTGTGTGTACACAAAAAAAAAATATATATTTGATCGCTTTTCTCGTTGCCTCAAAAGTAACAAAACAAACACGCCACTCTTTGTAGACTTCATGGAATGCATTCAATGTAATAATATCAAACACAAAAATGTTGTGATGATAATTAATTAATCGACCTTATAAAATATATATCCGTTTTTAATAGCAATTATGTCTATTCGGGCTTCCAAGGTCCGTTATTCTAATTAAATAAATAAAAGATTTATTTTATTTCATTTATTATCCGACGTTTCGTTGGTATTTTTCCAACTTCATCAGGGATTTATTTATATTTGAAATCTGGCAATTTCATTTAATTATTTTTAGCATTAAGTTTAGTTATTAAGCACATTTTTTTTATATCTAAATCTAAATGTTGTGTCGGGAGCAAGCACTTATTACTTAAATGTTGATTCGAATTTCATATAAACCAACAAGTCTGTTACTGTAAATCAATAATATTTATTATTACAAAACATTATAGTTTTAAGTTTGCGTTGTACTCTATTATTTTCTTCATTGTTATGAGTGTTTGATTTAGTCTCAAATAAACTTTACTTTACTTTACTTTTAAAATCTGGCAACATTGACAGTAACATATGAAAATACAAAAATAAAATTCAATATAATAATAACAACAGCAATAATATAAACAATAATGCAATCAATTCAACTTACAATCTTATCCTTTTTTCATTTCATTTTTGACGAAAAATATGTTCTAGTTCGACATAAAACATATACTTTAGATGGTCAAATAAAATAAATAAATAAATAAAATATCACAGTTAAAACAAATTGTCATCATTCCCATATCACAGCTGAAGTTACAATAACTATTCATTTAACACAATGTTATAATTTGAATTAGTGTTGTGTGTAATGAAGTGATAAAAGAAATCATTTCTGAAATCAAATAACATAAAGAAAATCAAAATAAAATCTGAACAAATCAAATCAGAACAATACAAAGCAAAACAAAACAAAACGAAAACATTAAGTTTGATTCCGTACTCAACGTTGGGAGCCCGAGCTTTATTTTGCCAGCACATTATTAGGCCTGACAATATTGTAAGATCTGATAAACGTCTATACGTAGCTTTAATTTTAAATTAAGTCATTATATTTATACAATTAACTCAGGTCCAAAAAATAGACCTTACAAATGTTTTTTGTGTCTTTTTCAGCCATCTATAGGGTCCGCCATCATCGTTTTTTTTTTCAACTAGTACTTATTTCGTAAATGGTAACACTTACCTCATGTCTGATTTGACAGATAATTAGTTTTAGCCTTCCGCTGAACGAATATGATTAAGTATACGCTTGAACAATGCTGGCAAATATTGCGACATTACTTTGAAAATCGTGGTAATGTTGCAGAATGTGTACGAAAATTGCGTACGGATTTTGGAAGAAGAGAAGCACCGTCAGCTCCGTATGTTCGTTAACTTGTGATAAAAAGGAAAGAAACTGGCATCAGTTCAAAAATATACCTTACAACTGTTTTCTGTCTTTTTCAGCTGTCTATATGCCGCCGACATTTCGTTATTGCTATCAACTTATCACTAGACTCGAAAAATTCTTAAGAGAGTGTCTATCGTGTTAAAGGTTTGTTTGAACATTTCTGATTCTCATTTTATTCATGGGAATCATGGAATAAGTAGTTAGTTTCAAAAAAATTTTTACAAATTTTTCAAGTCTACTGATGCACCAGCGAAATGTCGTCGGCATATAGACAGCTGAAAAAGACAGAAAACATTTTGTAAAAAGGGTTAATTTTTGGACCTGAATTAATAGTAAAAACATGTTAAGAACTAATAATCAGACTATATAATTCACAGATAACGTAGACTATTCAATAGCTTTGCAATTCCTCATGAGATGGTAACTCGGTTTTGTAACAGCAAGCGGTAACATGCGTATCGTGTGGCAGCTCTCAAAGAAAAAAAAAATTAGGCTGTGAATGGTATAAAAAAATCAAAAAAATTATCCTTGCTGTTATTCAATTGAGTGCCAAATACAATTTTCAAAGGCAGTTAATTCTCTTAAACAATTTTTATTTATTTCCCCTTTAAATGATTTATGCCCATACATATCAGATCATTAAAATTTAAACACAAATCCCTGCTTGTTTCAACTTAAATTTAACTATTTCAAAGTAGTTTTTTAACTTTTAATAGAGAAGCGGTTGTTGAACTTAAACATACTGCCGTATTTAAATTAATTCAAATTGAAACGAAATACAAGTTTCAAAACTACATGTACAGAAAATTGTTTGCCACTCTCAAGCCATAAATTTTAATCAAATTTTTGTTAAAGTCATAAAAGCGAACGCTTAAGCAAATAAATATGCAACATAAAAAAAGAAAGAATTTTAAAATCCTTCATTAATTTATAACCCTGAAGAGAATCATTTGACTTCGATTTGGCTTCCTTCTTTCATTTTGATGGCAAGGAACTGGCGTCTATTTTCAAATAACTGATAAATTTTAATACAAAGTTTGTTAGACCATGTGAACGTGAACTCTAGCATTACGAAATGCAGGTTTTCAAAGAAACGAATATGAAATTATTTGAAATTGGTTGCTCTGTGTGAACATCAAAGCAATTTTAACAGAGAATTGACAAGAGTTTCCTCAACGAAATTGCATCTGTGTGTACAAGAATTTAGTCTAATAAGAAGTTGGAGGTAATATAAGACCTGGTAGTGTGGCCCAACTTTGAAAATATTTGTAACTAAAGTGACTTAAAAAAAAATAAGCTAAGGATAAATGAAAAATCGCAAAAAGTATTTAAGCCTCTAAAAACTATTGCTAAAGTTCAATGTTTCTAAACATCAGCGCAGTTCATTATTTGGTGCAAATGTCTTGCGTAAGTGCGAATGCAAGAAATCGTTGCTTTTTCTTTGCAACCCAACAACAAAATATACAAGGTTGCACTCGCAATATTTTTGCATTTACGCACTGCTAATTACGTGTTACTTTTTTCGCATGAGTATTGCGTTTGCAACACTGACACTCGAACAGCTGACATTTTAAAACAAAGCAAACAAAAAATTGTAGAGATGGAGCCAACAGCGATTACCAAAAAAAAATAAAAGGTGAAAAACTAAAAATTGTGTATTAATTTATCAGCTGTTATTTGGAGTGCAATAAAATTTGCAAAGTTGTTGAAAAGGGTGCTCAATATTTGTTGCAATATAATCGCAAATGCAAATAGTCGCAACCAAAAACGCACCAAACGCTGAGTACCGCTATCAATTTAACTTTATAGTTGGACTTTTTGAATTGCAATTGTTAATTCTTTTACCGGTCTCTAGTCTGATTTGAGTTGCTTACAATTGGGAAAGATTTTTAATGGTGAAATAGTAGTGATCAACATTTTGAAAGAAGACAAGAAAAGCAAAATTGAAAACTCAATGTTTGGGGCGTGTTTCCATGGCTGTTTCAAGTCCACCACGATGCTGATCGGCACACAAATCGATTCAAAACAAGGGGCCAAGGCGATAGTTAATTTGACATCGAATTAGCTATCGTGTAAAAATAAAGTAAAACAACAACAAACATACAGTAGAAACGATAGAATTCGATCGATAACGAATGCGACGATTTGGCCCCAGTTCATAACGAATTACATTGCAGCGTTTAGCCATTATGCTTTTGTTTGTTTTGCTTCACATTTCTTTTTTTTTTTCATAACAATAAGATGTTTTTCTACTAAAAATTGTGTAAATGTATTTTTATCTATTAGTTTTAAATTTATAGTCGAACTATATGATTTAGAATTGTTAATAATTTTATCGATTTTTACTTCCCCAAAGTTGAGAAAGAAAGACTTTTTGTGATAAAATTGGAGTGATCAATATTTTTTTTTTTTTTAAAGAAGACAAGAAAAGTAAAGTTGAAGACTGCCTGGCTGGGGTACATAACATGGCTGTTCCAAGATCAGCACGTCGCTGATCAGCACTCAAATGTGCTTCGAACCCAGGTCATGACCAATTATATGCTGTTTCAGACTATCTATATTTTCTGTTGATTGAAATATATTTTCCATTCTCTCACCAGTATTCGATTGATTTGCAATTGATTTTTGTATTTGTTGCTATTGTGTCAGTGAGAGAATTTTTGTTTTCATTTATTACCATATTCGCCATAGGAGTACTAGTAGTAGCCGATAGCTGCATAAATCAGTTGTTCAAATTGTCTAAATTATATCATTAAAAAAAATCCTAAAACAAGTTAACTCGAAAGCGCTACACAAAATGCTAGCTGCCGCTTTGCAAATTAGCTGCAGAAATGTCAAGATGACCACGTTGCGCACAAGCAGTGGAGTAGCTTGTTCGCATGATGTAACCAATTAGTTGTATCATGCGTGTTCATAACTTTAAGCGTATAGATGCATATAGATTTCAAAGGAAGTGCATTATATTGCCAGAATTTTGCAGTTACAAAAATACGCTTAATTTATTTCAATTCAAAGCTAACTTATTGCCTGAGTGCTTATGATGTTGTTAGCCGACACAAACATCATTTGTTGGGTGGATTTTTCCATAAAGTTTCTTATACATAAATTGTTTCCGCAACGCAAAATAATCTATTTCAGAAAAACACTTGATTGAAAAACAAATTGTGTCACTTTGTTGTTTCATTTAAGGGAACAAAACAAAAGTTTACTGAATGCTTCTTGATAAATTCTTATCAGATTCATTGTGTAAATAAAAGCGGGAAGTTATTTTTGGATACATAACACATATATGATATGATACTGATATGTAAATATTTTTACACCTACTGGAAGCTGTTCAGGTGTATGTACTTTAAGCCATGCAATAAATGATTACGAAGGTGATTACCTTGAGGTGACTGAGATTTGAAGTTTGAACTTGTACATCATTTCGAACAGAATTTTTTTGTTTAAAGGCGTAAAAATTAAAACACGTACGATTACCTTGTCAAAGAGACATTTTACTATTCGGCTGGCGATTTATAGTTATTACTCACCAGTCAATTATGTTAAATGGTTTGTAGCTAGAGCTTTTCTCATGCTGCATGTTTTGAAATGCCGAGGCAAAGGGATTGGATTTTCGTTTCATCTTGGAGCAATAGTCGGGGAATAAACATTATAGTGTTGCCGCATATAGAAAAAATGTTACAAGGAGAGTTTAGAGTCGGGAGGGTTGCCAGGCAAACTTTTCGCTACCCCCTATAAAATATAAAAACATCCCCACAAAATCCCACATGGTCGATTTTTTTTATGTCATAAAACTTTCATTACACATTGCAGCATTTTTGTGCTCCAGCATTTTTTTTTAGAGTTGTTTATGTCGTAATGTACTCGTTTGTTTGCCGCATCTATCGGTTTTTAATAGTCTAAGTTACTAATGGCACTAGTATTATTACATTGAACTATTACTATTTTAGATCTAAAAATATACCTTAATGTTTTCCATCTTTTTCAGCCGTCTATATGCCGACGACATTTCGTTGCTGCTAATCAGCTCATCACTAGACTCGAAAATTCTTAAAATAATGTTTGACACCTACCAACTACTTATTCCAAAATTCGCATTTCTGGTTCTCATTTTGCTCACAACGACATATCAAAAAACTAAAGGTGGGATCACACGATTGCCGCAGTGCACTAATTTTACACAATTTTTATTGGGCTGAATTGGAACACAATAAAAAATTTGTCGCAATCAAATTCTCTGCAATCACATTATTGTCACATTTTACTGAAATGTTATTGTCGCAAATTGTGCTCACAACGACATATCAAAAAACTAAAGGTGGGATCACACGATTGCCGCAATCCACTGATTTTACACAATTTTTATTGGGCTGAATTGGAATACAATAAAAAATTTGTCGCAATCAAATTCTCTGCAATCACATGATTGTCACATTTTACTGAAATTTTATTGTCTCAAATTGGCGCAAAACAATTTAGTACCAATAATTGCCGCATTATAGTCACACGATTGTTATATTATACGATAACTCTGAGAAGCAGCTGTTGTAGCTGATGACAAATTTTGTTTTGCAAAAATAAAACAATGCACTCTTCGAAATCCATGTTGAAACTGCAAGAATTTTACAATTGTTATAATACTAACAACAATTGAAGTTCACTTACTAAAAAACAAAAATTATGTTTGGAAGACGCGTTCAAACAAATTTGAAACTAAATAAATGTACACATATGTATATTATTGGCGCGTATTGTCTTCTTTGGTTGCCGCATGAGAACACAATAAATATTGGTTAATTTTTTAAATTTTTTTACTGGTGAATAGTTGTATATAAAGTGTTCACACGGTTGTCGCACCAGGGTTGTATTTGATTGGGACAAATAGGAATAACATTCGTTTTGGTTACCGCATGAGCCAGTAAATTGTGCTATCACACCATTGGCACACAAAATCTAACAAAAATTGGTGCATGGCGACAATCGTGTGATCCCACCTTAATACATAAATTTTTGTAAGCGAGTCCCCGTAAGCAGGTGTGATAGGAAAACCCTTCATGCAATCATATGCCTCAAAAATTCTTCCTTCGATATGTCATAGTGGTACTTTTTTTCCTCATGATAAAAGCTATAGAAAAATTGATGGCACAATATTGATTGTTAAATTGATCATCCTAATGTAAATATGTACAACTAGTTGTTTCGAAGCCGCCACACTTTCTCGTCAGCACCCGTCTTTGAACTCAGGGGCTCATGTTTCTAAAGCGACAACCATGCCACTCAGCATTAGCCCCTGAGTTCAAAGACGGGTGCTGACGAGAAAGTGTGGTGGCTTCGAAACAACTAGTTGTCCACCCTGCTAAATGTCTTTGATGTTTTCTTTGTCTAATTTAATTAATATCAATCACAAAGATAATATAGAAAGAACTTGAGCCTAATAAACTTAATACAGAAATAATTATATAAGAAAAAGTTCGAATAATAGAAATTAAAGTAAATATATACATACATAAAGGCCAACAAAAAAGAAGTGGTAAATTTTTTTTTTTTTTTTTTTTTTGGTTAAAAAGATTTTTTTGCTGGTGTACGAATGCTGGCATTCACATTAATTCACACTAATGAATTTAATATATACTCAAATAAAAAATTAAAAAAAAATATAAAATTACTTTGATAATTTTTGGTCACGAAAATATTTCGCTAGTGAGTGGCAACTCTGGTCTCAACATAAAAAACACCAAACATTGAGCGCCTCCCAGAATTGCAAATAATGCCGGAGTCAAAATGAAAGGATATTGTAAGTGATCCTTATGAAAGCCAAATACCAACATTTTTTAAATTCTATTCTGCCTTAAAATAAACAATTTTACCATTTACCCGCTTCCTGTCACAATAACTGCAACAACGCTTTTAATTTTGTATTTTCCGCAAAACTTAAGCTAAAGATCATTTATCATACTTTTTATTTATTTGTTTATTAAAGCCGCCAGCCGGTGTCCTTCACACAATTAATGTGTAGTTTTTTTTGACGTGCATAAAATTTTTAAAATATTTACAAGTACTAGTGTATGGACAGCTGGCCCCACCTACTGAACCTTCGGTGGCAAAAAATGTTTTCAACAAATTTTTGCGTATACATATACATATGTATATATTTTTTTAATCAATTTCGTATCTGAATAATGACTAAAATTAGTAGTAATATATTTGAAATATATTATTATTGAAGTGTTATAAGAAGCGATGACATGAAAATGGGGACTGCTAGTGAACGTTCTTTGAAATATCTTTAATTTGAAAATTCTTTAAGTTTGAAGTTTTGTCAGTTCCTGGGTTCGCTTGATTGCATTTTCCATTAATTAATTTATCAATAACAAACAATCGTAAATATTTGTTAGTTGTTAAGTCGCAAAATTTGATCTGTAGCTTTTTTTTGGTTATTCATACTCAGCTTGTTACTCTGTAGTCTTAAGGTGTGATCTAAACAAATATAAATATTTTCCCATTTATGGCCAAAAAAATGTGACCACTACTGTTGACCTTTATTTTAGGCAAACGCATGCATACAAACATCTAAAAATGTAAGTAGATTTAAATAAATCCAATGTAATACGACAATGTAAAGAAAAAACACTGAATTTCGTAAGAGCATATTTTAAGGTTATGTTTGCTCAACGAGCAAATACAAAATTTAGATTAAATTTGTAATTTCTTTTGCAGATTTCTTACAAAATAATAAATTTATTGGGCCCGATAAAATATTAGGCTTGAGTTCGGTTTTAGGTTTCTCAAAACTGAGAAAGATTTTTTGTGATAAATTTGCAGTGTTCAACATTTTAAGAGAAGAGCAGAAAAGTAAAGTTGAAGATTTATTGGCTGCGGTACATACATACAGCACACAAATTTGCTACGAACTCGAGATCATGATTAACCGTATACCGTTTTTAAGCAGCAGCTCATAGCCACCTGAACTCTTTCTTCATTGCTGACTGACTATATCTAATCCTATTAATCAACTTTCCATTTTGTCACTGTGTTTTTCTGTTGATTGGAATATATTTTATATTCTCTCACCGACATCCAATTGATCGCCAATTAATTTGTGTCTTTGCTGCTATTATATCAGTGATAACAACGGTTTCAAACTTTTTACCAGGCCCACCGGTTTTCAAGCATTAGTTTTATAACAAAAAATCTTTCTCGATTTTGATGAAGTAAAAATCGTACTAGAAAGCCT
Source organism: Sturmia bella (assembly GCA_963662145.1). NCBI lineage: Eukaryota > Metazoa > Arthropoda > Insecta > Diptera > Tachinidae > Sturmia > Sturmia bella. The sequence goes on along the minus strand of OY759170.1, from coordinate 68,202,672 downwards.
AATAAAATTATTAATATGTAATTGAAAATCATTGAGTTTGACAATAAAGTTAAAATTATTGAAAAAATATTGAGCAAACATAACCTCAAATTATATTTTTGTGAAATTTTATGTTGTGACGTTTTTTCGGGTTTTTGTGCATCTTTGGTAGTTTAATGTAGGCATTTAATTAAAGCAAAGTTAAAAAAGTAGTGGTCACGTTGTTTTCTGACTAATATTTGCAAATGTGAGCGTACCCATTGAGATGCATCTTGTACATGGATTTAGTAGCAGCATGTCATAGAGATAAAAATTCCTGTTCACACGAACGGCAAACATCGAGGCTCTTGATTGCATCAGCAAGATTTCCACATACAAAATTACCTCCTTTCATACTAAATCGCCGCTGCGAAACGCGATAACATTACAATTTCCTTTAATTTTGCATAGAAAGCTTTCGATACTTTATTTGTGCCAGCTGCTAAAATGGGAATCAGAAATGAAATGAACACAAACATAAAGTAGAAATAGTACCAGGCTCAGACGGCGAAATAAATCAAAAGTGCAAATCACTTAGAAAAGTGCTCATACCTGGTTTTGTTTACACGAGCCTCACAGGAGAGAGCGAGACGGGACATCTTTTTCAGTTCTCATTGTTCTCCTAAGAATACTTACTACAATATGAAACAAATTTTCAAGTCTATTGACGCTTGCAAGGTAGCACCGTCGGTGTCATGCGTTTGACTTAACTTTAAAGGGGTCACATGGAAGCGCGATTATATAAAATATTTCTCACAACTATGGGTGAATTGTACGTGTTGCAAAGAGCTCATTCCTCATTCCTGTTTCTTGTTGCTGTTGTTGTTGTGAATAACATTAAATGGATCTGCAATATTTCTTTAATATTTGTAATGTGTTGCTTAATTAAAGCATACATATTTCATCAATTGCGTTTCTCAGCCAAGTTGCTCAATAGAACATTTTTATTAGTTAAGCAGCCTTAAATGTCAATAACAGAAAATTTGTACATATTGAGGCATTATTTTATTGCTTTATTTAATTTATTGCATTTCAGACAAACATATGTTTATTAAAGTGATTCCTTTCCGGTTTTTGCAATGTTTTTTTTCACAGCTTTACAATACAAACGATTGGACGGACGATACATGCTTGATGTTTTTATATTTTTTGACACAGCGCCAAATGTTTGCATTGTCAATAATTTTTGATTGTCATTTTAAATTAAAAAAAAAATTACGAAAAACAAAGCACAAACACAACAAAACAATTTCTTTTAATTATTCTGAGAACTTTCTTAAGAGTGTTTTTTTTTGTTTACAGTTATTCTTGCGCATAAAATAAAATTATTTTTGCGGACTTTGTCAGAGAATTACAAATGACATGTTTATTTTTAAAACTACACTTTAAAAACAAATAATTTTGAAATTTTTAATTAAACAATAAATATTTACCTGTAAACGAGGTCAATAACAAAGGAAGGATTGTATACATACTTTTTTGTAGTTTGTTTTTCTTTTCATTTCGTATGTGTATAAGCCAGATCGTTAAAAGTTATGAGGGTGGTTGGTATCAGAGAGAATATGTATGTATGTGTGTATTTACGAGGTCTGATAAAAAAGTAACAGTTATTTTCAAATCTCGTGAGTTACGTATGTTCGATTTTCGCATTTTTTTGCTTCTCTGTTATGTTGGTACACATGTCTGTTATATATTTTGGCCATATCAACCATTTTGGATTGTCAGTTTGTTTTTGACAGACAAAACGGTTGGTTAGTCGTGTTTTGGTGCGCTCTTCGACTTTTCGCTATTCGAAGAAATGGATCAAAGAAACTGTATTAAGTTTTGTGTAAAACATGAAATTTTTTATTTCAAAACGATGAGCTTCTGTTATAGTGTACATAATGATTACAAAATGAACTTATTAAAAAAAGAAAAATTAAAATGCTAACACCGGTATTCATAAAAAATAAAACATTTTTGAAATACATTTTAGAAGAAAATTTTCATATCAAATTTGTTTTAAAATGTATTTGAACAACATTTTATTTTTTATGAATACCGGTGTAAATATTTTTTCAAGCCTGAGGTTCAATTTATAATTTATTTAAAAACTGAAGACACCGATGAAAGGAAAGCGTTTTGCTTGAGGAGACAAAAGTAAAATCGAAACAGGAGCTGTTGGCAATGCCAAAAAGCGCGTTTCAGAAGTGTTTCGAGGATTGGAAAAAACGCTGGCATAAGTGTATTATATCTGAGGCGACAAGATATTTATTAATGAATAAATAAATACTTTTTGAAAAAATTTAAAGTATTGGTTGTTTTTTGACCAGACCTCGTATATTAGGCGGATCATTTTGTGGGGACAAAAATTTGTTGGTATTGTGCCATCTAAATATATGTATATCTATAGCTTATGGCATTGCACACATATCAAGAAATCATTTTCGAGACGTGTGATTTTCATTGGTTTTTTCCATGCGAACCTTTTTAAGGAGATGTGGTATGAGGTCGGTATATTTGTAAAAATATTATATAGAAAAAAAAAATTATTGGCCATTTTTTCATACTTTTGACTCCTCTACAAGTACCCTGCATAAAGTTAATTTTCGAGGCTGCTAAGTACGGAACCATGGCTCTAATTAGTGCTCGCAGAGGAGTCAAATGTATGACTAGCTCTCCCATAAAATTTTCTCCCCAACATTTTTTTTTTAGCACACCTTCGCCGTACCACACGTCTTCAAGAAGGCTCACATGCAAAAAAAATAAAAAGCGGACGCCTCGAAAATGATTTTATTGACACGTGACAGTGGAATTTTTTTTCTAAAAAGCTATCGAAAATTGATGACACAATATTGATGGCCAAATCGACGACTCACCCTAACGCTTATGAATGCAAATACAATGATGAAAGTCATGAAGGTTGTCGTTGTAAGAACAATTTATGTCAAATCTTGTGCATGTGTATGTATGCAGCTATAATAATAGCTTTGTTTTTTTATTTACTTTTTGGGCAAAGTTCGGTAAAATGAGAGTAAACTATAAATTCTCTCCATAAGAGACAAAAATGCACAAAAGTACGGGAACAAAAAAAAAAAAAAAAACAAATATTTTACCCCCCAAAAAAACGTCAGGAAATTTATAAAAAAACATTTACATACATACATATGTACATACATATTTTAATTAATTTGTGTTAAAAAAGTTTTCTCAAAACAATTAAAAGGAACGAAATGCATAAACCTTTTTACGAACACAGCAGAACTCATAAATTCACATACATAATGACAATTTTTAGAGAATGCTTTAAAATATTTTTTCACACTAATTTCCAATTTTTCTTTTAGTTTCCGCAAAACATTTATTTCCTTTCTTCTACTATGTTATTGTTTATCCTTTAACACAGCTGACAGCTGAACTACTTGCCCAAACTCACCCGAAGAAAAAGTACGGGCTGTTTCGTGCAAGAAGAGGAAGAAGCATAATGTTCTCTCCCAAATACTCTCATTTGCCCAATTTTAAAGTACGGGGACGCTTTTCATGCAAAGTATCACCTATAAATGCCATAATGTCGATGGCTTGTAATCTGATATTGTTGATTTTGGTGAGTAATATTTTCGTTTGAATTTTTATGGAATTTAGTTCTCAAATGATATTGTTTACTTAATTTAATATATGATATTATTACTCAAACAATTTGAATCGAAATATTTAACACTTCAGTGCTTCTTCAAGTGCCTTGTAATTTCTTTTGAAATATAAAAATATATATTACCAAATAGTCTAAAAATAATGCCTAATAAAAATAACTAAGCATTTTAAAACTCCTCAAGTTCAAGTGTGTAATGATGATGTTGATAAAAATTAATTTATTTAAAAATGAAAATATTTTTTTATCTTTAGAAACAGCAAAACATCTTTATCAAATAAAATGCAGTGCAGCTGAAAAATTATTTATCGAATTATCTGTCAGTCAGGAAAGTGTAGCAAAAGCAAACATCTATTCTTTTTCTTTTTTAATGAATTGATGAATTGAATAAAATTGAATTTGTTTTAGAAGTTGCACATTTGCTGTGCATGTAATCGATATAAGTTTTATTTTGTTGAGTTTGAATTCGTTTTAACTAGTTTTTGCCAATAAAAATGGGATAAATTAGCAACTCATGGACCTTAGTTAACTGACTGATGTTAAATGAATATGAATGTTTTCTGTTTTTAGTTAATTAAGAAATTAGTGTTAATTTTTTAGCCAAATTATTTTGAGAGCATTGTGACAGTATCTAAAATAAGTTGCCGATATTTTCACGGCTTACAAGACTATACTACAAACAATTTTTCCAATATCATTCTCTGAATGAAAATTTAGTGGTCTGTATGATTAACAGTTTCGTACCAAGAAATGTTTACAACTCAGTGAACACACAGGTGAAAAATGTGACTTTTGAAAATCATCCAAATCGGCTGATAAAAATTCATGTTAAAAAGAGATAGAAGGGGATAGGTGCATTGTATACCCTTTCTTACGGCATAAAATCGTGATACAACTAATAAGGTAACCTTTTCGCTACAATAAGAACAACTTCAATAAAAATAACATGCATTTTGTTTTTGTACAACTTATGCAAACTGTGAAAAAGACGCCACTTCTACATTTATAGAAAAGAGATGCACTGAGCTTACGCGGATTTGATATCTCGTTTTGGCTGCCTTTCATCTCTGCATACTCTTGACAACCTAAAGTAATCAGATGATTAACTGTTTAGCTGACGAGGCTACCTTGTTAGTTGTATCATGCATAAAATGAATTTTTCTTTTGCTTTAACCCGAATTTCAGCTCGCTTCCAGAAGTGAGATACACAGAGTTCGTGCTGATTTTTTATCTCGTTATACTTTGTGATTTACAACGCTAACACTCGGTCCTTGACTCATTGCCGAAAACCTTTATTGCGAATATGATTTGTTTTGTTCGATATATAATGCTGTCGTCAGATCAAAAAGAAAATATCTACACGATCTCAGTAAAATTGGAAGTGGTTTGTGGACAAACTCCGCTATTCATAAAAATGTTAGAACACACTTTTTATGAAAATTTAGCTCTAAAAAATCAGTTTAGAGCTAAACAACATTATTTTATTTTCTTATGAATAGTGGAGAAAGTTTTTGGCATCCTCTTTGCCTAGAAAGTAGATTTCATTAAAAGTAGTCATTAAGTGCTTAAAAGTTATATCAGTCACTGTATAGAGATCAGGGTGAAAATTCAAACTGAAGTTTTAGGCTTTTCAATAAATGTTTATCGTTTGAATTGTGTTTTTTTTTGTTTTTTGCTATTTAGACTATACAAAAATTATCACTTTAATTTGTGAATATTAAAATTTCAAAATGCGTAACAAAATTTCTACATAATAGAAAATATTAACGGGTATAAAAATACATAAGCCGGGTTCATAATCTGGTGCATTTAGGTTTTGAAAGTGATGTTTAATTTGTCAAAGTTTGGTTTTTGGTGCTTGTAAGCTTTACTTGTGCTTGTAAATTCGTTCTATATTATTTTTGTGATTGATATTAATTAAAGAAGCTAGATGGTTAGCTAGATGGTCAACTAGCTGTTTCGAAGCCACCCCACTTCTCGTCAGCACCCATTCTTGAACTCTGGGGCTCATGTTTCTAAAGGGACATTCAAGCCACTCAGCCACAAAGTTCACAAAACCTCTTTATACTCTGTGGCCATGAAGAGCTGAGATAGTTAAAGGATGACTAAGTGCTGTTGTTCAAAAACAGTATGCAATTATATTTGCAATCTGAGTTCGAAGCCACTTGGGTGCTGAAGATCGTCATGGTAGACGTGACACAACCATGATGTGTTCCCCAGCGAATGAGTCTTCAATTTACTATTCTAGTCTGCTTTAAAAATGTTGATCACTACAATTTGACCACAGAAAAAATTTTTCTCAATTCTGAGGAAGTGAGATCGAACTAGAAGAGCCCGATAAAGTTCGACTATAAAATTAAATAAATATTGTAGTTTTCGAAATAACAATTGTAGATTGCAAAATATTGCAATACCCCATCGATGGTTTGCTGTATGGCAGACTTGTAACAATTTTACAGCTCAGAACTATTATTTGTTAGTATTTAGTATTTATTCAATACTAAACATTTTTATATAAAATAGAAATATATTTGCACATATGGAAATGTTGCTTTTTATTGTACTTTTTCTCACTTTTCAATAATGGCTTCTTCTAGCCAATAAATATGGCTTTTATTTTGTTCAAATATGCTAATTAATTTATTTACTGCTAAATTCATTTGGAACTTTTGTTTAATAAAGGGTTATCTATTGTGCGGTTTCAAAAGTCAACGTAAATAAAACACATATAAAATATTTCTCTTCATGACATTTCTTTTTTATTATAAAGTTTGAACGTTGACATTAAGTGTGAAACACTACGTCATTTAAATGTCCACCACGCGAAGTGTTGCAAGCATTGATTCTTTTGAGGTAATTTTCGACCGCTTTTTGACACATATTGAGCGGTATCTCAGCCATAACTTGACGAATGTTGGTTTTTAAGTGCTCAAGAGTTAAAGGTTTATCTGCATAGACACGGTTTATCTGCATAGAAAAATCTAATAGAGTCAAATCGCATGATCTTGGTGGCCAGTTGATATCGCCACGACGAGAAATTACGTGGCCAGGAAATGTCTCTTGGAATAAAGCCATATTCGGTCGAGTTGTGTGTCATGTGGCACCAACTCGTATTCTTCAATAGCAGGCAAAAAAAAAAAGAGTCGGTTATCATTTGACCATAACGCTCCGAATTAACGGTGACAGTCATTCCATCGTCGTTTTCGAAGAAGTAAGGTCCAATCACACCTTCGCACCAAAGAGCGCACCAAACAGTGACTTCTTCTGGATGTAATGGCCTCTCCGCAATCACCTGATACTTTATATAAAAATAGTTATTTTTGCAAATGGCGGCCAATGACAAATCTGTTTTTATGTGTGTGAACTAAACAGCTGTAGAATACAAGAGAACAAACCCTGGAGCGATACACTCGCTAAGAACGCGGAATAAACGTGTCTATGACGAAGTGGATGATTAATTTTCGACCAAAATCATAATGAGCGATGAGAATCTTTTTCCACCTCAGCGGGTACGTGAACAAACAAAACTAGCGCTTCTGGGGCTCCGCACATACACGAGGAGCCATTACACCAGCTAACAGTGGCTTGGTGCATGGTGCGCTGTACACGCTGGAGGAGTTACCGGGCGCTGCTGGGTCAAACGACAAACCGCCATAGTGCCATGTTAACCGAGTTTTTTCTGCCGCAATGGACGCGAGAGCACCGTGGCTTTCAGATATTCTGAAAGCCAGCTGTTACCTGAAAACGATTTTAGCAACTAAATGAGTCTAGAAAAACAAATCCAAAGGCAACTCTGGTTGGTTGCCATCTTTTAAGAGCCAACCAAAACGAAACGAATGGGTGAATACTACAGAGTTATTTAAAGCAATTGCAATTCAATTACATAGAATTGAAAGCGTGTAAAACAAGCAGTGGACATTTTGAGTTTCAGCTCTTTAATTTCTTTTATTTCCTTTTAAGGTTTTTATTTATTTTTAACACTCATTTTTGCATTTATTTATTTATCTTTGCTTACAAATCTTGCATAAATCTTGCACAGCAAGTGGCTACAGTGTCGCACACTGTTGCCATCCATTTTTTATTTTTTAATTATTCAAAGAGTAAACTTAATTCTTTTTTTTTTTTTTTTTTTTTGATTTACACAACTTGAATACGAAATTGTGGTTTTTATTGATGAATTTTTGTATCCTACCCAGCGTTTAATGCACGCCCTTGACCATCATATACATTTCGTACATGGCGAATAATTTAATCCAGAATTGTTTAAAGTGTGCCTGAATGTTCGTTGTACTTATTCTTAACAAAACAAAACAACATGAACATGTTTTAATTATAATAGATATTTAAATTCAATTCAAGCATATTAAAAGACAAAACAAAAACAAAAGCAAGCAAAAAAAGTAACAAGTACAAAGAACATTTAAAATCAGATACTGACTGAAATGGATGGCTGACTGATTACAATGATTAAATAAGATATAAAAATTGCATATGACATTTCCTTTATTGAGCGTCTCAAGAACGTGGGAGATCTCAAACACTGCTCGAAAAACACATGTTGTGGGAGAGTGGATACACATGAACTCTGGTGGAGAGACCGGTTTGTGATCTTCCACAAAAGAGCTGTGCTTTTTCTTTGCCTGAGTGTGTGAGTGTTGCCATATTTTTATAAACTGGGAATTTTCAAAATTAATAGAAAAAAAAAAATTGCTCTTGTAAAACAAAATGAAAATTGAAAAACGGTATTTGTGTAAAATGGGATTTAATGTTCTATGACACATTATTTTTAGAAGCAAGCATATGAAATTATTATGCTGTTGAATTACATAATTATTTCTGTATTAAGTTTATCAAGCTCAAGTTCTTTCTATATTATCTTTGTGATTGATATTAATTAAACTAGACAAAGAAAACATCAAAGACATTTAGCAGGATGGACAACTAGCTGTTTCGAAGCCGCCACACTTTATTTATTTTATTTATTTATTTATTTCAAAATCCATGTCGCAAGCCCATAGGGCCTAAATTGACAAGACTACAACTTAAGATAAGTATGTACATTGCAAACTATATAAAAGTATATGTGAATTAAAACAAGTAATTTAATATGTGAAAAACAAGAGATTAATTCGAATAAAGGTATTTTAATAACAGATAAAACAACTTTAGAAAATTTTTATTTTTATTTTTATTTCTATTTCTATTTTTTTTTTTTAAAGAGAAAAAAAGGAACTTGCTGTTAAAATTTATGACACGCACTAAGGGAAGGCCTTAGTCTATCTAAGTCGACCGAAAGAATTTTTTTTTTGAATAGGCGAAATGATATTGCCTCTGAACCGCTTAGTAAAAAGTGAGACCTTAATTCTAATTTTTTTAAATTTTCAATGTGACTAGAGACTACTAAGTAGTCTCGTCACATAATATAGAAAGAACTTGAGCCTGATAAACTTAATACAGAAATAAATATATAAGAAAAAGTTCAAACAATAGAAATTAATTAACTGTTGAATTACAATACACTAGAGCCCCAACTTGCGTCGTTAATGGGGACCGGAGAAACGCGACGCAAATCGAAACAACGCAAATCGAATCACTTTTTTCTATATAAATGCACTGAAATTTAATTTGTTGGGGAAAATATATATAAAACAAAGCAAAAAATGTTGTATTTTTGATTAAAAAAATACTAGTATGAGTACGTTTTTATTTATTTAATTTACTTCAACAAATGTTTATATAGAAATAACAAAACGATAAATTAAGAGAAAAAACCACATGAAAATTAAATTCATTTACATACATATATATACTATACTATTTACTTTGACTCATGTTTTACGTCCTTAAGGCATATTCTGGTGAATCACACACTTTCACACCAATTGTTACCATAACCAGACAGCTGTTCTTAGCACCACTTATATAAAAAAGAAAAGGGGATTCCCCTTTTTTCACCCAATTTCAAAATTTTTTAACGTACAGGTGACGATCGTTGTTGCCAGAAGCTGTAAAAACTAATGAATTCAAGATGCTAAATACATACCTACTACACCACAAATGCTAAAAATGGTAATACACAATGCAGTAAAAAATGTAACCGTGTTTAGCGACGCAAATCGAAATTAAAACGATGCAAATCGAATCGACGCAATTTGGGGTCAAAACGACGCAACTCAAACCGACGCAACTTGAAATCGCAACGACGCAAATCGAATTTTTCCAGTTTTAAAAAGCGACGCAAATCGAAACGGCGCAAATCGGAACGACGCAAGTCGGGGCTTTAGTGTATATGGATATCCACTTTATTACAACCTGGCCGCCCGCACCTCAAAATACCAGTACAGATATTTCATTTACTTGTTCCTCATTTTACGCTGCAAAGAATTTCAGAACTTTATCTCAAGTTAAACCTGCAGAAAGCTGGTATGTAACAAAACAAAACAAAACAAAACAAAACACTATTTATAACTTTCTTTAACATGTGAAACATACACACAGTTGAAGTAGGCAACTGGTTGCTTTTGGGATGGAAAAATTCTGCCCCAGCAACAAAGGCAATAAAAGAAAATAGCGTATACATATTTCGGAAATATTCGGCTTGAGTTAGAGAATACAAATATGTACAATAAATACGTAGCATCATCACCAACATCTGCCACATCTGCACGTAGGTTCTGGCAAAATGCGAGCAAGTTTGAAATTTTCACAAAATGTTTAAGCTTTTTAATTCTTGTGTCTCGGTAGACACAATTAACTTCTTAACGAACAAATACGTTTTTATATATTGTTTAATTCATTTAGAAAAATGTGCTTTTATTTGCTAAAACTTTTATCGCTTATAACATGGTTTGCGTGCGACATTTTTATGGCAAAATTAAAAAATTTATATTTATTTATTAGGACATTTGTCAAAGACAATGGATCTACTACGTTCATCTACTACGTTAATTAAATAATTTTGTTTTTGTTTAAACTGTTTTTTCTTTTTGGTTTGAGATGTTCAAGTATCACACATTTCGCAACTCGTGATAAAGTTGGTTTTATTTTTACACTTAAGGAAAATGTCGTCTTGATGGCGTTATTTGTTTTGGGTTTTACGTATTTGTTTTGCGTTTTTGATTAATTACACTTAATGGAGGTAAAATAATATTAAGTTATTTCTGAGTTAATCTCGAAACGTAGTATGCATATACTCTGAACTCTTGTGCGGTGTTTCAACATTTGATTCATTGCTTTTTGGCTGAAGAGGGCTTAGTTCCATTAAGTGATCCTGACGTAATAATGTCGTCTCATAAATCAGTATGCCGTGATATGGCAGCCAGTACGTGGCTTAAGGTGCATAGGGGAGAAAAAAGTGACGTTTGATTGAGATGAAATCAGGGTTCTTAACCTTCGAAAATGTGTCAGAGTTGAGGCAATGAAAACGTGTTGTTGTCTTCTCTTCCCCTGCGTGTGCGCGTACATGAACGTGTGTTGCTGAGGTTATGCAATGTTATTTTCCTTTGCTAATAAAATCTCCTGAGAGAGATTTAAGTATGTATGCATATTAGGCTGGGTCGATTTGTATGCACAGAAATTTGTCGATATTGCTCCATCGATTTTCCTAGAGCTATCGATATTATATCATCGATTTTTCGATAGTTTTTGGCATGAGAATGAAAAACTTCCAGTACCACATAACAAAACAATAATTTTTGAGACATCCGATTTTCCCATGGCGCGACCCAATTAATATTTAAAAAAAGAAACCTCGAAGTGTCTTTCTTTCTGCAGAAAAATTCTTTGTGTTCACTGTAATAATTTTATGAAATTGTTTATGAAAAATTAAAACGAGTTTTTTTTTTGTAAATAACACTGCAAATTTTAACATAAAATCTTTTGTGCAAAGCACTTCAACCTCGTTTTACAAAAATATAAAATCAAAACAAAATTAAGAGGAAAAGACAAAAAAAGAACCGTTTATGTCGTAAATTCTTGGCCATTTGTCGCTCGTATTGCCTCGCTGGTCCGTCCGTCCGTCCGTTCATGTTCTGTGCAGATACTGGCTGCTGGTCTCAAGATCAAAAGCTTGGTAAAAATCTTTGTTTACCATAAATACTTGTGCGAGTTGTATTGACTTAAACAAACACATATGAGAGTATACAGTCAAAGCCCGGTATAGCGAATACTCAGTTTAACGAATGGCGAAATTTTTACATTAACTGCCTTATATAGCGAATGGCAAAAAAAAAATCTCGATTTAACGAATGACAAAGCAAACTACATTAAAAAATCACTACAGAACCGTTAGATTGTGTGTGTTTTTGGATTCTTTGCTTTGTCTTAAAAGAACGCGTGTGAAGCGTTGCTTTTTTCGTGAAAATTTCAATAGTTTTGTTTGGTTCATTGTGAAAACAAGATGTCGATTGCTTAAGAAATAAATAATATGAATTAAATGTACATAATGTCAATAGCATCCAAATATAAGTAAGTAAATACAGTCAAAGCCCGGTATAGCGAATACTCAGTTTAACGAATATCGGATATAACGAATGGCGAAATTTTTACATTAACTGTCTTATGTAGCGAATGACAAAAAAAAAAATAAATCTCGATTTAACGAATGGCAAAGCAAAATACATTTAAAAAATCGTTACAAATCTGCATTTGCAGATTTGCCAGCACTTTCCCGTATAAGTTGTAATTTGACAAATATTCAAAACCAAAAAAGTGTATTGAAAACCCCTCCCCGCGGAGGCACAACTTGTTTCTACTGTATTTTCTAAAATACTTCTTGCTCACAAAATTTGAAAACGGAAATATTTAGAGAAGAAGACCACAAAACGACCTGCATTTGCAGATTTGCCGGCACTTTCCCGTATAAGTTGTAATTTGACAAATATTCAAAACCAAAAAAGTGTATAGAAAACCCCTCCCCGCGGAGGCACAACTTGTTTCTACTGTATTTTCTAAAATACTTCTTCCTCACAAAATTTGAAAACGGAAATATTTAGAGAAGAAGACCACAAAACGACCTGCATTTGCAGATTTGCCGGCACTTTCCCGTATAAGTTGTAATTTGACAAATATTCAAAACCAAAAAACTGTATAGAAAACCCCTCCCCGCGGAGGCACAACTTGTTTCTACTGTATTTTCTAAAATACTTCTTGCTCACAAAATCTGAAAACGGAAATATTTAGAGAAGAAGACCACAAAACGACCTGCATTTGCAGATTTGCCGGCATTTTCCCGTATAAGTTGTAATTTGACAAATATTCAAAACCAAAAAAGTGTATTGAAAACCCCTCCCCGCGGAGGCACAACTTGTTTCTACTGTATTTTCTAAAATACTTCTTGCTCACAAAATTTGAAAACGGAAATATTTAGAGAAGAAGACCACAAAACGATCTGCATTTGCAAATTGGCCGGCACTTTCTCGTATAAGTTGTAATTTGACAAATATTCAAAACCAAAAAACTGTATAGAAAACCCCTCCCCGCGGAGGCACAACTTGTTTCTACTGTATTTTCTAAAATACTTCTTGCTCACAAAATTTGAAAACGGAAATATTTAGAGAAGAAGACCACAAAACGACCTGCATTTGCAGATTGGCCGGCACTTTCCCGTATAAGTTGTAATTTGACAAATATTCAAAACCAAAAAAGTGTATTGAAAACCCCTCCCCCGGAGGAACAACTTGTTTCTACTGTATTTTCTAAAATACTTCTTCCTCACAAAATTTGAAAACGGAAATATTTAGAGAAGAAGACCACAAAACGATCTGCATTTGCAAATTGGCCGGCACTTTCCCGAATAAGTTGTAATTTGACAAATATTCAAATCCAAAAAAGTTAATTGAAAACCCCTCCCCCGGAGGCACAACTTGTTTCTACTGTATTTTCTAAAATACTTCTTCCTCACAAAATTTGAAAACGGAAATATTTAGAGAAGAAGACCACAAAACGATCTGCATTTGCAGATTTGCCGGCACTTTCCCGTATAAGTTGTAATTTGACAAATATTCAAATCCAAAAAAGTTAATTGAAAACCCCTCCCCACGGAGGCACAACTTGTTTCTACTGTATTTTCTAAAATACTTCTTCCTCACAAAATTTGAAAACGGAAATATTTAGAGAAGAAGACCACAAAACGACCTGCATTTGCAGATTGGCCGGCACTTTCCCGTATAAGTTGTAATTTGACAAATATTCGAAACCATATATGCAAATACCGTTGGATTGTGTGTGTTTTTGGCTTCGTTCTTTGTATTGAAAGAACACGTGTGATGCGTTGCTTTTTTCGTTAAAATTTTAGTAGTTTTATTTGGTTCATTGTGAAAACGAGATGTCGATTTCTTAAGAAATGAATAATTTGAATGAAATGTAATGATAAACCTACACATGTTAATAGCATCCAAACATAGCTAAATATGTATATGCCTCTATGTACATTTATGATTTTTAATGAATTTACATATTAGAAATAAAAACAATTCTTAAATGAACGTTAAAATATCAATTAAAGTTTTATTTCTACACTGAGTTGTCAATAGAATTAAATTGTGATGTTTTTAAAACTGCGGACCACCGTCTTGTATAAAATTTTAAGATAAAAAAATTACTGTTCGATATAACGAATAACTCGCTATAACGAAAGGTCTGAACATTATATCATTCGTTAAACCGGGACTTGACTGTATATTACAATTTTTGGTGTTGTTTGTTTTGCTTTTGTGTTGTTGCCGTTTCGGACTGTCTAAAATGCGCAGAGCAGAAACCTCCTTATACCGGTTAAAACTAGAATCATAACGAATCTCGACTGATTATTGAAAAAATCGTACAAATCAAACCCCCATCGCACTTTTCAAATCCAAAGTGAAGAATTAAGAAATAAACATGAACCACAGAAAATTCAAAAAAAAAAAATGAAAGCTGTTTTTAATACCCATACAGGTCTTAAAATACAAAAAATTGGTATTAAGTAGTATTAAGCCAACTGCAAGGCATACAAATTACCAAAAGCTGGGGATTATTTTGCCAGCACATGAAATGGCTTGATTCATTAAACTATGAATACAATTTTTTGAAATTATGTACATATATAAAACAGAGCTGGGGCTTGACATAAAAACTCGCTGTGGAATATGAAATTGATTTAAACTCCATTTTATGTTGACAATGATTTTTTTATGCTCTACCAAATCGATAATCACGTTCTATTTGTATTATAGCTAACACACTGCCATCAAAGTCCAATGCTTACATTCTACAACTTTTGTAGCTAAGCGCTTTCTTTGCTTTTCTTGTCAAAAAAATAAATAAAGCTGAGTACACAAAAAAAATAAAAAATAAATAAATGACTAAAAAAATGTGTACTTTATTTTAATCGTCTAATTCACAAACATTTTTTATTCAATTGATTAGCAACTGTTTTGTTAAACGACAATGCAAGGCTAATAATTGCTTAGTAAAATTTTGTATTCATAAACGATTGATAGCAAATACTTTAAATTGAAAGTATTTCACATTTTGTTCCGGCAACGCCCATGCATTTGGCAAATTGTTATGTAAAATCAGCGAATACAAAATAAAAGGTTTGCAATCAAATTAAAAAAAAAAAAAAAAATATATATATATATATATATATATATATATATATATATATATATATATATATATATATATATATATATATATATATTCCAATCAACAAAAAATGTAGAGATACAATTGAAAGCTCATCAATGCATCAAATATAGACAAGCAATAATGAAGAGCTCAGAGAGTAGAATAGATAACCTGGATTCGAATGTTGGTTCAAACATATCAACGTCTAAGCAAGAGTCTTGGCCTAATAATCGTTTATAAATACACTTTTTGGCAATTTTGGCTTATTTATGTATTATTATAATAATTAGACAGCTGAAAAAGACAGCAACTTTTTTTTAAAAATGTTAATTTTTGGACCTAAATTAATTAGATTAATTTTTATTATTATTTTATTTGATATCGTTTCAATTTTGTGAAATATATGCATTTTTATTACAATCGCTTCACATATTTTTACAGAAATTTCCATCCAAAAAAGAATTGATACTTTTAAACATTAGATAAGACAGACCTGTTGTCCAATTTGAACATACATATAAGAAAAAAGCAAGTGTCAACGTCAAACATAAGGTCTGGTACTTTACAAGCCAAAAAAAAAAAAAAAGCAAACGAAAAGACAAATATTTTTACGAAAAGCAAAAACAAAACTCAAAAACTGATTAAAACATAAATTACAAATTGTTTGCTCAAATTAATAAAATCGCTAAATAATGACGGATCCAATTAAAATTATTCGTACTCGCCGTTTATGCCATAGAGTTTCCAATACATTTCACTTTTTCACATAACTTTGAGCTTCTTATGTTAGTCGATTAATCAAGGGGGGTGGGGGGGTATTGAGCGATCAAAAACAGTTTTTGTGGCCTAAAGAAGATAAATAAGTGCCAAGAGATTAAAATTTCTGACATCGGTTCATATACATAAATTTGAGGAGTAGCGAAAACCCACAATTCAAGAAATTTCGCTTGTAAGCGAACTAAAACAAGTTTTGGCGCCAAAAACTAATTCTGGTAATAAAAGCAGGTGACTCTTCGAATATATAAAAATTTTATTTATCAATATACATAAAGCAGGGGCCAAATTATCGCATTCGATAGCGAATGAACTATCGAGCAAAAATAATGTAAAACAAAAGCAAAATAAACAACAAACACACAGCATAAGTGAAGGAATTCGTTCGATATCGAGTGCGACGATTTGGCCCCTGCTTTATGTATACTGATAAATAAAATTTTTATATATTCGAAGAGTCACCTGCTTTTTTATATCCTTAATCAGTGTTTAGACAAATTGACCGCGTTATAATTGTGAAAACTCGTTAGGAAAATGGGGAAAGTTACGCTGGAACCGCTCACAAACTTCGCTAAATTTTCAGCCGAGAAAGTGCACCTAATGTGTCCACCATTCGAAGACTGGGTCAGTTATGACGACCTTTGTGTCAATGTACCGATCGGTCTCTTGAAAACATTGCTGCTGTAAACGAGAGTGTCGCTCAAAGCCTGAAAACATAAATTCAGAATCGTTCTTAGCAACTTCCAATATCACGAAGCACTACGCAGCGAATGCTGGCAATTCTTTTAATGGGTAATGGAGCAGAGTGAAGTCGATAGCAATTAAAAAAAAAAGGAAATTTTTCCTACGAAGTGCGTTTCCATATGAATGGCTTCGAGTCTGGACAACATGTGGTTTGAGCAATTTTTTGTAGAAAATTGATTTCGATTTTTTAGTCCATTGATTACTATTTGAAATTTGCAATTTTCTTTACTCCATAACATTTTTCGATTAATCAATCAAACTCCACTCCATGGGACACTCTATCAAATACAACAGCCAACCATTTTATAGAAATGACCAAAGTAAACAGCAGCAAGCAGCAAAGTGTGCGTGTGTGTGTGTGTGTGGGTTGGTAGGTGGTGGTGCTGTGGCTGCAAGCAGATGTCGGTTAAGTGAAGTGGGGTTGTGCTATTTGCGTTATTGCACACGTAATGATCTGCATATTAGAAACCTGTTTTAATTGTTTATAAGTACATTAATCAACAAATGGCTTTTAATAATTAAACAAGAAGTAATAAAAAATTATAACAGAGTTATTTACCAACGTGTTTATAAATAGAATATAATATTGAGAACTCGTTCGGTTGGCTGGTTCTTTGTGTAAATAGTGTATTAAAACTAAAGAATTCCATGCATCATTATAAATATGAATAAAATTATTAAGAGAATTATAACTTTGTAAACAAGAATAAATTAGAATATCTCTGCCATTCACATGGAGTTCGCTGACAAACAAAGAAAAATGTAATTGTAAATTTTTATTGTAAATATGTAATTAGAAACTAGATTAAGGCAGTTGTTAATCGAGAAAGATTAAAACTAAGTTGAGATATTAGTATAAGAATATTATTCTAAAATACTGAAATATTTTCGGCATTAATTGATTACAGGGGACCCAGCTTTTTGTCTTTCTTTTCTTTCTACAATAAATGCAACATCTTGGCTTTTATTAATTGTTTTTTACTTGTTCAAAACTATATAATTTCTTTTAATCTCGCTGAAATATGAAATCTTGCATTTTAAGAAAAAAGTGCAAAAAAATGCACACTTTTTTTCCAGAAATGAAATGATAGGCATTAAATTCACTAAATTCTTTCTGAATAGAAATTCTATTTAAAAAAGTTTTTTTTTTGTATTTAAAAATGATGACTTTTTGGAAATTTCCAATTCGAATTGGTTTGATTTTAGTTTTTATTCAAACAATATTTAACATTCTCATCTTTTCACTATTTTTGGGTGTCACTCATAGAGAGAAAACGAACCAAAAATGAACCTTTTCAATTCCCATGAACAAAATGAGATTCGAAATAATATGGAATAAGTAGTTAAGTTTCAAACAAACTTTTAAGAATTTTTCAAGTCTACTGATGAGCTGATTAGCACCAACGAAATGTCGTCGGCATATAGACAGCTGAAAAAGACAGAAAACATTTTGAAAAGGTTCATTTTTGGACCTGAGTTAAAACATTTCAATTGGCTCTTAAAGCAAATAAATAATTGAGTTCATATTTGAAATAAAACAAATAAAAATCAAATAAATATTTAATACTTATAAAATTTTCATATATTATAACTATCAATTAAAAAAAAAATAAAACTTAATAAAATTAAAGCCATACTAACTTCATAACAAATTGTTTGAACTTCAGTTCGTAAAGCCCGTATGATACTTAATTTTTCTTTCATTAATTGGTATAGAATTGATAGAAAGAAACAGCAATTGCTAGAAAGAACCAAATATACAAAACGTAAACAAAACTGGCATCTTTTTTGTAAGTGTTGTATTCTTTTTATTTCAAGAAAGCGCTAGGAAATAAAAATTTTCCAAAAAAGAAGCGTTAAATCGCAAAAATTGTCCATAAACCGCTGACACAGCAACATTCAAGTTTGAAATGTCAATTTTAAGTTGAAAAATTTTACATTTTTTTTGACATAATCTCATTTTTTATCGATAACTTCAACAAAAATGTTGACAGTTTTGCATTTATCTTAATATAGCTGAACGCGTTGCACATACTAAATTCTACTATTACATTATATTTGCACTGGTCTCCAAAATTTGAACAATGCAAGAAAAATGTAGTGTCATACGGGCTTAAGCCCCCTAATAATGCATGATTAGAATTAGAGGATCAACCAGTAATTACCACTGTGTATACTCCTAAGCTAGTACAACATAAAAAAATAATAGAACAAAATTAAAAGAAAATAATAATTTTGTTAAATTAATTATTCAAGCTCTTGATCTTTGGTTTTTTATAAAAAATAATTTTAAGTTTTATTTTATTTTCCTGAAGATGCCAACAAATTGTTGGCGAAATATTGAACATAAATAAATAATTGTTTAAAATAATTTTTTATAAAAAACCAAAGATCAAGAGCTTGAATAATTAATTTAACAATATAAAAATCAAATAAAATAAAGATAAAAGAAAATATTAGTTTTTATTTTTTGTGACCAATATTGATGCATAAATGTTATTTGAAATTGAGGGGATTTCGGTCAGTTCCAGGTTTTATAAATTAAAACAAATTTATTTTGGGAGAAAGATGCCAACGTTTTGCCCATTTTTTGTGAGCTTCTTCTATTTTCAGATAATAGAATTATTTAAGTTGACGAAATTTTACATTGTGTTTGTGTTGTTCATGTTCAATTATTTAATCATATATACACATACATACATACATGTTTGTGTTGTCCAGTTTTCCGTTTGTTTTTTTAACAACACAACATAGCACATCATTATGTAAATAATCTGCCTTGGCATTACTCTACCCAACGTCTTCATACCCTAGCAAACGTCGGACCCGTAAATGACCAAATAAACCGCCTCACTCTTAACTTCAATATCAGATGCCTCAGTTCTGAGTTTAACCACATCAATGAGAGAATCTCATCAATGAGATGATCTCATCAATGAGATAATCTCATCTTGTCATAAAACCCCCAAAAATTTCACTCAAAGGTTTTTGAAAAATTTCTCCTTTACATTACAAATAGTTTAAGTCCAGATAAACATAAAATGTTTGTTATCTAATATCTAAGTAGAAAAGGATAAAGTATCCTAAACTCTTTAAGAAAATTATTGAACGTGTAAAACCTTGAAAAATATTTATAAATAAAGAATTGAATTGAATTAACTAAAATTGGAGAAGAGTCTTTCGAATTATGGTTAAATATATGGGCGTAACTCTATAATTTAGGAGCAAAATTAGCAACACCCATAAAAAAATTCTTACGTGATAGAGAAAAACTGCAAGCAGATTTGGGTTTAGAGCACCAAAATATATATAACCTACATATGTATTTTTTTCTTAAACCCATTTTCACTGTTGTACAGTGTAATCCGCTTAGTGAAAAACTTAAAAAAAACCACATTCTTCTTCTAATTGCACATAAAATATTGGCCGCTTGTGAAAATTTCAGCTCGTTTACAAATGTTTTCAACACCACTGCTTTGCATTTTATGGCCCAAATTGAGGAAAAAAACAGTTCGTAGAAAAAAAAAAACTGCAGAAATGTGGGGTTTTTTTCTAACTTAAAATGTTATTTGACATTTGAATGCCTACAAACTTGAACTGAATATTAAAAGAAAAACACAAGCTTAAATAACACTAAGATTATATAAATAAAAGAAGTGTCAAAATAGTCACAGCAATGAACAATTTAAAATTCCTGAAGAGTAGTAGTAAATTCTGTGTTTAATTTAAGGTGGCGTCTAAGAAACAGCCATGACTTAATGCAGCCAGCCAAACGATCGGCTAACAAATTTATAAAATTCTAGCGAAATTCTTGGGGCACTGGCAAGGCTCGATTAAAATAAAAGCGTACACAGTGCATTCAAAATGACCCACAATGTCGTTTGGACAATCGAATGTTCGTTCGTTCGTTGATTCGTTCATTGACAGTTGCACATAAAAAGCGATAAATATTACATTTGATTTTTTTTTTTGTTTCCATTTAATTGCTTGTGTTGTTGTTGTTGTTGCAAAATAATGAATAAAATAATGAGCAAACGAAGAAGCAAAATTCCACTTGAAACAAATGCACAAAAAACACAACAGCGCTGAACTACGATCTAAATATTATCTACATATCTACAGATTATGCGTATAAAATTTATAAATTAACACTAGTTTGTGTATTATGAGCAACAATATTGAGGTGTTTCTTAATAAAAAATTAATTAAAAAACCATATAGAAATAAATGCATACAAATTTGTTCGCACTCAAAATGCGTTCGTTCGTTCATGTGAGTGGGTACGAGTATTTGAAGTTTGTTGTTTTTGTGCCACAAACTCTGCCTGAATGTTTAATTATGATTTCAAGTTCACTGCCAAGTTGTTTAATAAAATATTGATTCACATACATACATATATATTATTACTATTATTGTTGCTGCTGCTGCTGCTGTTGTTGTTTTTTAGTTTAGAATAAAATGCTGCTCCACTAACAACACACACTTTTGTTAATTATTATTATTGGCATAAACAACAACAAGTAGCAGAAAACACTTAAACAAGCGCAAGTTATCAACAATTTTCAAAAGTATAACATGTCATTGATAAAGATAAATAAATGTCATAAAAATCATATTAAAATCCTATACTCAATACAACAATACTGGCACACGCACACACACACACACTCAGAGCTACACACTCTTCTCATGTACACAACATATGGTTTTGAGTTCGGTTTCACAGCCAGGGGTGTTAGATGTGATGAATTCACGATTCATCACTTGTCACGATATCATAGACGTTTTTCGAAGCACCGTGATTATAATTTTTGAGCATTTCCTTAGACCACTCAACACAAGCCTTTTTCTGAGCCATTGACAAATTGTGTGGAAACCAACGCGATAGTATTTTTTGAGCATTTCCTTAGACCACTCAACACGAGCCTTTTTCTGAGCCATGGACAAATTGTGTGGAAACCAACGCGATAGTATTTTTTGAGCATTTCCTTAGACCACTCAACACGAGCCTTTTTCTGAGCCATGGACAAATTGTGTGGAAACCAACGCGATAGTATTTTTTGAGCATTTCCTTAGACCACTCAACACGAGCCTTTTTCTCAGCCATTGACAAATTGTGTGGAAACCAACGCGATAGTATTTTTTGAGCATTTCCTTAGACCACTCAACACGAGCCTTTTTCTGAGCCATTGACAAATTGTGTGGAAACCAACGCGATCATATGTTTTTAACAGTCAAATGTTTATGCAATATTGAATGTATGCTGGTCCCACTAGTGGCTGAGGTTGCCTCAATCTCACGATAGGTCACATGACAATGATTCTTGCAATATCAGTTTGCTACGGTTTTCAGTTCAACGGTTTTCGGAACAACAACTGATTTTGGACAATCTTCACGAAATCGATCTTGGAGTGAACTACGACCGCGATTGCATTCACCATACCATCGATAAACATTGGTCCTTGATGGAGCTTCATTGCCAAATATCGAATTAAGTTCATCCATGCACCACTGTTCCTGAATCAATCCAGGTCGAAAGTTTTAAAAAGTAATCGCACGAAAATGTTCACGATTTAATATCATTTTTCGACCGAAAAGAATCTTTTGAGTCACTGTAAATAACACAAATAGCTGTCTATTACATGTAATCTTATTGAGCCTTATTTCCACTTGTAATGACTATTTTATAACTGCCGCTTAAATGCAAATTTTTTCTCATTAAACTGTAGTTTAGGCAGATTTACTAGTTTAAACGTAAATTAAACCAAACTCGAAAATGCACTTGCAAATGTTACTGCTGTTTGAAATTGCTTAACTGATGGCTGTGCAACTGAGCCCCCTCCGCCAGTTAAGTTTGTTTATTTGTTACAGAAAATGAAGAGAGAAAAAAAAAATGTAAGACAACACAAGTTAGTTTAACAAATGATTGCAAGTGAATTAACAGTTTTGTTATTTGTTTATGTAATTTATTATTCTGTTTTAGCAAAATTTTTCAAATAAGTATTTCATAATAACAATAAAAACAACAAGTGTTAATTATAATTTTTGTGCCCGCTCGCTTAGTGTTAATTATATTCTTAATAAATGAATAAATATCAAATAGATTAACCATGATACAAAGCAGGTGACTCTGAATGTTATTTGTGACGTTTATGACTTTTGCAGTTGTTGTTGTGGTTGTTGTTGTGTCCCATGCTCGCGTTGCTGCCTGTTTTCTAATCATTGTTCGCGTTACCAAAAAGGTTGCTCTGTTGTAAGTCTTTTCGTTTATTTTTATTTATTTTTTGTTGAATACGCTTCAGAAAAAAATTTATTAAATAGATTTTATAAATATTTTTGTTTCATGGCGGTGTTGTTGTTGTTGTTGTTGGTGGTGGTGTATTTTTTGACGTTTTCTTGCTGCGCCATTGATGTGCGGTTGTTGTTGTTGTTGCTGCTGCTGGCATTTTTATTGGCACCAAGTGCATGGCCGTTAACTGCTTTAATCTAGTCTAAGTCAGTTCACACCGGTACTTCTGTGATTTTTCTCAAACCCCCCAGCCCCCCCAAACCCACTCCAATAGATACTTGGTTTTAATCTAATACCTGATCGTGTTGTACTTTACACTCTTGCAACGAAAACAACAAACATATGAACAAGAAAAAACCTAAGAAAAACCGTTGATTACATTTACATTTGCATTGTTACAAGATGAAGTTCGTTTCTAAAACGATTTAAATGTGTTATTAATCAGTTTGCTGCAGTAGGAATTAAAAATTAAGCTTTCAGCTGAGAGCTGAGAGAACACAAAAGAGTCTAAGTCGCATGTGCAACTCTAAGATTTGCTCAGCCTGAAATTTGTTTTATTGAAATGCTTCTATTTTCGAACTCGAACTTGGTCGTTAGATGTTTGAAACAATTAAGTACTCAATTAAGCTTAGAGTGAAGCTTTTCTGTGGATGTGTGTATTCAGAGTTGGTTGAATGCTTGAATTGAATATACATACATACACACATGCAAATGTTTCTACGTTACTGAGGTCCTTTTTTGAAACTTTTACTTATAAATTTAGAAAAATTCTTGCACCGTTATTCATGAAAAATAAAATGGTGTTGAAATACATTTTAGAGCAGATTTTATATGAAAAATTGGTTCTAAAATGTGTTTTAATAACATTTTATATTTTATAGATATGGGTGTTATATTTTATAAAAGTTAAAAACTTATAAAAAGAGTTAATTGATGATGGCTTTTTTAAGACCTTTTGGATTTTCAGCAACTTTTGATACACATAATTTCAATACAAATAAGACATTGCGTCTTCGTATATTTTGTCTTTGGTTAAGCTTTAAGGGCCGATATTGATTTAAAATAAATTTAAATTCTATGCCGTTAATATGATGAATTATCTCATCCATTAGCTCTTGAATTGTTGCTGCTTTGTTTACTTTCTAATACAATCTTGCATTTGTATATGTGTGTGTTTACATTTATACATACATCGTTTTTGAGAGTCATCTGATTAGAGATGGAATTTTACTTAAATTTGTAAATGGTTGTTGCATGATAAATAATTTGGCATTTACGATAAATAATGTGGCACCCATTTACAGCTGGCTCAAATTAGAGCCAACTTTAATTTTTACTATAGTTGAAAAAAAAAGGTTAGCAACACTTTTTAAAATTTAAGTTGTTTCTAAAAAGAACCGACTTTAGTGTTTGACTATAGTTAAGGCTCAATGTGTCTTAAATACAGTGATGGTTACCTCTTGCTGGCCAAGATCTTGTCTACATGGTGGAGATATCCGTTTGTAGGAATAATGAAAGAAAACTAATTTTTAGAATTATATTTCATCAATTGCCTTAACTATTGAAATACGAAAAGAATTTTTCAATTTTTCTTATTTGAAACGGGACAAATTTTTGGGTTTCAATTTCAAAATTCGTTACTGTTAGCCCGATATATTTTCATCACTTGTATATCCTTTACAAATCACCATGTACAAATATTTTATAAAAATATTTGTCATAAAAATACCACATAGGTTTTAACTTAACTACCAAATACCGCAGGAGACTTCTTTCTCTCAGATAAAAGTAGCGTACTTGAATTAACTAAAAATTGATTAGTAAGACCAGGATGATCGACGTCATGAATACAGGCGGCAAACAGGGCACCGCCCACTTCTAGTGTAATATCTTAGAAGACTAAGAATTCATGTAGATTCTAATCTGATTTAACATAAAAAAAAAAAAAATGTTTTATGCACGAGCAATTTGTTATAAAATATTTAAGCTGTAGTCAGTCGGTGCTCAAAATCGTTTTAAATTATTATGCAATGCAGCGGTAATATTTTATTAACATTTCTGATTTGTCATTGCGTGAGCTGTTTAATTAAAAAAAAAACAAAACTTAACAATTGATGTTAAACAAATAAATTTAAATACTACAAATTAAAAAAAAAAAAATTATTTAACAAACATTTTGACAAACGGTGCTACAATTAAATAATGAAAACTACACAAATACAAAAATGAACTCAAAACATTTCCCCCACCTTTTACTTACACGCACACACACACATACACACACATGTATACAAACATATTTATTAAATTATCGACGAAATATATAAAATTATTTAAGCAAATATTACGTGACTGAGTGAGTTTTGTTTTTTTAAGAGAAATCTTAAGATTTAATAAACAAAATTTGCATAACTTTTTAATTGAATTTTTGCCATATTTTCCTTTTCATTATTATTTAAATTTGCATGAGTTTCTGGAATAACCGTAGAATATGCTTGACGCACGCGTGCGCGTACAGTTCTATAGAAGACGTCAATTCTGATTGTGCTCATTATTTGGTTTCAATACAGCTTGTTTATCGTAGGAATATTAAATTAGCTTTTTGATACAATAAAACAGTCCATTAACACCCATCGTTTCACTAAAAGGTAAACATAATGACCCACATCAAAGGAGCAAAATATAAAAAAAAGAAAATTCTATGTGTGTATGTGTAAATCGAACGACCACACCTGCCAACAAATTTTTCTTTCATACAAATTAAAAGTGCAGTCAAAAACGCGCAAAGGTTAAGAGTTCATTTTGGCACACACAAACAAAATCGTCAAGCAAGCCCAGTAGTACAATTCACTAACTTATTTTACCGATTAATTCAGCGTTAAAAATATTTAATTGCAAAACATTTGGCTTTCTGATTCATTAGTGATATTCGACCACAGTTACTGGTGCTAACGTAACAACTAGAAATTGATTGTGGTTTATTTTAACCACAAAATGTTAAATTATTCTAGTATAGTTACAAGCCAATGTTCTATAGCTTAGTCGAGTCATAAGCCAATTAATGTGACTTGACTTTGGGTCGTCTACTTAATTCAAAATTATTAGTGGTAAGTTTGGTTTGTCATTCTTTTAAGTACGGACGCCACTTGATTCTGAATTTAATAATATGTTGAATATGATAGTTTATGAATCACTGAATCGTTAGTGCAAACACCAAATGCGGGTGTTTAGTTTAACGATTGCATTAACTGAATCGCACTACAGAACAAGTAGACTGAAAGAACAGTACAATCCATTTGAACTTAAATCAATCCCAAGCGGCATCAGAAGTTTGGCAAGTATGAATTTTTCTTAAATCAAATACGTTGTGCTTAATTTAAGTGCGAATTATTCAAGCACTAAATACTTAATTCAATTCCAATTTCGGATTGGTGTTAGCTATATTCAATCCTGGGGGCAAATCACCGCTTTCGAAATCGAGTCTTCTTTCGTGTATACAATTATTTCGACGGCTGCAATTTTTTTGGATCACAGTATTCGATCGCAATTAATATTGTCTACTACTATTTTTTATATCGCAGCACACAAAACGAAAAAGGAAAACAAAATATAAATAAATTGGCGAAAAACTTCAAGATAAATGAATCCAAATGTGTTTATCATCTTCGGAGTCGGAGGATGAGTCCAATAGTGCCATTATAAGTAGGAACATTCGTGACAAAAGCAATCCTTTGTCATTGCCAGAAGCTGAGTAAGTTGTGAGTTTAAAGCAAAAGATTAGAACTAAATGTTTCATCGTTTGTACATAGATTCAAAAGACGTTTTCGGCTCTCTAAGGAAGCTTTTGAATACGTTTTATCGGAAACAAATATCTCTGGTCACCTGTCGACAAGCGTACCACCCGTATTGCAGCTTTCCGCTACATTGTCCGTTTTGACCAGTGGCAGCTTTCAGCACACGGCCGGGAATTATTTTTTAGTGGGGTTGGCACAAAGCACTATGTGTTAATGCGGTGATAAATGTAACAAATAAAATGTAACAAATGAAATACACTACTTAGTGGAAAATCTTTTTCTTGGTATTCCCTTTCCCTAAAAACAATAAAATTTATATTTTTTAAATTATTTCTTTAATTTTTTGTCGCTTCTTTGCTATTTTATTTGTTTTGCTGCTAAAAGCTAAAGTTTATTTGTTTTCGATAGTGTAGTAACAATCGAGTACAACATCGATTAGATGCGTTTCGGTAACGAGTCCTGTGATCCACGTTAACAGCATTTCGATGACAAAGCACTTGATTTCGAATGCCGTGATTTGCCCTCTGATTTCGGATTGAAGGTAGCAAAAATCTGTACTTAAAAACAAGCAGGTGATACTTGATTTAAGAACCGTTGTGCTTACCATACTTTTGACACTGATTGAGATTGATTTAAAGTACGGAAGGATTGCATTTGTCTTGAGTGTTATGATTATGCATTTGATTCTATATTTCTGAAGTCTATGTAAACCCAAATTCGAATTGGCAATTTATAAATTATTTTGTCTTTTGCCGGTTTCAACCTGGAATCGCGGTATGTAGCAAAACGAAATTGTTGAGACACCCGTGATTATCACTTTTATATTATAACTGGGAAATAATGTTTTCCTATGAAAATTGCATGGTAATGACACACACACACACAATGCTGGAAACACTGAAAACAGTGTGTAAAACTTCTCTAAATGTTTTATTTTCACGCAACCCGTTTACAATTGACATTTAAGCGACACAAATTATGGGGATAACACTTGCAAAAGTAATACCTATACATATACATAAAAATATACATATGTGTGTTTCCATGGTAACGCACGTGACATTTGTACACGTTTAATTGTTTTGAATATTATAAAAATATAAATGGGTTGGAATTTTTGAATGGAATTTTGCCATTGTTACATTAAATGTGATGAGTTCCTTCCAAAAAGTATATACATATATTGGAAAATTGAGCACTGGGTACCCAAGTTCCATGCGATCAAAGTTGACTTACGCACGTGACAAAAAACGTAAGTGCCTTTTAAAGCAGCATGAATTATTGCAAAAGTAGGCGAATTGTAGAAGATTTTTATTTCGGAAAAAATGTTTTTATAAAGGTTATTAATGGACCTTTATAATCATGGTTTGTTCAAAAACAAGTCTGCATGGGTTGGCCAAGAAAAAAAAATTTTTTTGATTACGCACGTTACATTACGCACGTGACACTTTTTACCTTCATACATATTTTTGTAATTTAACATATATTTTCAGAAGTTTTTACCATCATTTAAAATTATTATAAGTTAAAATATTTTTTTTACATAATAAAATGTCAATAGTTTTTTTTTTCAATTTTCTGTGCTTAAAAAAATTGTGCGAGCGTTTTGATTTTTTAACTAACGGTGGACCATTTCATGGAAATACCCTTATACACAAATACAGCTACCAACGCCTGGGTTCTGAGAATCCTCAAGTAATTGAAGAGACGCCATTACATCACAAAAAAAAAAAAAAAATCACTATTTGGTTTGCTCTTTGGTCCGAAGGTGTGATTGGACCTTGCTTCTTCGAAAACGACGATGGAATGACTCAATTCGAAGCATTATGGTCATATGATAACCGACTTTTTTTTGTGCCTGCTATTGAAGAATACGAGTTGGCGCCACATGCCGCACAACTCGAGCGAATATGGCTTTATTGCAGGAGACATTTCCTGGCCGCGTAATTTCTCGTCGTGGCGATATCAACTGGCCAACAAGATCATGCGATTTGACTCTATTAGATTTTTCTTTTGTGGGGCTACGCGAAAGACCGTGTCTATGCAGATAAACTCTTGAACACTTAGAAATCAACATTCGTCAAGTTATGGCTGAGATATCGTCCAATATGTGTCAAAAAGTGGTCGAAAATTACCTCAAAAGAATCAATGCTTGCAACACTTCGTGTGTTATTCATTTAAATGAAGAAGTGTCTCACACAAAATGTCCAAGTTCAAACTTTATAATAAAAAAGAAATGTCATGAAGAGAAATATTTTATATGTGTTTTATTTACGTTTACTTTTGAAACCACAAAATGGATAACCCGTTACTTATCGACACAATCAAGCATGTGAGTATGTACCTAAACAATACCAATGAATGCATGCTGAAGCTTAATGTTGAAAAAAAACTTTTCTTTTTTATTTCTTCGCAAAAGATCAACAATGTTTTTCATTCACAGATAAAAGAAAAAGTGCTGCTACAAAATTAACATGATAAAATGTTGATTAAATATCATGTTAAGTTTGTGCAAAAATAATTACTTAATTAGTTTTTTACAAAAAAATTATGCAACTCATTTTTGATGATCCCGATGAGACGAACTGCGGTGTGTTACTCAAGATTTCCGTTTCTGTAAAACTTTAAAACTAAAAATAAACTTCAAAAAAGATGTCAAAAGTAAATGATAGACTCTTAAATGGCTGCGAATAAACACAATATAAATCAATATGCTGCCAACAACTAGACAATTTTCGCAAACACTTTGTAACGACGTATCAATGCGTATTGAAAAGTTTCAAATCAAATGGTGATGCGGTTTGTGTATAATTTATTTTTCGAAATTATATTGCACATGAGAATTAAAACGGATGTTTGGCAGAAAAACACCTTAAATAGAGGGAAGTAGTCTCGTATTTTTGCCTGTTGGCCCGAAAGTTAAGAGCTCGCTCCTCCATTCTATTCATATGAATTATAAATATTTTTGTTTAAGATTTTTTGTTTGTTTATTTTTCGCCTCAATACATCCGGTTGCATGTGAGTTTAATTGAAAATTTGTTAATTTACGTTATATGCAAAATTATATCAGAAATCTAACGAATCAACTTAGTAGATACAATCAACTTAGTATGCAAAACGTTTTTCAACATTTATGAATGAAATCCAAATATGTACAACAGCCTGTCATTCAAATATGGTATTAAAAAACAAAAAAAAAAGTGTAACACAAAAGTCAATCTCACATTTACAAATTGTGATTGCAAATGAAATACAAGATCACAAGATTTATAAGATTTACAAACACCTCTTTCCGCTCCAATCGCAAAAATGTCTAAAAAACAAAGATTGGGAAAAACTTCATACATCTGCTGTGACAAATTCAGTTCTCTAGATGTGACCTTTTCGGAGAATGGATAATTTAAGGGGCGGGCAGATGGACCGCGAGGTCTCCGTTTTCACTCTACTTTGAATGCAACTATTAAAAAAAAAAAATTGATTTACACAAGCCAACAATTTTTGACCAAAAGCATTGTCATTAAATGAACAGCCTGTATTTTTATGTCCTGGAATAAATTTTTAGAATAGAATAACGAAACTGTGGGAAGCAATACAAAAATCCTATGGGGGATCCAGTTGAGGAAAAAACGGGGGTATTGCTAAGAGTTAGCAAGTCCGAATTAAGTAGATTAATGGGAGTTCTGACAGGCCACTCTCAACTACTTTCACATCTTAGCCGTATAGGAATAGCGGGAGGAGATGAATGTAGAGCTTGTGGGGAGGAATGCGAAATTTATGTCAGTGCCCCGCTTTCTCACAAATACGATCCCGACATTTTGGGAGAGACACCTTACCAGGCATAACCCAATTACGGGGCGTATGCTGGAGGAAACTAAGGAACTTTGTGAATGACACGAAGTTCTTATAGACCTATGAGTCAAACTGGTTCACGGTTAAGCCCACGGAGCGCACAACAAGCCTATATATTGGCTTAGGTGTATGTCGTAAGACATGGGCAGAAGAACCTTTCCATTCAACCTAACCTAAGTTTTTAGATTTCTTGCATTGTGATAAAGTGTACTCGTACAAACATTATCACGCATAAGACTGAACTTTTTTCAGCAACAAAATTTGCCTAATTTCTAACGTAATTTAGAAGGTTTTGACAAAGGCACCCATGCGCTAATTCTCTTCTTTTAGATATGCCTCTTACACACTAACCGACTAATTCATAAAAATTATAACAGGTTTATAAAGCTCTTATTTGACAGATTTTCCATACAAATATGTCAAATAACATTTAAAACAAAAACAAATTAAAGTATTTTGTTTTTGTTTTTGTTTTTGTTTTCAATGTACATATTTATGCGAAAATTAATTTAAAAGTTTAATTTTGGTTTTAAATGTATTTAAGCGAATATTCGATCAGAATCGATATGGATGAACTGGCAGTTTATTTAATTTTCGCCGTGGATAGCTCAATTCCCATCTCTAAGAAAATGTATTTTGTCTGATCAACAATTAACATAATGTATTAATTCAGGTCCAAAAATGAACCTTTTCAAAAAATATTTGCTGTATTTTTCAGCTGTCTATATGCCGACGACATTTCGTTGGTGCTAATCAACTCATCAGTAGACTTGAAAAATTCTTAAAAGTTTGTTTGAAACTTAACTACTTATTCCATAATTCCCATGAACAGAATGAGAATCAGAAATGTTCAAACAAACCTTTAACACAGCAAACATTTCTTTTTTTCGTTTTGCAACGAAATGTCGTCGGCATATAGACAGCTGAAAAATACAGCAAATATTTTTTGAAAAGGTTCATTTTTGGACCTGAATTAATACATTTCAATTGGCTCTTAAAGCAAATAATTAATTAAGTTCATATTTGAATTAACATAATATTCCAAAATGTAAATTTATAATGATAATAATATAAAAGTTATCTTTTTCTGTTGTAGTTGTTGTTGTGTTTATGTAAGACAATTACAGCAAATTTTATTTAAAATTGGTTTATTGTTTTCTCAAGTCCTGTTTTGCTTTATTTAACGAAATTTAATAACAATTATTATCAAATTAGTAAAGTAAGTATATTTATTTTTTATTATTTAATTATTGTATTTTTCGTTAGCACATAATTTTTTCCTTTTTTTTTAATATTAATTATGAATACTTTGTGAAAACAATTTGAAATAATTTCTGGTCTAATCGGTGTTTGAACTGTTAAAATGCTCTTGTAGCACAAAAGGAAATATGAATTAATTTACTTTTAATTTTTATTATATGGTATTGATTTTACGTATTAATAAATAGTTGCTAAATTTTATTGATATTCGTTAATAATTTTTACAAATGTGCTTATATGTTATTAAAAAAAAAAAAAAAAAAAACAAGTAACCTTAAACAATTTACAAACAGAGTGGAAAGTTTTATATTCGTTGTTGATTTTGTTTATTGCTTAAATAATTTCTTTTTTTCCTTTTTTGAGAAATTGCGTTTCTTTTTAAATAATCTTTTAGGTGGTATTTTAGGTTTTAAAGGCAACTTCCTTTACCTTCCTTTTGTTGAGTTTGTGTGTTTTCTCTAACGTTGTTTTCAGCACAGACTACACAGATATACCAAAAGTGACGTTTAAAAAGTGGCCAGCCATATCATATGTTTGGTGGCCAGTCAGAAGTGAGCAGAACAGGAAATCATAGCAATATGAGTGTGTGAGACTAACTAGTGTACACAAAAACAAACATAAACAATGAAAAAATGTTGTTGTAAAGTGTTTGGAAAAATATTGGTTTTGTTGTAATTTTTCCGAAAAAAGTAGAAAACATGAATGAAAAGCTTTGAAAACTAAGTTTTAAACATATTCGATGTACTGCTAGTAATGTACTCAGTATAAATAAAATATTAAATACAAATACTAATTATTATTTGTTTGCTTGCAAAGCTGTTTTGTATGCATCAGATTTGCACTGAATTTTTCTAACCAAAAATCAAATGTAAACAAATGCGCAGTCAACCAACAGAGACAGCTATATAAAAATTTTCATGTTTGCTGTCCTTCACTGGATGCTCCAGCACCGCAAGGCTGCCACTTTCATGAAATTTGACAGAAAATTGGTAATTTTTGTAGTCCGGCAGAGCTGGTGACCCTTCTGATTGTTTTGTGGTTTTCAGTTTATTTACCCCCAGCTCAAGGTGAATTCATTACCAAGCAAACTTGGCACAAAAGTACAGGGTAGCCGGCGAAAAGTTATACTACTTTGTTTTGCCGCCATTTTGATAAACATTAATCTTGAGAGTTCATATTTGGCAGTCGTGAAATAGAGGTGTGACAAATTTATTATGGAAAAATATTGTTTTAATAGTTTAGATATTTAACACATTCTTGGACAGTATAGTAGGCAGCTGTATAGTTCACACAAGTAAAAACAGATTCGTTCGACATTGGCCGCCATTTGCAAAAATAAGAGCAACTTCCAATGGGGTGATTTCGTATGGCCCACCTTGTACTTTCCCCCTGCGGAACTTCAGCATTGCGAGAGTAGGTCAACATCCAAGTAGTTATCCACCTATCCATATCTTGATAGCTGTCACACAAGTCAAAGAGAGGTACGACTTCTAACCGTACTTGGCGCCATACTTATTCGAAGCAACTTTTATTTGAGCATTTTTTTACGGTAGTTATTTTGATGCCCATGTCAATGAAATTTATAATTTTCCTTTCTCAAACAAAGCAACACAATGCACCTACCAATAGGAATATTGTTTTTTTTTGCATTTGAGAGTAATTTATGGTAAAAAAAAAAGTAAAAATTGTTTCAAGTTACTCACAAAGAGCATGACTTTTCAAAAAAAAAAAAAAAAAAAAAAAAAACAAATTTTTTTTTTTTTTGCATAATTAAACGAAATACATTGACACCAAGTCAGAACGTGATAAAAGAACGCAGTAAAGCTTATCACCGCCATAAAAGTTCAAAAACAGAATGATTTTTTCTTTTTATCTTACAGATAAACAAAATTAAGAAGAAAATACGACTAACTTAAATATTTTCTATTTAACAAAACGACATTATTTCAGGTAAATCATTTGAATCTCAAACGAATGTGTATCCCATAGCGAGCAGAGAGATAACGAGCCATAAAATGCAAAGATGTGTTAAGATCTTGCCAAGGAGAAAACAAAAATTATAAAATATCACTTTATGATTGGCCAATTTGCACACACAAGAATATTTTCAGCCACCAAGCCGAACTTTACCGAAATCAACACATTGAAAACTTTTAAGGCAGCTGAGAAAAAAAAAGCTCACAACCTTAGCACTCTTCTTGCTCATACGGCGGCGGGCTAATAACGGCCACTGAAAACCTTAATCAACAGCGATTTCTCTCTCTAGCGCTCTCTCTGTCTGGGCTTTGTTCAAACAGGATCTAAACGTATATTACGTTGTGACAAGTTTTAAACCAACATCAGTCCCCAGTGATCGCAACTTAAAAAAACATCGCTCGCATCGGTAACGAAAAGCAACAGTTTGTTGTGGAAAAATAAAATACTAGACAAACGCTAGAAAAAAAAAACCTTCAGAGTTAAATAAACCGTATAATAAAATAAATAAATAAATACACTATGAAATACATTTACATGTATTAACGAAAATAATTAAGAGCAAAAAAAAAATATATATACATATATATAATTTGTTTACTTTTGTTTATATGTACCCGTAGTGTGCGGTGTGGTTTAAACGCATACACGCTCATTACCAGTTCATACACTTGCTGCTCCGACTACCACCACCACACCACCACCACCACATCATCAGCAACAGTCAGCCAGAGCAACAAAAGTTTTAAACTTCGAAAATTAAAAAAATATATGTATATACATATATATATTAACTAATATTTTGAACTCAACTTGCAAAGTTGAATTTAGTATTTCAATTTAATACCGTTTTGCTGCGTTTTCGAGTTGGTCGTGTTTTTTTACAAATCGCTCTTAAAATTGTACAAATTAAAAACGAAAAAAACTGTTCCGTGTTCGAAAATTACAAAAAACAAAAACAAATATATGTATATTTGTGGATTTATTAATGCAAAAAAAAAAAAAAATTGAGCGGGTGTTAAAATAAAATTTTTATTAAATAAGAAATAAAAATTTAAAACAAGTTTGAAAAAAAAAAAATAAAAATAAATTTTTGTTAATAAAAATTATTGCAGTTACAAAAAATCAAACGGAAATGTAAATCATTCGCCCCAAATATCTTTTGAAGTTAAAACTTGATTTTGTTTTTGATATTATTAAATAAAGTGTAAAATATAATATAAATTATTTTAACTGTAAACAAAATATTTACGCGAATATACTATATATATATATGGACTTGAAAAACACGAATATTTAATAAATTTAAAACTAGAAAAAAAAATATTATAATAATATACAGCGAAACAAGTTAAAGCTCTTGGGGATTACGAGTCATTAGTTTAATTTTAAACATTTCTATTTTCAAAGGTAAGTCAAGTCAGCTGGCAAATAGGACATATTGAATATTTCGAATTCAAAAAAAAAAAAAAAAAAAAAAATCCATCCAGGCCAAAGTTTAATTTAACATTAAAATAGTATCATATCCATTCCTTAACTGTGGCTGTTAATTGCTTTTCTTTTGCAGCCGCCCAACTCTTCAATAGGCTTGAAAGAGCTTTGAAAAAAAAGGCTAAAATATTTTATGTTATATTCCATTATTTCAAGTAAGTCAAATCAGCTGACAAATATGACATTGAATACTTCGAGTTTAAGAAAAATTATTTTTTTTTCCAACCCAGGGAAAAATTTAAATTAACACTACTTTAGTGTCATATTCATTTCTTGACTGTGGCTCTTAACTATTGTTCTCTAGCAGCCGTCTGTCTATAGGCTGCCTACATTTCATTGGTACTGCCCAACTCTTCAGTAGGCTTGAAAAGTTAAAAAAAAAAAAAAATTCAAAAATATGTTCTATTATTTTTAACAAAATAATGAAAATTTCAAAAATGTTTCAACGAAATGGCAATGATATTTGGAGCTTTGCGACTTACAATTAATAATTATTTCATGGGGCCTGAGTTTGATTTTATTTCTTCAGAAATGAGAAAGATTTTTTTTATGATGAAATTATAGTGATCAACATTTTCTTGTTGCTACACTCTTTACTTTTTTAGACCGAGAAAATACAAAACAGTCTTTGATTTTCCAGGTTTTAAGAACTGTTTTTCTTCATTCTTAGAATTTTTTTTGTTTTGTAAATTTTCTATTTATAAAATAAATTTTCTATTAATAAAATAAAATAAATAAAAAAATTTCCAAGATCTCCTGAAGATGCTGACAAAATGTTGGAGAAATACCAGGATTTAAATTAATATTTTAAAGATCTACGGCTGAGATAGAAGAGATTAGATAAGATCGAATTATATGTAAACGTCAAACTAATTTTGTTATTTATTATTATTTAATAATTATTATTACTTAATTTTATTATTATTACTTAATATTATAATTTTTTTTTTGAGTTGAAGGTTTTTTTAAATTATATTTTTAGCATTTCTTCAAAAATTTTTGTCGAAAAAAATATTTGAATATATGCAAAAACTATACAGGCTGTCCCGTAACTTAACGTGCAAATGAAAACTGGTGCTAGGTTAAGTGGTGCCTGCTTCCAGAAAAATTATAAAAAAATTTATGTTGTGTAGCTTAAAACTAATTTGTAACTCATACAATTGTAGTTTTGAAAAAATAAATAAATAAGTAAAAATAATAAGAAAAAAAATTTATGTTTTTACGCATAAAATTTTTTTTTCGCAGTTTGCAAAGCAAAATGCATCAAATTGTATACATTTTTGAATTTGAGACAAATTGCGTCAACTTGTGGCGAAACTTTCCGAAGACAGTTAGTGCAATTTTTTTTATTCAATACGGCTGGTTAAAGTTGGATATTGTTTCAATTTTAAGCACAAATGTGAGATTTTCTTTGCGAGTTCGGCAATTACAGTCCGAGGTCTGAGATCTAGATAAACGAAGGACAGCCAACGATATCATTAGAGTAGAAAAAATTTTTAAATGAACAGTAATGAAAAGATCATCACAGGGTGATTTTTTTCCTGTCAATAAGACAATACCTTCCAAACTATATAACATAAATAGTTTTTATAATATTTCTGGGAGCAGTCATCACTTGACCTATCAACAGTTTTCGTTTGGACCCAAAGTTACGGGACACCCTGCATATCATGAAAAAAGCCAGAAACGTTGGCCGATTTGGCTCAAATTTTCGACAAAACACATTTAGGCCAGTTGGCACAATATTCCGTTGAGAAAATTTTTAAATTCATTAATATAATGTTGGCTGTCATAAAAATTACAATTTGTATTTAAAGCTAGTACAAGAATCAAAAACCATTTTCCATCCCTGATATAAAGCTACTCTTTGATTAACCTGCGAAAACCAATGTAACGAAAAAATCATTTTCCATCCCTGAGGTATAATTTTGCCCACCGTTTGATTGACCAGCTTAAATACATCTATATTAGGCTGGTCACTTTTTGTATTTTTTGAAAATATTTAAGCTCCAGTTTATATCGTGTACGGTATGAAAAACTAAGAACTTAGTTTTCAGTTTTGGAAATCGTTAAAGCAGTTCTCGCCTCCATGACAGGGAAATTTGTTATAAACATTTCATTCTTATACGTTAATTTAACTTTATAGTCGAACTTTATGATTTACAATTGCTAATTATTTTATTGGGCTTTAGTTAAATTTTTACTTCCCCAGAGCTGAGAAAGTTTTTTTTTGTGGTAAGACTGAAGTGATGAACATTTTAAAGGAAGACAAAAAAGTGAAGTCGTAGATTTATTGGATGGGGAACATACCATGCCTAGTTCACCTCCACCATGACGCAAATGGCTTCGAACCCAGATCATAATTATTTGCATATTGTTTTTTAAGCAGCAGCGCTACTACCTGAGCTCTTCATTATTGGCTGTCTATATTGAAGCCTCTTTCAATTTTATCGCTATGTTTTTCTGCTGATTATTTTTAGTTTAGAAAAAATTATAGGAATTTTATCACTAAATAAAGATTTCGTATACACGATTATTAGGTGGGTTTGGAAAAACACAGCACTTCAAATCACGTGATTCCTGCGGACAGATTACACCCGAAAACAGCATAAAGCAATCTACGCTGGAATTCCTCAAGTTAAGCAGTTTAAAATGATATTTGGCACTTGTGCCATAATATACAACTTTGTTTTGTTGAAGTAACACCGTTTTTGATTTATGAAATCACGTGATTTGAATCCACGTGATTTGCCAAACAGTTATTTACTTAAAAAAATCTATAAAAAGTGAATCAGTTGTTCTAGTTTCGAATACATGAAACTTCAATAAGTCCACGAATGTAAAAATGGTGCATTACTTTCAGTTTTTTCTATACTCTATACGTTTGCGCAACCGGAGAATTTTGGCAAAAATAGTTTGTTTTTTGTATTTTTTTGGGCTTTTCAAGAGGACAATAATATTTGCACAAAACAATATACTATTTACAATTTTTCGTTTCGCATAAACTCCCTTAAAAAGCGTAAATATAATTAAAACTTCCGTGTAAAAAAAGTCAGTCAAGGTTTAAAATTATTTAAGTCAACTGGTTTGAAATGCAAAGATAAAAACTAAAAAAAGCAAAAAACTGTAAATGTTGTCAGACAACCGACAAGAGCTTTTCAAGTTTTAACAACTTTAATGTGAAGAAAAAAAAATATATTGAAAATTTTCCACAAGCAAATAAAAATAGCACCAGTTTTTTTTACACATAAATTAAAGAAAAAAAAAAACTTCTGTCTTTCTACTATATGGTCGTATCACATTACATGAAAACATTTTTTTGAGTTTACAGTTTAACTTCGATTATCCGAGTCTCTAATAAAAGCTTAAGTTTATTAACCGGGTGGCTCGTTTTAATTTTTACCCTTTATTATCTGCGTTCTGTCTCTCTGATCCGTGCAATATTCATATGATCATTTGTTCTATCTATCCATATTAACATCATAACTGTTTATATCTACTTTAAATCTAGTGTTTTCCCTCAGAAGTTCTTTTGTATAAACATACATATGTATTCATATATATATATATATATATATATATATATATATATATATATATATTAATGTATATACCTACTTATTTCGGTTTGTTTTTGTACAATCAGACATACAAATACCGGCTGGTGGTTCAGTTGACGATATATCGGAGTGGATGTCACATGTTCATGTAATGAAATCGTGAGCATGATCAATCATGCTCATGAAAGTGCTTGTAGTTTAAGTTCTGAAAACGAAGTGACTGAAGTTAAAACTCCAACCTTGACACAGTTAAAGCTCTGTAAAAGTTCTTGCAAAATTCTCCGGCTATATCAGAATCATATAAACTTCAGCTGCAACATATTCAAAATCAATGAACTATTAAAAACAAATAGGCGAAATACTAACAGGTGGTTAAATTTTAAGGGCCGAAGTTGAATGCGAATCACACCTAAACGCCAAGATTTTGCATTTCATTTGACATTTCTCAATCTTTCGGTCAATTTTGACCGTGGAAAGATACACCATAGAGCAACGCATTAAATTATTCAGACTTATTATGAAAATGGGCTTTCAAATCAAGATGTATATCGTGATTTTGCGGTCAATTTAATCGTCCAAATGTGCGTACAATTGGAAAAATCGTGCAAAAAATTTACCGAACTGGGTCTGTAGCAGATGTAAGAACCCCAGTTCTTGCTGCTCGTACAGAAAATATTGCTGCTATACGCGATAGTGTGCACCTCGTTGTTGATGAACATTATGCATAAAGACTTGCATTTACACGCTTCCAAAGTGCAAGTGACTGAACAACTAAAGCCTCTTGACCATTCCAAGCGTTGTCAATGGTCAGAATGGTGGCCAGAAATGGTAACAGCGGATAATCAATTTTCTTAGAAATTCATCTTCAGTGATGAGGTATGTTTTTGCCTCAGTAGACTCGTCAATAAACAAAATTGCCGCATTTGAATGATGAACTAAAAGTGATTGTCGAAAAATGCAATGCACCCACAAAGAGTGACTGTTTGGTGCATTTTATAGGCTGGCGGCACCATTAGGCTGTATTTTTTCTGAAATGAGGCCGTTCAGGCGGTTGTTGTGAATAATGTTCGCTACCGTGACATGATAACGAATTTTCTATGGCCCGAATTCGAAGACATGGATATAGACGTTATGTGTATTTGCCACACAGCGAACGAAACAATGGCTCTTTTGTGCGACAAATTTAATGGCCGTGTTAACTCACGTAGTGGCGACATCAATTGCCCGTCAAAATCATGTGATTTGGCACCGTTGGACTTCTTTCCTTGGAGCTATTTCAAAAAAGGTGTACGTCGATAAGTGAGCAACAAATTCAAAAGCTAAAGCATGAGATAACTCGGCACATTAGCAGCATAGAACCTCAATTATGATTTAGTGTCATCGAAAATTTGGACCATCGGATGAAGGTTTAGCCGATATTTTGTTCTATACATAATTGAACCATACCAATATTATCATAATAAATAGAAATGACAAAATTTCTTAAATAATTTTTATTTTATTCAAAATCAGCATCGGCCCTTAAAATTTAACCGCCGTTTATAAGAGAATATTTGAAATAAATGCACAAATTTTTGTGTGTACCTCATAAAATTATATGTATCCGCAGTAAATATAAATCTGTATTTATATTAAGTTCATGTTTCAGAGAAAATACATATATAAAAATGGTAATCGTTTTGCATGTTTTAATGTATCCCCGTTCCCAATCAAGCCCCATAATCGAGGTTCAACTGTATTTACTTTTTCTCAATGCTTTAACTTTTTTTTTTAATACCATGAAATAACGTACAAACTTTACCCTTTAAATAAAAGATAAAAATCTTTTAAAGCTGACAATTCTCACAAAAATAACAAAAACAAAAAGCACCTTAAAAAACATAAAATTTTGTTGCCGTTTTTGCTTTAGTTTGTATGTAACAGTGTAATAACAATTAAATGGCTTATTTTTTTTTTTTTGTTGATTATTTATTAAATTAAAAAAGTTTTGCCATTAGAAATTTCTCACAAACTAATTATAGTTTATGAACAAAAACCAGCAACGAACAAATTATTTTTCAAAGATTTATTTAATTAGGATTTCCTTGAATAGCAAAAAAAAATATGTGTTAAAAATCATTGGAAAAAAGAGTTTACATATATAATTTCTTAATTATGGTTTAATTGGAATTTAATTCGATAGCTATAGTTTGAAATGCAAAGCGTTATTATGAAATACCAGCGAACATTTTGCTTTCAAAATCGCCTTCAATGAAAATCATGTGCATAATAGAATATGGCAACTTTGCCAGACATCAGGTGGCCATATTATGAATTTTTCGCCAATCATATGAAATTTTCAAAATAATTGAGGGACTGAAAACGAAAACAGCCATGTGATTTTAACCAACCAACCAACCAACACACGTTTCAAAACAAAAACCTAAAACTTGAAAGTCTCGTTAGTTGACGAGTTTTTTGCTTAAGGCGGGGTGGCCAAAGTAGTCCTTTCATAATAAAGGGTGGTTAAATTTTAAGGGTCGGTGTTGATTTTGAATAAAACACAAACTATTTGAGAAATTTTGTCCTAAGTTTTATTATGATAACATTGGTATGGTTCAACTGTGTATGGACCTACCTCCATCCGATGGATGGTCCAAATTTTCGATGACAGGTTCTATGCTGCTCATGTGCCGAGTTATCTCATCCTTTGGCTTTTGGATTTGATGCTGGCATATTGACGTACACCTTTTCTGAAATAACTCCAAGGAAAGAAGTCCAACGGTGCCAAATCACATGATCATGACGGGCTATTGACGTCGCCACTACGTTAGTTATGACGGCCATTGAAGATCTATTGTTTCGTTAGCTGTGTGGCAAAGGACACCGTCCTGTTGAAAGCGCATATCGCCTACATCCATGTCTTCGAATTCGGGCCATAGAAAATTCGTTATCGTGTCACGATAGCGAACACCATTCACAGCAACTGCCTGAATGGCCTCATTATGGAAAAAATACGGCCCGTTAATGCCGCCAGCCCATAAACCGCACCAAACAGTCATTCTTTGTAGGTGCATTGCATTTTTCCACAATCACTTTGGGATTATAATTCGCCGAAATGCGGCAATTCTATTTATTGACGAGGTGAAAATGTGGTTCATCACTGAAGATGATTTTCTTCGAAAATTGATCATCCACTGTTGCCATTTCTGGCCACCATTCTGACCATTGACGACGCTTGGAATGGTGGTCAAGAGGCTTTAGTTGTGCAGTCACTTGCACTGTGGAAGCGTGTAAATGCAAGTCTTTATGCATAATGTTCATGAAGGACGTGTGTGCGACGATGAGTTGAGGTGGACGGCTCTTCCGCTACACCATCACGAACAGCAGCAATATTTTCTGCAGTACGGATTGCACGAGCAGGAACTGCTATTCTTACATCTCCTACAGACCCAGTT
Organism: Sturmia bella; assembly: GCA_963662145.1. Classification (NCBI taxonomy): domain Eukaryota; kingdom Metazoa; phylum Arthropoda; class Insecta; order Diptera; family Tachinidae; genus Sturmia; species Sturmia bella. The sequence continues at coordinate 68,160,247 of OY759170.1, read as the reverse complement.
TGCTAAAATTTTTGCAGGGTTTTTTTCGGATTGTACGCACATTTGGACGATTAAATTGACCAAAAAAAAATCACGAAGTACACAACATGCATCTTGATTGGAATGCCCATTTTCGTAATAAGCCTGAATAATTTAACGCTCTGTTGATCTATTTCGTACCTTTCCATGGTTCAAATTGACCGAAAAATGTCAAATGAAATGCAAAAACACTTGGAGCTTAGGTGTGGTTCACTCACATTCAACATCGGCCCTTTTATATATTTAAGATTATCATTTCGAAAAAGATTCGAGTTGATCGGTTTCTGAAATACACGACTCAAAAAAAAGTAACTAACCTTACTTTTATTACAAAATAGGTATGCAAATACATATGTATTTAAATGTATTTTGCACAAATAACAAATTTTATTGCAGTTATTCATTCCCAACAACAAATGACTAGTCTGCCATAGAGAACGTTTTCCACTTCTGCCCTCGTCCAACACGATTCTTTACTACTTTTTTTTTATTAAATATAATGTTTTATTTTTACTAAAAAATAATATAAATTTTATGGTTATTCATCTTGACATGCAAACTTGTTGTTATTTAATAAAATACAGATTACAAAATTGTTAAACTATTTACATATAGTATTTGGAGTTAACAGAAATGACGGTAATTTAAAAATTATACACTAGGCTTAAATAGTTTTTTAGACTTAAAGAAAATTATATAAATCTAGGCACATACACACACACACATACATAAGCATTATTTAATACTTATACATTTTGTTAGGGTCAGTTAAGTTGTCTGGAACCTTGTCACCGCCATAAGATACAAACAAATATGTGTTTGCATTTGTTTTTTATAGACAATTCCTTGTCGTCGAACATAGAATTCCTTGATTTTTTGCTTGTTTTTATTTTTATTTTGCCAATTTGTTTTAACTACATTTTTATCTGATAACTGTTGACAGAGAAAACAAAATGAACACAAAAACTAATTGAAAAATATGTAAAAAAAAAAACAAATTTTGTATTTATTTTCTTCAGTCATTAACACAGGTGAAAATTTGCACAGGTATGTGCTTTCACACATAAACATACATATGGGCAATTCCATGTCATCACGGAACCGGCACAATGCACGGTTTGTAATGAAGTTAGTTTATTGCATCACCCAAAATTTCATTCATATGAGAATGAAAATTTTTATAAAGAGAAAATAGTAATGGTGGCTTTGCTGAAAAACGGCCCAAAGAAGTGAAACTTTGGATGGCAAACAAAAGCAAAAAATATGAAGAATTGTTTGTGTTTTCAATACACTGCACGAATCAAATTAACAAGACAATTAACCACGCATATCTGTATGAGATATAAAAACAATTTGTTCGTAGTCTCAAAATTATGTTTTTGCTTTCCTTGTAAATATTCACTTCACTTACACGTTTCCCCGAACGATCACTAACGGAATACATTCATTCGAACTATGAAAGAAAGTTCTTTCAGTGTATTAAATTCTTATATGATAAATTTCTATACAATATTTTCTAAACAAACGAGTAACAAGCATAAAATATTTATAAAAAACCAAGTTGAAATTAAGAAACATTTTTAAAAATTCAGTCTAAAGAAAATTAAAAAAAACATTTTTAATTTTTAGTCGGGTATGATGATGGGCGTGGCGTGGTGCACTTTAAACAGCCAGGTTATGCTCTCCAGCTAATACAACTACTAATAATATCATGTTTCCACGACATGTGCTTCGCTCTCTATTTGTGCTTAACACCCCAATCAGGAGCGAAGCAAAGTGTTTCGCCACACAAAATTTTGAGAGCGAATGAAGTTGCTTCATGTGGAAATTACATGCGAAGCACGTAAAATTCCTGTCTTCTTTAATTTATATCACAAATTTATCTGCACTATCTGTCAAATCATATATTCTAAACAAAAAAAATAAATAAATAAATAAATAAAAAGAAAACGTAATTCTCCCATAAAAATAAAAGTTAAGTTCTGGGCTGTATTTAATGCCCTTCAATGCCAACTCCGAAGACATTTCCCTATGAATGTGGTTTTCTTGCAACAACACTTTCACTACTTTTTTTGTTCATTTAGACAAATTTTATTTACGAAAATTAATGGAAAATTTATGCTGGCTTATCAAAAACAAAAGTCAAATCGAAGCACATAGACGAGTCGTGTAAACAGTGTGATTCATAAATATGATTGAGAGAGCGAAGCGGATGATTCAACTCGTAATGGAAATATGCTATAAGGCATCCTCATTAGCTGAACCGTTAATCGTCTTAAACTTAAACTTAAAACTTTCAAGAGAATACAGAGATAAAAGGCAGCCAAAACGAGATAGCAAATCAGCGTAAGCTCTGCTCATCTCGCTTCTGTAAATGTAGAAGTGGAGTCTTTTTGATAGTTTTCCATGATACAATTAACAAGGTAGCCTCGTCAGCTAAACCGTTAATCATTTGACTACTTTAGGTTGTCAATAGATTGCAGAGATGAAAGGCAGCCAAAACGAGGTAGCAAATCCGCGTAAGCTCAGTGCATCTCTCTTCTGTAAATGTAGAAGTGGTGTCTTTATGACAGTTTGCATAAGTTGTACAACAAGAAAATGCATGTTATTTTCATTGAAGTTGTTCTTATTGTAGCGAAAAGGCTACCTTGTTAGTTGTATCATGATTTGCTGATGCTCCTCTGTTTTTAATTTAATTGTCATCCAAAAAAATAAATACGAATTTAATACACCAGACTCAAACCACAATTTTTAGCAAAGACAAATTTTGAAATTAACAGAACACTGTTAACACTTCTATTTTTCTAACAGATGGCATTTGTGGAGACGATGAGTGGATTTTAGTGAAAAATTAGGAACTCTGCGAAGTAGTGACCATATAGAAATGGTGGTTTGGAGGTTTAGATATGACTCCTGGTACATGGTACATAAAATGAATTTTAAAAACACTCCATATAAGAAATTTCTGGAGATAAGTGGGCTTATGGGCAAATGAGGACTTCTGCGAAGTAGTGACCATACAGAAATGGTGGTCTTTAGGGTTTTGTATGACCGTTGGTACATGGGATATCTGAAAAATAGTCTTTGGAGTTCCATTCCTGTCTTGTCTTTCCTCGCTTAAATCTTTTATATGATAAAATTTACAGATGTTTTGGTTTTTTTTTTTGTAAAATTTAACTGTAATCCGAAAATTGCGAAATCATATTAATATTGATCAAAATTTCCAATTTAAATTTTTTTATAAATTATCAGCAGTTTTTTTTTTTGATACCTGTTTCTCATCTCTTAAATCTGTAGCACACACAAACATGTAAGCAATTTTATACTTACTGCCACCGAAAGTAAGAATAACTACTAAAAATTAAATTGAAAAACCAACGAGAAATTTTCTTGTCGATTATTATAAAAGCATTACGGCGACACAAAAAGCATTGAGTTGGCAACGCTGAGCATTACAAATTGAGGCCTCACGACGTATGAGTAATATTTATTTGTTCAATTAAATTTGTTTCTAGCATAAAAGCAGAATTTTATTTTACGGATTTTGTGTTCTATTTATTTGATGTATTAATACAAAATCATGTTGTTGGCAAAGTAAACAATCAATTTATGCAATATTTAGAAAATCTTTACAATAACTAAAGTATTTGTAATAAGAAACTTGGTCCATAAATCCGTATTACATACATACATCCATTAAATGCAGGACAAATATCGAGCTGTTATGTTGGGTTGTGTACGCAGAGAAAAAAAATGTGTGTGTGTGTGTGTGTGTGTATGTGTATACGAACACTTCCCCTGAACTGCTTGCCGGTTATACTACATAATAAATTGTTGCTCATAGCATATACAATTTTTTTTTTTTTATATTGTTTTCTGACTTTTTCAGCCTTCTATATGCCGCCGTCATTTCATTGATTGTACTCAACTCGTCAAATATAGGAAATAAATAACTAAATTCATATTTGAATTCTTTCTTATTTTACTTTGAATTTCATAGATTTTCCAGCCCTAATTTTTTCTTGTTCAAATAAATGTACAAAAGACTCGACTGCAATTCCTGTGTGCATGTTTAGAAATCGAATTATTCCACACACTACCCAGAAAAAATTAAAATATAATAATTCTTTACCAAAGCCAAAGCGAGATAGCAAACCAGTGTAAGCTCTGTTCATCTCTCTTCTGTAAATGTGGAAGTGCCGTCTTGTTGATAGTTTTCAGTAGTTGTTCAAAAACAAATTGCATGTTATTGTTCTTATTGTAGGGAAAAGATTACCTAATTAGTTGTATCCTGTGACAGCCCTGTTTGGCTGGCTTAGGAGTTGCAGAGAAAATGTCAGGCAGAAGAGTGAAATGCCGTTTTAGTTAGGGAAGAGTTCTTAAAACATTTTTAAGTGGGAGCGCCGCCAAGCAGGAATGCTAGTATCTGCGAAAAAACAAGATAAATGAAAAATAAATAGGAAATTGTGATACATTTCACTCCTGCCACGGAACTCTAGTGTAATTCCTTTAATAGAAACAAATATATAAAAATATTACTTTTGTTATCACTAAAATCGATTGGATGTTGGTGAGAGAATACAAAATATATTCCAATTAACAGAAAAATACAGTGATAAAATGGAAAGTTGATCAATAAAATTAAATATAGTCAGTCAGTGATGAAAAGCTCTGGTGGTAGGATGGCTCAACGCTGACCTGATGGCTCAATCATGACCTGGGTTCGAAGCAAATTTGAATGCTGACGAGCGACAGCCATGCTATAAGCTCCAGCCAGTAAGTTTTCAACTTTACTTTTCTTGTCTCCTTTAAGAAAATGTTGATCATTTTAGTTTTATCACAAAAACAAAAATCTTTCTCAATTTTGAGGAAGTAAAAATTGAACTCAAGCCAGATAAAACTATTAACAATTGTAAATTACATAGTTCGTTTAGAAAAATAAAATTAATGCTTAAAAATATTACTATTATATGGCAGAGCCCCCTTAATGAAGGAGTTTAGTAGTTAATGTGCTTAAAAAATTTCTGTAGAAGAAAATAAGTTGAAGTAATTCTTATATTTGGCAGTTTTTCCAATAGCAAGTCAAGAGCGATTGTAAATCTTTTCGTGAATTAATTTTTAGGTCTCATTCCCCCCCACCATTGACCTCTATAAAGGGTCAATTGCCCCTACTTGCCCAAGCTCTCAACTCGTAAAGTTTTTCCACCTGTTATAGAAAGAGTGCCTAGCGCATGCTTATCTTGTCGCTAAGTAGCTACATGCGGCATTACCCCATAAATTAAATACGTATTTGCGAAAGCTTCATGTGAAGCAAATTCATTTTATCAGTAGAGCTGTAGACTTCTACTGTAAATGCGTTAAACATATTGTGCAAGTCAATAACGTTTAACTGGTTAAGAGGGTATTGAAATTTCTTGTGAGATTTTTGTTTTTATACACAAAAAAAAAACAACAACACAACCTCAACTCACATAAATTCTTGTTTTGCTCTTCACACTTGTGTTCACATTAACGATGTTTGTTGGCTTAAGCTTTTTTTTTTATCCAGTTTTCAAAAAGAAGGTTATCGTTTTGCTTGCACTGTTTTTGAAATTTGTTCAACTGTTTTTGTTTTAATGAATAGAAATATTTGCATTTTTTTTTTAATATACAAATGTTTTACGCACTTATAATTTATCAGTCAACTTGGAAAAAAGGTTGTCCGAATTGTGGCAGGGGTTAAATCGAATTCTTTCAATAACACATACATATTTGCCTGCGCCTGAGTTTTAGAACACACATTTAAATAATATTGTTTGCAGAAGCAATACACTTCGAGTTAAACTTTAACCAGCTTGTTGAAAAAAACATGTTTTATGATGATTAAAGTTTTATTTGGCAAAAGTTGTAAAGAAAGATTTGGTTTGCTTATAAAAAAATATTTTATTAAAGCGGCTTATTTTGAATGGGCTGTTTTTTCAGATTATTGCTGTGACTGATAGTAATTTGAAAACAAACGCAAAGTACAGTCATGAGCTTAGCTGGGGCACAACTAGCTGTTTCAAAGCCCCCAAGTTTTCCATCAGCATTCTTTCTATCACAAATTTAGAGTCCGGTTAGGTTGTTAGGAGGGGTGTGATAGGCCAGGTCTTCCGCCATATAACTAAGCCAGTTCGTGGATTTAACCATAACCGTGTCATTTAGAAAGTTCCTTAATTTTCTCCAGTATATGCCCCGTAATTGAGTTATTTCTGGTTAAGTGTCTATCCCAAGATATCGACAGCGTATTTGTGAGAAGACGGGGCACTCTCACACATTCATCTCCTCCATCTTCCTATGCTGTTAAGATGTGCCGCTAGTTGAGACTGAGCTGTCATAGCTGCCAGCCAAATGTAGTCCCCTGTTTTTTTTTGCACATAGAATTTTTGCATTGATTCCTACGGTTTCATTATGGGCTCTATGTGTCCAATTCTTTAACATACTTTTCTGGGCATTCCTTAAAATAAACTCAAAATTACTTGCTGCTTTTATTTTACTACACATCGAAAGTGTTTTTTTTTTTAAATATTCTACACAATATAAAAAGGCCTTGAAAAGATCCCAGTACTTTTTTTTCACAAGTGGGCAGGGCTTGACTATAAAAAAAAGTTATTATTACACTGTTAATTTACTTCAGTTTTATTATTTCCCTTTGACAGAAAATTTGTAGATAATTTTAGCCAATTTCCCATACTAAATCAAATTTACTGAAAACGAAAAATAGTGATTTATTTTAATGAATTTAAATTTCACACCTCTGATGTAACGAATTGGTTTTAAACAAAAGAACAATGTGAAATGACGTGTTTCCTCGAACTCGAGTACCATTTTTATGAATGAGACTTTTTTTGTTTGTTTTGTATGCATAAATAATTACAGAATGCAAAATAATTTTTTGTTTTCTTCATCAATAAGTGGATTTTAATTAATTGTCAATTTCCTACAGGGGCTAATTTGCAAATAGGTAGAGGAACAAAAACAAAGTGTTACAAATAATGACTACTAAACTGTTTCGTGAAAATGTGTTAATTGCACAAATAAATATTAACTTGTGGTATTTCAGAGTTATTGTTTAATTTAGTAAAGAATTATTATATTTTCATTTTTTTCTGGTTAATTGCACAAATAAATATTAACTTGTGGTATTTCAGAGTTATTGTTTAATTTAGTAAAGAATTATTATATTTTAATTTTTTCTGGGTAGTGTGTGGAATAATTCGATTTCTAAACATGCACACAGGAATTGCAGTCGAGTCTTTTGTACATTTATTTGAACAAGAAAAAATTAGGGCTGGAAAATCTATGAAATTCAAAGTAAAATAAGAAAGAATTCAAATATGAATTTAGTTATTTATTTCCTATATTTGACGAGTTGAGTACAATCAATGAAATGACGGCGGCATATAGAAGGCTGAAAAAGTCAGAAAACAATATAAAAAAAAAAAATTGTATATGCTATGAGCAACAATTTATTATGTAGTATAACCGGCAAGCAGTTCAGGGGAAGTGTTCGTATACACATACACACACACACACACACACACATTTTTTTTCTCTGCGTACACAACCCAACATAACAGCTCGATATTTGTCCTGCATTTAATGGATGTATGTATGTAATACGGATTTATGGACCAAGTTTCTTATTACAAATACTTTAGTTATTGTAAAGATTTTCTAAATATTGCATAAATTGATTGTTTACTTTGCCAACAACATGATTTTGTATTAATACATCAAATAAATAGAACATAAAATCCGTAAAATAAAATTCTGCTTTTATGCTAGAAACAAATTTAATTGAACAAATAAATATTACTCATACGTCGTGAGGCCTCAATTTGTAATGCTCAGCGTTGCCAACTCAATGCTTTTTGTGTCGCCGTAGTGCTTTTATAATAATCGACAAGAAAATTTCTCGTTGGTTTTTCAATTTAATTTTTAGTAGTTATTCTTACTTTCGGTGGCAGTAAGTATAAAATTGCTTACATGTTTGTGTGTGCTACAGATTTAAGAGATGAGAAACAGGTATCAAAAAAAAAAAACTGCTGATAATTTATAAAAAAATTTAAATGGGAAATTTTGATCAATATTAATATGATTTCTCAATTTTCGGATTACAGTTAAATTTTACAAAAAAAAAAAACATCTGTAAATTTTATCATATAAAAGATTTAAGCGAGGAAAGACAAGACAGGAATGGAACTCCAAAGACTATTTTTCAGATATCCCATGTACCAACGGTCATAGAAAACCCTAAAGACCACCATTTCTGTATGGTCACTACTTCGCAGAAGTCCTCATTTGCCCATAAGCCCACTTATCTCCAGAAATTTCTTATATGGAGTGTTTTTAAAATTCATTTTATGTACCATGTACCAGGAGTCATATCTAAACCTCCAAACCACCATTTCTATATGGTCACTACTTCGCAGAGTTCCTAATTTTTCACTAAAATCCACTCATCGTCTCCACAAATGCCATCTGTTAGAAAAATAGAAGTGTTAACAGTGTTCTGTTAATTTCAAAATTTGTCTTTGCTAAAAATTGTGGTTTGAATCTGGTGTATTAAATTCGTATTTATCTTTTTGGATGTCAATTAAATTAAAAACAGAGAAGCATCAGCAAATCATGATACAACTAACAAGGTAGCCTTTTCGCTACAATAAGAACAACTTCAATGAAAATAACATGCATTTTCTTTTTGTACAACTTATGCAAACTGTCAAAAAGACGCCACTCCTACATGTACAAAAGAGAGATGCACTGAGCTTACGCGGATTTGCTACCTCGTTTTGGCTGCCTTTCATCTCTGCAATCTCTTGACAACCTAAAGTAGTCAGATGATTAACTGTTTAGCTGACGAGGCTATCTTGTTAATTGTATCGTGCAGCAAATATTGTCATATAAAAGTTTGTCGCTTGCGTTTGGAGATGTAGAAGTTGGATGCTTTTACCCATGCCGTAATTGGGCTCTTGATCACTCCAGAGGACAAAGTAATATTTTTTAATAATTTAAAAGTGTCGGTAGTAATTTTGCTTAATATTGTTGGTGAGTCCCTGAAAATTATTCGAAAACAGAGCGAAAGCACAGTACTTTCCCTGTGTATCTACTTATACAGGTACATAAGTATGTACATATGTACATATATACAATTCACTTTGAACTCATCCATATTTATATGCCAATACAAATTTCTCCTCGTTGTTGTTAACAAGGAAGTAAATATAAAATGTCTAGCACTTTCTTGAAAGTAAGCTTTGCGTTTTCAATCAAAGCGAAAATAATAACAAAAAATACCCTTGTGTTTTTGAAATGTTAATTGAATTAACAAATAGATTTAAACAATTAACACAAGAATAAAACAACTTTGAGTCATTTTAAAATGAAGTTGACTGCCTGCCTGCCCGCTTGGCTGCTTGGCTGCTGTTACTTGCAGTTAAATGTCAATTTAAAGCATCTCTCTTGATATAAGAAATTTACGATTTCCTTAAAAACAAAATTTATTTATCTCAATTAAAAGAAACACATAAAAAAGCAAAAATGCATCACACTTTTTTTTTTATTAATCATGCAGATAAGAACTGACAAGTTGTTAATTTGCTTGCGACTGACTACTGCTGCCTTGGGGCAAATAATTTCTTAACACATCGCCCAACTCAAACAACCCGCAATTGATTTTGACATCAGCAAACATCCTCTGTTTTGTTTTTTTTTTTTTTTTGCTTTACAGCCAAACGAGTTCGGAGGCATCCGCTGCGTCGTTAAGTGGCGTCAAATATACGGCAGATGAACATTTTTAGATTTCCTGCGTGTTATCTTGATATTGATATGATGATTAATAATTTTCGTAAATATTTCTATAACTTTTTAAGCTTTCGTTTTTTAGCTTATTGCAGCTTCAGGAAGCTTTTCATTTATGCATTTTCTTGAGGATTCATTTTTCTTAGGTTTATAGAAAAACTGGAGTAAAAGAGTTGCTAAACGAAAGAAAAATGTTTACTGTGTTAGATGTTTGTGTGAACATTTTGTTCATGGGAGTTTTGAAATAATTAGTTGAGTTTCAAACATCAACAATGGTCAGCTGGCTTCAGTTGTTGTGTGTGCTAGATTTTATATGGATGTAGGTGTAGATCTAAATGCAAAATACGCCATAATGTGGCGTAAGACAGTCCTAGTTCCTGGGAACGACGAGGAATCGACACATTCGGGTCTGCGGCCACACTTTCACTTACAGCAGCGATATTTTTAGCGCAACCAGTGAAACGATGATGCACAGGCCTTACAATATTTGTAACTGCTCCAGTCTCTTCAATTTTCTTTACAATTTCGCGAATTGCTTGCGTAGTTAGACGATTATGTAAACGATAATCTCCTCTTAAAGCACGATATGTGCACTCATAGAAAAATGTATTTTCATACTGATGACAGCGTATCATAAAAATTTTAACATCAATATTATGCCAAACGACATCAAAGATGTAAAACTTGATATTAACCTGATGACAAAAGTCAATAGAGAATTTCGGCATAAATTGAGCGTCATCAATGTGAAGACTGCCGTGACATCAACTCTATGGTGCAAAATGTTAATAACTTTTATAAGTTTTACCCAAAAGGAAAGAAATAAAACTGTGTTAAGTTTTATTAATTATAATTATATTCAAAAAAAAGTTATGGTGGTAATTTATTATTTTTGTGTTTAAATGTATTCCTAAACGGTTTCAATAAATGGCATCATATTGACGTATATTTGCTATCATTGCAGTAATTTTTCATAAACATCCTATTGATGACACTGGATATGGCATTGATGTAACAATTGTTATATTTATCGCTAATAACAATTAGAACACCTTATGTAAAATTTGACATCACCGTGATGAAAAGTGTCATGGGGTCAGAAACGATGTCTTTTGTCATTGTATTCATGTTAAAATACATCATAGCTATAATGGTGTTTCTATGAGTGTGGTTGTGGCAGAATCACCATTCTTGTTGCATGTTTTGATAATTTTTATGAGTTGTGTGATCCATTTTCGTCAATATCAGACTTTAAACTGAGAAGAAAACGACTGGTTTAACAACTTGCTTTGACAGGTGTCGAATTCCAGTCCTATACTTTTGAAACCACAAAATGGATTCACCCGTTATGAGTATTTTTTTTTTTTTTGCAAACTATTAGTTTTAAATAGAGAGAAATATATTTGTGTACACATGAAAAAGTAGCTCAAGTCCAATACCATAAATTTACGATTATCTTTGGTTGCAAGGATGTGCCTCTTATATGATGGCATCATAAATCATTTATTGCTTAGAACTCGTTTTGTTTGAGTGATCATATACATATATAATAACTCTCAGTTATAATTTTAAGTGTTTAGTTTAGAGTTTTAAATAAAATACTCAAAATTTTATCTTAATTGCGACTTAAAACTTTTCCCCCCTTTCGATCTAGTTATAAAATAGCAAGTCATTAGCTGATGGAATTGCACAGCTTACTTCACTTCCTTTGAAACTAACAATATTCATTTATAAGAACTGACGTCATTTGTCGAGTGCTCCTATAACAGCTAATAGTTTTTTTGCACATTGGCTAGTTTTTTAACATTCTCATTTCAACTTTTTTCTACGAATTACGAGTATAAGCAAAACAAAAGTAAAGTAAAGTAAAGTAAAGGAGCATGTTTTCTGTGTTTTGTTTAAACAATTTTATGGCTTCCAGTAGATTGTTAAGGAAACAAAAGGTTTATATAACGCAAAGAAATACGTAGCCAAAAAAAAAAAAAAAATGAAAAAAAAACTTGATATTAATTATAATTTATAATTAGACTTGAAAATTTATTGCAAGCTCTTATTAATTGACGTCACATACATGGTAAAGATGGCGCTACCAACAAGTTTATATGACCATCGTGTTTGTTTTATTGCAGGCATGTTTCGTTTTATCTTCAAGTTAATTTATCTATTTTAATTATTTGATAACAAGTTGAAGTAGCTGTAAGGTTTTTTCTTTTAATTTAAACAAACTTTTGCGCTTTGTAAAAAATTTGAAAAAAAAAGTTTTTAATAAAAATTAAAAAACAACAAATAAAATTTCAACTTGTGTCAGCGAGATAGGCAGCTGGTTGATACCGAGAAGCAATTAGCAAAAAGCATGTTTTGTATTAATTATAAAAAAAAGTGGTTTTTTATATTATTTGAAATAAAATAATGATATAAAATAATGACAAACAGTTTATTTTTTAAAAACAAATATTTACGCTTTAAAAACCTAAAAGCTTCTGTTTCAGTTTTTATCTACTGTTGTGTAAAAGTAAATGCTTGAGGAGAGATGAGTATTATGAATGAATGGTTTTGACTTCCAATAAAAATGTCATTGTGAAAGTAGTGGCCAAGCAGTAAGTATTCTTAACGATATTTCATCACTCATTGTTTACAATTAATTTTCCAAGACACCTGAAGACTTCTACCTGCTCTGGAAGTCTGCGGCCTCTTGGTATGTTCCCGGGGGAAAAGATGTATTATTAAGAAATTCAATTCGACAGGAAAAACACACAAATTCGAGCATAACAGCCCCTTTCGTTAGCACAAGAATCGAATTTTTTTTATATGTATATAAAACATTTTATTATAATATTTTGAATTATAATAAAGATTAAAAAAGGACATGTCTAATTTTAGTTATTATTATATTTTTTTCCCCACCCAATAACTGATTTTGTGTTATATAGTAATAACACCCATATTCATAAAAGCTATTGAAGGTTTATTACACGTTTATTTGACAAATATTCCATAGAAATACGTCAAATACGAGCTTAATAAACTTACAATAATTATTATGAATATGGCCTTAAATTTTGTGGTACAAGGTGGGCCAAAAGAAATTACCCTATTGCAAGTTGCTTTTAGTTTTGCAACTTGTGGCTAATGTCAAATGAGTTTCTATATTTGTGAACTAGTCAGCTGTAGAATACAAGTGAATAGGCCATGGAGCGATACACTTTCCAAGAACGTGGGTAGTGTATTCACTTCGTGAACGATTTTTCGGCTTAAAATCATAATGAGCGATGAGGCTCATTTACAACTCAGCGGGTACATGAACAAGCCAAACTAACACTTCTGGGGCACCCAACATCTACGAGGGATGCATGAAGAGCCATTACACCCACTCAAAGTAACCGCATAACGCGCTGTTTACGCTGTAGGAGTCATTGGACCATTTATTTTCCCGGGAACGCCACTGATTAAACCACAACTCGCTATAGGGTCAAGCTAACCGAGTTTTGTTCTACCACACTTGAGCGATTTAGGTCTGGAGGACATGTGATCCGATAATAGGTCGGAAAGCCAAACAACATTGAATAGCTTCTTTTAGCCCACCCGTTATTACGTCAATCGGTCTTAAATACATTTTACATTATTTTTATTTTTAATATTAATAAAACAAGACAAAGATACTATCAAAGATCCTTAGCTAGGGGAAAACGAGCAGTTTCGAGGCAGCCACGCTTCGCGTCAGCACGCGTTTTTGGGGCATAGCGGAATATTTGTAAAATAAGAAATTTAGAATCAACAACTTGTAGAAAGGCCCAAGCTAACATTTTTTCCAATCTGGGGGGGTTTCTTTTTTGGCATATTTAAATATAAAATCCTTTAACTAATTAAAATATGAAAAATCTGAGATCGGAAAAATGCCAAATATGCTAATTTTACATGAGACCAATGATTTTTAAATTACATATAATGAGGAACTTTCCCCCAAGCAAATATGCAATAAAAAATACAAAATATCAAATTTGGTAAAAAAAAAATATACACTATGGAAATGTGAAAATATGGCTGAGCGTTGCGGTAAAACATAAGCCTCTAAGTTCAAAAGCGGCTGTGCACGGGTACCATGATGTCTTAGAAACAGCTAGCTCTACCCCAGTTAAAGCTATCTTGCCTTGTTAAAGATAAAATTTTTGCCTAAGCTCCAAATTTATAGGGGGTTTGTAAATATTCTCTGAAATTTTATTAGCATCGTTTTCCCCATTCAGAAATCGTAAATTTTATTTAATTTTTTTTATCAAAATTCCCCACTGTGCGTCATAAAAAGCATTGTACAAGTCCGGTGGTGGCTTATTGTCTGATGGTGAAATACATAGATTAAATTTCGTCATGGTTTTTTTCTTTCTTTTTTGTACAAATAAGTAATAAACGTTGATGTTAAATGTTTTTATTTCTTGAATAACTATTTAATATTTGGTTCTATTCAGGTCTCTTGAGCTGATGATCTTTCTAGTATATTGTTACGTTTTTAGTCTTTAATAAAAACGGTATTTGCGGGTTCTTTAATTGCAATCAGCTCTTTTAAATACAGCACTTTCAATTTAGTTCAATCTTTGTTAATTATTCAACTATGCTAAAGCACTGCGCTAAAACACTTTTCACACTGTTACACCAAAACTGTAAAAATTCAGACTCACTGTTTATTATTGACGGCAACATAGTTAAAACAAGGCTGTCCCAAAAGTAAAAATCATGCCACTTTTTATGGTTCCGTACTCATCAGAGTGAAACGGAACCCTATTACCGAGACAACTACGTCCGTCCGTCACAGCGTCCATTCTCCGAAACGGTAAAAGCGAAAGAGCTGAAATTTTCACAGGATGTTGTTGTACCTTGCCGCTACAACAAAATCCTAAAAACAACAACAAGTCGAAAACTACCAGGTGTCCCCATACAACGAAAAGTTGCAATTAGCTATAACTCTCGACCCGTAAAAGATAGAAAGCTGAAATTTTCACAGTGTATGTATTTATTAATGAGCCACAACAACAAATGCTAAAGACAACAAGTTGAAAACTACCAGGTGTCCCTATACAACCTAAAGTAACAATTAGCCGTAGCTGCTAAACTGTAAAAGACAGAGAGCTGAAATTTGCACAATATATGTATTTACATATGCCCTACAACAACAAATGCTAAAAGCAACAACATGTCGAAAACTACCAGGTGTCCCTGTACTATGTAAAATACAAATTAGCCGTAACTCCCAAACTGTATGAGACAGAGAGATGAAATATGCACAATATATGTAGTCACATATGGCCTACAAAAACAAATGCTAAAAAGAATATCAAGTCGAAAACTACCAGGTGTCCCTATACTACGTAAAGTAACAATCAGCCGTTACACTCGAACCGTGATAGACAGAGGGATGAAATTTGCATAATATATGTATTCACATATGCTCCACAGCAACAAATGCTAAAAACAACAACAACTGTAAAACTGCCAGGTGTCCCTTTACAACGTAGAGTAACAGCTATGACTCTCGAACCGTAAGCGATAGAGAGCAGAAATTCGCACAGTGTATGTATTCCTAGATGCCTTACAACAGCAAATGACAACAACAAGTCGAAAACTACTAGGTGTCCCCATACAACATTAAGTAGCAATTAAACGTAACTCTCAGGCTGTAAGAGACAGAGAGATGAAATTTATACAATATATGTATTCACATATGCCATTCTATACGTACATTATACATACATATGTGCGGAGCTCTAGGTATGCGAGCCAGCCTTGCACTTGACTGAATTTATTTTATTTCTTCGAATAGCTTTTTCAGGACAATAATTTTTTTTTTATTCCAGTCTTTACACCTGTCACAATGGACTGTTAATTATCTTAAAACAATAAATAAAATAACTTATGTCGAGTAAAAGTAGTTTTAGGTATCGAGTAGTTTTAGGTATCATTATGACCCTCTAAGTAGCGGTGAAAGGTGCATCTCTTTTGAATCTGCTGGGGGTCAGGGTATTTTTTTTTTGCCGGCAACATTCTCAGCTCCGCGTTGGAATGTTGTGTCAAACGAGTTGTATGTTTGAGGCTGCTGTCATGGATGACTTCTTTTACTGTTTTGACATTTTGATCTCGATGTATGTCTTCATCTCTAGTGTGCCATTCAGCGTTGACTATAGTTCACAGTATTTTAGATTCGTTGAATAATTTTCAAATTAGTTGTGCTTACAGTACCCCTGATTGGCACTATAATTGTGTTGTATATAAGAAGCTTGTTGAGAACTGATTGCTTGGACTCTTTCCTAAGCAGCCAATATAAAAAGTGATCTGAACCTGTTGTTTAATTCAGTTTTATTGTGGGCGATGTGATCTTTCCATATGAGTTTGGCATCAATTATAATGCCAAGGCATTTCACTTCTGTACCTGGTGGGTGGGTCATTTGTGTGAATTGGACAATAAAAAATGTTCAATATTATTGTACTGCAGTAGCTATCCAACTGAGAGCGAAACATCGATAAGAATATTCAAAGAAATAAAAAACTATATTTATAATAGAAAATTCCAATATTAAATAACGATTTATTAAAATTGTTTATTAAAAGACAGGCACTCACCTCAAGACTTTGGAAAATCATATGTTTTCATTGGCAAAATTGATATCGTCACTTCCATGCAAGATTTGCGAAAGCAATCTTATTTGAATATAAAATGCGCACTTAATATAGATAATTTTTGCCAAAACAAAAAATTTAACATACGCTGAAACATGACTTTTTAATAATTACTCCATAATGAATCGTCCACAAATAAACACTTTCAACAACTTTAATTAATTGTTACTTTAACAAGTCATACAAAGTGTCAAAAGCGAAACAGGAACATAATCAAAATGCTGTTATCGCTCGCTTTTAAGACAGTTAAAACAGTAATACGTTGATTTCCAGCAGCACTCAAAACTGCCAATCGTATACAAAAGAAGTCAAAAATATGAAAAATAGTAGAGTATAAAAATAAAAGCCATCACAACAAAAGCTAAGAAATTAAATACGGAATTAAATTGTAGCAGCAAATAATTTCCCGAAGAAATGAAAACTATTGAGATCATAATATGAAATTTTAGATTTCCCCACAGGTGATAGATACAATAAGAAAGATAACCAGTTTCTTTTTTTATAAAATCACTCAACAGAACTTTGTTCAATCAAAATTTGATTCTATACATACATACATACCTTAAATAGACTCTCTTATCTTCCGGCAGCATTATTTATCACTTTTTTTTTTCAAGTGTAAAATGTATATGCCGCAGAAGCATGTGCTAATAAAATAATACGGAAATATACGCATTGTTTAGATTTCTAGTAATAACTTTTGATTACTATACACCACTATATTCACGAAGGGACTTATCACATTTACATAATTTTTTTTTTTTTATGCGGAAGGCGAGCAACTTAATCGTCTTTATTTTTTTTTTTTTTAGTTTGAGTTTGATATCAATTAATCTGGTAACAACCATATAATTTCAAGTTTCTTTGCTCATTTATACTACAAAATATTTCTAAACAACAATTATCAAGAAATCTTTTAGATTGCTGAGCATTTTTTTTTTTACTTAGATTTTTTTCCAACTAATAATGTGGCGAAATTTCTGTACAAGTCTAGAAGAGATTAACAAAGAAAAATGCAAGAGAAAATTTGATTTTAATAAATTGTTCAAAAATAAGTGATTTCCGTTCAATATTGTATATCTAATCGCTTCAAAAGTGAACAAACCCAAATCTACAGACATTAATAGTATTAAAAATAATTAGAAAATGACTTAAAACCGCCGAGAATATTCTAAAACCAAAATGGATCATCGGGCAAAGTGCGCGGCAAAAAGAGAAAATAATTTGACTAAAATTTTGCACAATCCAGGTTTTTGCCACGGACAACAAATTTTGGACTGACAAACAAGCCAAACTTTGCGAGAAAAAAAATTGCCCATACAAAAAAGGAGTTGTATGATGAAACACCGAAGCAGGGCATTCGTGATCGAATGGGATCGAGTAAAAACAATGTAAAACAAGAACAAAATAAGGGGCTGTTCACAAATTAAGTAACGCAATTTTTGCAGATTTGTCAACCCCCCTCCGCCCCATACGTAACAGATCTTAACAAAATACTTACCCCTCCTCCCCCCTCCCCCCACCCAATACATAACATAACAACCACTAAATACTAAAAAATTTTATTAAAAAAAATAATAATAATGTAATTCATTTTATGTACAGGTGTATGTATGTAAATAGTATATACAAATATAATTCAAGAAATTGAATTCATGTATTTAACGTGTAATTTAAAAGAAAATTCTATTGATAAAAATTAGGCATTCAAAATTGGCACATTTCAATTATCGGTCCATGGAAAGGTAAAATAAACATCCATTGATAAAACATACAAAACACGAATCAAAATTTTGCATACAATAAATAATATTTATATTAAATTACTTTTTCAGGCTTAAGTTCAACCCTTGGTTTGCGTAGAGCTTTGGTTGCCGAGTGGTTAAAGCGGCTGTGCCAAAATTGTGAAATTTGACACGTCCAAAGTTCATAGGGTGCTGATGCAGGGTGTTTGCTACCCAGAAACAGCCGGTTGTCCACCTAGCTACTAAATTTTACTTTTCTTTACTTAATTGATATTAATTAAAAAAGTAGTGATAAACCAAGGGTTGAACTTAAGCCTGAAAAAGTAATTTAATATAAATGTATTACAACACAGAAGTTCAATAACAAAATTAAAATTTACAGTAAAATAAATAATATTTTTTGATATTTTTTGTGGCGTAACATTTCAAGGTCACTTTATTCTCAATAAATATATTTGCTATTTATTGATAAATTATTCGATATTTCGACACTCCTTTGTGTATCTTCTTCAGGAAAATGTGTTTTCTTTTTTCTTGAGCTCATTTATTAAACCAAATAAAGTTAAATAAAAAAGGTCGAAGAACGTGTATCTGTAACGTAACGGGGGGGTTCTTCACATATCGTAACAAAACTTATACCTCCCCCTCCCCCTTAAGCGTTACGTAATTTGTGAACAGCCACTAAGCAACAATCAGACAACATATGGGACGGAATACATTCGATCACGACAGCCGTAGCTCGGCTCCAGCGCAAGGAATTACAACATTTTAGCGGAAATCATCCTTGGTTGCACATTTGCAATTTTAGCAGATATAGCATGATTTTTTGCTACAAAGCGTGAGTGTCTTTTTCAAGTGTTTAGCAAAATAATTATATCAGCTGATTTTAGAGTAACGGAAAATATAAATATTTTTGTTTTGCAAATTGAGATGGAAGTTAAGAAAACAAATTGCAAAAATTTCATTATTCATCTTTTCGTTGGCCGTCTTTTATTGTTGACTTTTTGTTTAATTGCCTTAATTTTATTTTTACTTTCTTCCGTATTCATTTTCTTCCCTGTTTTATTTATTTGTTTACAAAATTTAATAAAGCGAGTTTGCCGCATGATATAAGCTAAGCCGCAGCCAATATTTGAAAAGCAACGCCGCACAGTGGGGGATTTTGCAAAAAAATTGGAAATAATTCTGCCGTTTCTAAACGGATGGCTCGATTGCAATGAAATTTCAGACAGGCATAAAAGAGGTGTATTCAAGCTTAAGTTTTGAGATTGGACTATATAGCGTTTAAGTGGGCGTGTCCACGCGCCCCCAAAGTGGGCCACCTGGGGTATGTGAAAAATTAAAAACGATCTAATTTTTTCATTTCCAATTCTTTTCCAAATATTTTTTATTTTTAAATTCTTCTAATCAAGGCCTACAAAAAATGTCGCGACACGTATATATTATCTCTTAAAGTTTTCGAGATATTAAAGTTTTAAAAATTAAATTTTCGTGTTTTTACCAACCCTGGTCCAGTATTTTCACATTTTTGAGCTCAAATCCTAACCGATTTTTCAAAAATAAGTTTTATTAGCTTGCCAGTATTTTTTTCAATACTATAAAAAAAATTTGAGCAAAAAATCTTTTATAAAGAAAAAGTTATATTCAACACAATTTAAAAATTCAAAAAAAGTCAGTTTTTAGCATATTTTTAGGGCAAAAAGTAACTTTATTGTTTTTTATTTCTGGAAGAACTTTCCAAAGTAAAGTATATGTTGTTTATATTTTTTTAAAAGCTTATTGTTAAGAAAATATTTTAAAGAAAAAAAAATTTGAAAATTATGTCCTGTTGCGTAAGGGTAGCATCCTAAAATTAACCCATTTGTTTAGACAAAACCGACTTTAGCCCAAAATTTCTAAAATCGCACGCCTCTAACCTAAATATTTTTACTTGTTTTTTATAGTTATAAGTATTTTTTAGTTTTATGCAAATGGAATTTGTCGCCCCAGGATATTTGCTGGAATGACAGCAAAAAAACTAAAAAATCCCATTTTTGGGAATTTTTGAAAGTTTTTTGGGAATTTCGGGATTGGTATTATTTTTTCCCTACATTTTGCAAAAAATTTTTATTTCTTTTATAAATTCCTATATTTTTGCAAAATTTTGTAAAAAAATATAAATAAATGAAAATTTTATAGGCATTTCAAAAAATTTTATTTCTCAAAAACTTTTATTGAAGGACGTTTTTTTCTGTATTTTTGCAAAAATTGTTTTAAAAAGTTTTAAATTTCTAAAAAATTTAATAATATATAAACTAGAGGTAATTACCTAACTAATGATATATAATATGAAACCCCCTTTCATTTTAAGGGTATGAAATTAATGGGCTACAACTAACCTATTTGCAATGAAAATTTCCAAAAATTAGTACTGATTCAGCGTTTGGGAATACGAAAGTCAATCAATCAATCAAATATACAATTACGTTAACTTTACAAAATAATCCGTATCAAATTCTTCTAGATCTAGCAGATACATCAAATCTTTGAATTCATTACTGCAATCAAATGTCAAATTTCTGTAGCAGATCCATCTCCTTCTCATAAGTGATAAGACGGGATCTGAGGACAAAATAAGGTTCTGAAATATGTCCTGATTTTGAGATTGTCTGGAGCACTTTCTGGAGCCAAATTGATGGATATGTTTAAAATCACGGTTTCTAGACTCTTGAGGTTCTTCTGTGAGCTCTCCGAGTGGTAGTATATGATGTTCCATTATTATTTTTCCATGACACAAAACCTTGTGTACTGTTGGTGAGAAATCTTTCCAGGGGTATAAGTTAAGAAGCAGTCTCGAAACGCCTGCACAGTACTCGCCGAACTTATCTGCATTTATTTTATGTTTACTGTTTATTGCTGTTAAAATTATATTAACTTTTTGCAATAATTCCATATTAATTCCGGTAATCTGTGAGGTTATTTCAAAATTGCTAAAAAATCGTCTAGCCGTGTTTCCATCATTTGTACTCCCATATCCCACTAGTGGCTTATCAATATTTAATCCGGTATGTTGCTTAAACTCCTCCTGAATTCTTTGCTTTTCGTTAGCTCTCATTATCTTTAGCTCGTCGTTTTTAATTACTGATTTATTTACATTTTCAAGGCTACTTCTGTATTTCAAATCATAAGCTATATGTAGAAAATGTTCCAGAAAACGTATGCGAGCATGTAGAGGAGATATTCCATATTTAAGAACGTCTTCATTAACCTTTGACATATATGAGAATTGACTTTTCGTTTTTCCACATAAAGAACAACTCCAAGTAGATGACGTTTTTGTTAAAGCATTGCTAACTTTACCATCAATCATCGTTAATCTCATATCAAACGATACATTGAAAGAGTAGTCCTCTATTTCGATCAAAATGGGCTGCATTAATTTAATTTCCGATTCAATATGATGTACAAGTTCTTGAGTTGCAATCTTTGTCTCCTTAGTATACTCGAAAGTAATTGGTCTACAAAATGATTTAGATCCAGGAGTTGAATTTATCCAAATGTCTTCTTCGAAACTAGTTGATGGAGAGTCCTTGTCAGCATATTTTCGAAGCCGTAATGGAACCATTGATGCCATAAGTACGCCTTTGTAATCAGATAATAAGTGACCTTCAGTGGGCTGCTTGTATTCTGAAAGTAACGACGATCCATCACATCCCCATTTACATATTAGTTTCACTTCACTGTGGTTAATTTTATTTAGCTGCTCTGCAGTAAGTGTTGAAACTATCCTTGATGCTGTGTTTTCTAGAAGAGATGAGATTCCAACAGTAACTTTTCGGTCAGAAACTGTAATACCAGTGGGTATAATGCTCTTCTTCCTTTCTTGCAGAGCATCATATGATGGCAAAACCTCAACTCCTTTTTCTTTCAATGCTTTTCTCAATATTATATATTTATCACGACTAAGTTGAAGCTGCAACATAAGAGCAATGGCTTCTTCTTCTGTGAAAGCTGAATTAAACGATGGTGTTGGAATGCTCTTAACAATACGATTAAGCCTTTTAGGTGATGCATTCGGAAGAACATTTGCAATTTTCACAGCATCCATGGGTTGATCTTTCTTTTTTAGCATCGCATTAAATGTGTCTGTAACTTCTTCGGTAGACATGGTTGTAAGATTTGTTGTTAAGCGTGCTTGCTTTGACTTCGGGCCTAAGTCTTCATATTCCTTACATTTAGCGCCAGGAGTAGATAAAGAAATTGGGAATTGTATAGATACCTACAACCAATGCGAAATTTTCGTTTCTAAATTTTGCATTACAGCTGTTGACAGCTTTCCATTTTTTTTCGAATGTCTTAACAAAATTCTCAATTTTGCAAATATCCTTTTTGTCTACTTTAGTTGTATATGTTTCTTCAATGTAATCAAGTAGAAATTTGACTTTTTTCTGTTGCTGTAAGTTTGCACTTTTGTATAAAACTGAATATAAATCGATGTGTTTTAGTGTGATGGCCATGATCGTCAACTTTTTAATGATGCCAACTATTAATTGCGAGATATTTTATACCATGCGCCAACTGTCTCGCTAACTATTTTTAAAGATTAATTTATCTCTAAAGGTTGACTTTGTTTTTAGTTTCCCCGCCTACACATACATGTATAATAACCATCGAAATTGTATTCAGGTATACAAAATATTTACATATGATCACTAAATATAAGCATAAGTTCAGGTAGTACTGCGTATTAAAGCGAAACAGGTAGATCAATAAAGGAAACACGCGAAGGTGGTATTAACACTCTAATTACTTAGTGGCTGTTCAGACTATTGTGTCAGTTGTACTTCAATTTTCGAAAATGCAAACATGATATTATTATTACTTAAACGTTTTTGAAAAACAATAACAATTGAATACATCAGCCCTTAATTACCATAAATTCAGGTATGTTTAGCTGAAATGCCTAGCCTTTAATAATAAATAAATAGGGATAAAAAGAAATGTACCCTTCGTATTAGTTGCAGGTAATACTACCTATTAAAGCAAACCAGGTAAAGCAATAAAACAAATATTCAAAGATTATACTAACGTAATAAGGCTACTGCGTAATAGAAAATACTGCGTAAAATAAACAGTGCCTCACCCCTTGTATTCCCAAACGCTGAATCAGTACTAATTTTTGGAAATTTTCATTGCAAATAGGTTAGTTGTAGCCCATTAATTTCATACCCTTAAAATGAAAGGGGGTTTCATATTATATATCATTAGTTAGGTAATTACCTCTAGTTTATATATTATTAAATTTTTTAGAAATTTAAAACTTTTTAAAACAATTTTTGCAAAAATACAGAAAAAAACGTCCTTCAATAAAAGTTTTTGAGAAATAAAATTTTTTGAAATGCCTATAAAATTTTCATTTATTTATATTTTTTTACAAAATTTTGCAAAAATATAGGAATTTATAAAAGAAATAAAAATTTTTTGCAAAATGTAGGGAAAAAATAATACCAATCCCGAAATTCCCAAAAAACTTTCAAAAATTCCCAAAAATGGGATTTTTTAGTTTTTTTGCTGTCATTCCAGCAAATATCCTGGGGCGACAAATTCCATTTGCATAAAACTAAAAAATACTTATAACTATAAAAAACAAGTAAAAATATTTAGGTTAGAGGCGTGCGATTTTAGAAATTTTGGGCTAAAGTCGGTTTTGTCTAAACAAATGGGTTAATTTTAGGATGCTACCCTTACGCAACAGGACATAATTTTCAAATTTTTTTTTCTTTAAAATATTTTCTTAACAATAAGCTTTTAAAAAAATATAAACAACATATACTTTACTTTGGAAAGTTCTTCCAGAAATAAAAAACAATAAAGTT
The DNA here is from genome assembly GCA_963662145.1 of Sturmia bella. Lineage (NCBI taxonomy): Eukaryota > Metazoa > Arthropoda > Insecta > Diptera > Tachinidae > Sturmia > Sturmia bella. The sequence goes on along the minus strand of OY759170.1, from coordinate 68,136,144 downwards.
ACTTTTTGCCCTAAAAATATGCTAAAAACTGACTTTTTTTGAATTTTTAAATTGTGTTGAATATAACTTTTTCTTTATAAAAGATTTTTTGCTCAAATTTTTTTTATAGTATTGAAAAAAATACTGGCAAGCTAATAAAACTTATTTTTGAAAAATCGGTTAGGATTTGAGCTCAAAAATGTGAAAATACTGGACCAGGGTTGGTAAAAACACGAAAATTTAATTTTTAAAACTTTAATATCTCGAAAACTTTAAGAGATAATATATACGTGTCGCGACATTTTTTGTAGGCCTTGATTAGAAGAATTTAAAAATAAAAAATATTTGGAAAAGAATTGGAAATGAAAAAATTAGATCGTTTTTAATTTTTCACATACCCCAGGTGGCCCACTTTGGGGGCGCGTGGACACGCCCACTTAAACGCTATATAGTCCAATCTCAAAACTTAAGCTTGAATACACCTCTTTTATGCCTGTCTGAAATTTCATTGCAATCGAGCCATCCGTTTAGAAACGGCAGAATTATTTCCAATTTTTTTGCAAAATCCCCCACTGTGCGCCGTCGATAAAATTTGCACGTGAAGCAACCGCCCGATTTTTTGCTTATTTTATAAAATTTAATAAAAATGATGCATAATAATAGGTATAACTTTCACTTTTTACTATTTTGTAAATGCTTCTTTGAGCAACGTTAGCATTAATTTAATTCCAGCACAGGCATGTTTTGTGGCGGCCTTGCCGTCATACAGTTTTTTGAGCGCAGGAGTTTACATGTTGAAATGTAGAAAAACAAGCAGCTGTTTTAGCATTTAGCAACATTTGCAAATACGGATCTGCAATGGTTTTCAGTTATGCATATTTGCTTAAGTGATGCAAATATCGGTTTCATACATTTTGTTTTAGTAGTGTTGCAGCAGACTATGGCAAATATGCTACGATTGCAATATCTGCAAGGTCTGCAAGGGTAATTTGCAATGAAGGGTGAGTTCCGCTTTTGATTTTTTCAAAACTCACCATGTGAGCGCCCTACAAGCAATAACTGATGGAAACCAAAACATGAACAAAATAATTACCTGCAAAGCAATTTTATAGATTTTAGCCATCACAATGATTTTCTTAATACATATGTACTTTGAATTTCCCATATTAATTTGATGATTTCATTTGGAATTACGCTTATGTACATATTAATTATTTTAGGTCTAAAACTAGATTTTATTTATGTTTATAAAACAGAAAACAGAAAAAGAGTCTGTTTTCTAAATTTTTTTATTTTGCTTTTGTTTTTTTTTTCTCCTTGAAACCAGCGTTGCAATTTTGTTTTGTTTTTACATTTTCTTTTATTTCATGTAATTTTATTAAAGAGTGCCAAAATTGATCTTTAATGCTGTTTGCAAACAAATTTGGCGATTTCCCCCCTGCATATTTGTGTGACTAAATACTGTTGCTGCAAATTTTTCAAAACAATCGAAGGCGATCTAGTAAATTCCAGTAACAATCTGAACAATAATTTTTTTTTTTTTTTTTTTTTTGTAGAATCATTCAAGTACGCGAACGCATTTTTAAATTGTTTGCTGTCTTCTTTCTTTTTAGTTTTTATTTTTACTTTACGGATCGTTGGCCGTCATGTGTTTCAATTTAAATTAAAAACTTCATTATTTGTTGCTTGTGATTTTGGTTGTGGTATATTGATTAATAAGGCATATGGCGCAAGGCAGTGAGTAAAAACATAAAACAGCAAACCGAAATTTATGGTAATTTTCCAATAGATTACTGGTCATCTTTTTTTTTTTTATTTGTAATAATACAATTATATCCCAATTAAAAACAAAATCTCCCTAGTGCGAAATTAGGGAGAACACATGCCGTATAAACTGTTTTTTTTTTTTCATCATACGCCTTTGATTAAGAGCTTAGAAAAAAGAGGCAGAGCATTAAAAATATATCAACAGCGAAACCTGAATTTAAGTTTTCTTAACTACCAAACGTATGTAACCCAGCGTTAGCTCATTTATGTTAGGAAAAAGTACACAGAGCGAAAACTTCCTAATAGATTCAATAAGATTTTCTCTTTGAAACGTTTCTAGGCTGAGGGGTATCCCAGCAGAGAGAAAAGAAGATTTTTCTATGGGTATTTCTTATTATTTCCATGTTGCAAATCTTATTAATTGTCTCAACAAGAAAAACTTATTGATTCTATTAGGTTTTCTTGTAAATTGTATACAATAAGGATTTCTTATTGATTTTATTAGGTTATCCTATTAATTTCTCCCTATTGGTTTTATTAGTTTCCTATATAAACACACGTAAATCATCTTTTTAATTTCATTAATTGTTGTTTTTTCAATAAGGTTTTCCCATTTAAAATAATAAGGAATCCTTCTTGAAAAAAAAACCATAGAGATATCTTATTGATTTTGTTCTACTTTATTAGTAGCTTTTTTCTCTGTGTACATTTTCCCCCTAATTCATAAAAATTATTGCAGGCTTATATTTGTATGGAAAATTTGTCAAATAAGAGTTCAATAAACCTAAAATATATATTATGAATAAAACCCTTTAACTATAAGTGTTTCTTAAATATGCAACCAGCTGAAGTTCGCTTCGGTTTGAAGTTAAAATTGTTATTGACTTTAAGTTTTTTTTTGCTTCAAAAAAAAAATTAGACTTAAGCAGCGTTTCATTTGCTATAAATTACGAATACAAACGTAAATACTTAAGGCCATATTCATAATAATTATTGTAAGTTTATTAAGCTCTTATTTGACGTATTTCTACGGAATATTTGTCAAATAAACGTGTAATAAACCTTCAATAGTTTTTATGAATATGGGTGTTAAATATCCTTAAGATTATGTCATACGTGACATTCGCCCAACTAAGGAGTAGTAGCAGAGATTCTGCAAATAAAATTAACTGAAGCATAAATCCAACATAAAGAAAAAATGCCAAAAAAAAGGGTTTCATTTGCTATAAATTACGAATACAAACATAAATACTTAAATATCCTTAACATTATGGCATACGTGACATTCGCCCAACTATGGAGTAGTAGCAGAGATTCTGCAAATAAAATTAACTGAAGCATAAATCCAACATAAGGAAAAAATGCCAAAAATAACAAAACTTGAAATTTGAATGGTGCTTAATTTGAAAATTAATTGAAACTTTTGAATCGGCAGAGATTAGGATTTGAAATTTGCACAGTGTATGTAAAGGGTCAGCCAAATAACATTTAAAAACAGATTTGACATTGAGCGTCATTTACAAAAATGGCAGCAAAATTCCAACAGAGTGGTTTCCTTTGGCCCAACTAGTAAGGCCCTTCCGTTCTTTCGCTTTTGCATCACTGAAAGTGCTTAAAACGACCTGGGGCCAAATCGTCGCATTCAATATTGAATGAACTATCGAGCAAAAATAATGTAAGACAAAAGCAAAATAAACAACAAACACACAGCATAAGTGACGGAATTCGTTCGATATCGAATGCGATGATTTGGCTCCTGGTCTATATGAAATTTAACAATTTACCTGCTTGGGAACAATTTTATCTAATCTTGAAATTTCTCCAAGTGCATAATGCATTTGAAAATTAACTATGGACTCATGCATCACAAACCAAAAAAGGAAAAAAACGAGTAGAGTAAAGTTTATCTAATCTTTCGATTTCTCTAAGTGTTGTGGATTCGTGCATCATAAAAATGCTTTTTATGACAATTAAATAGTATACAATGCAGACATCAACCTAAAACACTTTTATGACATGAAATTTCCCTTTTTATTGGCCAGATTAAACAAATGTCAAAATCGATTCAAGCGGAGTTGAAAAAGAGCAACAATAATATGAAAAAAAAAATTGATATAAATTAAAACACTGGTCAGGTATTAAAATTGAAACTCTAGACAGTTGAAATGCAAGTGCAAAAACAAATTCTTTAATTATTTTTTTTTTTTTTTTGTTTCAAGACAACAAACCTGTTAAAAGATTTTAGTTTAAAACTTTTTAATTTTATTCGTACTGAAATTAATAAATCAAAGAGTATCTGATCACACAAACAACAAATGCCAGATCTTGATTAAACAAAAAATTAAACTTTGTTCGTTGGCTAAAAGTGGTTTTTCAGGGGGAAAGTCTCACAGTGTAGTGAGTTAATATTGATATTATTGGTTTTGCCCAATAAATATTGTTTGGTTTATCTCTTAAGAATGAACTGAAGTTTAGCATTTAATTAATTTATTTTTTTACTTGCTGTTTTCTTAACACCAACACCGGAAACTGGTAAGAGCTTCTTGATTAGTAAATTGCTTGCGGCTTAAGCAAACTATTAAAATATTATTATTATTAAATTTATAATTAATAATGATGAATTGTTTACTTCAAAGTTTTTTATGCATTAATGAAGGTCTTTTTGGGGGATTTTTTTTAATAAATAACTTATTACGATTTAAAATATATTTGGCTGCTATAGTGGATATAGTGGTCGTTTATACCTCCACCAAGTTCACACTGAAAAATGATTAGTCGGGTTTTAGTGGCGCAGACAAAATATCGAAATTTTTTTTAATCAAAATTAGAAAAGAAGGCAATTTTCTCGGGGCTTGCAGAACGATTCAATATTAAGCAAATATTTAAGCTTTTTGTAAGGCGAATCTTCCTGATTCAGGCAAGGTTGTCTGATTCAGGAAAGAGCGAGCGTGGTGGGAAGAGATTGTTTGATTTTTTGATAATAATATCTGACTACTTTTGTAAAAATAAATTTCATTCTGTTTCTACTTTAACTATTAAATTACTTTCTCATCAAAAGTTTGATGGTTTATGGGAGGCTTGAACTTTTTTTTTTATTTATTAAGGTGGTACGAACATCTTTCATCTTTGATGAATAAATACTAAATAAAAAAGCGAACCTCTAAAATGCCAATTTGGCGCTGAGGTTTCATTTTGTTTATTGTTATAAATACATACATACATATGTTATGAAAATAACAAAAATAAAAAATACTTGGCAACAACAACGCTTATATCAAAACATTGGTCTTGGCAAGACAAAAACATTGATGTATCCCACTGTGAGAGCCGACGATAATTGTCAAAGATATAGCGAAAATGTAAAAGGACCATCACTACATTCGGCATGAAAAAATTTTATTTTCTCGATATGGATTTTTTTTCAGGTATTGTCTAGTGTGCCTAGACATGTGCGAGACATGTGTACATCCCAACAAACAGCAACGAAGAGAAAAATTGGGAAAAAGCGTGAGATCATTTAATTTCACAAGAATATATTTTAAGGTTATGTTTGCTCAATGAGCAAATACAAAATTTACAGCGAACAAATATTTGATCATCGCACAAAAACCTTGCAAGAGCTAACAAAAATTTGCTTTAAATTTTTTTATATGCTCACTCGCATAAGCAAACATAACCTTAAAACATAATCGTGTGAAATTTAGTGTTTTCTCAATATTGTCTAATTTTTGCTTTTCGTTGTTGGGTGTTGGTTGTTGTAACCATATGAATGGATGTGACTTTGAATTGTTTATATATCTGTTGTCATCTAAAATAAATATCAACAAGAAAGTAGTGGTCACGTTTTTGTGGCAAAGAAGAAAAATTAAGCCTGAAAAGGAATTTAATATAAATAATGTATGAAAAATTTAATGTTTTCTCAATGTTGTCTAATTTATTCTTTTCATTGTTGTGTGTTGTTGCATACCTTCGTATGCAGTTTTCAGACATATATTCAGCCAAAATAAACATCAACAAGAAATCAGTGGTCACATTATTTAGCTTAGTATATGTAACCGCACTTTTGGGCTGCTTTGTAACAATTTGTAGGTATTTTGTGTTCCTGTTAAAATTTAATAAGATTAAGCTGGTGTAAAGAAAATTCATTTAGTTGGCTTTAAATAAATTTAAAAATGTCTTATGGATAAAGCAGAATATAGTGGTGATACATAGTAAACTATTATTCCTTTGTGACATTCTGTTAGCAATTATTTGAATATTATTATTTATTTTTAATTATTACTTTGGTTCTGTAATAATTAAGCGAATAAATTAAGCGTAAAGTTTTTGTTTTTTTAATGAAAACAAAGCACAAGTCTTCCCACCAAAATTTTTTCTCTTACTGATTTTGTCTTTGAGTCATTAGCAAATTAATGTGTGTGTGTGTGTGTGTGTGCGTGTGTGTAATTTTATGTGAAGAGTCTAAAGCATGGTTTGATTAGAAAAAATGTGCTGGAACATTTAAAACTCCAGTAACATTAAATATTTAGGGGAACGTCAAACATTTAGCGGCTTATTGTCTTTTGAGAATGTTGACCTTTTCGCAAAAATTGCTTTCAATTTAATTACATATATTTATCACCTGGGAGCCCAAGAGAAACCAAGTTGATTACAGAGTTACCCTCTAATTCATAAAAATTATTACAGGCTTATAAGACTGTATTTGTATGGAAAATCTGTCAAATAAGAGCTTTATAAACCTGTTATAATTTTTATGAATTAGACGGTTATATAATGCTGGCACTCATAACTATATTCATATTGAAGATTGATTGAATACCTTAAATAATATTTGTGCATTGATTGCCATGTGCTTATAATTTAAAATTTTTGTTAATACAGATTGATGGAACAGAGTTGGGGCTTAGTGATGTTATTCTTACAAATTGACTACAAATTTTTTCAATGCTTTCCCAAATAGATGCTCATTTCTTCAATAATGATACCACATTTTCGTCTAATTTTATAAACTATTTAAGCAAAGCACAATAATAATAAAGTCCCCGTTCACTAATTATCAACTTATGTTAAGGAAGCTTTAGTCAATTCTCTTTTGAAGTTGCCCTAATGTTTAATGCACAGCAACCAGCTTCAACCAGTTCTCTATTCTTATGTGTCCTAGAGGCGTGCCACAAACTCATTGCACAGTTTGATTGTGTGCATGCGATCGTGTTTGCTCGGCTACACGTGCACTCGATAGCCTCCGTGCAAGCTACCTTTATACCAGGTAGCCGTACAAGAACAGCGGACTACTGCTTCTGTATTATTTTATGTCTTAAAAGAGATCTTATTAATTGTTTTCTGACCTTTGCAGCTGTCTATATGCCATTGACATTTCGTTGATGCTAATCAACTCATCAGTAGACGCAAAGAAGGCTAAATGAATGTTTCAAGCTTAACTACTTATTACATAATTTCCCCGAACAAATTAAAATCAGTCAATTTTATGTTGTTCGGTGGTGGTTTTGCTTCATAGGACATTCATTTCAATTCAACCTGATTGTGTTTTAAGCTGAATAAGTAATTTATATGTAATATTTCAATAATAGTTTTCGTTTTTTCTCTCCTTTTTTTTAGCTAGTTTCCCTTTTTCGTTTATTTCCCTTTAATACTTTGCTAGTTTTATTTTTGCACTTCAAAGCCTTTCGTTCACCTCTGCCAGGATTCGAACCACAAGCCTCGCTACTGCTGATTGGTCAGCGAAACCATTCAGCTATCGCAACAATAGGATTAAATGGAGCAACATTAACATTTTTGCACAAATTTATTATGATTTCAATTAACTTTTTTCTTGTTAATTTTACATTGCAGTTGTTTTTTTGTGTGTAATGAAATGAAAAACTAGTTTTTCGTTTCAAAACTTTTCATCTGTACATGGATTTGTTACAGCATATTTTGCTCGTTCGTGATTTATTTATTTATTTTTTTGCATATTTCGGTCTCAACAGTATTGAATTTAAGGAATATATTTTAATTCCTTGCTTCAAAAACCTGAAGCATGATTGCGTATAAAGCAAGAAGTTAAGCATTATTTTTTCAGTACTCAAAACTGATCTCTGATATGAAACCAAATATTTGTGATATTTATTAAAAGGCTGAGTTTGTTGGCAGACAAAATAACTTTATTCTGAAGCTGTGGTTTCTTCTGAACACCATTCTTCAAGTCTGTTTTCTTTCACACAGTTTGTCACACCCTAATACGAGTATTTATTTCTTCCACCTGTGATGAATGGCTTTTCGAATCAGTAATATTTTTGTTCAAATTTATACAATTACTTTCAAGCTCATAAATTGTTAATTTGTGTCAAGCTGGTTTGAAAATAGAAATACAAAGAATTTGAAATTATAATATGACATGGGGGGGGGGGGGGGGGGAAAGAAATTGCGAAGTTTAGAAGAAAAACAAACAATGTTTGTATAAACATGCATCGAAAAGGTCAACTTTTTAATCCCTGCCAGCAAATTGGTAGTCGACTACTAAAATAATTAACTTCACGTTAACTTTAATGGACTAGCTTCAAATTAGCTACAATACAATCGAAACGTAGTGCAGAGTTCACTCAAAATTCAAATACTAACATACACACATACACGGTAAATAACTCTTGAATTAAATTGCCTATTGTCGCATTCGTTTTAAATGTAGCGATGGCTGAATGGGTTAAGGTGGCTGCTCACCAGTCTTGAGGCTTAGTGGTTCGAATCCCACCAGAGGCTAACAAAAAAAAAAAAAAAAGTGTGATGAAATTTAATTTAATAAAATATAATAACTACCCTGCCAGCAAATTGGTAGTCGACTACTAAAATAATTAACTTCACGTTAACTTTTATGGACTAGCTTCAAATTAGCTACAATACAATCGAAACGTAGTGCAGAGTTCACTCAAAATTCAAATACTAACATACACACATACACGATAAATAACTCTTGAATTAAATTGCCTATTGTCGCATTCGTTTTAAATGTAGCGATGGCTGAATGGGTTAAGGTGGCTGCTCACCAGTCTTGAGGCTTAGTGGTTCGAATCCCACCAGAGGCTAACAAAAAAAAATAAACAAAAGTGTGATGAAATTTAATTTAATAAAATATAATAATTATTACCACCGAAAAATGTAAAATCAGCCTTGGTTTGTACATTTTTTTCTGTATGTACTGACTTTGAAGTAGTTAACTTGAAGTTAGTTGAAAAGTAATGCAGCGTCGGACAATTGACTACCTCCTAGGACATCGTAATGTTAAAATAGTCAGTCATCTCCATTGAAAATAATCTAAGTGTCAACCACCACCAGTTGTAAAAAAGTTAGCTTGTAATTCATTATTAGTTAACTGAGTTGCCGGCAGGGATGTTTTTCTTATTTATTCTCTGCCAAGTTCTACAAATAATTCTGCACTACATTTAATATACACACACACGCACACACATAATTACGCTTCTAAGAAAAATGTCTGAGAGCAAAAAAAAAAAGCAAATTCAATACAGTTAAGGAGTGCCTTTGATGTTGATAATGTCAGACAATTAACAGCCACAAGTGGCTGAAAAGTGAACAAATATAATAAATAATTATTGCTTTTCTAATTGTTTTTATCTATTTTTTTTTTCTACAAAAATGAGTCATGTAAAAATAAGTTATTGCTACGAAAGTGTTGGCCATTTGTTTTTACTTCTAAAGGCCCTCTTTTAAATTTAATTATTATTATTATTTTTTTGTTTGAAAGCAACCAATCAGATAATATATATGCTTATTGTGGATAAGACCTTAAGGTTGTGGTATCAAAATTATTCTTATCTAAATTAGCTGATTTTTGGGGGATTTCTTTCTTACGTTACAAAATCTACCAAATTGTATTTCTTTTTTTCAATATTTCAATGGCAAAATTTATTTGTATGACTAAAAAAAAAGTCTGTTTTTAAATAAAATTTATGCCTTTAAATTTGTTTAATCAATTCAGTAACTAATAACGAAATGTGGTCTTTATTGTATATAAACAAAAGTGTTTATTAACTCAACGTTGCTGCTGAATGCAATTGGCTTTTCACCGATTACTTATCAAGCGGCAATTTACAACCCTATTGTAGATTCAGTTAAATAAAACAGTATGCAACAGAAAATATATTTTTTTGCAGATTATTTCCAATTAAATTCCTAAAAAACAATTTATTATTTTTGGAAATTATTTCCAGCGAGTCTCTTCATCAGTAAAATTCTTAGGAAAAATCACAACAAGCGTGATTGCAGAAAAAACTGCAAGGCAAAATTAACAGGACATGACTTAATTTCAAATTAACATTGTTTAATATTGATTTAAGAGGCAAAATTCTCAGTATATCAATCACAAAAATAATATAGAAAAAAACTTAAGCTCGATAAACTTAATACAAAAAAAAAAGAAATTAACTTTATAGTCGATCTCTATGATTTACAATTGTTAACCATTTTATTATGCTTTTAGTTCGATTTTACTTCCTCAGGATCAGCAAAGATTTTTTTTTGTGATTTATAAACAAGACAAGAAAAGTAAAGTTGCAGCCTTATGGCTGCTTCACGTTTACCAACTGGCTAATTAATAAGATTAAATAGAGACAGCCAATAAATTTCACGATTTTAGCACCTCCACCAAAAGCCTTCTGTTATCAACCCAATCACACGTAATTTAACTTTCCATTCACACCCTACGCTCTTATGAAAAAAAAAAAAAAAAAAATAACATCTACTTAAAGTTCCCGTGAGAACAAATTTTTTGTATACAATTTGTTTTAACCTGCACTTCCAGTAGAAATGTTTTTTCTTTTATTTTCTGCTTGCATTTCTAAAGCTTTTACAGTTTCTGGGAGAAGGCAATTATGTAGATGTATAAAAAATTTCAGTCACTCCCTCTTAACATGACTTCACTGTAACTGAAGTGTGGCTTACAAACACACATGCAAAGTGTTTGGCAGCGCTCGTGCTCTCTTTTTCCTCACAAAATTGGCGACTGATAAGACTTTTTTTCTATTGATATTTCAAGTGGTTGTTTAACTGGGATTTTGTACGAGTTGTTTGGTTTATCTTTGAACGGTTATTTGTTTAAATAAATTCAAAGTCATACAATTTACAATGGGTCAACAACGAAGAAAGACAAACACACACACGCACACACACACACACACACACACACACATGTATGAGTACAGGTGCTGGCAAAAGCATTTGTGAGACATTTTTAGAATATTTTGTTTTTTTGAAATTTCAAACAGCACCAATTCTAGATAATATTTAATATAAAGTCTTTGGAGAGCAGTCAGTCATATAACTGTAAATCATTTCTTATAACATTTCTTTCTATTTCTTGTTATGGTCTTGTTTGTAGCTCAGTTTTCATTATTTTTGAACTGTTTAATTGTGATTAGGGCCAGTTAAGTGAAATAAATTCGTTTAAAATTCGCTTAATGTCGCAATTTCTTGGCATTGTGATTTTAGACGGCAAAAAGCGTGGCACACGGTAGATAGTGAGAGTTTTGAAAACCGTAAAAGTTAAAACAATAAATAAAAAAAAATAAATAAAATAAAGGAATCGTACGAAAAAAAAAAATACAAATATAAATACAAAAAGCATAATTTTGTAAACACGTAGTCAATTGCTTTTAACAAATTAACATTTTTAGTATTAAAATCAAACTAAATGGACTAGAAAATTTTTGCAAAAAAAAAAAAAAAACTTGAATAACCGCGAAAAAAACTAAAAGAAACTTTTTCAAGTTTCTTTTAAGTTTTAAAACGCATTATTTCAAATACAGACCAAGAAGTCGCACAAAAAACAGGTGTGTGAAAATTGTTTAAATAAATAAAATTCACTGGGGTTGATTAACGCCTACGATAGCGAAAGAGTTCAAGTGGCCTGGCGATGGCTTAAACTCGAATCAAGTCTCAATACTCAATGCAAAATACTTTATTAAATTTTGAGAAGCCGCCTTGAGAAGCAATTGGAGTGGCAGCAAATGCTATTTTATTTCGGTGTGATAGCTTATTCGATATTGTAGGCGGTAATTACACCCCCTTAATAATATAAGATTTTAAAGCCAAATAAATAAATATTTAAAATACTAAACTGTATCAGAAAAAAGAACTGCGCACAGAATTATGGCATATCATCGCTAAGACAGTCATAAGTATCAGAGTGGGACGATTTAGCAAACGATATTGAGCGATCGATTTTTCAATAGCTTTCGACTTGAGAAAAAAAGCTTCTCTAGGACAAATTTAACAAAAATTTTTCGACCCGTCGCATTTTCAATATTTGTATGGGAGCCTCACAGAAGGCGGTCGGTGCATTGGAGAAAAGTATGGGTGAGAGAAAATTATTAAGGATTAATCATGCATTTGATTCCTCTACGGGCATCCTGTAACTGATTATTGTGATGGAAGAAAACATGAATAATCAATCTCTGGGGACCGTATTCAGGCACCTCAAAAATTAAATTTTCCCCCCATTACACTAAGGAAGCGCCTCGATGTATGAATTGGTAGAGCACCCTACTAAGAGTCCCCGAGGTCGCTGGTTTTCATTCCTGCCGAAGGTTTTGGGTGTTTCTGCAGACAAGCCAAAAGCTTTGCAATTTTGTGTGTGTTAAAAAAAAACTTGCCCCAGGTTGCCTGTGAAGGAATCAAATGTGTAACCAACCCTGAATATTTTTTTCACTCACAACTTTTTATTTGAGCACACCGACTACGCCTCTTTGAAGAGCTCGCGTAATAATTCCACTAAAAAATTGGAAATCGAAGGACTTGAAAGTGATTCTTTAGCAGTAGAACTTAGTAGAACTTTTTCCCCATACCAAAAGTTATCGAAAAGTCAATGGCACAATATTGATTGTTAAATAGATCCATCTTAATGTATGTATATATACATATATGTATGTGTAAGATACTAGTTTTGCAAAAAATCCGATAAATCAGCGATAAATTACAGCACAAGCAACGTGACCACTACTCTCTTGTTGACCTTTATTTTGGCCAAGTAATTGGATACAAAGAACTAAAAATGCATATACCTACATTCACACGGATATAGAAACAAACAGGCCCGTAGCAACCCAGGGGCTAGGGGGGCCTTTGCCACCCACGTATCTCCTTACCCTACACGTTTTTCTAAAACATAAAATTGAATGAAAAGGTTTAATAGGTTAAAAATTGCAAACAAGTTGGATTGGTACGGGCCTGGTAACAAACAACAACAAAAAGAAGAAGCAGAAAAAAATGAAATAAAATTGAAATTTCCCCAGTGTATATTTTAAGGTTATGTTTGCCAAACGAACAAATACTATATACACAACGAAAAATTGGTAAATCTTCCAAGAACTTATGTTTTATGGGCTGCGCACTTGGATCCTAGAAATATCCCTAAAGAACATTGAAAAATGAATTACGAATTCGCATTTAAATGATGTATTTACTCTTTGAGGAAATATAACCTTAAAATACACTCTTGTGAACTTTAAGATTCTTACGATTTTTCGCAATTTTTTTCTCAAATACTTACGTAATAAATTATTTTTACACAATTATAATTACTGTTAAATCGCCATTATAAGATTTTTTGTAATTAGCCTGTTTACAAATCCTTTCTAAGGGAAGAAGGTCATTTTTCTTTTTTCCGTCCCATGTGAATATACGATTTAATTTAAAAAAGGCAGAAATGAAATACTCAGCTGTCTTCTTTTCTCACTCTCCTCAGTGACGGTGCAGTACATTCAGTGAATTCTATTCAATTAATGATGCAATTCTGCACTAACTGCTCATTTATATAATTGCATTTGTGGTGATTAATTATAAAATATTAAGTTAAGATAAAATAATAAACATTTCTAAGGAAAATCTTCATGAGAAACAAACCAAAACAACTACAATACTTGCCGTATAATACAAAATTAGTTATTGGGCAAAAAAAAATAAGAGATGGCCAAAAGAAGTCATACGATATTGTTTGGCCTTCAGAATATCGGTTGTAGATCGCTCAGTGTATGCCGTTGCTCCGTCCTATTGGAACCACATGTCCTCCAGACCTAATTCGATCATTTTCGACTAAAAAACACTCGGTTAATATGGCCCTATAGCGAGTTCTACAAAATGTACTATATAATACAATATTAGTTATTGGGCGGAAAAAAAATATAATTATAACTAAAATTAGACATGTCCTTCTTTCAATTTTTATTATAATTCAAGATATTATAATAAAACGTCATAGGTATTATTATACGCCAAATTGAACTTAAGCAAAAAAAAAAAACAACTCTTAATTGCGCAATTTAAACGTATGTTTGAACACGGCATTCAGTAATATCAAGTTGGCATCATATTATGCAGTAAAATTATCTAAATAGTTTTGAAATTTTAAGGTAAAAGAAATATTTTGACACCAAGAAGATAATTTGCAAGCAAACTGAATAAAATAGGGCCAAAAAGTATTCGATATTTAAAGCATTAAGCTAATTTTAGAATCAGTTCTTGTTATGAAATCGATTACCAGTTTGCCTTTGGCTGGAATTATTTGTAGAATATTTCTTTCTAGAGATTTCTTATTTTTTTATATTTTTTGTAGTTTAGTATCAAATCAGCTTAAGTTAACATATTCTATTTTGCGTCATATCGCAACGTGTGCATATATTTATTTACTGTATACTTTTATTTATTTGATTCATTTGCGTCCACAGCCTTCTTGCGATCATATAAAACGTAACAAATGACATAAAACTCCAAAAAACTCCAAAAGCACACAGCGTATAATAAGTACACTGAAACAAATTATTAAAGCGTTCTCCCAAAAACAAAATCTAACAACTTTTGCTCAAGTAAAACAATCCACAACCATCAGGTATACAATGCAGATGCTCAAATTAAAATTTTCCATTGAATTCATGGTTTTAATAAAGAAAATTTTTGTTTTTCTTTTTGGTGGTAAAATAATAATTTATTTATTTATTATGTGTATTGTACATAATTTGCCTAGTTTTCTATTTTAAACATGCTTTGACTAAGAGCTTCTTTACGTTTGCGGAACAAACCTTTGTAATTTCATTTGAATGAGTTTTTTTCTCCAAAACAAATATTTCAAAACTTTTATCACCACTTTCAAATCATTGAAGCAATTATTTGCCGCTTAAAAATTTCCATTCTTTTTTTTATACTTATACATATGTAGTATATACATATAAGAGTTTTACTTATTAAAATTCAAGTCGTTGAAAATTTTTACAATCTCACTTAAATTTTTCTTAAGTACGTACGGAGCAAAGAACACGTGTGTTTCAATATAATTTCAAGTTTGTTTTATAAATTTTATTTTAAACATATTTTATTTAATTTTTGTTTTTTCTTTTTGTATCTGAATTTGTTGATAATAATGCGTCATTTGTCAGTAGAAATTCGCCAGACAAAGTCTGTTATAATAAAAGTCGCTGAACTTTTTTCTTTTGCTAAATGTGTATGTATGTATGTGCAACGTACATATATGAAATTCAGTAAAAATTGCGAAAAAAAATATATATATATATTTTACAACAACAATAAGAACACATGTCAAAAGGTTAAATAAAAGAAGGCAATTTTAAATAAACCGCGAGAGAAGAATATGCCTTTCAATTGAAATAAAATGCTTGACAATTTTGTTACCCTGGCAGCTTTAATATTAAATTAAGTTGGAGAATTTGATCACTAGAAAAGCTACTGTTATATTAATTGCATACATATATAATAAATCTACTGTAACTATTTAGATTGAGAATAAATTAAGCGATTTTTCTTTTAACTTTTTTCTATGCACATTTGCATTTGCAGGCCTGCAGTGTATGGGTATTTCCAAGTCATCGTACACTAGACTATTTTGCAAAAAAACAAATAAACAAATGTCAGGAGAAACACTGAAAACCTTCAGCTACAATCGAACCTGCCACCTTGGCAACTCTTAATAGGACACTCTATCAGTTCATCCATGGAGGCGTTCATATTTGTCCATACATGTTTTTCAAGCCTCTATTTCTCACGGATCGAAATTTACCGATCATTTTAAAACTGATCTTCATTTAAATCTAAATTTTTCGATATTTTTGGTATGTGTTTTAGATGCCAGACAGCTTGATATACTGTGCAAATTTCAAGTCTCTATCTCTTACACTTCAAAGGTTACAGTAAACTAAAGGGTGCCCCCATGTATTAGGCTATATTTAAATTTAAACATTTTGCTATTTGTAGTATTTATTGTTGTAGGTGCCAAACAACTGGGTTTAGCGTGCAAATTTCAAGTCTCTGTCTCTTACGGTTTAAAAGTTGCAGCTAGTTTGTATGCTAAAGGGTGTCGCGTATAACTATTAAAGGCCGTGTTACACTATCCTACTCAATCGTACGATTCATTCACTGAAAAGTGCTAGCTAAATCTGATAGAATTCTGTCCTACTTTAAAAAGCGCATCAAAACACGGCCACACTATTATACTTTTGTAAACAACTTCGAAAAGGCAACTCTGATCGCATAGAAAAAGATAATTTTTGAAAATTTTCAATAGATTAACAAATCGCACAGACTTGTCAAAAAGTCCTTCCTTAGTCCAGACTATCACACTTTTTGGACACGCATGTCATTTTTAACAGATCGTACGACTCAATAGGATAGTGAATCACGGCCTTAAGCACCATATGAATTTCATAATTTGTTTTTGTTATTGCAGAGGGCCCATATTATTTGCCAATTTGAATTCTCTATCTGTTACGTTTCGAAAGTTTCAGCTAATTTTCTTTATATTTAATGTGGGGACACCCTTTAGTCTCTAGGTTTTTAATATTTTTGGTATTTGCGTTTGTTGAGCCTATATAACCACATATACTATACAAATTTGAGTTCTTTACTACTGTACTACGCTAATTTTTATGTTTTTTTTTTTTTTTTTTTTATGGGGACACTCTTTAGTTTTCACATTTTAATTGCTTTTGGTTTTCGTTGATCTAGTGTCTATGAAACCACAGATTCCTTGTAAATTTCAGTTCGCTGGCTCTTACGGTTACTGATAATTTTCAGTGTTTCTTGTATGGGAACACTCTTTAGATTTCAATGTTTTGTAGCATTTTCCACTGTAGGGAGCATATATCTATATATTCTGCTACTATATCTTCTGTTACTGTTCAAGGCTTGAAATTTGCAGCTAATTCTACTAGTTTCTTGTAAGGGACACCCTTTAGTTTTTAACTTTTTGTTGTGTTAGATGGTTATCACTTAAGTGTTTATATTAGTTACATATTCCGCAAAAATTTCAATTCTCTGACCTTTACCGTTTCGTTGCGGGTGAAGGAAAGGTGGATAGACGTATTCGTATGGAAACCTAAAATGGAAACGTTTTTTAATCCCACAATTCCCAAAAAGTTCTTCTTGCTTTCCGTATTTCTGTTGTTCAGTGTATAATCAATAATCATGCTGAGAATGGAGTGAGAAGTAAATAAAATAGCATTAAAAAAAAGCCTTAACTATATTGTTAAACAAATAAACGCTACTTTGTTTATATTATTTTTCACAGCAGGTTTGTTATACCAAGTTTTGTGGAAAAAAAAAAATAACAAAACACAAATGAAAATAACAAAATAATAGAATATCATGGAAACAATTGATGGCCGACCATAACTGCTGAACAGGCTTTAGAGCTGAACAAATTGATGGCAAACAAAAAAAAAAAAAAACAAACACTCACACATACAAAACAATATTATCAATTTATAAACATACATTGCATTATACAAATTAAATTCCCAAACACCCAACGTACTGTGTACACGATTTCAATACTCGTGTAATTAACATTTAATTGCTTTAAGGAAAATAAAATCCAACATTATGAAAGTTTTGCGAAATGATTCTTGATGGTGGATTTTCTCAAGCACATGTGATTGATTCGATATGATCGAAAAAAGTTAAATAATTGTTCGTGTTTCAGTCGTTAGATCAACTTTGGAATTAACAAAAAAAAAAAAAAGGCAAAAAAAAAGATATTTGTTAAATTGATGTCAGCGAAGACGTCCATTTATTTACATACACATGTTAAAATGAATTTACATTCATTTTGAATAGTTTAATTTTCTTATCGCACAAATTGGCACGTGTTAAATTAAGTAATTATGAAGCGGTAAATAAATTGTCTATTGTAGTAAAAAAAAATAATAATTTATAATTATCAGATGTATTGGATTTTGGTTTTTGTTTTTATACTTTAAAACTTAAATTCTCAAAATAATTTGTGGAAGCATTTAATAGGTTTAATTGTTTATACTTATTATTTTACGGCTTTACCTGTTATCTATTGAGTAATATCTTCACAAAATATCTAGTTGGAATTTGCAACAACAAAGCAAAAATACCCTCAAACTCAAATGTTAGTCAGACAGAATCTTTTTAAGTTTTCGCACCTGCCCTGGGAAGCCGAAAATCTATCTTGTATTAAAAAAATATCTGTGGTCTAAACTAACATATCTCGCTCTATTAAACTGTTCAAAGAGACCAAAGTGGTAGAAAATTCTGAATTTTTTTTTTTTTTTTTCATTATAGCACTATTCTTGTTTATTATTTTATCTATAATTTTTTACCTTTATTGTTAAAATTGACAACACTAATAAACAAATAATAAAGAAAGAAAAATATAAAGACCTAAAGCTTTAAAAAATAGTGTTGTCAATACTATTCTTGTTTATCCATTTTTTCTTCTTTCGAATTGAATTTATTAATTTTTTATGTATCTAGTATTATTTACAAGTTAATAGTTTTTGAGCCTCTAACATTTATAGTTATTATAGCTAATGAAAATTTTAATTGGCATTTACAAATCAGAAATTTGTGAAATGTTCGAATTTATTATACTTTTCGGTGCAACAAAATGATCACAAGTGCTGTTTACAAAATCTGATTTCTTTTTTAAGTTAAATTTTAATCCAAGACATTGTTTGTTACGCTTCATATAGTTATGGAAAATTGTTAAATATTTTTCCAATAAATTAACTAGAGCTTAAAGGTCATCACACTGTAATGGATTTTTATTTGGCATTTTAAATTCAAAGATTTCATACAAAACAAACAAAACATATTCAAAAAAAAAAAAAAAACAAAACGAAAAAAATTCACTTTCTAAAACATTATCTTAAAACTTTTTAGTAGTGCCCTTTTAGTACAATTAACTTTTTAATGAAAGTAAAATTTAAATGTTAAACAAATCAAGCAAATGAAAATTTTCATATTAGAAAATTGAGTTCAAAGATATTTGCTTTTCTTTGCGTACCAAACAGAAAAGGAACTTTTAAAAGAATAGCCCTTAAGAAAGTAGTTTTAAAAAAGTACCTATAGGAAAGTAACTTAAAAAAGTGTCTTTAAGTACCACATTTTTTAAAAAAGTCTATTTAAAACAAACCCTAAAAAAAAGTGTTATTAAAAAGTATTTTTAAAAAGGACCTTTGAATGATTACGTTCAAAAAAAGTATTTTTAGAAAAGTAACTTCGAAAAGGTACCTTAAAAAAATCTTTAAAAAGTATTTTAAGAAAAAGTACCCTTAAAAAGGTACCTCTAAAAAGTACCATTAAAGAAGTGCCTTTGAAAAAGTTGCGCTAAAACAGCATCTTTAAAAAGTAACTTTAGAAAAGAACCTTTAATAAGTACCTTCAAAAAGTACCTTTAAAAAGCTACTAAAAATAACCTTTAAAAGATTTCCTTTAAAAATTACTTTTACAAAGTACTTTTAAGAACGTGCCTTTAAAAAAGTACTTTTAAGAAGTACCTTCAAAAAAGCGCCTTTAAAAAATTATCGCTAAAAAAATGCCTTTAAAAAGGTACCTTTAAAGAAGTGCCCTTAAAAAATTCCGTCAAAAAAAGACCTTTAAGTGGTAATTTAAAAAAAAGAACATTTTCACGATTACCTTTAAAAAGTACATTTTCAAAAATACCTTCAAAAACTACCTTAAAAAAAAAGTACTTTAAAAAAATTACCTTTCAAAACACCTTTAAAAGAAAGTACCGTTAAAAAAGTGCTTTAAAAAGATATATTTACAAAAGCATGTCGAAAAAGGTAAATTTTTAAAACAAATAACTTTTTAAAAAAATGGGTCTTAGAAAAGGTACTTTTTTAAAAAGTGACCATATAAGAATTACTCCTTACAAGCGTTTAAAAAAAATGCAAATACCCATTAAAAAATTTAGAATAAGTTTCAATTCCTTTCCAAATACATACCTCGTGAAAGATCTACATCCCTTTAAAAAAACGCTATATATGCGTGAAAATACCTTTTGAAAAATAGTATTTCAAATAGGAAATTCGAAAAAACGAACCAGTTAAAAATTATTTCTTCATAAAGGTTGTTTTTAGAAAAATGTGCCTTTTAAAAAACGATGTTTGAGTAGAGTCTTTCAAAAAACATATGTGAAAAGTACCTTTTGCAAAAAGTACCTATTAAACGAATACGAGCACTGTAGCCATGAAATACCCTTGACGATTGTTTAGGTATCATAAATTCGAAAATTGTTTTATCTTGCTTACATTATTAGTTATGTTATGTTATTAGTTAGGTATATAGGTATATACCACAACGTTTTTGTACATTTTAGGGGTTTAACCTTTAAATAAGTTGGCCTCAAAAATACTTGAAAATTGATTTGCACTATATCTCAATTATAAATGAACTGATATTAAAAAGTTTATCTGTCTTCTAATGCCTATAGCAAGTAATACTTCTAACTCTGTAGTAGGAAAATGTTAACAAATAAAAAACTAAAATACTAGACAATTCTATATCTCCGATATAGACTTGTCAATCTTTCAATAGCAATCAGATGTAGCGATTTGAGGATAATACTCGTAGTGCAAAAACACAATTTTAAATGGAGTGGTTTTCTCTGAAACCATATGTCAACAACCTACAGACCGATATTGTTTATTTGAATTTTCTATGAATTCTGCATATGTATGTGAACTACAGAGTGCCGATTTATAAAGGCACATTATTTTTTTTTCGATTACAAAAAAGTTCCACCACGACATATCAACAAAATCATTTTCGTGGTACCCAAATTTTATTTTTTTTTGTAATTTTTTGTAATGAAAGTCCTCCTAAGAATGTGCGTGCTGGTAGGTTGGTTCCACATTTGACGCCTCTGCGGTCAGTCCGCCAAGGAGTCAAATGTTTAACCAACTCCCAATGTTTTTTCCTCCAATATTTTTTTTATCCTCCTTAGGCGAATCCATACAAATATTTTAATTTGGCCACCTCGATATATTGTAGCGATTGTTTTTTCCTCATACCAAAAGCTATCGAAAAATTGATGGCCCAATGGAGATACCCTTATATATATTCATATGGAGCTGCAAATTAAAACTATGAAAATTCTGAACGGAATCTCATATGTTCATGCCCTTAACACTTGTTGTGATTCTATCTGTATTTATTACGCTTTAGCAGCATTAATTTCGGCAGTCAGGGAATTTTAGCCATGGTAGCCAATTACCAAACTCGTACCATGTACTCGTATAATCTATCTTTGTTATCTTGTAAATCGTGAGTTCTAAACTACTATAATAACAAATCATGTTTTTTTACGCTATTAACATATTTAAATTTAATTATTTTTTTCATACAAGTAACGATTTTTAGTTTTTATTATTAGAAACGCTTTATGAAAAAGTACCTTTAAACACATTGATATGCAAGTACATGCATATGGGTATTTCCACCGACATCAGAAAACTAATAATGTTTGGTAATGCTTTGTTCTAACATATTTTCATAGTAACACAATGAAGAAAAAAACAAATTTGAAAAAAATCAAAATTAAAAAATTTGTTATATTACATAAATAAAATGAAAAGTTGATCAATAGGTTAAATCATACCTGTCAAATTTTTATATGTAATTAATTATTAATTATATGTAATTAATTACATCATCAGAGTCCGAATGCTTATATATGAAAATATCGCAACGGTAAAAAGTCTACAATAATTGGTTGCTGATGATTGTTGTGATGAACGCACTCGTATGTCCCCTAGCCAACAGGTCCTTTCTTGTCTTCTTTAAAAACCTTAATCCCTACAATTTTACCGCAAAAAACTTTCTCAATTTTTAACGAATAATAACGAAACTAAAATCCCATAAATTGATCAAAACTAGCTTGAAAACAAACATTTTTTTCGAAATCAATCCAAGCACTAATAATAGGGGTAGTTGAGAGCTGCAAGTTAGCACTAATTTCTAAATAAAAATTCATTTTGTATGCTAGGGTTCCGTACTCATCAGAGTGAAACGGAACCCTATTAGTCGGACGGACTTCTACGTCCGTCCGTCACAGCGTCCATTCTCCGAAACGGTAAGAGCTAAAGAGCTGAAATGTTCACAGGATGTTGGTGTTGGTGTTGTAGTGCCATCCCTGCACTGTTAACGAAACTCGTTAACACAAGTAAATGGTGTTTTTTTACTTCCACAAGTACAAAATTGCAAATATAAATTTAATGAAACAACCAGCATTAAAAATGTTGAAACAGACGAGCTTGATCACCTCGTGTGTTCGGAAAAAAATTTTTTTTTCTTAAAAAAAGGGAGGTATACTGCCATTTCTGTATTAGTGTCAGCTACTATATTAATTATAAAACACGTACTTAAAAAAAAAAAAAAAACACAAAAATGAAAAGTAAAATTTAAAGAAAGGAAGTACTATTAATTTTGTTAGCTTATATCAATTGTATATAAATATAAGTATTATATTGTAAGAAAAAAAAAGTAAATAAAAGGGAGGTGTAGTGCCATCCCTGCACTGTTAACGAAACTCGTTAACACAAGTTTGAAATGAATAAAGATCAGTTCTTATACAACCTCGAAACAGAGCGGTTTTTTTACTTAAAGTGTTACTAAAACCAACAACAACAAGTCGAAAGCTACCAGGTGTCCCCCTACAATGTAAAGTAACAATTAGCTATAACTCTCAAGCCGTAAGGGATAGAGAGCTCAGTGTGTGTATTTACAGATGCCCTACAACAACAAATACTAAAAACAATTAAAAAGCCGAAAACTACCAGGTGTCCCCATACAACTTAAAGTACAGATCTGTGGCAGATTTCTATAAAGTATTTGACATATAAAAGCTTAATACACATTGTATAACCTCTAGGAATAAGACTCTTAGAAAATGTAAGTTTTCCATAAGTACATTACACATACACACGTTCGGCGCCGTAAGTGTGCGAGCCGGGCTCGTACCGTACAACGGCCTCGTGTGGCATATTGACAAATGCCCATGTGTATGGGGAAAGGCCCATATGTACAGACAAAACTATACCAATTTAATAACTTTTGTTAGTAAACATCAAATCTGATAAACATTGAACAAAAAAAAAAAACAAATGAATATAAAACTGTAGTGATGACAACAATAAAAAAATTAATTTTAGACATGAACTTGAACTATTATAGCTAAATGTTTTTAACAAGTCAACGGCTTTTCAGTTGAATGCTTTCCGTCATGATTTTGGCAAGACAAAAATTTTAATACAAAATTATTAATAATCAACATATTGAAACCAGAAACAATAAAAACAAAAACTACGATTGCATGCAATTTGTTAAAAAAAATTTAAACAAAACAAAAATATTAATAATAAAGGAAAAATATACTTATGTATTTTGTATGTACAATGCGACAAAAAAATGTACCGCCAATTAGGGATTTCAATTGAATTAACAAAAACAAAAACAAAAACGCAACAGCATTTCAAACAATATCAATCAAAATTATTATGACGTTTTCAATTGCTGCATGAGTGTAATTTAAACAAACCAAAAAAGAGATGATTAAATTTTTCACAAAACTCCCACACATATCGATCAAGTATCATTGATGATCATTCATTGTTTAGCACTTTTTTTTCACTTCTTACTCGCATAATTAAATATTGATGGATGTTCTGTTATTAATTACATACTTTTTTTTTTTTTTTGATTTTTCATTGTAGAATAAAGCAATTTGGATTAAACAAAACAAAGACAGAGGCAACCGTAAAATTAACAACATGACTGGATTTACCAATGGTGGTTTTGAAAATGATGAACCCGTTAAGGTAAGTTGTTGATGCAAAAAGTTATATCGATTATAAATATACATAAATATTTTGAACATTTACTTATATCATGAGGGTATTTAACTTTGCCGTAATATATTTTATTAAATTGTTTTCCAATTATGAAATACTCGACCTTTTTTGTGAATTAATATTAATTATATTTTATTTTTAAGAATTACTTAAAAGGGCATAAGCTTAACACCTGGGTCGATCACTTACCATTTTTAATTTTTAATTGAGTAAAGAATATTACAGTTTTATAGCTAAGAGGACAACTGGCGGTTTCGAGGTCGCGACACCTCGCGACACAGAGCCCTATAAACTTTAGCCATGTTAAATTTCACAATTTTAGAAATTTTCTATATTTAGCCTTGCGCTGTTATAAAAAATTTTTATAACTCAAAATTTTTTTCATTGTTATTTTTAAAATAATATTAAAAAATATTCCTGAAGAAGCCAACAAATTGTGGGCGAAATATTGACATAAATAAATATATTTGTTTTGTTACAAACATTTTTATAAAAAGATCTTAAGCCTTAAAAAAAAATTAATAATTTATTATTCAAATATATTTGTTTTAAACCAAATATAATTGTGCTTAAAATATATAAAAATTCCTGAAATTAAAATTTTAAAGCACAAATTTGAAGACGTCAGAGATAAATAATTAAATTTCGCTCAAAACACAGACGTCATCAAATTAGAAACCCATAATGTGCTTAATTCCTTTCCACTGTTTTCTCTTTGCTATCCTTCCCTCTTTCGAAGTTATTTAATTGGTCTGCGTTTTCAAACACTTTTTTCTCTTTTGACTTTAATTTATTATGGCTCGTGTTTAAATTAATGTATTCTGTGCGCTTATTCTCTTTCTTTTTTCAATTTTTAACTCATAATCATAAAATAAAATCCAGCTTGAACCAAATCACGTGAATATTGAGTGTAAAAAAAATTGCTTTTTAACTTTTAAATGAATATTTGAGCCAATATCATAAAGCTTAAAACCACTTGTTGCTTTATCTTCGAAAGAAAGTAGAAATTAATGTTTGTCATAAAATATGCTGACGAAAAAAGGTTTTCGAAAAGGAGGTGTGGTTGCTAAAAAAAAAAACAAGCAATAAAATAAAGAAGATAAAATTTGAATAAAAAAAATATTTATGTAAGTCGGAGAATGTGGTGGTAAACGTGATTGTGCATGATTTAGTACATTTTTCCTCTTTCTCAACAGCAAATGCACTTAAATTTCTTGAAAGTGAGGTGTTTCAAATTTATTAAGTTATTTCTTTTAAGATGAAAGACAACAAATGAATGCAAAATTGAATTGCATGCAGGCATACATATCGTCAGCTTAAATATAAAGCGATGTAGTCTTATTCATAATAACGGAATATATATAGTTACATATTGTATTCGCAGTGTCTGCATGAATAAGCCGAGCAGAGCCAATGCAATTTGGTACTGTTACTTTGATCATGTCTGGGCATATTGGCTGGACAGTTTTAGCAACCCAGCAGGTCATGGAAGTGGTGAGTTTGGATTAGGAGTTGATCCAAGAATGTTTGAAATGAGGCTGTAGGCATCGTCGCCACTTTTGTTGTATTTTTTGGTTTAAATAAAAGGATTGGTTTTTACTAAAAATATCTTGAAGTTTATTGCTATACTTGCCTCCCCTTGCTAGAAAAAGGGGTTTTCATTTCTGACCCATAACCCATTGCTATGTTGATGTAGCATACGAGGGTTACCTCCTAACAGAGATATACAAAGTACAGTGGGCTAGGTGACTGAAAATGAGCAACAGTATACATAAACCACCTAATTCATAAAAATTATTACAGGCTTATAAGACTGTTATTTGACCTATTTGTATGGAAAATCTGTCAAATAAGAGCTTTATAAACCTGTTATAATTTTTATGAATTAGACGGAACGAATGTATGTATGTAGCAAAAATCTGTTTTAATATTGTATTGAAATAAATGCTGAATTTTCGCTTTGAATATCTTTTTTTGTTTAGTTTGCATTTTGAAAATTTCCTTAAGTTTACGAAAAAAAAAAATTAATAATACTATTTTCAAACGCACAATATTTTCCTGTATGCACTCATATAATATTCTCAGTATTGTTTATTTTAGAATTATTTTAAATTAGCCGTTACAATAATCATGATGTTGCATCTTCCTTTATGAATTTAAATGTGTTTTGTTTTTTGTGTGCAAATTCAATACGTACAAATTCTAATGTTAATAAAAAATTCACTCGGCACTTCCACCGCCAGCAAACGTAATTTGCATAAGTTTTGTACTAATAAAATACAACACTAAAGTAGACTTAATGTCTGCTTCCTACCGTTTTAGGAAATCATTAATTTTCCCATAAATTTTTTTGTTTGTTTATTTATTGCGAGTTTAACTAAATAAATTAAAAAAAAAAACTCTTATAAAAAAACGATTTAAATTAACAGATAGATTAATCAGCTCTTACAAATCAAATATTAATTCTGTTGACTTAGAATACAGGTATAAATATTTGATTGTATTAAATTAAATATCTGAAGGTAAACTATTTTATTAAGATAAACAAAGAATTCAGCATTACAAATCTGGTTGTGTGTCTGGTTTGAAAACGGGAATCGTCAATAGAGTGGTCAGTCGGTCGATCGGTCGGTCGGTCAGTCGTTCGTTGACATTTTCATTTGAAATTATAACTTGACCTTTACATTTTCAAAAAAATGAGCATAATTTACAGTTTATAAACTTTAATGTATGCTAAAGCATATTTTGTAATTCTAATAAATTAAAATTTAATTAGAATGAAGAACAACATATTTTCACACAATTTTACTATAGATAAAATATGCACATAATTATTTACACAAATAAAAAAATTTTTGAACTTGACAAGTTATTTTTGAGCTAATAACCAGGAAAACCAAGC
Source organism: Sturmia bella (assembly GCA_963662145.1). Classification (NCBI taxonomy): domain Eukaryota; kingdom Metazoa; phylum Arthropoda; class Insecta; order Diptera; family Tachinidae; genus Sturmia; species Sturmia bella. The sequence continues at coordinate 68,109,321 of OY759170.1, read as the reverse complement.
ATATGCTCCAAAAGAAAAACCTGTTTTATGCGCATAAGAAATACCAAGAAAATATGATCTAAGAAGTTAGAAAAATATGCTCTAAAAAGCAAACGAAAGTTACTGGTTAGATGGAAAAAGGTTTTATTCATTAGTTTGTAGTTGTAAATACAGAAAAAATGCTCTGCTTTTTTAGAGACGCTGTCACGTGTGAATTAATATTTGCAAAAAAAAAACGTGACCACTACTTTCCTGTTTAGTTTTATTTTGGGCAAATACCTGCATATAAACAACTAACACTCATATGTATTCATAACAAGCAAGAAACTGCAATGAAAACACAGGAGAAAAAGCATAAAAACAATTAATTTCATAAGAGCATACTTTAAGGTTATGTTTGCTCAACCAACATATACAAAATTTAGGATACATCTTTGTTTATGCTTACAAATTTTTGAAAAACTAAGTGCGAAATCATTGTAGATTTTGATTCCTGAACAAAAATTAATGCTTAATCTTTTTTCGTTTTGGTATGGTTTTCTTTTTTATGTTTATATGCATTTTTAGCTGTTTGTGTCCATGTACTTATTCAGAAAATGTCGAAAAGAGAATTGTGGTCAAGTTGTTTGATGGCTAATATTTTCCAATGTGATTGTGCTTTTAAACCAATTAAGTTAACCAATTTGAGCCTTTGTTTTGCTTACTGCCTATATATTAATTTTATCAATCACTTCCAATTGCTGCTACTATGCCTTTCTTAAGGTAGGATCACACGACTTTTACAAATTTGTTCGCACCAATTGTGTGATTGCTCGCTCATGCATGTAATTGGCTCATGCCACAACTGCGGCTCATATTCCATGCATTTGGATCAACCAAATTCAACACGGAAACTAAAACGAAATACGGTGCTGTCGCCAGTTAGAACAGTTGTGTGACAGAACAAAATTATGTGTCTCAATTTTGAGGCAATCAAATGTGCATAAAATGGGACAATCATGTGACAGCACACATGTCCGATGGCGATAATTTATTATTGTGTACCAAATCGGGATAGATGGATGTATTTACGATAATCGTGTGATTGCAGCTTTAGTATTCTTGTTTCTGAAATAGTATTTCCCATATCTCAGAGCGACAAGTTGTTGGTTTCAAGTATATGTGTGTTTGTTGCTTGATTTGATCACTTATACGAAGTGAAGATAAGGCCTAAATTGACTTGTTATCAATAATTTTACTCAATTGAATTTTTTCAATCTAACTTTACATTTTACAGATTATTACTAGTCACGAATATGGTGTAATTTTTAATCTCTAGCCAATCTTACAGTAAAAGTCATTAATGAACTCATTTGCTTAGTTACTTGGGTTTTATTATACTAAAACTTGTGCCATTAAAATCAAACTTTTATTTGGCAAAAATTATATTTTGCTTGAGTAAAGCAGTGTGTGCCATATATTATTTAGGTTTTTCCAAATGGTGGTTGGCAACAATGCGACAAAAGTAAATCAGTAGCGGTACTCAGTGTTTGGTGCGTTTTTGGTGGCGACTATTTGCATTTGCGATTATATTGCAACTGATATTGAGCACCCTTTTTAGCAACCTTGCAAATTTTATTGCACTCCAAATAACAGCTGATAAATTAATGCACAATTTTTAATTTTTCACATTTTATTTTTTTGGTAATTGCTGTTAGCTCCATCTCTACAATTTTTTGTTTGCTTTGTTTTAAAATGTCAGCTGTTCGAGTGTCAGTGTTGCAAACGCAATACTCATGCGAAAAAAGCAACACGTAATTAGCGGTGCGTAAATGCAAAAATATTGCGAGTGCAACCTTGTATATTTTGTTGTTGGGTTGCAAAGAAAAAGCAACGATTTCTTGCATTCGCACTTACGCAAGACATTTGCACCAAATAATGAACTGCGCCAGTAGGTGTATTTTGAGTGCGCATTTTCTCCGTACAAAACAGTGGTCTAAGCGATCACTGATTTACAGATCACAAGATTAAGCATACAGTACACTGCATTCGCTTTATATAACGGTGGTTTAAGTGCTCATATGAGTATATGATTAATCTTGCTGATCTGTACACTAGGTATAGTTAAAAGATTATCTGCCGTTGATTTTTCCAGCCTTAAAATGCAAATCGAAGCAAATAATCGCTATGGTATACAGTCGCTAACTCCCCATTCACACAGATCAGGTTTTGTTGATAAAACTCTTGCTAATTTTGCTTTAAAGTTGCCTTAATGTTTACACTTTCAACCAATAGACAATTTGTTATGCTGGCATATTCTTTCATTTAATTTCTACACATTTATAACTTCACACACGCCCACACATGCAGCTTGGTACTGAATACCCTTCTTTTTTCACTCCTCCTCGCGAAACTCAAAAGTTGATCTTTAAAAGTTGATATGTGTGAATTTGGCGAAAGAAAGGTGAACTCTGAAATGGAGGCCACTGCGTTTTTGAGTATTTTGCGAAATATTATCTTAGAAATTCTCTTTGTCTTACTAAGGCCAAAGCAAAAAAAAAAAAAAAAAAGAGACCTGTAAGCATTAGAGTGGCCATTATGATATGTCGTCACATAGACTAGCTGGAAAACACACAAAAAGCAGCCATATTTTTATTCGAAGTAATATTCATAGAAAAAAAAAATACCAGTAGCTTTTCAATTGATTTATGAATATTATCTTAACAGACATTTGCAGTTATTTATGACCCGTTCAAGCACAATTTCGATAGCAGAGTTCATATAAACTAGAAACAAAAATTGTTAAAAAAAAAAAAAAACGTTTTTATCGCTGCAACAATTTGCAAATGATTACTAATTCATGCTTAAAAATAAAAGCTAAAGGCAACTGATTTTTTTTTGCACTGCAAGTGTAAGCCAACATTTTATGTTTTATTAGCAAAAATTTTAAATTTTAAATAAGCCAGCTGAGTTAATTAGCTATTAATTCCTTGAAAAATAAATGAAAGCAAAAAAAAATAAATAAAAAGCAAAACTTACTACATACATAAATACTTTTACTATCACTTTTGCGTAAAAAACCTCAAATATAAAAAAACAGATATATATATATTTTACTATGTGGAAGCTTTTAGCCGATAAATAATGTTGCAAACTCAAATGTAGTAGCTTGAAGCTCTCCAGAGCTCTTCGAAACTCCACGGATTTATATTATGAATTCGGAGGGAGCCCTAATTTTTATCCACTATTAATAATTATTTATATGAACTCTTTTGCTTAAGTCGAAAATTACTAGATTTAATAAGCGAAAGTGAATCAAAATTTATATAGATCAACTCGATTTGCTTCCTGCCCAAAATGCTGGGTATTTCTGCAGACAAGCCAAAAGCTTCTGCGTTTGTTTAAAAAAATATTAATTAATTGTGAAATCATCGACATATTTTTAATAATGTATTTATTTAGTTTAAACATAAATGAAATCGGCTTAAATTCGATATTTACAATATTACTGGGGATCTCCATTAGCCATGAACTGGGTATGAACATGATGTCGAATAGCGCAAATGGCTAATGAAGGCTGCTCATAGTCATGTTTCGGGCAGCAACGTTTGCCATGAAGTTAGACATGAAATGTCCTTTTCTGTTTGACAATTAGCTCTCATGAAAAATATTACAGAAACGCGATAAAAATAGATTGCAAATTAAAGAAAAATCCCCTACAAATTTGAAAACACAAAAGTTCAATAAAATAGTGGAATATATTCTTGATGCTAATTTTTCGACCTTTTTTGTGTAGTATTTTAATAGTTCGAGCCTTAAGGTCACTTATTTTTTTGAAAAATGTTGATTAATTTCAATATTTTGATACCACAATGGGTGTCTTCTTCAGGAATGTTTTTTAGTTTTTCTAAAACACATTCCTGAAGAAGATACCCACCCATTGTGGCATCGAAATATTGAATTTAATAAACATTTATAAAAAAAAAAAAACAAGTGACCTTAAGGCTCGAACTATTAAAATAATAGTGAAGCAATTAAAATAAATACTAAAATAAAGCAAAAATATGAACGAAAGAAACACTTTGGCAAATTAAAATTTATGAATAGTTTGGACATACGTGCTCTCCACACAAACTCCTAAATCGAAAACTCGTAAATGGGCAATTTATTCGATTTCAAGTTTAATTTCAAACAAATATGTTCAAAAATACAGTTATTTCTGCTTAATTGAGTTCCTAAAAAGGCACGACTTTTGACGCAATTAAACGGAAACTCAATTAAGCAATACTCGGTTAATTGAATCGCCGACGCAATTAAACGAAAATCGCTTAATTGAGCAATAAATGCAATAAAACGAAACACCCATGCATAGATGGAAAATAAAACTCATTTCTTTAGGGACATATTAAAATTAAAAATTGTTTAGGTTTAATAAAACAAAATAAAAGTCAGGTACGTTTGTAGTACAAAGATTATAGAGGAACAGAACCATGACCTTTTTGCCGCAAAATAATTTTTTTTTACGTTTGTGGAGCAAAAAAAATTAAGTAGACGAAATCAATTAAGCGAAACATTTGCTCTTGTTTTCCGCAATGCGGTCTTAATTTGCGACCCAATTAAACGGGTGACGCAATTAAACGGAACTCAATTAAACGGGTATTTTAAAATAGACAGGTATACTGAATGATTTCGTCCCATGATTTTTACTGCAATAAAGCGGGAAACTCAATTAAGCGTGGCTCAATTAAGCGGAAATAACTGTAAAACATAGCGAATATTTAACGATGGCCATAGTTAACATATCTGTGATACAAATCAATGTGAATAACAAATACCCTGACACGAGTTTTTTATATGCATATACATAGGTATAGATGTATCTGCCTATAAATTTTCATTAATTTTTACTCTTAATAAAAATCGTGGTGTCGTGGATATGGGGAACCTGTGCGATTTCTTCCTATTTTGCCGAAAATTTGGAAGATTTTTGAAACACCAAAACCCACTTTCATCAGCGATGAACCAACTTTGCCTTTATATCTATTCTGTATGGGTATGAGCTATTATAAACCTTAATTTCTTTTCCTGAAGATTCTGTCTCCTTACAAAATCAAAAAAAAAGAAGGTACACAAAACTTGATGCTATCACAATTTGTATCCCCTTTTAAGTCATGTCAATAGAAAGAAATCAATTTATTCTTAAAACGCAAAAAGTCAACAACAAATCAAGATTAAAAAACTTACAGCATCCTCCAAGACACATAAACATTTCTTTTCCTAAGAAAGAAAACCAAAAGTAAATTTAGACGAAACCATGTAAAACCAGACAAAAATGGAAATGTTTAAAAATAAAACTTCAAATTGCCACAGGCCAAACAACCCACAAACATTCGCAAACGGACAATAAACAAACACACATAAGAAAAAAAAAATGCAACAAACAGGCAAAAAAACGAGATGTTTCTTCTTTACAAAACGATTTTACAACCAAACTTCATTAAACAAGATTTGATATCAAACTGGCCAGAGATTAAAACGGAAAAAAAAACCTAAAACAAAATTACATGTACACGAAAGAGAGACAGACGGACAAATGCTTAAATTTGTCCATATGAACATAACAAAACCCATGTGACGGACAGACAAACAGACATTTTAACCAACAAGTCAGCACGCATTTCAACACGAGTTTCAAGAAAAGTTTAAAAATAAACTTTAAAATTTGCAAATCTCGTGCTACAAAATGTTGCAGCAAAAGGCGTTTGGCTGGCTAAAAAAAGAAAACTTGTATTTCAGTTAAGCAAATACATACATATGTATGTGTAAATGTATTTTATAAATGTAGTTTATGTGTTTGTGTGCGTGTAATGTAATATTTTTATTTTTCTGGTTTGCTTTGTGCGAAAAGCAGAACCCAATACTCGCTCGTATACATGTGCATTAGGATGGGTCGATTTAGTAGGCAATATTGTGCCAACGATTTTTCGATAGCTTTTGGCCAGAGGAGACAAAATGTTCAACTAGGATATACCTATCAAAAATCTCCTTTCCGAGGCAATGGATTTCAATTTTGTTCTTTGTATTTGTGGTGTGGGAGCGCGTGTAAGGAGGCGTGCTCGAAAAAAAATGTTGGGCAGAAAAAGGGCTTTCATGCAAAAATAAAAGAAAAAATTGAAAATCGGAGGCCTAGAAAAACATTTTTTTTTATTCCGTGGCGTAACTCTTTTCGAAAAATCGATGGAACAATATCGAAAAATGTTTACAAATCGACCCCGCCTAATATGCATGCATATGCATGTTTGTATGTTAAAAGTATTATTATGACCAACAAAAGCCAATGAATCATTAAAGTAGAAAAAAGGTTCCAAAAGTCTGATCATACACATATTTTTGCGGTCAAACTTAAAATAAATATACTTTACTACTTACACAATCAGTTACACTGTGTATCTGTTGATTTGTGTCTAAGAATATCCATTAAATACATTTACAAACAAGAGCCAAATGGATACACGAGATGCATTCTAAAAAACCTGATTTGTTGTTAAGCGCTGCACAGTGGTGTAAATAAAAGAAAAAGTGGTAAAAAGTCCGGAACTTCTAAACGACAAAACGGATCCCGCTGAAAATTGCAGTAGTCATAGACAAGGAGTTATATTTTTTGTCTCAAGTCTTTTTAGGCCTATAGTTAAAACAGGGGCGGGGCTATGGGGGCTGAAAGTTAGCTACCTCGAGTATAAAAAATTTTGTGCAGCTTATAACTTTCTTATATCTTGGCCGATTTTAAAGATTTTTACCTTTTTGTATTTTGCTTAGCAATGCAAAGAAAAAATGTTATGAAACATTTTTTCATATCTCTTACAGTTTAAGAGATATCCGCCTTAAAATATTATTTTTTATTTTTTTCGCCGCATCTTCTTTTGGTTTTTTACTTATATCTTTTTTGTTAAAATCTTGATTTTAATTTGTGGCCCACCGTTATATTTCTTATAAAATTCTAAGTTAGATAAGGTACCGTTTTATTAAAATATCTTGGTCCGATAAGTCATAAAATGGGTCTTAATTCAAAACTTTGAAATTTCACCGAAAAATTTTAATTTTTCACAAAAAAGGTGGCTTCATTATTTTTGAATTCGTAAAAAATTTTGTTCCAGCTTTTATACTTATTCTTACATGTAGCGAAAGATAATCCCTTAAGAGTGTGTAAAAATTTCATTTCGTTTAATTTAGACCAAGTACCCTACAGTAGGCAGTGGTCGAAAATCATCAATTTGTAAAACAATTTTCGGATATGTGGGCGTCTGAAAAGTTTTGCCAAAAGTGAAATGAAATTCCGTGAACGACGTTTTATTACAAAATCAGTTGGCATTATTGCTGCAGAAGCTCGAGACATCCTAGATATAATTGGCGTTGCCAGACTGAGATTATTAAAAAAAGTCAATTTTTGGAAGGGACAATTTTGAATTGCTAAAAAAATGGATTTATGATTTATATTTTTTTCTGAAATTTATGCTTTTATTTGAAAACTTAGTATTTTAATACGCTTTGAAAAATTATGCATGTATCTTTCATCGTCTTGCAGATATTAAAGTTTCACTTTGATTTTTATGTGCGAAAAACTATCCTTTTATTATTTTTTTCATTGTTTTCACGAATGTGACTTAAAAAAATATAAAAAGTATTAATTTTTGCATATATTTGAAAAGAAGACACAAATTCCTTTCCAACGATATATAACATGTATACCTTTTTTAAATATTTGTACATTAGGGAACCACTAAAATACTACGCAACCAATACAAGGTAGACATGTTTGACGTTTTGAAAGACTGCCAGACATACGAACTAAATGCACTTAGTTCGGTTATAATCAAAAGGCCAAAAAATACCTGATAATGCATTCAAATACCTGAAATTCTACTTTCAAAAAGTAAATGATAACATAATTGAAGCAGCGAACACATCACAAAAAATTTTTTTAATAAATATAGGAGAAATATAAAATACAAACTAAACAAAGGATTCACCCACTTTATTTCAATTAAGTATTGTTTGAGCTTTTAATCTTACAAATTATTTTTCATTTATTGGTTAAAGCATACTAACAGTGTTTGCTACTTAATATACAAATTTTCTTTAAAATAATCAGAAGCGTCATAACTTAACAGAGTTTTAATTTCAATTCCTTCGGGATCATCCTTTTCTATTTCCATTGTTATTTTTGGTAACCATTTTAATCTTATAGCATATAAGACTGGGTCTGAAGACAACAGTAAATGATTCATAAGGTCATTATTTTGAGCAGTTTTTGAACACTTTCGTGCATTAAAAATTATATACTGCTTAATATCTCTGTTTCTAGCTTCCTGAGCTTCCTCTGTTAATTCCCCTAAGGGAAGAATATTGTTCGCCATTATTTCTGTTGTATGTGCTAGAACTTTGTGTACGGTTGGTGTTAATGGTCTCCACGGATACAGATTATTAATTAAGGTCAGTGTTTCTTTTGCATATTTTTCGAATTTTTCGATGTTTATTACTTTTTTACTATTTATGACAGCTAGTATTACTTTAAAACGTTTGACTAAGTCAACATTGATGCCAGTTATTAGTGATGTAGTTTCAGGATCATCGAAAAAGCGCCTGGCAGTATTGCCATCGTTAGAGTTCCCATAACAATACAACGGCTTGTCAATGATTAAACCATGTTTCTTAAACTCGTCTTGTATTCTTTTTTTTTCTTCTATTCTCATATTTTTTAAGGTTTCATTATTTTTGACTGGAGCATTTAAATGCTTATCTTCGCTGCGGTATTTAATATCATAGGCAATATGCAAAACATATTCCATAAATCTTATCCGGGCATGAAGAGGCGATATTCCAAGTTGAAGAGCATCTTCATTGTATGGGACTTTTTTATCAATATCATTTAAGTCAAAACTCTTCTTTCCACATACGTTACAATTCATGTTTGATTTCGTATCCGTAATTGCGTTTGCTACTTTTCCATCTATCATGGTTAGATAAGGTTTAAAAGAAACAGTAATCGTTCTTCCAGATATGCAAACATCAATGGGAGCCATGTTGGAAATTTCGCGGTTGATATCATTAACCAGCATTTGCGTTGTTTGTTTGTTTTCTTTGATATACTCAAAACGTATTGGCCGGCAAAGAAACTTGGACCCTGGCGTGTTATTTTTCCACAGATCACTATATGAATTTTTACTCGAAGTGGGCATTTCGTTATAGAGCCGCAGACGTAATGGCACTAAGGATGCCATTAGAACAGTGGAAAAGTCTGCATTGGAATCGCTTATTTGCTTATACTCAGAAAATCCAGATGATCCATCACATCCCCATTTATATATCAACGATAGCTCGGAGTTGTTACATGTATCTAAATCCTCTTCGTTAAAGTTCGCAATTAACCTTGAAGCTGTATTTTCAAGAAGGTCCGACAAACCAATTGTTGCACTCTGATTGTTCACAACTACTGGTGATGGTAAAATTTCTGCTTTTTTTTTAAATAGTGAAGAATAAGATGGCAAAGGCCCACTTTTTTCCTTAAGCGCTTTCCGTAGTATTTCATATTTGTTCCTTGAAATACCTAAATTTAGAATAATTGCTAGTGCATCTTCCTCGGTGAAAGAAGCACTTGATTTGGGCGTTGGTATGCTTTCTACAATCCGTCTTAATCTCTTTGAAGATGCAGTTGGTAGTACCTCCACAACTTTTAGCGCTTCTTTTTGCTGCGATTTCATCAAAATCCGTTTAAAGGAATCTTTTATTTGATCTCCAGAGTAACCAAGTACCATCTCTTCTTGCTTAATCTTTTTAGATCTACCCTGAACATCGTCGTAGTTTTTGCTCGGACGGCCATACTTCTTCTCATATAAGTCGACGAATATGCCATTATCTAACAAATCAAGATATTTGGTTTGAAATTTGGAGACTGAGTTATTACATGCTCGTATTTTTGATTCATATGCTTTAAAGAAGCTATCAATTTTCATGGCTGCATCATCGGTCAAAGATAATCCATATCTATGAGTTATTATATACATCATGCGATTTACTTTCTCAGATCGAGTCAAATTTCCATCATCAATATTTTTCCACAAAAGTTTGCAGAGCGTTTTATACTTGATTGTAATTTTTTCTTCTCTTATCGATATGAAGTGCTCAACGTTTTTGATAATAGTACTGCATTTGTCTTCTGGCATAGACATTTTATACGTACTGCCAAAATTTTCCTTTGTGAGGGGTGAACCTTCTGCTTGTTTTGTCACTGCTTTGGCCCGATTTATGTACCTGCTTCTGCGTCTAATCCTTCGCTTATCACCGTATTGCCGAATTGTTTAATTAAAAGGTATGCTTGCATTTATTACATGCATTATTTGTGTAGATTTCAAAGAAATCTGTTATTGTTTATGACCACTTTCCCTTTCTATTTTGGAACCTTTTATTATGTTATCATTTACTTTTTGAAAGTAGAATTTCAGGTATTTGAATGCATTATCAGGTATTTTTTGGCCTTTTGATTATAACCGAACTAAGTGCATTTAGTTCGTATGTCTGGCAGTCTTTCAAAACGTCAAACATGTCTACCTTGTATTGGTTGCGTAGTATTTTAGTGGTTCCCTAATGTACAAATATTTAAAAAAGGTATACATGTTATATATCGTTGGAAAGGAATTTGTGTCTTCTTTTCAAATATATGCAAAAATTAATACTTTTTATATTTTTTTAAGTCACATTCGTGAAAACAATGAAAAAAATAATAAAAGGATAGTTTTTCGCACATAAAAATCAAAGTGAAACTTTAATATCTGCAAGACGATGAAAGATACATGCATAATTTTTCAAAGCGTATTAAAATACTAAGTTTTCAAATAAAAGCATAAATTTCAGAAAAAAATATAAATCATAAATCCATTTTTTTAGCAATTCAAAATTGTCCCTTCCAAAAATTGACTTTTTTTAATAATCTCAGTCTGGCAACGCCAATTATATCTAGGATGTCTCGAGCTTCTGCAGCAATAATGCCAACTGATTTTGTAATAAAACGTCGTTCACGGAATTTCATTTCACTTTTGGCAAAACTTTTCAGACGCCCACATATCCGAAAATTGTTTTACAAATTGATGATTTTCGACCACTGCCTACTGTAGGGTACTTGGTCTAAATTAAACGAAATGAAATTTTTACACACTCTTAAGGGATTATCTTTCGCTACATGTAAGAATAAGTATAAAAGCTGGAACAAAATTTTTTACGAATTCAAAAATAATGAAGCCACCTTTTTTGTGAAAAATTAAAATTTTTCGGTGAAATTTCAAAGTTTTGAATTAAGACCCATTTTATGACTTATCGGACCAAGATATTTTAATAAAACGGTACCTTATCTAACTTAGAATTTTATAAGAAATATAACGGTGGGCCACAAATTAAAATCAAGATTTTAACAAAAAAGATATAAGTAAAAAACCAAAAGAAGATGCGGCGAAAAAAATAAAAAATAATATTTTAAGGCGGATATCTCTTAAACTGTAAGAGATATGAAAAAATGTTTCATAACATTTTTTCTTTGCATTGCTAAGCAAAATACAAAAAGGTAAAAATCTTTAAAATCGGCCAAGATATAAGAAAGTTATAAGCTGCACAAAATTTTTTATACTCGAGGTAGCTAACTTTCAGCCCCCATAGCCCCGCCCCTGTTTTAACTATAGGCCTAAAAAGACTTGAGACAAAAAATATAACTCCTTGTCTATGACTACTGCAATTTTCAGCGGGATCCGTTTTGTCGTTTAGAAGTTCCGGACTTTTTACCACTTTTTCTTTTATTTACACCACTGTGCGCTGGCTTAAAAGGAGTGAAATCGTCCTACATTGAAAGAAGTTTTTAGCTTTGAAAATAAAATTTCTTTAAAAAAAAAATTGTGAATTTGTGAATTGAATTTATTGCTTTGATTAATTTTGCTTGTTTTTCTAAGCTCCAATAAAACAAAAATATTTCCATGAAAGATAAGGTCCTTCTTTTAGTGGAAAGAACATGTATTGATTTATTTTTCTTTTGTTCATAACATGACACTACGTCCCGATTCACACAGATCAACTTTTGTTGAAGAAACTCTTGTCGATCTTCATTTAGAGTTGCTTTTCTGGTCACATAGAGCAACAAGTTTTAACTAATTTCTTATTACTAAGCCTGCAAAATTATTTCATTTCAAGACTTCACAAATAAAAGCTCACATACACTTGTGCAAATTCAAACGAGTTGAAATGAATTGCTCAGTACCGCCGCAGGTGGTTGCTGGCTACCACGTACTTCTTTCAATGACGACCTTTAGAAAACACTAAAGAATCAGCTTATTTGGAATTTGTGTAAATATTTTCCCCAAAGTGCATTAAAAAATTTTGCGATTCAACTCTTTTTTAAAAATTGACTGATTTAGTGATCATACAAAGCAACCAGTTCCAACCAATTTTATATCCTTATGCTTCAAGCTCGTTCATTTCAATTCTTCATATGGGTATTTCCATGAAATGGTCCACCGTTAGTTAAAAAATCAACACGCTCGCACAATTTTTTTAAGCACAGAAAATTGAAAAACAAAAACTATTGACATTTTACTATGTAAAAAAAAATTTTAACTTATAATAATTTTAAATGATGGTAAAAACTTCTGAAAATATATGTCAAATTACAAAAATATGTATGAAGGTAAAAGGTGTCACGTGCGTAATGTAACGTGCGTAATCAAAAAAATATTTTTTTCTTAGCCAACCCATGCAGACTTGTTTTTGAACAAACCATGATTATTATAAAGGTCCATTAATAACCTTTATAAAAACATTTTTTCCGAAATAAAAATCTTCTACAATTCGCCTACTTTTGCAATATTTCATGCTGCTTTAAAAGGCACTTACGTTTTTTGTCACGCGCGTAAGTCAACTTTGATCGCATAGAACTTGGGTACCCAGTGCTCAATTTTCCAATATATATACTTTTTGGAAGGAACTCATCACATTAAATGTAACAATGGCAAAATTCCATTCAAAAATTCCAACCCATTTATATTTTTATAATATTCAAAACAATTAAACGTGTACAAATGTCACGTGCGTAGCCATGGAAACACCCATATATAAAAAACTCAAGTTAAAACGAGCTCGGTACTGATTAGCGTTCTTCTTTCACCCCCCTCTTCTACAAATTCAAGACGTGATCAAGAAAAGTTTACGGTGTAGCAGTGACATTATTTTCAAGCTATGATTTTATTTTCTTTATTTTTTTTTTTTTTTTGAGTAAGACAAAATTCTTTCAAATTTTCATCAAACTGAATAGTGTGATTTGTTTTCTTTCTTTCATTTTAAGAAAGACAGATTTCTATCAAATTTTCATTAAACTGAATAGTGCGATTTGTTTCCTTTCTTTCTTTTTAAGAAAGACAGAATTCTTTCAAATTTACATGAAACTGAATTGTGCCTTCAGAGAACGCAAATGAGTCAGTTTTGCTTAAAGTTCAAACAAAAATATATTTTTACTCAAAGCCTGCAATAAACAAATTTTTGTCAATAAATTCCAAATTGTAAATTAAACCTTTTTAAAATTGGTGTTTTCAAATCTGTTTTTTGTTTAATAAGAATAAACTCTTTTAGTTGAAGTGACTGACTCAGTTCGTACGAGTATTATAAAAATAGAAACAAATGTTTATAAACATTGTCTTAGAGCAAATTGTTGCCACTCATTATTAAAACATTTATGGAGAGCAACATTTACACAGATTTTGATTTGAAAATGATTTCATGATTATAACCAAACTACTGACTGTTGTAGTTTGTTTTTTCCTGTTTATTTATTTAAGTTTCAATTTTTTTTCCTGAGACTTGCTTTTGAACAGAAATGACGTTCATATATTTCCATATTTAGTTTTTACTGGTTTAAAGCGGTTTTTATGTGAGTTTGTTAAACAAATTACATATTAATATTTCAGCGCTCTTGCGCTGGCGCTCTCCACTATTTGAAATAAAGTCAACTGCTTGTTGAAAACGTTTTTTAATAAATATTTTTGCATTTTTTTTTCTCTATGGGCTGCAAGAGAAGAAAAAAAAAACGTTTCAAATAATACGAAAGAAATGTCCATAAACTTGTCGAACATACAAGTGTTTTTTATACTCTTTTTACAAACAATTTGAATTTTCTTATTTTTCGTTACTTTAGTTTGGCGGACTTTTTTGTAAAACTTATTTAAAATTTTACGCTATTGACGTCTTTGTATGTGCGGTTGAGCTATTCAGCCTGACCAACATATTAATGGCATACATTTTATTAATGAGCAGGTAGCTGAAGTGGCTGGAATTTTTTTATGGCTTTTCAGCTCGTGTGTTTTATTTTATATATTTTTCGTTAACGATTGGAGGACTGCTAAAAAAAATAAATTTAAAAAAAAAACCAACTTGTAAGACCCTTAGGAATTTTTTCGTATATTGATACTGATAACTGGGTCAGGACTTGGTGCCAGTTTGTTTAATAAAAAAATAAATAAAACACAATTTTAACAGATGAGCACAAGGTGGTTTAATGAACTCAAAAAGAGAAATCTTGTTAAAGTATTTTTTTTTTTTTCTTTTAGCATTCGTCTTTGGGGTTTTTGTTTATTTTTTGTGCTTTAAGTAGATGCCATCAATTTTAATTAGCCGGGGGATTTTATATACATACATATTTTTATTACGTTTTATTAAGTATTTTTATAAGTTTTATAAGTACTTTTTTTAATGTCATTGAAATAATTTAACTTGTAGTTTACAAATGGTAAAATTGTAAATTATTGCTTATGAATTATTTAAGCAAATGAAATAAAAACACTATGGAACACCGTCTAAGTTTGTGCAAAAAGGTAATAGCTCTGCTAATCGTTTCTGATGATCATTCTAATGCTTTTGTTTTAACTTCATATTGCTTATTTTTATGTATATCATTATATATAATTTCTTAAAACTGTACTGAAACAAATGATGGTTGAAAACTAATGAAATATTTCAATACATAATTTACAAACAAGGACAGGCTTTACTGAAACAGCAAATTAATCAATGTGTTAAAAAAGAAGTCATTGGATCAATGTAAATTATGTAAATCATTGAATCAATGAATTTGTCGTTGAATCAATAAATTACTTATTGGTAAAAACATTTCACTGAATCAATGAATTAACGAATGTATTTACCACGGAAGTATTGATTTGATGATTAAGTCAATTGTATATTCATTGAATCAATGAGTTCGTCTTTCAGCCCATGAACGAATCATTGGGGTGATCAGTTAATCAGTGAATCAATTCATTATTTATTGAATCAATGAATTAATCAATTAACCATTGAAGCAATAAATTTATCGTTGAATCAGTTAACCAAAAAGCGAATCAGTAAATTAATCATATAATCTGTAAACTTATTACAGAATCAATGAATTATCCTTGAGTCAATGAACTAATCAATGAAATAATTACTGTAACAATAAATATATTATTCAAGCAATAAGTTATTCATTGAATCAATGAATGCATCATTAAAGTAATTGAATCATTAAATCTAAAACTAATCATTAAATCAATGAAGTAGTCATTGAAACAATGAACGAATTATTGAATTAATGAAACATTGAATCTACAAATTATTAGTTAAATCAATAAATTAATCATTTAGTCAATGAATTAACCATAAACGAAATGAAGTAATTAATGAAGCAATGAACTACATACTAAATCGATTAGTTAAACTGTGAGTTATTGAAGCAATGATTTAATCATTTTATTATAAAATAAATGAAATAATCACTACAATTATTGAAGCAATAAGTTAGCCATTAAATCAATGAACTCATCAGTAAAGCAATAAGTCAATCATTAAATCTAAAACTTATCACTGAATCAATAAACTAATCACTATATCAATGAAGTAGTTATTGAAACAATGAACTAGTTATTAAAATAATGAAGCATTGACTCAACAAATTATTAGTTAAATCAATCAATTAATCATTTGGTCAATGGATAAATCATACAAGCAATCAACTAATAACTAAATCTATGTATTAATCTGTGATTTAACCATTGTGCCAAAGATTTTATCATTAAATCAATGAAACATTCCTTGATTAAATTAACTAATCATTAAATCAATTAATTAATCATTGAAGTGATAAATTTATCATTGAAGCAGTTAAGCAACCAATCAATTGAATCAATAAGTGTATTACAGAAGCCATGCACCTATCACGGATTGAATAAACCAGTCATCGAATCAATGAACTAGCAATTGAACCAATTAATAAACGATTAAAGCAATTAATTGTCTATTCAATCAATAAGTTATTTATAAAAGCAATAAATTAGCCGTTTATTTAGCCAACCGTTCATTAAATCAGTAAATTATTCATGGAAGTAATGAAATAATGATTTAATCAGCGAGTTCGGCATTGAAATAATTAATCAGCCATTGCAGTAATGAATTAATCAATAAATGGATTCAATGATCCATAAATTATTCATTGAAGTAATGAAATAATCATTTAACTAATGCACTTGGCATTGAACTAATGCACTAGACAACTAACTCAATGGATTATTCACTGAAACAATTAAATAACCATTGAATCAATCAATTAACCATTGACTAAGCGAGTAAATTAGTATTATTGTAGATAATAGTAGAGTAGTATAATAAGACCGATTATGGCCTATGGGCTAGGTTTTAAATAAAATTGGAATCAAATGATTAAAGCAATCAATCAATCATTGAATTTCACGTGTCTATCGTTTTATTGGTAATTCAATCAGCCATGGTATTAATAATTTCATTAAGCATTGAATTAATCACTGAATTATTGAAGTTAAATTAATCCGGTAACAAACTTTTGTTATTCTTTCATTGGAATTGGGAATTAAAAATTTTTCAGTGTAGAGAATGTGTTTAGCATACTTATGCAAAACAGTATGGCAATTTTATTTATGAACGTCAAAGGAATCCTAATTAGCCGCTTTTAGAGAACATTTGCTATGAATGGTAATCGAAAGCAAAAGTCATTACTTCTTTTCTTGTTCGGCATTGTGTGCTAAAATTGTAGCATTGAAATTATACAAAAATCAAAAAGGCAATATTAAAAATTCGAAATAAAATTTAATTCAGTTATTCTATTTTTAAGTCCGATTTTTGCTGACTGAAATATTGAGAATAAAAAGTTTATTTGAGAAAATTTTTAAGATCGGCCAGCTTATTGCTAAAAACTGCAGACAAAAGAGTCTGTTGAACGGTAATTTGTTATATATAATCAACATCTATAACTCGGGACTGATGAGGGGTGTTGCAGCCACGAAACTATATGAAGTTGACCCCCAGCTTTAGTCTTAGTTTTACAATTTACGAGTAATAAATTTATTTTTAGCACTAACAAGTTAAATAAAGTTGGGATATCAAATTATTCTAGTGATGAAAATTTATATTCCTAAAAAACTGTTTTGCCTGTTTCTATTTAGGGTGTCTAAAATTCGTTTTCAATACTTCAACATGCCGGCAAGTGGTTTGGTTTTTGTTTTAATCTTAGCTTTTACAACTGATGTATAAAATCTGCCGTGAGCTTAAAGAAACACAAGGTACCAACCATTGTCGTTGTCGCACATGTCATAAAATAAGGTGTGATAAAATTTCATTATTTTTAATAAACAATAATTTTTCAATAAACATAAATAAAAAAAAAACAAATATGCAAATAAACAAATTTTTATGATTAACATTTTATGGTTTTATCAAGAAACAACAGCAGCAGTTCCACAAGTTTATTAAAGTAATTTTAATAAATACAGGAAAGTACCAACAATCAAAATGATAATGGATTGGCTTTCATTCAATTTGTGACCAAAGTCGTTTGCAGTTTTTAGATATAAACGTGGAAGATAACTAGCTTTTTAAACGAAATACATTGGTAGAAGTCTGTAGAAGCGAACACATAAACGCAAGCGCAATAAATGAACATCAGATAAAAGGAGAAGTATTGAAATGCATATTTTCGCAGCATACTTTTCTTAACCCGGCATTTAGACGGGAAAGTGTTTTCATTAAATTTTTGTATATGTATTATGAATAAAAATTTCAATTAACTCTGTGACTTTCATGAAAATGTCTTGCTCAATTTCAAAGGAACGTGAAAGTTTATTTTGAAAATGTCGTCAAAGCGAAGAGTTGCAAGTATTAAAGTTTTGTTTACTACTGAAATAGAATTGCCAAGACTACTTCAAACATAAATTTATGGGGCAACATTCGAAAATAATTTTTATGGCTAAACTTTTATTAGTTAATTTAATAATTATCACTACAAATATACTTCATTTGTGTTCTTTATTCATATTTGCTGTAAAAATGTTTTAAATATTTTCTAATGTACAAAATAATTTAAAATTCACAATTATTATTCTACTGCAATCCTGAAAATTTGTATGTGCGGTGGAGTAGGCAACCCTGTTTACTACCTTGTCACTTTACTTTCCGGAAAATTTTGCTGAAAGCTGAGTTAAAAGTTAGAATACTGTGAGTGTGTTAGTAAAAAAGTGTGAGTGTATTGCAACTTTCAGGCATTTACTTTCCCGTCTAAATGACGGGTAAGTTTAATTTCAAAACTCGTTTCTTTTCTTTTTCATTGATGGTTTTGGGACCATATGAGCATGCGATTGCTTAAAAAAAATGAAAGCTAACAAGTAGTGGTCCAGTTTCTGCTGACAAAATATTTGTTTAATGTGACCACTACTTTAATCGTTTAAAAACCATTTAAGGCAAAAAAATATCTCAAATTTTGCATGGCTAAGTTTTAAACACAGCAAAAGGTTTTGCAAATTTTTTTTCTCAAGGATGTTAACAGATTTCACACACGTTTGCATTGCAATAAAAAAAACTTTTTTATGACACACAGTGGTTTAAAATGACCTACATTACATTAATTTTACAATTTCTTTGTTGGTTTTTGTAGCTTTTAATTTTAAAAAATTTATATAACCTTTTTCTTCACCCATAAGTTGAGCACAAATTAAAAGAAAACACTGGCAAACATGTAATACCATTTCATTTGCATTAAATGGTTGTTTAAAAAAATTTGTTGTCTTCTCTTTATAAAAAAAAAAGTCAGCAGTGATACAAATCAGCTTAAAGCATTTAAAACGTGATACGTTTTAAAACTAAATGTGGCAGTGAGGGAGGGAGGGAGGGAGGTAGGTAGGTAGGTAGACTATTTGAAGTCCAGTTTATAAATTAAAACAATTTAAAGATATCTCAAACAACAACAACAACATTATTAAAATGCAAGAAAAACTTGTTGCAAAAACAATTTGCCTGCAATTAAAAGGTACAATATATGAGTATATACATATAACAAGTGATAAAAAAAAAATTGTAAATTTGCATAAATAATGACAGTACAATATGTTTCGCTCAACAGGCAAAAAGAAAAGATAAAAAAGCAGAAATGGTAATTGCAATTGCAATAAAATTTCCATTCAAATTAATGGGCTTACATAAAAATACCCGGTACTGGAATACATATTTTTAAAACGTTTGCCAAAACAAATTTGGATGAGCAAACATCATGTATAGTTTTGCCATAAATAATTCAGTGGCAACTCTGTGAGACTAAAAATCGTAAGCAGGCGTGTTCTCTAAGTCGAACGTGTTTCAAAACGAGCCAAAATGGCTATTTGG
The DNA here is from genome assembly GCA_963662145.1 of Sturmia bella. NCBI lineage: Eukaryota > Metazoa > Arthropoda > Insecta > Diptera > Tachinidae > Sturmia > Sturmia bella. The sequence continues at coordinate 68,089,620 of OY759170.1, read as the reverse complement.
TGTCTACGACTTACGCGATCAGTCGTGCTACGATACAAAGTTATTTTCATTAACTTGAACATCGAACATAGAAAATTAGAATATGCTGCCTGTTTCATGATTTCGAACCTGCTCGAGCGTTCGCATAAATACATGTAGGACAAAAACAAAATCTGGAAATTTGTTTTTGTTTTATGTTTAATTTTTTTATGCAAACGTTCGAACAGCTTCGAAATCGTGACCGTTTAGAATGTCTAAAAAAGTTTCCTGGATAAATCATATCATAATACAAGCAAAAATATATGTAAATATATAGCAATTTAACTTAACAATTTATCCACTTGAGTTGAGTTGAGTTCTCCCATACAAAAATGGTGTTCTATATTTTCCTAATGCTCCTAACTAGCAGTAGAATGCTTCTGGAAGAATTAAATGGTACCAGCAACTCCCAGTAATTTTTTTTCTTGACAGTTTTCCAATACACACCCATCTCACACCTCTTCTTCTTAGAGAAATTGCGCAACTTAAGCTCTGTGTCCTTAAGCAACAACCGCCTAAAACACTTTAAATTCTTTTCAGATAAATATTTTGAAGTCCCAAGCGTAATAACATCAGATGACGATTTAATTTCATTGAATATTATTACCGGTAAAAGTCGCTTTTGAAATATTACAAAGTTCAAAGTGGACCGAAACATAATGGGCCATAACTATAGACATCGAAAAAGTATGCTTTAAACAATTTTAAGTCACTGCTAAATAAAAGTAAGCTTTTCGTCTACTATAAACGAGAAAAAGCCTACTTTACACGCAAAAGTTTTCTCTAAACTTAAAACTAGCAGAAGTTGTCTTTAACTTATTTAACAGCAGCTTTGCTCAAACAAATGTCACTTTTTTATGTAAAAGCTCTTTACTGTAATTTTTTTTTTTTAATTATTTCTGTGTTAAGTTTATTAGGCTCAATAATTATATAAGAAAAAGTTCGAATAATAGAAATTAATTTTTTTTTTTAAGTTAAATAATTAAATTAAAGATTTCTTAATAATTATTACTAATCAGCATTTTCTTTAAGCTCTTACTTTTATTCAATTCGCTTTGATGTTTTCTGTTTACTTACTAATATAATCTTATGTATGTATATTTATGTAGGTGTGTGTTTACATGTATACATAATTTTTGAGAGTCATCTCATTAGAGATGGGAATTTACTTAAATTTGTAAGAGCTCGTATGATAAATAGCTTGGCATTTTCGATAAATAATGTGGCACCCATTTAAAGCTGATTCAGCTTAAAGTCAACTTTAATTTTAACTAAAGTTAGAAAAAAGTTAGCAACACCTTTTAAAATTTAAGTTGTTTCTAAAAAGAAGCGAGTTTAGTGTTTGACTATAGTTAAGGTTCATTAATTTTATCAAAATAAATCGGAGTTTATCGATACCCTTAGATTTTTTTGTGGAACAAAATTTCTGAAAATGACCAAATGATTTACTCAAGTCGGCCTACAATCCAAATATATCAGGCAAGCAAATTGTTTCGAACCCAGGCCATAACCAATTGCATGCCACCTGAGCTCTTCATTACTGACTGTCTATATTTAATCTTCTGTTGATCAACTTTCAATTTTATCATTGCATTAAGTTTATCGGGCTCAAGTTCTTTCTACATTATTTTTGTGATTGATATTAATTAAATAAGACCAAGAAGACATCAAAGACATTTAGCAGGGTGGACAACTGGTTGTTTCCAAGCCGCCGCCACACTTTCTCGTCAGCACTCGTCCTTGAACTCAGGGGCTCATGTTTTTCAAAAGCGACACTCAAGCCACTCTGTCACCCAGGATGTTGTTTGTTTTCTGTCTAAATTTTTAATTATATCAAACAACTAGTTGTCCACCCTGCTAAATGTCTTTGATGTCTTCTTGGTCTTATTTAATTAATATCAATCAGAAAAATAATGTAGAAAGAACTTGAGCCTGATAAACTTAATACAATAATAATTTAATATAAATGTATTACAATACCTTAGTTCAATGAAATCAAAATTTCAGTAAAAATAATAATTATATTTAAAAAAATAGTAATTATATAAAAAAAAAAAAATAATAATTATATTTAAGAAAAAGTTCGAATAATGAAAAATCGAATAATTTAAATTTTATCACTATTTTTTCTGTTGATTAGAATATATGTATGTAATTTATAATCTCTCACCAACATCCAATTGACTCCCAACTGATTTCTTTGTTTGCTGCTATTGCATCAGTGATAACAACGATTTCAAACTTTTCGCCAGATCCAGCGATTTTTCAGTATTAATTTTAACTTTATAGTCGAACTATATCATTTATCATTGTTAACAATTTTATCAGGCATGAGTTCGATTTTTCTACCTCAAAATTGAGACTGAGTTTTCCAGAATAAAACAGAAAGAGAAGTGAAGTTAAAAACTTATTGGCTGTGGAGCACACCATGGCTGTTTCACGTCCATCACAACGATCATCAGCACCCAAATTGTTTCACACTCGGGTTATAAGTAATTGCGTACTGTTTTTAAGCAGCACCAAAAAAAAGTAATTTTTCTCAATTCTGAGGGAGTACAATCGAAAGCTCGATCAAGTAATTAACAAGTGTTAATCATAAAGTTAAATTAATATGAACTCGTATATGAGTTGATTTTCCCAACATTACAAAACATTTAACTTAAAATAAAAAAAAGAACAAAGTTGAATGAAATACATACATTTGAAGAAAGTACTACAAAATCTATTGAATTATAAAATCTATTAATTCAGGTCCAAAAATGAACCTTTTCAAAAAGGACCTGAATTAATACATTTCAATTGGCTCTTAAAGCAAATAAATAATTAAGTTCATATTTGAATTATAAAATCGTTATCAAAACCATTTCGAATAATTTGTGTGGCAGGCATATTATATAGTTTTTCGATTTTATTCAGTTATCTTTATATTAAAAAAAAATATATATATAATAATATTATTATGTTTTTAGGTTTTTATTTTTTCTAATACACTCTGCAAATTTGTTGTGTCTACAAAACATACGTACGTGGCATTAATAAACAAGAACTATCATCTACTTGTGCTGCTTATGTCATTTACATGAATTTGTATTTTGGCCGTAAAATTTACCATATTTTCTACTGATAACTGAGTGGCCTAGACTTGAAAAATGTGCAATAAATTTTGTTCTCCCCCTCCACCGCACACGCCCAGTTAACAAAAGGTTTAAACGAAAAATGTGTGCCTGTGTTTGTTGAGCATTTTAATTTTGTATTTTTAAGCAAAATTTTCGGTACAATGTAGAGATTATATTTTGTCTTAGAAATATTTGTTAAATACAATCACGGCTTTATTTGGCAATAAAAAAGTATTTGCATATTGTTGGATTTTTTTCTATTTGTTTTTTTTTTCTCAAAGAAATGTTAAGAAAACAAAAACACAAAATTACTCCAACTGGTTTTTTAAATTAATATTATTAATTCAGTCAAAAGGAAAAAAAAAACTTAAAAAAAAAATTTCAATAAAAAGAACATTTGTTGTAATTTTATGAAATCGTGGCCAAGAGCCAACACACATCTGTGTACGAGTATGTGTATATTACCAAAAAATAGTTTCCTATTTTTCAAAGACCTTTGATTATTTATTTACTTCAGCAAAAATAATTTATTATGCTTTTATAACTAAATTCACCAAAAAAAAAAAAAATTTTGTTTTTGCTTGTATAATTTCAGCCAAAAGCTGGCTTCGAACCAGACACAGCCTCACTCAGAGAGAAAGTTATACTCAATCCGGCTGAAAAATGGCGCATATTGAAAAATATTACCATAATTTCGTTTGCTTTTATGGTACAATTCACAGCATTTCAGGTAAATTTCTTGTTGAGTTTTTTTTAATAAATTTAAATAAATATATGTATATTTTTTTGGTATTTTTGTCTTTCTTTCCATTAGGGTACAGCAAATTTACAGTCATCTATAAATGCGCAAGATGGTTTGGGAACAGTGTCGCTCAGCGCCATTTATGCGGCTCTGGTGGTTTCTTGTATATTCCTGCCCACTTTAATTATTCGTAAATTGACTGTGAAATGGACTTTGGTATTCAGTATGCTGTGCTATGCCCCCTACATTGCCTTTCAACTATTTCCAAAGTAATTACATTTTGAATTTAAATATATTTTTCAGTTTTTTAATTGAGTTTTTTACATTTTATAGATTTTACACTTTAGTTCCTGCTGGTATTCTAGTCGGTTTAGGTGCTGCTCCCATGTGGGCCTCCAAGGCCACATATTTGACTCAAGTAGGTCAAGTATATGCCAAAATCACAGAACAGGCTGTTGATGCTATTATTGTGCGATTCTTTGGCTTCTTCTTTTTGGCTTGGCAAACAGCTGAATTGTGGGGAAATCTTATTTCCAGTCTGGGTAGGTTTTAATGTTAAAACACTATACAAAAAAAATAATAAAATAACAATCCGCTGGACACAATGTTAAAAACCATATAAAATTACGACCTGGATTCTAAGCAATTTGGTTGCGGATGAGTATCGTAGGGGACGTGAAACAGGCATGGCATGTGCCTCAGCCAGGGCTGGGCAGTATTTGAAATACATGTATTTGAAATACGTATTTAAAATACAAATACGTATTTTGTATTTGTATATGTCTCACGAATGTATTTGTATTTTGTATTTTAAATACTAAGCGCTTGAGTATTTTGTATTTCAAATACTTGTGCTCTCAAAAATACATTTTTCAAAATACATTTTTAATTTATGTTAGAAAATATGCGCTAAAAATTATTCCCTTCACACATCAACTAAAAGCGCAACACTTTGTTGCTGTTTAATTTCCAAAAAATGGCAATAGTACAATTTAATTACCAAATGCAAAGTACCTGTGTAAAGTAAACGCAACTGAATGCATACACATTGAGAAAGTCGCTAAGCTTTCAGAAAGTTAAACAATGAACAAATAAAACATAAGGAAAAAACAGATTTTGACATTTTGATCTAAAACAAGAAGAGAAAAAAAATGTCGAATCAGATGTTGACTTGGATAGACTTTATATAGTCTTTGGTCAAACGTTTTTTCATTGTCACTTCATTCTTAATTCCGTTATTTCTCTTTCAATAAAATATCGTTTTTAATAATAAATCATTAGGTTTTTTTGTTAGCTGGGTTTCTTTATTGAGCACCTCCATGGATGAATTGGTAGATTGGTAGACAGTCCTACTAAGAGTCCCCGAGGTCGCAGATTCGATTCCTGCCGAAGGCTTTGGGTGTTTCTGCAGACAAGCCAAAAGCTTTGCAGTTTTGTGTTTGTTAAAAAAATAAATTTAAAAAAACTGATTAGCATCAGCGAAATGTCGGCGGCATATCGACGGCTGTAAAAGACAGAAAAACATTTGTGAGGTCATTTGTGTATTCGGCATTAAGAGGTTGTTTGTGTGATACCACACTTGAAAATCTGGTGTTTATGAATGGAAATAAAAACTTTTTTGATTAAAAGTATTTTGTATTTTAAATACATATTTTTCTTACACTGTATTTTGTATTTCAAATACTTGCTTTACTGCATTCCAGTATTTCGTATTTTAAATACGTGGAGAAAAAATATTTGTATTTTGTATTTTAAATACAAAACTTTCATGTATTTCGTATTTAGCATTTTGAATGCATTAGAGCATGTATTTTGCCCAGCACTGGCCTCAGCCAATAAGTCTTCAACCTTATTTTTCCTGTCTTCTTTGAAAATGTTAATCAATATAATTTTAGCTTTCAATCAATCCAAAAAAAAAAAAAAAAAAACTTTCTCAAAACTGATGAAGTAAAGATTTAACTAAATCCCGATAAAGAAAAAACATATACTTCTACTATAAGGTTAAAGTAATATGTTTACAACTGTTTAGGAAAACTTTATATAAGTTACAAAAACGGTTGGCGTAGAGGTGTACAAATTCGGATGAAAGTTGACAAGAAGTATAAAATTCGCAAAGAGGTTTGCCAGAAATAGAGTTCGCGGTTTTAAAAAGGTTAAATAATTGCAACGAACACAACTGGTTCAACAGCGCGAAAACCTCTGAACAAGTAGCAAAATACAATAACAGACATAAAAACTTAACAAAAAAAATTTAATTTAAAGACTTCAAAGATACAAGTGAAATTCGGCACACTGTGTAAGCCTGTAAAGTTATAAATATGTAGTTGATTTATAGTTTCTTAACAAAAAATATATTTTCGCAAAAAAAGGCTATGCAGGAGGAAGTCGGCAACCTTTACTAAGTTAAGTGTAATTTGGCTTAAGCCTGTCATTTCACAAATATTTGCTTAATTTTTTTTAAGACATTCTTACAAAAAAATTATGTTCTAAACTAAAGGATATAGTGTGGGAAAAAAGTCATGCTGTTTTGCTGGTTGAAGAGTAATTGAGTCCAGTGTTTAGGCCAGTCGTGTCACAAACAATTGCCTTAGAGCTCTTAAATAATTTCCTAAGAAATATATATGTATGTACCAGTGTTCCCAGGTCAATGTATTTCTTCCCCCCAGAAAAATTTTAAAACCCCCTAAAATTCATTGTTTTTCTACAAAATCCCCCTAAAAATTTTTGGTGAACATTCTGCTTTAATTTGCGAATCACCAATATTAATGCATTGACAATGCGGAAAATGCATAAAATTGTTAAGCTTTCCCCAATTAAAAAGAAGTAAAAACTAACTAATTATATGTATTTTTCAGTGCATATCTTATGATTATAGGATATATTATAAATTTTTGATTTATTTGTATTCACATATTTTGAGATCTAAGCACATATTTATAGGCAGCTGGAAATTGTTATCTGCGTATCTAGAAAAACATAAGTTTCTCCAAAAATATTAGAAGTTGCTAAGTCTTCTTCGCTCTTTACGTTCTTTTGAAATTTTCGTAAAAAGAGTTTCAATTTTGCCAAAGATTCTTAGATATTTTAATTTTCCCAATTCTTAAGAAACAGAAAAACTTCAAAGAAATGACCCATAAGGAAAAAATTCATTCCACTCAACAAAAAAAGTGCTTAAAATTACCAGATGCAAAATTATGTACTTGAAGTTACCAGATGAACATAAAATATCTCATCTAATTTTTCTTTAAAAATCGTTAAAGTCTTGAAGTTGAAAAATCTTCTAACTCCTGCCATTTTACCATTCAACCAAACACAGAAATCCCCTAAAAATATCTCAAAAATAAATTGTTCCCCCTAAACTTTTCCCGAAAGAATTTAACACCCCAAATTCACCCCTAAAAGAAAAAAACCCCCTAAATCTAGGGGGAATCCCCCTAAACTGGCAACACTGGTATGTACATATGCTCAATAAATTTTCCTAAATTAAAAAAAAATATATTTTCTAAAATAAAGAATATTCGCAAGAAAATCATGCTCCTTTACTGATTTAAGCAAAATTCTGCAAAGTGTTTGAGCTTGTAATCTTACAAATTGTTACTATATAATTCTTCAAAAAAATATAAGAAAATTTATTTCCATAAATAAAGGACATATGGGAGCTAGTTATGCTGTTTTACTAATTGAGGTGAAATTTGGCGCAGTGCTTAAGCGTGTAGTTTCACAAATAGTTGCATTAAAATGTTTGAAAAATTTTGATAGAAAAAAATTTATTTTCTAGAATGTAGGATATGTGGGAGGACACAATTGAAGCAATTATGAAAAACTCTCGACAATTATGAAAAATGAGAAAACTTACTTAAAATAAGCTGAAAAAAAAGCGCTAAACGGTTGGTATGAACACAACAGTACTTTTGCAGAATAAAAAAATTAAGCTTAGCTTGGTGTGAAGATGTCTTGCAACAAGACTTTTTAAGAGCTTTTAATGGTTTGTGGTATTTTTGAAAACAATTAACAAAGGCCAATGTAACAAATGAACAATTCGTTTTGCTTGCAATAGTGTGTGAAAGACTACGTAATTTTGACTTTAGAGCGCATAGCTCCAGCTCTGATTTTAGTAATTTCTCAGCCCATTTTATGTTTAAGATTAAAAATATACAGACAGTAAAAACAGGTTTGTGACCGAAAAGGGTGCTGTGATGGCAAGTGTGGCAGCTTTGAAACAATAAGATGTATGCCAGCGTATCACAACTTCGCTTTATTTGAATGCTCAACATAATATCAGTCAAAGCCCGTTTAGCGAAAACTGAAATATGTTGCATATAAATAAATTTTTGAGCTCTCAAAAAAAAAACATTGTGATCTGTTGATTTTGAAATTGAAAGAATGTTGTTCTCCCTTCAATTGCAAGTATATTAATTATGTCATTTTATTTTTCTTAGTACTTTCTAGTGGAGCTCATGGCGGCGGAGGCGGCGATGCCAATAATACCATTTCCGAAGAAGATTTACAATTCTGTGGTGCGAATTTCTGTGTGCACGGCTCAAGTGGTCACAGCAATTTGGAACGGCCACCAGATCATGAAATTTTTGAAATCTCCATGATCTATTTGTCTTGTATTATTGCTGCTGTTGCCATAATCGCCTTCTTTTTGGATCCTCTCAAACGTTATGGTGAGAAACGTAAAGGTTCTCAATCTGCACAGGAATTATCCGGCATGGAATTATTGTCGGCCACTTTCCGTCAAATGAAGAAACCGAACCAACAGCTGCTCATTCCCATCACCGTTTTCATTGGCATGGAGCAGGCTTTCATTGGTGCTGATTTTACACAGGCTTATGTATCCTGTGCCTTGGGCATTCATCAGATTGGTTTTGTGATGATTTGCTTTGGTGTTGTTAATGCCGTCTGCTCGATTTTGTTCGGCTCCGTCATGAAATACATCGGCCGTACGCCAATTATAGTTTTGGGTGCTGTAGTGCATTTCACTCTGATCACTGTTGAGTTGTTCTGGCGTCCCAGTCCTGACAATCCCCTAATCTTCTATGCCATGTCCGGCCTGTGGGGAGTTGGCGATGCTGTGTGGCAGACACAAATCAATGGTTTATATGGTCTCTTATTCAGGCGCAACAAGGAAGCTGCCTTCTCCAATTATCGTCTCTGGGAATCGGCCGGCTTTGTGATTGCCTATGCCTACGCCACCACATTGTGTGCGCGCATGAAACTCTACATTTTATTGGCTGTGTTGACTTTAGGTTGCATTGGTTATGTAATTGTTGAAATTCTATACAGAAGAAAGGTAAAGTGATGCTTTTAGAGCTTTTTGTTTTGCAACATGCTTTTCAATGACAATTGTTTTCCTTTGCTTATCTTTTCTTAGCAACGTAAACTCAAGAAACAAGAAAAGGCTGAACAAGCTGAAAAGGAGCAAGAGGCCGCTGCTGCCAAGGCTGCTGCCGAGGCTAATGTCAATGGCACACCGGAAGTGGAGGAGACAGATGATGAATTGGATGATCTCGAAGAAGATATTGTAGTCACACATTTCTAACAAAATAGACAGCCCATTAAAACACACTCACACACACACACACACACGCACACAAGCACAAACACTAACAAACTTATTATTAATTGAAAAAGAGCTGTTTAAAGCTTTTGTTTTAACAAGTATGGTATGTCTTATACAATTCTAACAAGATAAAAGCTTTTCTAGGCTTTAAGCTTTGTTTTAAGTAAACTTGTACAATTTCATTTCTCATAAAATTCAAATGAAACAAATTCTTAAGCAAAAACTTTTGAAGAACTTATGTATATGTATATAAAAAAAAAAAATCTTTTCTCTAAGTGCAGACAAAAACTTTTGTTAAATATTCGATAAGAACCAACAACAACAAAAATCAAAGTCACAAACTGACTCAAACAAGCGCAAAAAAAACAAATCGAAATGTAGTGAAAATAGTAAAATTTCATTGGAAAATAAACTTTGCCTTCTACCCTCTGTCCCTCTGTCCCTCTCTGATCCTTCAATCTCACGCGACAACTTTTCCATTTCGGCCAAAATCAACTATGCAATGTTTCTTCGTTTCCCCACCCCTGTATCATCATTGTATTGCTCAGTATTATGTTAAGTTTTAAGAAGCTTTTTAACTAACTTTACTTAGTTCTTCTTTCTGCTTTCGACAATTTTACTTTCAAAAAGAAAAAAAAAAAGTCATACCATCATTTCCATGTTTTATTTCTGGCTGTTTGTTTTACTATTTTCGCGACACTTCTCTTCTCTATTTTTGAATCACTAGTTTAATTATATACAATTTTATTTTATTTAATTTGTTCTTTTTATTATTATTATTATTAATTTTCTTTCGAGGGAAAGCTTTTTCCTAAACTTTAATTTTTTTTATTAGTTTTTAGCTGTTTTAAAATAATCAAACAGCAAATTATTTAATTAAGTAGTCATTAATTAAAAAATTGTATTAATTTTATTTAAAAAAAAAAATTGTGTTTTGTTTATTGTGATCGAAATTACTTTTACATAATTCGCATAATAAAACAACTCATTTACCGAATAAACGCAATTTAATTAAAAAAAAAAGAAACAAACAAAAACAAAATCAATATATTATAATAAACCTGTATGAAATTTTCACATTGTGAATTAAATATGATACATGAGACATGTAAATATTTAAGAAATGTAAGCGAAATTTATAAAAAACAAAACTTTTTAGTTTAATTACAATATTATTTTATTTTAATTATACGTATTGTGTATGTAAGAAATAAAAAAAATGTTTTTAGTTCAAAAAGTATGCAAGTGGTTTTATTTAAATGCTTAAAGCTAAACTGAAAGAAGTCCAGAGCTAGTGCAAAACCAGCTGCTCTCTTTACTCTGCTTTTTATTACTTTTAACGACAACAACACAACTGAGATCTAACGGCTTTTTCTTTTTTCTTTGTGCAGCATCATACATATTGATAAATTGCATTTTCACAAAATTTTCAAACACATTTTTTTCCACTTTTTTCCATAGTTTTATAAAAATTTTTTTACATACATACGTAGTAGACACTCTAAGCTGCATTTATATGTAATTTTTTTTCACTGAGCATACAGTTTTTATATAGAAATTTTTAATTTGAAACAGCACTTTTTCTTGTTACAATTTTTAACGACCACTTGCTACAAAGACGCGGATTTACTAGAGATGGTAAGAAATTCGTTTGATTTGACAGGCATGGTAAATTGAGTATAATTGCTCTCTTAACTGATAGCTGATCAGGCAGACATGGGAAATGTGTGTCATGGATCATTGATTGTTGTCCACTTTTTTATCTTTGCATGCAAAAGTGTTCCCAACATTTTACTCTAAATATTTTTGGTTGCAAAAATTTGGACTCTGAATAGTTTTTAGCATTGTTAGTGTTTTTATACCTACTTGTTTTTCAGAAGATATTAATTAATTTTTGTTATTCGAACTTTTTCTTATATAATTATTTTTGTCTTAAGTTTATCAGGCTCAAGTTCTTTCGATATTATCTTAGTCTTATTTAATTAATATCAATCACAAAAATAATAGAGAAAGAACTCAAGTTCTTTCTATATTATTTTTGTGATTCTTGAGCCTGCTAAACTTAATACAAAAAAAAAAAAAAAAACAATTTCATAAGATATGTTATTAAAGCTGTTTTTTTATAGAAATAAAGTAAACAGCAGCTCATGGCGAGCTCAGATTTTGACAACTACTGGTGTTTTTACACTAACAAAAGGCAAGTGTAAGTTTGTATCTATTACAGGTGGCCGCACCCCACCCCGACTGGCTTCAACATTTTCCCGAAATTTTTCGCTCTTGACTTGTAACATTTGACAGTTTGCGTTCAGATATAATTGCTTTGTATTGTGTTCGGGAAATGATTTTCAAACATGTGTCCAAACATGAACACATGCAAGCTACACAGTCATTTTTTATATTACACTGCAATTACACGATCAAGTTTTGCTATCAAGCTTTTTTCACATACTGCTTGTCAGAATTCAATAAAATTGATAGATGTGACGTAGGCTGCACGCAATTTCATAACAATTCGTTTTCAAGATGTCATCAAGAAAAAAAATTAAAAATAGCTGCTTCATTAATAAAAGTACTATCAGAAATAAAGAAAATAAAAGAAGAAGAAAAAACCAGAGGGCAGAAAGGAAATACTGGGTGAAGCCCTTATTAGTAAGAAGGTTGGTAAATATTTAAAAATTATAATGAATGTAGATATGCTCTATAAATCGCAGCACATCATTATAATTGTTGGCTTTGCACGTAAACATTTTTATTTCTGTTTAATTTTTATCACTTTTATTTGCAACTTTCAAACAAAACAAAAAAATATTTGCAGACAGAACGAAAAAAAAATTGTTGTCAGCTGTTTTCTTGATTGTGACTTGATGCTCTCTATGGAAAGCAAAAATTGACATCAAGTTTGCATCAATTTTCAAAATTGTGAGTGTATTAGTAAAAAAAAGTGTGAATGTATTAAAACTTGAAAGGCAAAACTTGATCGTGTAACCCCCAAGTTAAAGAAGAGGACTACGAAACGACCTGCATTTGCAGATTTGTCAGAATTTTAGCGTATAAGTTGTAATTTGACAAATATTCCATACCAAAAAACAGCATAGAAACCCCCCCCCCCCCAAGTTTGACAATTGCAAACACAAAAATGCAAGAATATTATGACCAAGGTCCCTCAATACCAGGTAATCGCATAGCTACAACAAATACAACATCAACAAACATTTTGTTTGAAGAAATCTTTAATATCTGTCACCAATTTGTTCGTATTTGTGTTGTCTATTTCGACAGTTCTTTAGGCTAAAAGCAGTAGTCAGCTGGACTTGTAAGGCTACCTGGTATCGAGGTACCTGGGTTAAAAGGCGAACCCGTTACAAGTGACCGCAGCCCAATTTGTTTCAACATTTTTCCACGATTTTTATGTTCTGAGTTGTCAAAGCCGACAACTCGAGAGAAAAGGTTGAAGCGACTTGAATGGCGACCACCTGTAGTTGATTCGTCTTGGGCCCTGCTAGTGAAAATACTGTCTGAAAAATACTGTAACATAAACAGAGCTCGCTTAGCGAATGAATGAAGGAGTAAATTTGCCCTGGGAAACCCTGACAAATTCTCCAAAATTAACGGCTTGTATTATTGATGTTTAGTGTCTGCAGACTACAAGTTCTATTTTATGTAATTCGATAATATAATCCGAAATATAATCCGAAATTCGGTAGACTGATGGCATATACGCAAAGCTGTTTAACGATTAAACGAAATCAAAAATGGTATACAAATTTTAAGCAAATTTTTTTGTGTGACAAGAAAAATTCCCCGAGTTTAATTGTTTTGGCGATACTTTTATTTCTTTAGATTTTTGGCAGAGCTCAAAAGACTTATATTTTAACAGCAATAAAATGTAAAACTAAATGCTAGTCTAACGATATCGAACCCATTCGTTCGTCGATTTTTGTAATGCGTGTACAAATTTATTTATGATGACAAAATTGAAGTGGCAAATTTTGTGTTTTCGAATATTAGAAATTTCCAAGTTTGCTTTTACTTTAACTCCAAGTTCATCGATATCGAACCTGTTTGTTCGTTCTCACGAATACAGTCACTGGCGGCTCTTCAAAATTTATCCACATTTTTGTGTTTCTTGACTTTATATTAAAAAAAAAAAAAAAATAACAAGTTATGAGAATTTGTGTTTGTTTTCCGCACAAATACACGAAACAAAATTTATACACGTTTTAGAAAAACATGTAGTTTTTTATTTCTGGGTTTTTTTTTTTTTTTTTTTTTTTTGTTAATTTATTTAACTGCCGATTTTTCTAGAACGTACTTAAATTTTGTTTCCTGTATTTTTGTAGAATATAAAAACAAATTTTCATATTTTGTTATTGTTTTGAATACAAATTAAAGAATGAAAATTTTTTTTTTTGTTTTACAAAAAAGGGCCGTAAACGTTTTTATGCGAACGAACGAACGAAAGAACGAATAGGTTGGTTATCGATAGTTCATAGAAAATATTGAAATTTAATTTTGCTCTCTGTTAATTACATTTATGCCAACGTACGAACTGATTCGACATCGATAGACTGACAGCAAAATGCCATCAAATTCACTGGAATTATGGTTTTAAATTAAAATTTGTTTTCATTTAAGGAAATTTTAGCATAAATAAACTTAAACATTACGTGGTTTGTGGTTCAGTCAAAATAAGACAAAATAAAGTCAGAAAATACAAAAACCCAGTTAAGTATAAAACTACAAAACAATTGTTTCGTCTTCGACAGATTTCGTATTTTTGCGACGTCGTGAGGACTTAATTTTCGACAGCACACTGTAGGCCTGTTGGATCTCAATAAAACGTTGATTCGCAGCCGCTTTTTGCGTCTCATCTTTGACTTTATCCGGATGATGTTCCTTCGATAGTTTTCTATAGGCAGCTGTGATTTCAGTTTGTGAAGCAGTCGCACTCACACCCAGAATCTTGTAGGCATTACGCTCACCATCGACATCCATGGACTCGAAAATTTCCTTCCAAGTTTCATACCAGCCATGGTGCTGGGCATAATTGTAAGTGTCTTTTAAGGCCTGTGCAATGTCGGTCCACCAAGCGGAAGCCAAAAAATTTTGAAATGCCTCGTGTATTGGCACCTCATTGCCGTCCTCATCGGATATGGTACCATTAAAGTACAGAAAACAGCCCCACAATGAAAAGTAAAAACATAGAGCAGCAGTAAATTTAATAGATCTTTCCGACTTGCTGCGCCTTTTGGGAGGTGTGCGCAGCCACTCCTTGGAGTAGTGGTCGAAAACCAAACTTGCAGCCAAAGCGGTGATAAGAAGTGTATACGTTTCGTCGTAAATGAAATAACGCACTGGATAAACTACGAGAGCGGCCACAAGACAGTGCCACAAAACACCTTTTTCGCGTCCTATATTGCCAACTGTCCATACGCCCACAGCCACGAACACTGGTATGAGCCAGTGCAAAAAGCTGAAGTCTATGCCCGCAAAAAGTGTTTCCGGTATGGCCATTTGATACAGTTGACCAAATAAGTAGCCTATCATCACTTCGCCCATGAAACGTTTGCCAGAATAGGGCGGCTTACGATAGTGTTGCAGTTTCTTAACGAACTCCTCTATGAATTTGGGATCTTCGTTGGCATCGCGCACGTAACTGGGTATATTAAATATTTCAAATAACCAGCCCACACCGAAATAGCCGCCCAAAGTACACCACCATACGAAGGCATGGCGATCGCGATGTAAATAGAGATGATGTAAGCCAAAAATGCCACCAAACAGCCAAAGAATATAAGCGGTCACCAGAGATTTCTGTGGTGGCAAGAAATTAGCTTCGCCTTTAAGGCTTTTGCCATTTTTTTGCAGTTTGCCATTCGTTGCAGAAATGTTTTCTTTGATCATTTTAGGTACTCTTGAACTGCATGAAAAAAAAAGAAACAGTTAAAACATTTTTCAACAAAATTTTATTCGTACCTACTTACAATTTCTTTAAATAACTACAACTTTCTCTTTTCACGTATTCTTAAGTTCCAACCATAAAATCACTTCTGTATGTACACTAGCAACAACAATTGTAAATTAGTTTTAACAACTGTAAAACACCTAAATGTTCAATACCTAAAAGCTATTAAATTTAATTGCTTTTCAGTTTCTTGCACTCAATATTTATGGATTTTAATAATCTGAATTCAAACTCTCAATTTAAAATATTTGGAATATTAACACAAGACTCCCAAATCTAATTCTTATAACTCGGCTGTTTAGTTCTTTACTAACAGCGATCTTTCTTTCAAAGCTAAACGTACCTACCAGTTTTAAAATAAGGTCAGTAGCCAGAAGAGAAATTATTTCTTTGCTTTAAGATTTCTCTCTTAAAGAATTTCACTACAAAACACCAACTTCAACTGTTAAACTTCATTTATTCACCACTTGGTTGTTGTATTAACTAAATATCCAGTAGGGATTTTAAATGGTTGACTACACTTTTGTTGCTGTCGTGTTATCATTGCAGTTTGAATTTAATGCTTTCACTAAACACCAAGAAAAAGTGACAGCTGATTTTTCAAACAAATTAAATTTGTTTTTATTAAAACTGCAATGGCTCACTTTTATCAGAATTTTGTAACTTTCCTGGTTATTTTAATATGCGCTAATGGCGCGAAGGCCATACAAGCGCGCAGTGACCGCGAACAACAAGTATCTGGGGCAGTCGCCTCATCCCGTACTGCTGACAATGCCAATGTTTACCATTACTGGGGACCCAAGGTTTTGTGTTCCATGTTGCCGGATGATTTTATCGAGTGTAACAAGCCCATTGACCACAAACTCAATAAAACTGCAAAAGAGGAAAAAGGTTACGGCTGCTTGAAGTTCGGCGGCCTTAACTATGAAGATGTGGAGCACACAAAAGTGCAATGTACGGTCTTTCCCGATATAGACTGCCATGGTCCCAGGACATTTCAACGCGATGGCATTCCTTGTATACGTTATTCGGAGCACTATTTCCTTACCACTTTACTGTACAGCTTGCTATTGGGTTTCCTGGGAATGGATCGTTTTTGCTTGGGACAAACTGGCACAGCTGTAGGCAAACTTCTAACACTGGGAGGTGTCGGCGTTTGGTGGGTAGTTGACATCATTCTACTTATCACCAACCGTTTAACACCCGAGGATGGGAGTAATTGGAATCCTTATGTCTAGCATAGGTTTTTGTGGAAACGGGAAGGAGCGAGTGGTAATGTTAACAGGTTCTAAGAAATTCATTTGTGCTGTATATAGTTTGCTTGTATTATAGAGTGTAGAAAAGACACTTTTTAACAATGTCTCATAAAATAAGGTTTAGTTGTGTAAGCTCTATTAAAAATTGTAACAAAACTGTTCACATATAAAACTGTTATCTATAATAAATTTGTAATTATGTATGTTAAAGTTTGAGTACGAGTAGTAGAAGAAATTTATCGTATTTAATCTTCTAACTTTTTTTTTGGAATCGAAACGATTTTCGATCGAAATAAATTTCTGAAACAGGTATGAATATTGCAGCCACCTGCACAGAAAACATAATTATTTACCATATATTTAAATTGATTTCAAAAATTATTTTGCCTGCGGAAAGCTGTGCATCCAGCTTCTGACATAAAATGAATTTTTGAACCAGATTGGGTATATTTTGATTGGCTTTCGATTGAATTTAAACAGGCTCTGTTATTTTGTAAGATTTTCGTTAAAGGAGACTTTCTAATCAGCATTCCAACTGTCTAACTTCAAAAGAATCTCCAGATTTTTAATGTGTAATGTTTGAAAATCGCCGCCATTTTTCAGATATTTTCAGAACACACTTAATTATGCAAGATCGCGAAAATAATTGTTACTCAACATTTAATAAGCAATTTATTAAAAATATGAGAAAAATATATTTGCGAACATCTGCATTTAAAATGTGTTGTTTTATAATGGATTGAAAAAAGTTAAGTTAATTAACAAGCCCGATAAACGTAATACAATGTAATTATTTTTCAACAACTCCAATTTATTTATTTTATTTGTAAATTTTCATTTATTTTTTATTACCAGAATCGATTAAGCAATTTTATATAACTATAGATATCTATGTAGGTGCATACGATATGCACTCTCCCTTATTACCAAAGTCGACATCGCCGTCACATTAATACACTAAAAAAAATTATGCTCCATCAAGAAGTAGCTTTCTCTAAATTATTTGGCTTGATGGATACTTTCGAAAACGAGCTGATGTGATCGACAATATTGACATTTGTTATAAGGAGGACTTTTCTCGAGCAACAGGGCCTAAACTTTATAGTTTTGGCAAACCTGCTGATATAGAACTTTCAATGCCGCAATGATCTTCACCACGTAAAATTTTGAAAAATCCCTTGTTGCCCCAATCGGTATTCCAAGAGTTGGCAATTAACCAGTAGGGAGTATCTTTCTCAACACCCCAGCCCAAAATACGTATAGCGTGGCCACCCAATTCCCGGCCATGTACATGTTGATAAACACCCTCTTTGTAGAGTATCAAATCCTCGTAGACAGTAAAAGCTCCTTCAACAGGACCATTTGTCATTAGTTCCTCCTGAATCTCACGTACATTTCTACGCACTGAATATGATTTGGCTCCAAAATGTTTATCCTTCTGATAGTCCAACTTATAAGAATTTTGACATTGGTGTTGGCAGCGTGGTGTCTTGCCATGTTCGCCGTCACAGGGTGGACGAGTGCCATTAGTATGATGCTCACAAGGGGCAATTTCGTAGGGGCGGCATCCTTGATGGCTGTCATAAGAACCTCCGCTCACAATGCCTTTGCGTGTCCAATACGCCCAGGCAGCTCCAGGGAAGCCGCCATTACAACCAAAGCCGCAAGTGTGACAACAGGAGACCAAATCATCCGCAGAGAAATGGAAATGTATTGAAGCGTTGGAATGTATGCATACCTAAGCAATAAAAGATAAGAAACTTATTAATTTCTATTTAAATTGCGAACGTTATTTGACTCCTCCATAAACAAAGAAAATATATACATACACATGAACAATACTGAATGCAAGAGGTATTGATAACGAGAGATTTGTTGAAAAATTAAATAATTTGCGTTGTTGCGCTTTTTTTTGTCAGCAACTAGGTATAGTTCTGCTAAATATTATTCATGCCCGTATATGCTTGTAAGTATGTATGTATATGTATATATAAATGAATAATTGTAAACAAATGACATGTAATCTGTTTTAATAACAAAGAACAATGACTTTAAAAATTAAATCAGGTTCTTTTTTAATGTTCATCTAATCAGAGGCCTTCCTTATTATTGAAACGCATACGTACATATATACATATGTACGTACAATTAAGTATGACCTTTAATTGAAATCACTATGAACAAACTTACCCGATCTGACATGGCTTCCACGGCACCAAATGCCCAGCAGGAACCGCATGAACCTTGATCTCTAATTTCAGTTATAGTTGGACAATTTGGCCAAGCTTTTCTGGCATCAAATTCAACTGGTAGTTCACCCTCAACCAAGCCAGCTTGCTCTCCCAACACCAATCTTTTTTCAGGCAAAGCAAACTTGTGAGCATCGGGATGTACACCCATCAATCGATGAATATGGCTTCGCGGCACTGACTTGGCAAAATTTCTACCAGGGGTCCAAGTTTTTGCTTTACTACGCACAATCTCTATAAATTCATCAGACATCAAGTCATTTTCGCTTTTTGCAGTCACCTGACCTGTGACCACCACAAGAGCAATGCAAATTGCCAAAAAATGCTTAAGCATTTTAAATCTTCTTATTACTTAAAACAATCAAGTATAATGCCGAACAACAACTAATCGATGATTAATTCTACCAAGGCAATAACGTTAAAGCGGAAAATGTCGTTTTGTAAATACAGCAGAATTAAATTAATTTACGTTGCAAGCGGCGTCACCAAAAACAATTTACTTTGTGTTAATAACAAGCAAACAATGGCGGAACACTTTTTATAGTTGCATTCATGATACAACTAGTTGTATCATGGTTGCATTTTTTACAAATGGTTGTAAAAAGAGTAGTAGATGGTAAAATGCGTTACCATCACTATTACTTTGTGCCGCAGTTAAAATAACGGTATGCCGGCTTATTCCGAAAACTTAAAATTTTAAAAACAAAAAAATGTTTTTAACGTATAGTTTACTTGATCTTTTATTTTAATAATAAATTTAATTTTAAGGCTTAAGATCTTTTTATAAAAATGTTTGTAACAAAACAAATATATTTATTTATTTCAATATTTCGCCCACAATTTGTTGGCTTCTTCACTATAAAAAATATTCCTGAAGAAGCCAACAAATTGTGGGCGAAATATTGAAATAAATAAATATATTTGTTTTGTTACAAACATTTTTATAAAAAGATTTTAAGCCTTAAAATTAAATTTATTACAAAAAAATGTTTTGAATAAATACTTTGAACACATTATTTTTTCAACACATCTAAATACAAGTTTTAATCCGATTACTCGATTCAATAATGCCAAATAGTGGAATACCGAAAATCGACTTTGACACAGAAAATCGATAGAAAATAAATTTTTTACGTTATATTTAGCAATATATGTATTATTCTAATACACAGAGTAGTCAATCGAATCGTTTATCACTCATATCACCAATCATATTTGAGACTTCTTCGAATAATTTTTGTATTTTTCACTTTCGTTTTCACAAGGATTTTTAACAAAACTATTTTTTTTTTCTCATCCTCCTTTTGGGAACAATTTAATCATTTTTCGGCTTGTTGCTTAGCCACGCTTTTAATTATTATATTTATAATTTTTTCCCGACACTAACTTTTATTTAAATTAATTAGTAATTCAACTAGTATTTTTTTTAGCACTTTATTTTAAAACACTATAAACTTAAACAGAACGAAAAATGTTAAAATTCAAATCGCAAAATTTACTGGATCTATCAAAGTTTGTCATCTTATAAACATCTATACGATTACATTTTGTCTACAAAATAAATACGTATTCTGTCAAAATTAAAACTTATAAAATTAAGTCATCTTAAAAACACCTGCGCGACTATATTTTGATTTCGCACGGCTCATATAATTTGTTATTGTTATTTAAATTAGTCACTTTTTAAGCATTTGTATGAATCGTTTTTTGGTCGTCCAACAGCGTAATCAGTGTTTGGTTATATAAGAAAGTCTTAAAAGACGCATATTGCTGACATTACCATCAGCAATCTTTCAATTAAAAAAAAAAAAAATTGTTCTGTAATTGTATTTAATTAAGAAAAAATACATATGTAATAGTTTTCTTTTTTATTATTTTAGGTCTAAAAATATGCCTGATTAATGTTTTCTGTCTTCTTGAGCCGTCTATATGCCGCCGACATTTGCTTGTTGCTAATCAACTCATCAGTAGACTCGATAAATCTTAAAATAATGTTTGGCACCCAATTACTTATTCCAATATTCTCACAAAGGAAATGAGAATCAGAAATGTTCAAATTAACTTTTAATCCAGAAAACATATTTCCGCCTTGCAACACTTTTATTTTTTTTAGCACTTCCTTACAACAGGTGATCATTGGCTACCACGACTTACTTGTACATATTATTGAAAGTGTCAAAAGGTATAAGTTTTTTTTTAAATGTTCCCAAACTGAACTTAATTATTTATTCGCTATAAAAGCAGTGAACATTTCTGATTCTCATTTTGTTCATGAGAATATTGGAATAAGTAGTTGGGTCTCAAACATTCTTCTAAGATTTTTTCGAGTCTACTGATAAACTGATTAGCATCAACGAAATCTCGGCGGCGAATAGACGGCTGAAAACGACAGAAAATATTAATAAGGTATATTTTTAGACTTGAAATAATACATTTCCACCGGCTCTTAAAGCAAATAAATAATTAAGTACATTTTCGAGTTTTCTTGTTTATTTTTTGTGTTTATTTTTATTTATTTATTCATACCTTTCTTGATTTTTCTATCTATTTTTCTTTTTTATGTCAAAAAATTTTTATAATATTTTCAAATTTGTTATTGTTTTTTATATGAATTCTAGCGCTGCATTGCGAATTATAAAATTATGACCCAAAATGTTTGTCAGCAAATTAAATACATAAAATTTTTTCGAATTCAAATGCAGATTGCATTTTTGACAACTTGTTTATTTATATACTGTTTTTCAAAATCTGTTTTTTTAAGGTTTTCATAGTAAAGTGAGCATATACATTTTTTCGAAATCGAAAAAATTGCTTTATCAATAGCAATTTTTCAATTAGAAAGCGATTTTGCGAATTCTTTTCGCCTTTTTGCCAGTAAAATGAGCATATAAAAATTTTTCGAAGTTGAATTTGAAACAGAATTCGAAACAGCTGTTTTTTTTTTTAATAACACGGCATATTTAAAATAATGTTTACCAAATTAATTAATTTTTATTATTCGAACTTTTTCTTATATTATTACTTTGTATTACGTTCATCAGGCTCAAGTTTGTTCTTTATTGTTTTTGTGATTGATATTAAGTAAACAAGACAAGGAAATATTAAGGACATTTAGCTTGGTGGACAACTAGCTGTTTCGAAGCCAGCACACTTCTCGTCAGCACCCTTTCTTGAACTCAGTAACTCATTCTTCTGCAGTGGCTTGAGTGTCGCTGCAGAAACATGAGCCGATGATTTCAAAGATGGGTGCTGACAAGAAGTGCGGCGGCTTCGAAACACCTAGTTGGTCTTTAATGTTTTCTTTACATAATATCAATCACATAAATATTAAATAACAAACAAAATAATAATTATCAGTGTTTATCAGTAAAATGAGCATATACATTTTTTTTCCGAAATCGAAAAAATTGCTTTTTGAATAACTCAGTCATTTACATATGTAAGTACATACATAAAAGCAGATTTACAAAATTTGTTTGCTTTTTGAAAGTGCTTGTAAGCAAACTGATTTGAAAAAGATTTGTCTGAAAATGGGAACTCCTGACAAATCTGCTGTACGGTAAATTTGATAATTTTGTAGAAATTTTGCACAAGACATTACCATCTTTTTCTTTATTCGTCTTATTTAATTTTTTATTTTTTGATTCTTTCAAAACAGCATTTGTTCTATTCCCTGCCATGCAAAATATTCAGTTGATATTTTGCGTTCAAACACAATGGTAAAAGCGGCTGTTACGCGCTGAGACCAAAGTGGTGACACTTTTAATTATTATTTATTTTTGTTTCTTTTTTTAAAAAAAGAAAAAAAACTTAAACAAATTTTAAAAATACACAAAATTGTATTCGCACTGTTTGTCGTCTTGTGTATTCAGTTTATTTATACTACCAAACCGAAAAAGAACTAAAGTGAACCGAAAGTGAATTTTGCATGTGTGAGACGGTATATGTTCCTTGTTTTTATTTTTTGCATTTAATATTTGTGTGTTAAGTCTTTAGGTTAGCAAGAAAAGTGCAATGCTGAAATACAGTTTGTCAAATAAATTGCATTAGCAAAATTTAGTGGTGAATTTTACTTTTATAACTTCATTAAAACATATGTAAGTAATAAAATATAACTAGTATTCTTAAATGAGGTAAATTCATACCGTTAACCCAGCCCATTGTTGAACAGTGTCTATTTTTCTTGGTTTTAAAAAATGCCTTGAAACTCTGTTCTAAAAAATGGCTTCACAAAAATCTTTAAAATGTTTAGTTTATATTTTGTTCAAAGCTCAAAGTTATTCATTTATAATTGTTATTAATATGAATGCTTATTTATTTATTGTTAATTAAATAACTTACAAACTAAAAGCCAAAATTATTTTTCGGTAAAAAAATAAATTTTTTTGACAAACTGTACATTTAAAGGAACTTGCAGATATTTTTACTTAAACACACACGCACACTCACATTAACAACATCAATAGGAGAAGTGCAATTTTCAGATCTGAACATTTTTGTGTTTGTTACAAGTTTTTTTGTTTCTTTTGAAAAATTTTTGCTTCGCATTTCTTTGCAGAGGAGTTTTTAGTAGTTTTCGTTATACAAACATTCAGTCGAATAGACGACCGATACAGAACAAGAGGTGAGTGAAAAATATCAAGAAATTTTATTTATATAACGGCCAAATATGTGTGTATCTATATTATCTATAGCACTTTGTAATGATGTAAAATTTTATATATTTACACTTTTAAAGTACTTGTACATATGTACATATGTAATAATAAATTTATATTCCCCATGCAGATGAACGCTGACAAGCTGAGACGCTTACAGGCCCAAGTCCGTATAGGGGGCAAAGGCACACCCCGTCGCAAGAAGAAGGTAATGCATCAATCTGCAGCCACAGATGATAAAAAGTTGCAGAGTTCTTTGAAAAAATTATCTGTTAGCACTATACCCGGCATTGAGGAGGTCAACATCATTAGGGATGATCTAACCGTTATACATTTCAATAATCCCAAAGCCCAGGCGTCTCTATCGGCCAACACGTTTGCCGTAACAGGTCATGGCGAGACGAAAAAAATAGTAGAAATGTTGCCAGAAATTTTGCCACAATTGGGTCAGGATACTGTCATGCAGTTACGCGTATTCGCCAACAATATGTCGGGCAACCAGAAGCAAAACAATACCGCTTCAACTACTCTGGACAATATAGCCGAAGACGATGATGTGCCCTTATTGGTAAACGATTTCGAAGAAGTCGCCAAAATGGAGGAGACCAAAACTGCCAAAACTTTGCCATCAAAGACTGATGGCAAAAAATCCAAATCTGAGGAATTCGCTAAAAATAATGAACAAATCGCTATAAAAGAAGAAAGCAGTGCCAAGAAAGTGGACGGCGCAAAAGATGCTGCTGAAAAGAAATCAAAGAAACAGCAACAGCAACAGTCGGCCAATGGGGCAGCTAAAATTAAATCAGATGTGGCAAAAACTGATAATAAGCAACAAAAGCAAATGAAACAGGAAAAAGCAAACAAACAAGAGAAACTCACGACTGCAGAGAAAAACAATGTGGCTGAGAAAAAGCAAACCGGATTGGGAAATGAAACTAAACCTAAAAAGGAAACGGAAACGGAAGAGAAACCAATAGAAGCTGAACAGCAAAAGCAGCCGGCTGGAGATCAAGTGAAATTGAATGAAAAGCTTTTACAGCCTGTCGAGCAAAAGCCTCAAGAGGCGAAAGGGGTGGAAAAAACTCAAAAGCCAGCCAAAGAGGAACTAAAGAAAACAGATGGCAAGCAAACGCCTCAAACTCCTAGTGAAAAACCTTCTAAGAAACCAGCTGAAAAACCCAATGAGAAGAAGAAGGAGGAGGCCCAGGATAATAAAAAGCAAGACGAAAGCGGTAAGTCCAAAGAAACTAAGCCGCAACAAGTCAAAAAGCCCGCCAAAGCAGGGAAGCCCCAAGAATCCAACGAAACTCAGAAAGCAGTCAAGCCAGCTGAGCCAAATAAAGATTCCGACATGTTGAAACCAGAGCCAGCAAAACAGCCTGTTGTGATTAGCGACCAAAAAGTTGCTCCCAAAGAGAATACACCCATGGTAAATATTCAGCAATTGGAAGAACAACAAATTAACAAAGAGGACTTTTCAAAGAAGGAGAATAAACAAGGGAAAAAAACGGAATCAACTTTAAATGATTTAAACAAAGTTGAAGACATGAAGACTGAAAACAAGGCAGAAAATAAGCCAGCCAATATTTCTGTTGCAGAGCCCAGTAAACCAGTTTCAGAAGAAGTAATAGAAATAGCCAAAAAGCAAGCAGTGGAATCTACAGAAGCAACTATGAAGACTAAGTTGCCGAATTCGTCTGGGGATCAATCACTTGATGCTGCCAAGGTGAAGCCAGAAATTAATTTAAATGAAAAATCCAAAGAACCAGAGCCTACCACTGCTCAAGTATCACCGCAACCTCTGCTAGTTAGTGTGCCTGAGAAACCACTAAAGAAAACTGAAATAGAGTCAGCTGATGTTAGTAAAGTCAAGGAGCAAACTGCACAACCAGCTGGGCAACAACCAAATAAGCAGTCATCCCCAAAGCCCAATGATAATAAGAAGACAACAGCTCCAACTCAAATTACGGCTGCTAACAAAAAGGAGGAAGCGAAAAAACCTTCAGGCCAGCCTGCCGCACAAGCGAAGCCTGCAAAACCTACAACTCCGAAGCCAACTCTGCAAGCGAAACCAAATCAAGCGCCTAAGACACCAGATAAAGCAGTTACCCCAGTGAAACCGGGAACACCAACTAAGGCGGCAAGTCCTCAGCCAAGGCCATCTACAACACCTATTAAGAAAACGCCTTCGCCAACGCCAACACCACCTTCAACACCCTCTGACGCAGGTGTACCAACTCTCCTGCCAACCACGGATGCCAAAGCGCCCGGCGATGTCCAAAAGAAACCAGCCACAGCTCCCAAGCCAGAGCAACTAAAAATTAATCAACAAAAACCAGCCACTATCAATGTCACCACTGCTGACAATAAAAAGCAAACTGCTGCAAAACCCAAACAGCCTTCACCTGCCAAAATTGCACCCACTGCCGCAAGCCCACAGGAACCAAAGAAGCAAATTAGTGCCGGAAAACCATCTCCATCTCCCAACACTGCAAGTCCTTCAGCCCAGCAACCCTCCAAACAAGCTTCAGCTACAAAACAATTAGCTACTGCTAAACCCACAACTCCCACAACTAAACAGCCATCACCCACAAAACAAGCAAAACCAATTACTCCTCAGCGTGCCGATCAGCAGCAGAAGACCTCTCAAATTACTCAGCCAACTGCTCAACCTGCAAAAGCAAACGTGCAAGCAGCTGCCCAAACAAACCCCCACCAACCAAGTGCAACCGCACCTGTACCGCAAACTAAAGCTACTGCAACCCAGCCTCCAACACCACAACCAGCTCCAACGCAGCAAAAAGTAACATCGAACCAGCCAGGTGTTTCGCCACCAAAACCCATAGGTGAAGAACGCAAAGACCCATTTAAACTGCCGGCAAATGAAGCACAAAAATCAAACAATCAACTACCAACTGCCAGACAACAGGCAAATGTACCCCAGCCCAATTCTATGCACGCACCCACACCAGCTGCTGCCCCAAAACCAAAATCTGTTGCTCCTCAACTACCCATCAATCTGCAGCAAGCAATTCCTTTGCCCCAGCCGCCCACTCCTCAACCAACTATTCCAAATACCGCTCAAGCCATTATTCCACCCAACAAAATAACTATACCGCAACCAACAACAGATCAGCCACAACAGGCAATTATTCAACAACAAACTGCACCTCAGGCCAATCCCTAAATCTGTCTCTTCATTTTCTCTGGGCATTTTTTCTAACACCGCAAAGTGATCCTTTCCCGCCTGCATTTCATACTAACCATTTTTTTACAACTCTTTTTAACTTTTGCGCTTAAACACAATCTCTACTAATCTCCAACTAACTTGCACAAATTCCAAAAGAAAACTTTAAAACCCTCAACCAACCGGCCAAAGGAATTAAATTCTAAATCGGAATAAGTTGAAATAAAATTGTATGTCTCATGATTCGATAATAAATAATGGTCATTGGTTGAAACAATTTGATGTGTTCAGTTTCTTAGTAGGACCAACTAAAATAAAGAGGATTACGTAAGAGAAACAATCATTTTTACTTGCACTTTGAGAAAGAACTGAGTAAGCGGTAAATGTCAGAATCAACAAATTGCTTAATGTTCCTCAAAACTTGCTGCCTGTTCCTCAAAGTCGAAGTCTTGCGATTGTTCGCTTTCTAAGTGAAAGAAAATTGTTTTGGGTTCCTCTATGACGTTCTTTTATTCGAACGATGACAAATCGAAAAGACGTAAGTGTTTTCATACAAAATTCGATTCCTCTATATCGATCATGTCGAGTGATATCATGGGCCAGGCAGATCGATTGATACGACCTGGTGTTGCTAGTAAGCCATTTCGATTGTGTATATGATTTTTTAGCACTTTGTTGATAAAAACACTACAACACTAAAATTAATGCTTAAAAATCGCTGGACCCGACGAAAAGTTTCAGAGTATTGTTGCCACTGATACAAGCAACAAACACAACAATCAATTGGATGTTGGTGAGATAATATAAAATATATTCCAATCAATAGAAAAACACAGTGATAAAATCGAAAGTTGATCAATAAGATTAAATATAGACAGCCAGTGATGAAAAGCTCCGGTGGTAGGATGACAATGCGCTACTGCTTAAAAACAGTATACAATTACTCATGGCCTGTGTTCGAAGCAATTTGGCTGCTGATGAGTGACGTGGTTGTCGTGAAACAGCCATGGTAGGTACCCCAGCCAGTAAGTATTCAACTTTACGTTTCTTGTCTTATTTAAAAATGTTCATCACTCCAGTCTTATCACACAAAAACTATTCAGGTATATTCACATATAAACTAATATTTTCCCAGTTTGTGGAAAAAATAAATGTGACCACCATTTTCTTAGTAAGATTCATTTTAGGCAAACAAATACATATAAAAAAACGTAATATACATATATCGACTTGGATACAACAACAATGAAAAGGAAAAACCGCAAAAAATTCAAAAAGTACTACATTTTGCAGTCTCATATTTCGAGTTTAAGTTTGCTCAACGAGCAATTACAATATTTGGAGTGAATGTGTTTGTTTTCGCAAGCTCAATTAATTGTTCGCTGTAAAGTTTGTATTTGCTCATTGAGCAAACATAACCTCAAAATATGTTCTCGAAAAATTTTATAATTTTACCGAGTTTTTCCTTCTTTTTTTGGCTTTCCATTCACTGGTGTTTTTTGATTTATCCGTACATTTGTGTATGTATTTTTAGTTGCTTATTTTCACGTTCTTTAAGACAGTACATTGTTACATTGTTTGTAGGTTAATGTGTATATGTCAATATAACAGTACTTATATTCTTAATAAAATAAAATGTATTTCAATATAGTCTTAAGAACATTTTGTATGAATTTGTTTTTAGCTAAAACTCATTTTAATACACATATGTATGTATGTGAATATGCCCCTAAATCATTCCAGAAATATAAAATTAAAACAAATAATGGTGCAATAAAAAATATACATACATACATGTATGTAATAAAAATACATTTATTTAAATGTTGCTGTCGTCAACAATATTTTTATTGGTAAATAATAAAAGCATTTCCAAATGTACACGCTAAAAATTGTATTCATTTAATCTTTTAACAATTAAAGTGATGTAAAATTTTAGTGCACATACTACATTTGTATGTTGTAGATTCTATTCTTTCGTGAAAAAATTGGTCAACTTTTAATAATTTATAATGGAAATGGTACATGCTAACATTTGTAAATACGTAGGTATGCAATAGTGCTGTAAATGCAGGTCTGTCACGAAAATCAAATTCGATCGAAAGTTACTTTAGATCCGTTAATTTTTTTTTTTTTTAAGATTGAAATCGATAAATTTTCTTGCAATAAGGCAACTTATATTTACGATCGACTTATTTATACATGCATATACATACATATGTGATGGTGGTATGCAAAACACATTGAAAACATTTGTTGCTTTATTATTTCGTTTTCACCTTTGATCGAGTTAAAAATGTTTAATCAAATCACTCCGAATAAATTCCGTGACAGGCCGAATATACACAAGTACCTACATATAAAAATCCAAATATGCACCTTCATACACAACACAAAATAATAATAGTAATTAATAAACAAGTTATTAGACGATTACCCGCATACTAATTCGAACAACATGCATGTCTATGATTGTTTCGATGATTCAATAGTTTTAGTATCTTTCTCTTTAGTTGGGTTTAAAGTGTATACAGAATAATTAAGCAGAGTGGCAAAACCTAACCAAGCCAAATATGGAACAAACAGATAGCCGGCTGTCTTGTTTACTTTGAAGAATAAAACGCCACAAGCTGCAGATGTTGCCGTCAGCGCTATGAGGTCAACTAAGCTCTAAAAAGAGAGAGGAAGCCGAAATCGAACAACACAATTACGAAATAATTACAAAATTTAAAAGATTATACCGCTTTAAGATTATGTTGGCCAAAGAATATTGGAGTCCAGGCCCAGTTCAAAGCCAACTGAGTACCGTAGGCCATCAATGGCAATTTGGCATCTCCGTTAAAACCTCCACCGTCTCGCCACACCAAATAAGAGGCATAACCAATGCCCGAATACAAAGCAGTCCAAGTGGGACCAAACACCCAATTCGGTGGCCGATATGAAGGATGTTTCAATGATTCATACCAGGGTTTTATATTTTTTCTAGTTATAATACCACCAGCTATGCCACCCAAATTTGGAAAGAGCATAGCTCCAGCAATTTTCCACATATCACTCATTCCGTTGTGGTATTTAAAGGGAGTCGATTATTTTCTGAATTAAATGCGTAGAAAAATAAACAAACTAAAATTTGGGTACGTGTGTATCTTTATTGAAATACAAAAAATTACTGAAAGCAAGTCGAAAGGTTGTAGAGTAGTTGTCTAGATTTGTACGTACCTACTCTTAACTAATGCAATTGAGTGTGGAATTAACTATAAACATACACATAGATACAAACTTAGGCATGTATCTAGAAATACACACTCTCTTCATATACATACATTCACACATGCATATGTACATGCATATGTACATTCTAAATACAAATTGTGAGAGTTTCTAATAGTTTCTTTCTTTAACAGAAATTCATTAGGGGCTATCACAGTCTGTTGCAACAATGGTACATTTGAACTCAAAGGCGGTATTGAGGAAGTGTTTTGTACATTTAGGAAGTGTGTAAAACGGTGGCAAAGTACTACGGTAAAAATGTCAAAAATGGAGTAAAATGTTAAAACAAAATTCTGAACATGATACAACTAATTAGGTGACCTCTTCCATACTGTAAGAAGAACTTCACGAAAAATAACATGCATTTTGATTAATAATTATTATCGGGCTTGAGTTTGATTTTTGCTTCCTCAAAATTGAGAATGAGATGTTTTGGGATAAAACTGGAGTGATTAACAAACTTTATAGCATTTAAAGAAGCGAGATGAACAGAGTTCACGCTTATTTGCTATCTCGTTTTGGCCGCCTTTCCTCTCTGTATACACTGACAGTTTTGCAAAGTCAAGTGATTAAAGATTCAGCTAATGAGACAACCTTATTAATTGTATCATGATTCTGACTTAAAGCATGCGTTGAACTGCCACAATAAGCAAATAATTTAGGTATCCTTATACCAGCGAAAGCTGTGGTTCAAACCATGATACCAAGGCAGATTGGTATCAGGTAATCGCATAACTACAACAAACACTGCATGTATTTTGTTGGTAGAAAATCTGTATTACTGTCATCCGTTTGTTCGCGTATGTGCGTTTGTGTTGCGTATTTTGACAGTTATACAAGCTAAAAGCAGTAGTCAGCTGGGCTTGTAAGGCTACCTGGTATCGAGCTGCCTTGCCATGACACAACTAATAAGGTAGCCTCATTAGCTAAACCGTTAATCATCTGACTACTTTAGATTGTCAAGAGAATGCAGAGATGAAAGGCAGCCGAAACGAGACAGCAAAGCAATGTAAGCTCTGTTCATCTCTCTTCTATAAATGTAGAAGCGGCGTCTTTTTGACCGTTTACAGAAGTTGTACAAAAACAAAATGCATATTATTTTTATTGTAGTTGTTCTTATTGTAGGGAAAAGGTTACCTTATTAGTTGTATCATGGTTCAAACGAGAATTGGACTTATTGAGAGAAATTCTTGATTGCTCTCATTTTACTGGACTTTGCCCACGCAGTAAAAGATCAAAGTTAATGTCAAACGCTCTTTTTTTTTCCTTGTATATTGTTTTTGTGTTGAAGTATGTCTACTTCATTGAATACTTATATGTAAGTACATTGCTCTTGTGTGGTGTTCTCACTAAGGGTGGCAACCTGGTTGCCATATCAACGGTTACTTCAAAATATTTAAAACAAATAAATATTTTTGCTAACGCAAGTTTTAGAAGATAAAAATGACCCTGCTCTTTGATACAAAAGTAGAGTTTTTAGATGCGGATGCGGTTGGCACTATAGGATCCTGGCATTCTCATGAACCCATTTTTGCAGTGGCTTCATACAGTCAGGAGAGTGGTGGATCTGTGACAGTTTTTGCAGACACGGCAAGTTTTGTTTTTAGCATTTAAATTGAAGATGTTCTGTTTGAGATTCTTTTTTTTTATTCCTTGACGAATATTTATAGGGAGAACCACAACGTGATGTCACATATCCAGTTCATGCGGCATCACAATGCACTGCCATGGCCTGGCATCCGGAGCGAATAGTTTTGGTAACGGGCTGGGAAAATGGTGACATCCATGTATGGTTTGCTGGACATCGGGAATTCGCTAGTGTCATCGGTCCCCACAAAGCAGCCATAACCATGGTAGAGTTTAGCCAACAGGGTGGGCGCATGGTGACTGCAGATACAATGGGACTGTTGACGGGTTGGCGTTGTGATGGCCAATATCAATTTTTAACCATGTTTTCTCATGATTTGCGTGATGTTTTAACACTGCTAACATTTCGACAAACTATATACAGCGAATTACGAGAAGAAATGATTAATCTGGCTAAAGCAGCGGTAGCAGGCGATGAAAATGCCCTCGACACTTTAACCAATTGGCGACCACGTACAGCTGTACGTACTGCAACACATACTGATATTAAGGACAACTATTGCTTTTATGTATCCACACAAGTCGGACGTTTGTATTATATTAATCAAGGTGGCACCTGTACAGAGGTATTGGATAATAATTCCATTCCAATTACTCAAATGTTATGGCATCCTAAAAAGTAGGTATTTTGTGAAAATTGATTTTTAAATATGTGTGCATAATTTTATATTTCACACAGAGATGCAGTAGTTTGCTTGACAGATGATATGTCCGTAATTATGTATTTAGTTGAATCGACCGGCATTTTGACTGAACTGGAACGTGTCAAGCTCAGCTGTCCCATGACAGGCAAAAAAGGCGCTATTACATGGACGTCTTCATCGTTGGCTATAATTACCGGTAAGCAGAGGTTTAAAATAAAGTAGGCATACTATTGCACTGATTTAAACAAAATGTTAAACATACATGGACAGATCCTTTCTTGGGGGGTTTTCTTAAAATTTATTCCCCCAAGCGAACTGCAAATGTATGTTTTTAGCACATGCGTTGCACCGTGGTACGGAACGTTTGTTGTACGAGTCGCAAATGATTGATTTGGTTTTCAAAACTCATGCATCTTATCTATAGATAAGAAACTTGTTTACCTATTCATACATTTAGATACATACAATTGTATGTTTGCAGGTCTGCAGAAAAGTATTTAAAACGCTGTATTTTTTGTATTTCAAAAAAAAAAGTTAAATGATTAAGGGCAGTTCAGAATAGTATACAAATATTAATACTTTCACTCCGCTTTATGAGACAAAAGTCTAAATACATTTCATGTGACTGTCAAAAAAACTAAAGTAACTTACATTTTTCATTCATACTATCACGATTCAAATAAAATGAAAAATAATGTACGCCATGGTAAAATCTTCGTTGATGGCATATGAGCAGTTTTATGTAGACGGAAGTGGTGCTAGAAGTATTCAACAGCTAACGTAATCTCTATGTTTGAGAGCGCAAAAGTGTCTATAACTATCGACTCAGTGAAGCTATTATAAAATGCGACCCTGATCCAATGCAAAGTATTGTCGTCTTCAAAAATTTCAAAAACCGACGAAGTGGTGTTTTTATCATACTATTTTCCGTTATACATATATACACTTGATCGTATTATATGAATTTTTGACAAGTATTAATACAGTCTGAACTACCCTTTAGAAACGAAAAAGATTAGAAAATGCCGTATTTTAAATGTGTATATTACCTTTTTAGCAATCGATATGGTGCCAAGGATTTTTCGAAAGCTTTTGGCCTGAGGAAATAAAAGTTCAAAAAAATTATTTTCGAGGCGTCCGATTTTCGTTTTTTTTGTAAATATTTTTTTTTGTAACCTTCCTATGCAGGCGTGGCATGGGGTTGATGTATTCGAAAAGCATATTGGGGAGAAAAAATTTTTTTTTAATATTTTTATTGTTACCCCCATCACACTAAGTTGCCCCAGGATGCACCGTAGAGGAGCTAAATAAGTCAAGTACCACCACCATCTTTCATACAAACCTACAAAAAAAATTTTAAATCAAACGTCTCGAAAATTATTTTTTGTTATGTTTTTTTCTCATACCAAAAGCTTTCGAAATATCGGTGGCACAGTATCCATAGAAATGGATCCGGTCTAATGTTTATCTATATATATACATATGTATTTCACGTGTAGATATTTGTAGAAATGAGATTTTAGTTGTGAAATAAAAAGTCAGCTAGAAACTCCAAGTCGTAAGCACCTTATCAATCTATTTTTATCGCTCAAACATATTAAGAATAGGGGCTTTTATTTCATCATCAAAAGCATAAAAAATAATAAAATATAAAAAACGTTATGGAGACAGAGGTGCTAATTACACTGTACAACAAATGAATATATATTTTCTTACCACCATATTGTTATATGTATATATGTTTCTTATTCCATTTGTAACGTCCTTGAGTTATAGTCCCCATAAAGTATATGTACATATATAGTCTGGATCAGTATGGATAAAAAAGTCGATTTACCGAAGTCCGTCCGTCCGTCCGTCTGTCTGTAGGCCGTCAAAATACCGTTTCTGAGAAAATTACTTAAGCAAAATTTGTTTGTTGGCAAACTGTTCATATATCGTGTTATGGGCTTGCTATTGAAATTCAACAAAATGGGTTTGTGAATAACCGAGATATCGCCCGAAAACCCGCGAAAGGTTAAGCAAATTTCCATTTTATGTAAGAAAATATTCGAAAAAAGTTGTTTTGCTTTAAGATTAAAATATCAATACAAAAGCTTACTTGTTTTTTCATAAAATATTTATTTAACAATAGAATGCTTTTCATCAAATTGAATCGATTTTTGGAATGCTTTCTTTAAAATAACTGTCTAACTTTTCAGGAGACCTTTCTGTACGCATTTGGGATATCGAGAAGAGTGACAATTTTTTGCTTAAAATGGACTTGCCAAGCTCGAAAACTTCCATTGAGCGGCGCAAAACTGCTGCAGCTCAATTTTTCAGCCACGATACTACCGAAAATGGTACCTTGGCAAATCATGTGAATGCATCGGGTGGCACAATTCTAAGACCTATGAAAAGCTCTCACAATACCAATGAATACTTTACATGCATCACCTATATAGCCAACAATCTAGCTCTTTGTGCTGGTACCAACTTGGGAAATCTTTATACATGGAAACGCACCTCTGGGTTTAATCCAAACACACCTGAAGACATGTGGAAACTGACTAATATTTCAGCGGTGAGAGGTGCCATAAAACAATGTCTATGGGGATTTAATGAGTTGGCGAAACCTTGTATTTTTGTCAACTGTGTCTCCAATGTATATGTTTTAAAAGAACAGCCTCTGCTGGCTTGCCACACACGTGATATATGGGCCATACAGCAGAGTGCCCGCAATATTTTGTTGGAATATAATGATCACAAAACTTGTGTTGTACAAGCGGAATTCAGTGTGACTGTTTTGGCTTTAAATAGCTCTAATTTGGCTTTGAGTAATGGGCGTAGTATTACGACCTATAATATAGATAAGACTGATAGTGCCACCGATTATGGTAATAGTATGGATTCTGCTTCAAGCAACTTATTGAAAAGTGATAAATATTCAAGCCTGAACGTAAAAATGTTACAAACTTTTAATGCCGAATGTCTGGCTCTAAGTCTCTATCATCAGAATATATTTTGTCTAACACCAATAGATGTCAGTGTTTATTCCATAGGAGGAGTTGTGCTGCACAAAATACAATCCGGCAGTAATGAAGGTAAGATAATTGGCCTAGATCTTACCTCCAGCTATGTCTCAATATTCACCATGAATGGTTATCTGAAAACTTTTGATGTGTCAAGACATGATCCCAAAAGTTTATTTCCCCCCAAATCGGCTTATGATCTCTTTGAGGATTTTGGGGAAATTATACACGTCAAGTGTAATGCCGGCGGCACTCATCTAGCTCTGTTTATAGCTAATCGTAGCTTTGTGCCACAACCCATACTTTATTGTTGGAATTTTGAGAAGAATATCTTAATGGAGCACAACTTGCGTGACCAGGCTGACAACACTAATCCCTGCACACCTGTAGCTGTATGGTGGGACGTTGAAGAGCCGCGTCTTCTGGCGGTGGAAATTAAGACAATGCAGCAGACCTTGAGCAGTGACAAAGCAAAGCTGCCAGAGAATACAGGCCCTTACATTCAGACAAGTGTTTGGGTGATGTTTTACTCGGAGAAAAATGAATTGAAAGTGCTTGAAAAAATAAACTTGGACTCTGGCGAACAGTTGCTGAACATGTGCCTGCCGGATTTTGTAAGATTTTTCTTTTATTAATTAATTAATTAATTGTGTGTTCATCATTTAAATGAGTTTTAGATAACAATTGATATCAACTTGATTCGAAAGAAATCTTTAAGAGACTTTGCAGACCTCCAGGACTGTGATGCCCCCACCCGTCAAATGGTTTTAAATTTCAGCATGCATGTGGCAGAAGGAAATATGGACTTAGCTTATCGCAGTATACGATCTATACAATCAAAAGCGGTCTGGTCAAATTTGGCAAAAATGTGTATTGAAACGCAACGCTTAGATGTGGCCAAAGTGTGCTTGGGTCATTTGGGAAAAGCACGCTCAGTGAGAGCCATAAGGCTGGCTTTGGAAGACAGCGATCTGGAACCGGAAGCAGGCACAGCTGTACTAGCCACAGAATTAGGCATGCACGAAAAGGCTCAAGAGCTTTATCGCAAAGCAGAAAGATTTGATTTGTTGAACAAACATTTAAGGGGAATGGGTCAAGTCGATGAAGCCCTGAAATTGGCTGAAACACACGATCGTATAAATCTAAAACATACATACTTTTGCAAAGCTACAGAGCTTAAAGAAAATGGTGATATATCTGGAGCCTTGCAGTTTTATGAAAAGACCCAAAATCCTGTGCAAAATATAACGCAAATGCTGTTGGAAAATCCCGCAGCAATGAAGGTAATCAGCCAAATCAAATGTTTCGATTTCATATCGACTATTCGGCAAAATCTTATAATTTCGTAACTAAATCGGTGCCCCATGCGTAAGAAAAATCATATGAAAACTTCGTCAAGATGTGTAGTCACAAAATCGTACAGAAATGTCGAAAAGATACCGTTAAGAAAACAATTTGATTTTATATTTTTCAGTGTTTTTTTTTTATTTATTTTGCATCAAAATCACATCAAACCCCTGACTTTATCTTTAGTAATTTTGCTACTGTTTATGTTATTCAAGACTGCATTTATACAAAACTAAGTCACGTGATTTCTAAACTCAAAATGAGCAATACTTTATCAAGATAAAATGCTGTATTATGATTAAAGTCTGGACCTAGACTATTAAACAAATCTCCTTGCGGCCGTAAGTTTAATATTACTGAGGTCCTTGGGATCAAACAACCCAGCGCCCAGGCAAAGTATGTGTTCCACTGTGTCCTTTTTCTCATTACAAAGTCTGTAGGAGGAACCAGCGCTTATCAATTTTACTTTTTTGAGATGGTAATTTAGCTTACAGTGTCCCGTCATTAGCCCTGTATATAGCCTAATACCCCTTCTGCTGAGGTTCACAGTGGGATTGGGCTTCACTCTAACGGGATCTATTAGCTTTTTTGCCTGCCGCATGCCCTTAAGGGCTCTTCAGTAGTCAGCAAGTCTTTCCTCCTCCCATTGTCTTAGAATGCTGTCCTTAAGATTGTTTTTTACCGCGCAGAACGGTTTAGGACTTACAAAGGACCTTATTGCACCCCTTTTGCCTGAGTAGCCCGCCATTTAGTTACCCTCATGTCCTTTGTAGCCCACTATCCATATAAAAACTAATCTGTTCCTCAAAGACAGGACCTGAAGAAGTTCGTAACATTCCCAAAATAATCTTGACTGGAATGCGAGAGATGTTAGCACATTTAGAGCTGCTTAACTATCAGGGAAGATGCATTTGTCGGCTCTCGATTTATTCTTACATAAGCAATCCCCACTCACAAAACTGTGACTGTTTTCCGCAACCGCCCTCCGAAAGTTAGGCCCGTAGTCAAGTCACTTCAATTGACTTGACCACAGAGATGGAAAAAGTGACTTAGAAGTTACCCAAATCAGCTGATACAACTTCTGTTAAAAAGAGTTAGGTATACTATACATTGTATACTCTTTCTTAGCGCAAAAAAGCTATGAAAATGTTTTTCTTTTGTTTTGCTACGAATTTTAGAGCATTGCCAGAAGCGAAATAAGCAAAATGTACTCTGCTTTGATATCTCGTTTCGGCCGCCTTTCACCTCTTTATAATTACGACTAGTGTAAAATATCAAACAGTTATAACTACACTAGAATATTTTAAAAATTTATGTTTAATTGTTAATGATTTTATCGGGCTTGAGTACGATTTTCACTCTCTCAAAATTAAGAAAGATTTTTTTTGTGACAAACATTCTTAAAGAAGACAAGAAAAGTAAAGTTGAAGACTTATTGGTTGGGGTACATGCCATGGCTGTTTCACGACCACCACGTCGCTCATCAGCATCCAAATTTGCTTCGAACCCAGGCCATGACTAGTTAAGCATATTCATCCTACCACCTGAGCTCTTCATTACTGGCTGTCTATATTTAATCATATTGATCAAAAAATCTTTCTCAATTTCGAAGAAATTATTAACAAGTGTATATCATATAGTTTGACTGTAAAGTTAAAATTAGTGCTTAATTTTTGTTTAAAATAAACGGCAATTAAATTTTAGTTGTTAAGCTACCGCCAATAACTGCGGTTATGTATCGCTATTGAAAGAGAAAACCAGATATTTTAAAATTAATTATTTTCAAAGCTGAATTTATCTGCAAAATAAGTTGGTGAATTGCACTACTGGTGTCTAGTGGGCTGGTTTTATAGTAATTTTCGTTTACCTGTTTGTAGAACTTGCTAATCAGTTATTATTAAGAGCTATAGTCAAGAGAGCAATCATAACCTAATACGAGTAAAACTTGAAACTGTTTTGTACACTCACTCCAGTAATATTTATGCTTGCACCATTTCTGTGGAAACATTAATAAAATTAAACAGTTTTTAGCACAACAATGTCTTCTGAGAATAGTTTTATTCTCA
This sequence comes from Sturmia bella, assembly GCA_963662145.1. Classification (NCBI taxonomy): domain Eukaryota; kingdom Metazoa; phylum Arthropoda; class Insecta; order Diptera; family Tachinidae; genus Sturmia; species Sturmia bella. Next base: position 68,050,878 of record OY759170.1, on the reverse strand, counting down.
GAATAGTTTCATTCAATATCTTGCAAAAATATATTTTCATAATGTTTGAGTGTAAGTCGGGTCACAAATCGAAATTGTTTAAGCATTCAAAAGCATATTCAAAATGCAGCGAAGGCTGTACGCCATACAGACATACAGACATACATACATACATATAAGCTTGTGAAGTGTTATGTTATGTTTCACGGGCTGCCAGAAGTGAGACTGGTCCTCTTGCGTCTAGAAGGTCTATTGAAGGTTGTGCAACAGGACACACTACCTACTGGTTCTACCTTGGACCAGCCAGATGAACGGATGAAAGACTCGACCCTGCTTAATATTCGCATTCCGAAACATCCGCCAGCCAGTGCCAATGCACATAATTTTGCCCATCAGTATCCGCTACTACGACGAAAAGTAACTTCGCTGCACAATTTATGTTTTATGTTATTTATGTTTTATGTTATTTATGTTTGTATATTTTTAGCGCTACATGCAGGGCACTAACGACCCAAAGATGCTTAAATGGTGGGGTCAATATGTTGAGAGTTCTGGGGATATGGATGCTGCTTTAAATATTTATCAAAAAGCTGAAGACTGGTATTCACAGGTAGTTTACAATAAAAATGAATTTTAATTATTTTAAAAATGTAAACGTTAAGGTGAAGATACTTTGCTTTCTGGGCAAAATATCCAAAGCTGATGCAGTTGCCCGCCAATCTGGAGATCGAGCTGCTTGTTACCATTTGGCTCGCCACTATGAAAATGTTGGTAAATTCCAAGATGCCATCCTATTCTATACTAGAGCTCAAACCTTTAGCAATGCTATACGTATTTGTAAGGAAAACGACTTTCAAGATGAACTCTGGACTGTGGCTGGCTCTGCAAGAAGTCGTGAAAAAGCAGGAGCGGCAGCATATTTTGAAGAATGTGGTTCTTTTAAAAGGGCTGTCGAGCTGTATTATAGAGCTGGTATGCTGCATAAGGCTTTAGATATGGCTTTTGAATCAGAACAACCAGACATTTTGGAAATAATAGCTACAGAGCTGACAGCGGAATCTGATCCAGAGTTGATTCACAGATGTGCTGAATTCTTTACAAGCGTTGAACAACATCAAAAAGCAGCTCTTTTGCTAGCAAAAACTAAGCAATTGAAGGAGTCCATACAAATATGTATAGACAAGGGAGTACCAGTGACAGAAGATTTGGCAGAAATGCTAACACCCACCAAAGGTGAAGTGGACGAGCAAAGCAGAGTTTTTATTTTGACACAATTAGGAGAATTATTACAACAACAGGGCGATTATCATGCCGCTACTAAGAAATTTACTCAGGCTGGTGACAAAGTAAGGGGCATGAAGAGCCTACTAAAGTCAGGCAACACTGAGAAGATCATATTCTTTGCCAATATGTCCAGACAGCATGAAGTTTATATTATGGCTGCCAATTATTTGCAAGCACTTGACTGGCAAGAGGACAGTAATATTTTAAAGCATATAGTAACCTTCTATTCCAAAGGTCAAGCATACGATTCATTGGCCAACTTTTATGCCATTTGTGCACAGATCGAAATCGATGAATTTCATAACTACGAGAAAGCCCTAAAAGCCATGCAAGAAGCTCATAAGTGCTTAGAAAAATTAGGTGATCGTATGCAACCAGCGCAGAATAATCTCCAGCGTACTATGGTCGAAGTGAAAAATATTTTAGATCTACAAAATGCTTTAGCAAATGGCGATAATCAAGCGGTTATTTCGGGTTGTCGCAATATGTTGAGTAAGTTGGAGATTCCTTAATAATGCATACATATCTTACTATATTTCGAATATTCTATTTTTAGTAAGACCCGAAGTACCCCCCGTAAGACAGACCGATATTATGGCATTAATGATACGAGCTTTGAGTTATACCAAACAATATAATGAAGCTGCAAAAACTTTAAAAGAACTGGCCATGCGCGATCCAAACTGGAGCTCCTTAGGTGTTCTGGAAAAATCCCTGGTGCAAAAAATTTCCCAAGAATGTAATTTAGATTTCAATACCATTTGGAATCCTTTGCACGGTTCTACTGAAAATAATGCTGAAGATACGGATGAAGATCATGAAGATATACAAGAAGTTTTACGCTAAATAAGTTTTAGTTAATTTCAATTTGTTAACTAAGAAACGAAACCCTTACGTATGTTAAGTAAAATGTAGTTATAATTAAACAAACTAATCTATGGTCTGGCTCTCAACTTATTTGTTCAATTTGTTATTTCCAATTCAAAATGAGCTGTCGAAGGCATTTGAAACACAAAACTATCAAAAGTAGTATAGAAAAAATGTTGTTATTATTGTGACTCCGATTGCCTGTTGTTCCATGAGCCGGCCCAAAAAGCCGCAGCTTAGAACAAGGAAAATATTAGGATTTTTTTTTTTATTTTCTGAGTAACTTGAAAATAAGTTTGTTCCCGTATTTTGGGAGCCCACGGGATCCTAATTTTCACGAGAACTGTTCCCGTACTCAAAGTTGGGGCGACTGAGAGAGAAATGAATGATCCGAATTTATTTTGTTACGTGTGCGGAAAATATGTATATACAGGCAGCAAAAGGGTGCGAAAATACGAAGTATACTTGTTATTGTAGCTTATAACAAACATAACTATTTGATTATAATTTGATATGTACCATATATCTATTGCAATTGCTTCAGTTTTTGGGCAATGACAGCAAAAAAGTATTTTTTTTTTTGCCAAAGTTTTTTGGGAATAAAATAAACAACACACAGATTTTAATAAATGAGGGCTCATTCTCTTGCTATTACATGCAGTTGTATGAATAAATAAAAAAAACTGGAAAATATTTGCAAAATTAAATATGTATTTTATAAATTTTTCGAAACAAAAATTTTGCAATTTTTCAAAAAAAAAATATTTTTTATATTTTTCCTAACTCTTAAATTTTTAACGACACCAACAAATTAATTTAAGCTGGTATAATTTATAATTTTTTAACGTATTACATGATAAAATCGGACACGCCGTTTTTAGGTTATGACTAGAGGTCTGGATCAACCTTTACGAAAATCAAAAAAAAAAAAATTTGCATCAAGAATATATTGAAAACCCCATATTTTAGAAAAAAAAAAATTCTAAAAAACTGACCCATAGAATTTGAAATTATGATTGTTGTACTAAGATCATGGTCACTCATGATCAGAAAATTGTTTTCCATTTGTTGTGTAGAATTATATTTAATTTAATTTATGAAAATAAAAATTAATATTCGAAAACCGATTTTTGAAAAGTGTCCAATAGTCTGGGCCCCTTTAAGACCAGTATTATGTTTTTCATTCACAGATAAAAGAAAAAACCAACATAAGCTGGATCTAAAAATTGCAATCGCGAACATTTTTTCCAAGTTTTTTCTTCTCTACTTCCAAATTGAGTTAAGTTAAATTATACCAACTTTTACACATCTGATCATGCGAAACAGAACTATAATAAAAAAGGGTAAATTCTTACACCAAAAAACAACGTCTAATAGTTAATTATTTTTTCTATATCTCAGTAATTTTATGCCCGATTTTGTCCACTTTCAATACCGTACAAGAAGCGATAGTTAAAAACCTAGTAATTCTGAATTAAGTTTAATAAATTGTATAACTATTTTTTATGAACGCCGGTGTAAGTTTTCATAACAATAACATTAAATACGAATATTCTCGTAACAGTTTTATTTTTTTTTTTTTTTTTTTGTAATACTAAAATAGTTTTTTTATTGCTTTAACCAAGCAATAAATAAATTAACTTATTGTAATTATACACTATATGTGCGACAACTTCAATATGTAAGGATTGTAAGGACAATTTTTACCCCCAGTATCGAATTTAGTTTATTTTTGCGATATCTTCAATATTTAAGGAGTTACGGCTATTTTAAAAATATTAGGCATTTTCTAATGATTTTTGCCCCTGGTACTGAAGTAAGCTTATTTGTGTGATATCTTGAGCATACGGTGCCGGCAAACTTCTTATGTCTTTCAATTGCCAAAGTGTGAAATCCTACTTAGTTTTCAAAATTAATTTACAGGAGTACTACGTACGCCTAGTAAGTAGGACCAGACCACACAATCATTGAAGGAACTAATCCGCTTTGACGTAAAACATGCATAATATAATAGAATACACAATACATTGATCTAAGTCTTAAACAACAAATTATGAAAATGCGCATAACTAATTCGAAATTAATCATAATTACAAAAAGACTAATTTGAAAAAATAATAATAATAATAAATATGAATTTATAGGTGTAAATATGTATAGGTATTCATAAGTATTACTCACCATGACCACTGTTTGAATTTAATCAGTGTTACTTTTCTACGATAAATTTATATTTCACTTTTTTCTAATTTTAAAAAATTAGATATCAAATTTTTTTATAGATATTTTTCTTAAGCCACACTTTGTATTTACTAATTTATTCTTTTATCTTACGAAAGAGATTTATGAAGATATTTTATCACAATTTTAACAAACTTATGAAAAAAGATTAATTATAAAGCTACAGCCAATATTTTCCTTTGCCCCTTCAAAAACTTCTTCACTTATATTTATTAGCACTCATTATGTACCTATTTGGATTTAACAGAAAACACAATTTAACGCATTTTATAAACATATGCTTTTTTATATTTAAGAACATTTTATTAATTTCAAAACAAACAAAAAATACTACTGCTCAGGCAAAAGTTATATGTATATAAATCACTTGGTTGTATTTGTAGTTAGACAGGTTACAATTTCCGTTTTCAATTTTCTTTGAATTTGTTATTTTCAACAAACTTGGCAGTACTATCTTAAAAAATTCATCTGGTGACACTGTTACAGATATTCACATTTTGTTCAAGCCAGATGTTCTTCGTTATTTTTTTTTCATTCCTTTGACACGTTATGTTTTTGGCGCACTTCTTATACATGAAATTATATTGAATAATCACAAATTAAATCTATCATTTATTGTATTTCAACAGCCATATTTACTGTTAATGCATCTTGGTACTATTTACTTCACATTCATATATCATTAGCAAAGATTTTCTATTTCGCACAGCCACTTGCATGCACACACATTCATGTACATGCAAAAATGCATACATTCACTTGTTGTGCTTTTTAAAACATTTTCCTTTTACTATAAAACCAAAACTAGTCTATTAAGCACTTTATTAATATAAACCAACAACATTCTTAGCAATTGCAAAAGTTATATTGTAATTTTAACACAATTAAAAACAATTTAATGTTCGACTTTTACCAACTGCATACTGACGGGTCAACAACGCGACGAAAACTAATTTGAATCAGTGATGGGTTTTTTAATTATCCATTTCGTACTGTTACGGTAAAAAAAACGGGACAACGATAAAAGGGCGAAAGACTCTAAACTAGGTTTCAATATAAAATTTTTTAATTTCAGTAAAAATATTCTATATTAAATGGATATATATACATATATCATATTTTGCAGTTAAACAATGCGCTAATGTTAAAAAATTACATCAATGCTTCCGGTCTACACTATAATTCACTTAATTAATGCCCACCCACCATTGATGACAACGGCGATGCAAAAAGCTACCAGATCACTGCAAGTTTCACCCTAAGGCGATTTCATGCAAGGTGGTACGTGGTAGCACAGGTGATTATTATTTTCTTGGATGAAATAATTCTGAGATGTCAATTTTTTTCTTTGTTTAAAAAATAGTTGGAGCCATTTTACTTTAAAGACTTTTAGCGGTCGAAAAATTTGGTGATAAACATTTATTTTCATAGTGTTTGAAGCACATGCTCTAGCCAGTTGAAAGATTCACATTTTATAACTATCTTTTAGTCTGCGCAAAACATATACACTCAGGAAGTTAATAGACAGACAGAAATTCTACACAGCACAGCATCGATACGAACAAACTTTGTTTATACCTAGAAATTCGGTCTTTCAACGTCCCAAGTGTAAAGCCCCACTTAGTTTTTTTATTTTCGGCGAAATCTAGTGCCCCCACCCATGATACAATTAACAAGGTAGCCTCGTCAGCTAAACCGTTAATCATCTGACTACTTTAGGTTGTCAAGCGATTGCAGAGATGAAAGGCGGCCAAAACGAGATAGCTAATCCACGTAAGCTCAGTGCATCTTTCCTCTGTAAATGTAGAAGTGGCGTCTTTTTGACAGTTTGCATAAGTTGTACAAAAACAAAATGCATGTTATTTTTATTGAAGTTGTTCTTATTCTAGCGAAAAGGTTACCTTGTTAGTTGTATCATGCCCCCACCTGGTATGAATTCGCCTTGGTCACAACTATTTGCCTTGATGCGGCGGTAAACAAAGTTAAAAAGCCAAATAAATTTCAATTTTCATACACAGTGAACAATTTTAATAAATTTCGAACAAATATTACAACTTAAAATGGATAAGACTCAAGAAAGGGAACTAAAAAGTGTAAGTATTCTGAATTCCATATGAACCAATAGATTGATATCACGGCGTATGTATTTAGCTGCAGTATGTGTGGCCAAGAGCTGCAGTTCTCCAAGTAATCCAACTGTGGAAAGAGCACGAGTGCTTGTACAATCCTAAGCATCATCTCTATCACAGCAAACGGGGCCGAAGTAGTGCCCTTGTTAAAATGACGAATGTTTTAAGGAAATATTATCCAGAAATCACACCCGCTGAAGTTAAGGTAAAAAATACATGCATATGTATGTGTATGTTGTACTGAAAGATTGTTCATGTATAAACAGAATAAAATAACTTATTTACGTGGTCAATACTCTCGTGAACTATGTAGGATAAAAGAAAACAGTAACCGGCCGGACTGTGATGCTTATGTGCCATCAGCATTTTGGTACAGCGATATGGATTTTCTAGAAAAGTTTATGAAAAAAGGAAAACCTTTAATTAAAGTGAGCGTATGTATAAATTATAAGAAAATTGCTGTATGAAAGCTAGACAAAATTTACATATATTTTTAGGAGGAACACACCCGAGTTGAAGATGATTCTTGCGAATCAATACAGAAGTTTGAGTGCGACGAATCTCTGCCGCAGGATTGTAAAAGATCAAGACTGGATAGCTATACACCAGTATCAAGCCGGAGCATGAGCCAAGATAATCCTTTGCTTTTACCTAGAAATTCGGCACAATTGCATAAAGTTCCAGTATCACATTCGACCAATGGCGAGAATGATATAAATGAAAGGGATGAAGCGTTTTGTAATTATATCAAAATGGAGCTCAACGAAATAAAGAACAAAAATATAAAAGACGATCTAATAGAAAAAATAATGCTAGCAGTTTTAGACTCCAAAAAAGAACAAAAACTTTGTAATAATGATTTGGAAAACCGTTTTGAGACTGTTTAAGTTTATTTTCATTATTTTTTCAGAATAAGCATAATTTTAAGTTAGATTATAATGAAACAATGTACATTAAAGAAAATACATACATACATATAGGTATTTACTTCAATAATTGTGTTTAAAAAAATCTCTTGTTATATTTCTCTTATTATATTGCCAGTCGTGAGATCGGCCCACTAGGGTCCTAGAAGATCCCGTTGTGGTTGTGTTGAAATCATGAAAAATTTTCCAGTGTGACGTAATATAAAATACTTCAGCACAAAGTATACAGAGATGAAAGGCGGCCAAGGCCATACAACAAATCAACGAAGAATGTGCATCTCGTTTTTGGAAATGGTCTAAAATTTGAAACAAAGGAAAAAACGTACGTTCCTACAGTTATTTCTATGCGGTAAGCAAGAGTATACAATGCAAAGTATATCTACCTCTTTAACAGACGTTCCATCAGCTGATTTGGTTATCACATTGTTCACCTCTGTATACATTGACAGCACATCAATAACGCTTAAATATTTATACACATTCTGACGGAAAATGTCCTGCCTTGAACAAACATCATGTTTCTCAACTGGCCTTCATAGAATTTTTGGGTCTGTTAGTATTTAAGACAAGCACACTGGAAACTCTGCCGGCATAGCAGAAATCTGTTTAACTAGCGGGCAAAATTTTTCGATGCTTTGACAACATTGGCGTAGTCAAAACATTACCGTATGTGGCGGTAAACAACGCTGAAAAGTAAAATAAATTTTAGCTTTTATGTATAAATTTATACATTAATTAATGTAAATACAAGAAAAAATTTAAAAATGGAAAAAAGGCAACGAAGCGAATTAAACAAGGCAAGTATTTTGAACTACATAAGTATGTACACATATAAAGATAATGTCGTTTGTATATAATTTAGTTGCAATATGTCTGGCCTAAAGATGCAGTTCTTCAAGTAATCCAGTTGTGGAAAGAGAACGAATGTTTGTACAATACCCAGCATGAACTCTATCACAACAAACGCGGCCGAAACAATGCCCTGATTAAAATGACAAATGCTTTAAGGAAATATTACCCAGAAATTACACCCTCTGAGGTTAAGGTAAATTTAAAAATATGTAAACACATATATTTATATATACACATGTACATGTTGTACTGAAATATGCTTCATGTATAAATAGAATAAAATAAACTATTTACGTGGTCAGTACTCTCGTGAACTGAGCAAGATAAAAGAAAAAAGTATTCTAGGGGACGGTGATGCTCATGTGCCATCAGTATTTTGGTATAGAGATATGGTATTTCTGGAAAAGTTTATGAAAACAGGAAAAACTTCATTAAGTAAATGTAACGTATGTATGATTTATAAGAAAATTGCTTTGCGATAATAAAATTAGTTTTTTTTTAATCTATAGGAGCGACGTAACCAACAAACTGATGATGAATCTTTCGAAGCACTGGAGAAGATTGAGTGTGAAGAATCTCTCCTTCAGGACTGTAAAATATCAATACCCGGTAGCTATACACCTGTTTCCAGCCCAAGCATAAGCCAAGAAAACCCCTTGCTTTTACCCAGGAACTCAGCGCCGTTGCACAAAGTTCCAATATCATATTCCATCAATGATGAGCATGTAAACGAGAGGGATGAAGCATTTTGCAATTATATCAAAATGGAGCTTAACGGGATAAAGAATAAAGATATTAAAGACGAATTAATAGAAAAAATAATGTACGCTGTTTTGGACGCTAAGAAGGAACAAAAACTTTATAACAATAATATAGAAAAATGCTTTGAGGATGTTTAATTCTAATTTAATTCTAAGTCGAAATAGGCATAAACTTAAGTTATATTTTAATATTCGAAAAATAGTTTGATATTTGCTATAAGACAATTCAATTTTATTATGTAAAACGATTAAAACGTTTTCTGTTATGAAGGCGTGTTTGAACTTGAAAATTAAAGTTTGAAGCAGTCTTCTAAGGTGTTTCGAGTTTACTGAAAAATGGAGGGGCACCAAAAAAAGTCAGCATATAAATGGCAGGAAAGCTGAACAGAAAATTAATTTTGAAAGGGGTCTCACTAGACTTACATAATACGCTACATTTTAACAAAACAATGAAGTACAGTCGCCCCTATTCTTGTTGTCGTTTTTTTTTTTAATAAATGCCTTGCTTCTAGGCTAACCCTTTACAAATTAATTAAAATGAGTGCTTGTCATTACTGCAAAGTTGTTTTGTTATTTTTAAAAGAAAAATGTATCGACAAATCAGTTAGAAGATATAAGGAGAGAACGCTCCTGATTTGCTATCTCAGAGGTGGAGAAGCCTGTATTTTCTCATTCTGTTTAATTATTAATTTTTCATTTCCTATTTCCTTTGTTTTAATATACATAACTCAAGAATGCAAGTTTAGGAATAATGCAGTGAAATAAATTAAAACGCCAATTTGAATCGGGTCGATTATAGCATATACAATTGGCATCTATACTTGACGTAAATTATCTAGTTCAGCTAATATGTTCCTCAAATGGCGTCCAAAAATTTAAAATATGAGTCAAATATTATAAATCAGATGAAATTCATAGCTAGGAAAGATTTGACACACTCAGAAATGCTATTGATTTTTCGCTGTAAGTTAATAAAATTCAAACTGTTGTAAATTCTTACAAAAACAGTTCAATTTTATTCAGAATTCTTAATTTTATTTAAATTCAGCCACATCAAATTTATTCTCTGTGGTTCACATAATCACAAAGTAGATTATGTGACATAATATTTGTTGATTTACATATTTCATACACAGACTACGTACAGTCTATTATGACCTACATATGTAGGCATCTGACAGTAGCAGTTTTGCGAATCAAATGTCCATTGTGTGAAAAATATTGTGCTTATCATTTGGAAAATATATGTACATCATAAACAGTTAATTAACAAATATTGAAAGTAAAAATATAGAACATAAGGACAAATCGACAAAACCGTCATTGTGGCCAATTATAAGCTATGTCAGATGAAAGCAAGTGTGTTTAAGTTGAAGAATATATGCATCGTATGTAATTGTTCATTTTGGAAAAAAGGGAAAATTAAAGATGAGTTTCATTATTAAATAAGTAATTATAATGTTTTAATTTACTAAAGATTGATTTAGTTCAATTGTATATATAAACTTTTTTTACATACACGCCCTGCTACTGCCTACTGTCATTAGCAACAACAAAAATATGTCATCTCCAATAGACAATATTTCTAAAAATGTGGCTATACTTCGTTTTCCTAATTTTCATTGTTGCTTTCTTCTTGCTTTGAAAAATTTAGTACAGCTCTGTTTTTACTTATTTGTTATTTGTCATTCGATTTTGTGCTCTTGGTTTCTTCACCGCGGTGTTGCTATTTTTTCCTAATAAAAATTCGAAAGAAATTAAGAAACATCAAGTTATTATTCTCAACGAAATATAAATTATTTATAAAATTTATTTTGCGTTTCATTATAAGAATTGTATAAGTTATAACGACAACAGGTTAATTAGCCCGGTTAAAGCAAAAATTATGTTAAAAAAGGTGTTGTCGCGAATCGAATAGTGAAAAATCGATCATTTGGGCAGTAGCCAGATTGAGACCAAACAACAAAACAGTATAGAAAATTTGTTCAGACAAGTGCATATAATAAAATGTTAAACAACAAAAAGAAAACCGGGCGTTAACTTTTAATAAATACTCTTTATGATAACAAATTAAATTTACACAAAATAAAGCACAAATTTTGAAATCTCGAAGAAATTTTCTTATATGTATATCAAATAGCTTTGAAAAAATAGTTTTCCAAAGATTTTAAGAAAAAACGCATTGCATTGAAAATAATAAATTGAATAGAAAAACAACAACGGAGTTTTTTTGTTTTTATCTCGTTCTTTTTCAGTAGGCGGGTGGGTGCCAAGCAACTCCCTTCTCTCCTGCTGTTCATCATTTATATTTAAAATTCATAATAAACACTTGATATCAAGCGCAACAAGGAATAAATAACCATTCCTAATAAAAGAAGAAAGCACATATACTATATACGTATTTATGTTTACGTAAAACACAATAGCGCGGACATTGCTTTTGTTTTGGGTGCATCAACAAATCAATCCAAATTTTAAAAGGTAATTATTTTTTTACTTTTAGTGCGAATACCATTGTTATTGAACGAGCCTTAAGTATACTTAGATAATCAATATACAGAAATAGCCGAATGCGTGGCTTCAGCTTCAGATGTGTTGGGGCTACTTTGTGTATTTGTCCATCCCGACTATTTGATCGATTAATCAGTGTGTGAATTCGATAAAAGGTCGAAAATTAAAGCTAGCATGAAATCATAAAACTTTTGCTAAAGTAGGAACCCGACAATTCCATTAGCACAGTCAGATTTATAAGTAAGATGTGTGTGGTTTTCCCACATCTCATTTCATTAATTATTTTTCACATGTTTCTGGTGGAGTTATCGAATTGCTTCTATAAAAAATGTTACAAGAACGGGATGAGAGTAAAACACCGGTATTTTCGATTGTAAATGCTAAAGTTACAAAGTACACTTTGCTTCAAAGGGCGAAACCTACGTTTGGCAGCTCACCCGTCCTTGTCAGATTGATTTAGTTTTCCTCAAACGGTGAATCTGGCAATTTGTTCAATTCCCCGAAACTCGAAAGATGTGGACGGCCGATAGGTACATTAATTTTAAAAATTTTTAATTTAAAACTAAAACTTTTAAATTTCATTTGAAATTTTTTCAATTCAAAACTAAAATTTGTGTGCTAATGAGCGTCTTGGTGGACGCTAATCAGCATTAGTCTTCAACTTTTCTTGTCTTCTTTAACAATGTTGATCACTACGATATTATCAAAAAATCTCAATTCCGAGGAAGTTCAATTAAACTCAAACCCTATTGAATAATTAACACCTCTCAATTTCATTTGGAATTATCTCATGTTCAACTGGAATTTCTCAATTTCATATGGAATTTTGTCCTTTAAATTTGCATTTTTGTTTTGAGAATATTCCCATTATCAAATAGTTATAATTCATCAATTTCGTGTCCAATTTTCTTTTGCAACTTTGAATGTTGCTTTACAAACTTTGCAGATTGGCAAATCTATTTTTGCAGAATTCTTAGCAAAATCGGTACACACATTTCAATATGTGTATACGTGTGTATGTAGATAGATATATGAGTACATCGTGCAGATATGCGTATGTTTGAATGTTTTATCTTTTTCTGGGAAGTTATAATCTTATCTTTATACGCAATTGAGTTCATTGTAAGTATTAAATAAAAGTACACACTCATAATGGCAGGCTGCGTTGCTGTTGTTGGGTTTGTTTTGGGTACATAGCAGTCAACTGTTAAATACATTTTAGTCAAGGCATTTGTCATATTGCATTGCGGACATAACAGCGTTACCAGCAATAGATTACCAAATTACATTTCTATGTTGTTTGATTCTCCACAAAAACTTTCTACACGCTCTACCCATGACGTAGAAATCTACTCCACCAATTGTCAACACTGGCACGTAATCAAAAAGTTAATCAAGATGCGCACAAATATCGTTGCCTAAAAAACGTCTTAAATATAAAAGTCACAATTTGGATACATTTATCATATTGTATTAACGAGATTTTTGAAAACGGCATGATAATAATGGTCCAGTTTATAAACGACTATTTTTTTGTTCAATTGATTACGAACGATTTAGTTAATCAACAATCGAAGCCTGATTAGTATTTAATAGAAATTTTTTATACGAACTTTTAAAATTTTTTTCAAAAAGAGTGGTATTTCTTCCATGAAAGTGTCCACTCATTTCATTTAGATTTGACGATGTTGATGAATTTTAGTATTTTAATGTATGCGGCTTAACGATTTTGATGAAATTTTGAAGCCAGAGCAGCTCAATATTTGAGTTGAAAATTTTTACGAAATTCGGGGGCTTTGTCCAATAGGCGTTTGAATTTTTATCTAGCTGAATTTCGGCATTCGTAAACGAATATACTCGATAGTAAAAACAACATAAAGCAAAAAACAAAATAAGCAACAAACGCGTCCATATATCACGAACTTGTTCGTTCACGATTGCTAGAATTTGGCCCCTGGTTACGGTAATTATGGTTTGTTTGGTCAAAATACATGCTTACGAAAATATTTAAAAGATTCAACTCGGAATGTCTTCGAACAATACAGTTTTGCCTAGATTCTTCTTCCTGTAGTAAAATTATTGCACCGATTCTAACCACTGTTTATTTTTTGATTGCAATTTTAGAAAATTTTTTCTTTACACTATACTCTAATAGCGACAATTTTTATATTCTTATTTATTTTACATTCATGTACGTAAATTATTTACATTCACTACGCACTGGCTGCACCAGGGGTGTAAGAAATTTTTTTTCAGAAAACGTCAAATTTTGGAAAGAAACACGTCAGAAAATGTAATTTTTAAAAATGTACAAATAAACCCAAACTTAATTAATTTTATTTAATAAAGTCTTTTATATTGTACAAAAAATATTTAAACATGTTTTTTACTATAACAAACAAAACGAGGACAATTTAAAAATTTTACAAAAAATATTATTATGTACATATATACATATGTACATATGTACGTATTATAAAAATTTTGTGTTAATATTATTCATAAAAATTTATTGCTTTGTGCCTTTTAAATGAACTTTTTGTAATGTTTACATTAAAACACTCTGAAGAGTTATATCTTAAATAGTTCTTAGCAAACAAAATCCCTTCAATTATTTTTGTCCCCAAGGAATTTTTAATTTTAGTTTTGTTTAAATTCAATTGACTAAAAATTCGCTCAACGTTAGCCGATGCATTTATCAAAACCATTAAATCGTTAATAAAATCACTTAAGATACGAAAATCCGGTTCATTATTTGATAGCTTGATTGAGTTGATTTGTTTCCAAAAAATATTAAAATCGATTGAATTTTTATTTAAAATCCGCATTTCTTCGTTTTCAACTTCCTGGTACTTCTCTTTAGTTACCAAATTAGGAAAATTTTTTAACAAGGTGTTATAGAAGTATTTTTATTTCAAATAACGGATAGATTAAATAAATTTCAATTATTTAAAACTCAATTTCCAAAGTCAAATCTTTTCTTTATTTGACAACATAAATCAGTTATAAATTTCAACGTCAATTCTACACTGCGACATTTTTTCTTTTTTCGTGAACACCAAGATAAACTTCATCTCTTGGTAAAAAATGTTTCCTTTCCCAAAACTTATGTATATAATAAAGTCTGTTTTATATAATCATCTTTTATAAAATATAATCATCTTTTAAAAAATACTACTTTAAAAGGCTTTGACATAGCACTATGCACACTATGAATTTGCAAACGTACACTTTGAAATGTTTTATTAACATTATTTATGTAGTTAAGAATATATTTTAAGAAGCATTACAACTGATTTATGTCATTAAAATTTTCTAAAATATCTGCAAAATTTGAAAACGGAAATATTTAGAGAGGAAGACTACAAAACGATCTGCATTTGCAGGTTTCTCAAAGTTGTAATTTGACAAATACGTCATACCGTAGAACGGTATAGAAAACTCCCCGAGGTGCACAACTTGTTTCTACTGTATTTTCTTGAAAACGGAAATATTTCCATATAATTGTAGAATTCGAACAAAGACTATCTTCAATGAAAGCCATGTGGTTTGGGCTGGGTGAAGAATTTTTTTTGGTTTGATTTCTAACAACGTTTGTATCTTAAAAAAATTGTTTATTACGTTTTGGGCTGTTCCCAACATTTGCTTGTTGTAAGTGATCGTAAGAATGCTATCTATTAGTCTTTTTTTGTCTTGAGTAAATTAAAGTACAAAAATTTTGTTACGTTTTCTTTCAATTACATTCTCGAAGTTGCCATAAATTTAAAAAGGAGCGAAGCTAGAAAAACCTCAAAATACAAGAGGTTCTGTGAAGAAAAACGGCAAACGTCATTTCGCATTTTAATCACAATAGGCGAGATTAATTTTAACTTTATGGTCGAACTATATGATTTACAATTACTAATAATTTTATCGGGCTTGGGTTCGATTTTTATTTCCCCAAAATCTTCTTTTTTTTTTTAATATTATTGGTTTTGAAATGTTTTTTGTTTCTTCTTATAAAAATAAATATGTCTGTTTGATTTCGAAATGATCATATGCACATACATACATACATTTATATCTGTATGTATGTATGTATGTAGTTTTCGTGTATGGTTTTCTAAAGATAATAACTTTATCAACAGGGTTATTATTAATCACAAAAAAATGGCATCTGATTGGAATCGCGATGAAGGATTTAATTAATTTACAATTTGTATTTAGTTTTTTGTCATAATTTTAGTTTTATTTGAAGTTTTATGTGACTGATGGTGGTCGGCCAAAATACACATACATATATGTATAACATCAAATAGCTGCGAAAAAATATATATAAATTAAAAAAAAATGTAATATCTCGGAATTAAGTCTTGCATAATTCTGTGTGGCATTCAGTTTACATGATAGTTTAGAGTCTAGGATAAGTCCGAAACGTGTATATTTGGCAAATATATGTCGCATACATCTCTTGTAAAGCTATATTAATTATTTAATTAGTATAAAACAATTCCATATAAATTTAATTATTGTGCGAACTAGCTTTAACGATAAGTGAAAGCTAAAAATTCCACCATTTGGACTTATCCAATTCTGTCCTCAAACTAAAATGTATATAGAAACAGAAAATTGAGCGCCTCGATGGATGAATTGGTAGAGTGTCCTACTAAGAGTCCCCGAGGTCGCAGGTTCGATTCCTGCCGAAGGCTTTGGGGTTTCTGCAGACAAGCCAAAAGCTTCGCAGTTTTGTGTTAAAAAAAAAAAAAAAATTGCTGACAGAAATTTTAATTAATTCTTTTAAAACTATTTAAAGATTACATCTTGAATATATAAAAAAAAAAAAACAGAAAATACATACACAATGTGTTTTTAAATAATTCTTATCACTTCTTAGATTAGTTTATTATTTTTTAAACAAACCTTTTAAATACTATGGCTGTGGATGATTCATCAAAGTTCTCTAAGTCAAAGTTTAATTTTGCCCTGAATGAGTTAACAGACATCTACTGCAGAAACCAAACAACACACGGCCGGCCACCAGTACCTAGTAAATGGAATCAAATTATTACAACTTAAAAATGAGACGACGACCTCAAAAACGAAAAAAAATGTATTTCGAGCAACACAAAACAGATTCGTTCAAAATAATAACCAAATGCACAAACTTTTCAGATCGAAAGCGTTTCAGCTGCTTCTGGGGTGAGCAGATGTACGGCCAGAAAGAGAATTCAGAATCTATAAAAAAAATCAGCCCAGGCCATCTTCAAATTTTTTGAGTAGTGAAAAACCCTAAAAGCCTTATTATTACAAGAAACCCTTAGCTTTCTTGGATTTACCGCGATAAAGGCTGCACATCCTAGTGGCTGTTCTAACAGGACACTGTCACATGGGAATACATGCGGGAAGATATAATCACCTATGCAGAGATGAAGAGGAGGAGAAGAGTGTCGATGTCCAGCTCTTTTTAATAAAAGAAGGAATTAGATTTGCCTAAATGTAAATGTAGTATTATACCCTGTTCAGATCGACAATTTTAATTCAGTCAATATTCTGTTTATTGACAAAATTATTTTTCTGTTTACACACATAAAATTCAATTAACGCAAAAAAACTTTCCTACACTTTAGGTGCCGAAATTTCAAAGAGCTTTTATATAAAAAAAATAGCACTCACAAAAGAAAATTTTACATGACACTAACATAAACAGACACACACACAGCCACCAACACCAACATTTTATAGGCATCTATATGGTTGTACTTATCATCAGAATCAAGCATATGAGCATGTACCTAAACAAAAATTATGAAAACATTTTTTTTTCACTCTTTTGCGAAAGAGCAAACAATTTTTTTCGTTCACAGATAAAAGAATCAACGTAAGCTGGGCTTAAAAATTGTATTCGCTAGCAGAATTGTTTTCCTTCTCTACTTCAAAATTGTGTTAAGTTCAACCTGAATATGCGAAACAAAACTATACATTTTTATACCAAAAAACAACATTAATTTAATTTTTCTATTTCAGTAATTTTAAACTCGATTTTGCCCATTTTCAATACCGTACAAGAAGAGATAGTTAAAAACCAAGTAATTCAAAATTGAGGACAATAAATTGTCTGGCGGCTTCAAAAACGGTGTTTAAAAAGAGGCGTTTTTTGCGATACGAGCCCTAATACATACATACATACTTTTTTAGTCAAGGGTGTAAAAATAGAATATGAAATAGAGTGTTTGAATAGATATTCGTAATTCAAAAATGAACTTAATTATTTATTTGCCTTAAGAGCCAATTGAAATGTATTATTTTAGGTCCAAAAATAGATCTTATTAATGTTTTAGACAGTAGACTCAAATAATCTTAAAGGAATGTTTGAAACTTAACTACTTAGGGGGTAAAATTCATAAAAATTATAACAGGCTTATAACACTGTTTTTTGACATATTTGTATGGGAAATCTGTCAAATAAGAGCTTTATAAACCTGTTATAATTTTTATGAATTAGACGGTTATTCTATAATTCCCATGAAAAGAAAACTGAGAATCAGAAACGTATTAAAGGTTTGAACATTTTTGATTCTCACTTTATTCATGGGAATTATGGAATAAGTATTTAAGTTTCAAACATTATTTTAAGAATTTTTCGAATCTTTTGATGTGTTGATTAGCATCTACAAAATGATTAGGCAGATGAAAATGACAGAAAACAATAAGTCTATTTTTGGACCTAAAATAATATATTCGTAATTATTTAGAGTCTACTGACGAGTTCGTTGGCACCAAGGAAATGTTGAATGCATATGCAGATATGCTGAAAACTTAAGCTATGGCCACACTTAAAAATTGTTTGCCTAAGAAACGGGATCAAAACATTCTTGTTTACCGTCAACATACAATAACGGAAAGAAAAAGATTGTAAAATAAACGTAAAAACATTAAATTTTACAACAGAATATTTGTTCCAAGGTATCTTAATAACAGGTAGCTACAAGCACTTTATGCATTTGCTCGCATTTGTGTTGGGTAGTTTGACAGTTCCTGAAGCTACAGGCAGTAGTCAGCTGCTCGTGTAAGGCTACCTGGTATAAATGTATTTTGGATTGTTTTATTTGCTTGTTTGTTTTTGTAAATAAACACAAAGAATACCTTAAAATTTAATATTTTTACGTTTTTCCAAAGTTTTTTCCTTTCGTTGGTACTTGTCGATGTATCCAAATATATACACTTGCATTTTTATGTATTCTTAACTGTTTGTATACATGTGCTTGGTCAACACCAGAGCGTAGTGGTCCTGTTATTTGACGTCTAATATTTGATAATCTGCACCGCACCTTTAAATACAGAAAACAGCTCTAAACTTTTGAGTATTTTTGTTCCGTCTTTAAGAGCAAATAATAAACTATTATTTTAATTCTAAATATTTTTCTACAATTTGTTCTTTTTTTAAGCGTGTTTGTATTTTATTCAGCATACGTTTTACGATGTGGTTAAACTCTAGCCCTTAATATCGAAGGCCTTGTTCGTTTTTCTGTAATAAAACGGGGTTTTGTATGAAAATTATAGTTGATTTTTTTTGCTTTTAAAATAAATTTAATTACTGTAGTTATGTACGTGTATGTATGCCAGTTACAAGTATTATACCCGTTGACCATGACTTTCAGACATCGAACAAACGAGTAAAAGTAAAATATTTTCAATCAAATGTCAGTCTGGAGAAAATTTTCAACTTCTCTTTTTTTTTCCATACCAAAACTTTTATGGCCACTGAGTCCCTTTTATTTATTATCAACACACGTTTTTTCTTTTTAATTTATTACCAAATAATATTTGAATGGTGCTTTCAATAGAATGTGATAAGAAAAATTCCAAACAGAATGCTTTAAAAAACATAAAGGTACTTTTAACATTTTACTGAAATTTTAATTACATTGAACTATGGTTCAATGTAATTAATTATAATCAATTATATTAAATTACTTTTTCAGACTCAAGTTCAACCCTGGGTTGGTCACTTTTTTTTTATCAATATCAATTAAGTAAAGAAAGGTGAGCTTTGGTTGCCGAGTGGTTAAAGCAGCTATTTAAAAATTGTGAAATTTGACACGTCCAAAGTTCATAGGGTACTTTTTATATTTGTGGACATATTTACTATTTACCGGTTTTTCTAAAACACTATAAATTTTCATTCTTGAATTTATATTGAAAAATAAAATAAAATGCATGTTCGTTTTAGAAAAATCGACATTAAAACAAAATAAATACCAAATTATTGCTTCACATTTCGAGAGTTTATATTCAAAACGTGCTACGAGGGTTTGCATTTATGGCAACCCTAGTGTTGCAATCTAGTAACTGACTGCTCTATCGTAAAGTTGGACATTTTTTAGGTTATACATACGTACTCAGAACGTTTTGTCATACTAGCGCTATTTGTGTCGTTTACAGCAACTTAAAAGATTCATCTTGTCCCAAAAATGGAATTAAATCGTAAACATATTCGTGCGATTATATTTTACAACTTTTAATGTAGCTTAACTCAGCATCAGTGCATGGAAGAACTTAATTCATTTTTTGGCGATGAAGCTCCATGAACGACCAGTGTTTATCGATAGTATCTATGGTGAATTCAATCGTGGTCGTAGTTCACTCTAAGACCGATCAATATCTTGTCAAGGTCGTCCAAAATCAGTTATTGTTCCGAAATCCATAGTACTGTGCGCGAACAGATATTGTAATATCGTGGATATGATCGTGGATTAGCGAAATTCAACAAAAGTTGTTCGCGCACGAAGCACTTGGAAGTAAATGGTCGCCTTTTTTTTCAGAAAAACTGGACATGTACCACTAGAACAACGCTAACCAGTATATTCTGAGTGGTACACAACAATTTGTTTGCCAGTTGCCTTTCAAGAAATCTGGCAAACCAACTGCCGGATACGGATCACTCTTCACCACGACAATGCGAGCTCTCACACATCGGCTCAAACAACTGCATTTTTGAGCACCCAAAACATCGTTTAATGAGTCATCCGCCGCATAGTATTGACTTGGCACCGACTGACTTCTATTTGTTCTCGTACGCAAAAAAAACAAACTGAGAGGTCAATGTTTTACGACACCTGAAGAAGCGTTTGCTGCATTCAGAATGCATGTTTTGGAGATGCCTCAATCAGAGTGGCAAACGTGCGCCGACAATTGGTTCAAACGCATGCAAACGTGTATAGATAGATCTTCATGGGGAATATTTTGAAAAACAATAAAGTGATTTTCGATGATTAATATTTGTTTTTGTTCTCTAATCCCGAAATCCAGTAAAATTCTGAATGTGTAGAGAGCACTTTGAATATAAGCCTCGATATATTTAGATGAACAAATGAGGCAGACCGATATCAATGAATTAGCAGTATATTTTTGGTGTCTATAAATATTTGATGTCGATATCAGTTTGGTCAACTGGGATGTACTGATGAATAATTAGTTTTTTATACATACAGAAAGAACCTTTTATAATACGAAAATTCACAAATTGTTTGATTCTGCTTGTGAATATTTATAAATTATATACAGATCTATAATTTGAAATTACACGTACATACATACATACGGTGTATATTAACTTCTATATTTTATAGATTTGTATTTGGCATTTATAATGTACGTGACGGGTTTGAAAACTTTTCTTAAAAGGTCATCCATAATTATAAAACACTGTTTGAAATTGTAACAATTAAAAGTTCGTACAAACACACAGAAATAATAAAAAAAATGTAAACATGGAAATACCTCGATTTTAAAATAGTTTCACAAAATTAGCATTCAGGTTTGTTCTGCAAATCACGTGATACTTCTACAATCAAAAATATTATGTATTATATATTTCAACAAGAAAAACTGAATCGTACGATCTGTAAAAAAACCAACGTTAAGTTGGAGTACCTTCTGATGAGGTGCTTGGAAAATGGAGACAATTATTCTCGGAGCCAAATAGGAGATTCCTTAAAATATTTGAAATTATGCAATAGGATTCTCGGAATGAAATAAACCGATTAGTGATATGAAAAGCAAAAAGAAATAAAACGCCAATAGTTAGTATTTCGTGAACGATGGATTTATTATGGAATTGGTTACCATTCTGCAAGACAGTATAAAACAAGTAAGAGTGCTATATTCGGCTGGGCCGAATCTTAAATACCCTTCACAATGGTACATACATTCTGATTGATTTTTGGTGCGAAAAGTTGTTTTATTTGGCTTTTAAAGCCGATTTCTTGAAATATCGGGAGACGCTATATCTGGGGTATATATGCGCCGATTTTTTCTGAATTTCAATATCAGATCCACTACCGGGATTTAACACAGGCTGCAAAACTTTTATTTAAATAATTCCTAATATGCTCAAGTTCAACCACTGGGTGACACCAATTCTTTTTAATATCAATGAAATAAAGAAAAGCAAAATGTATTTCTTAATTATTTATCAGTTAACTTTATAGTAAAATTTATTTAACAAAAAATTGCATATAATTGCATTATTTTTGAATTATAATGCTAAACATTGACATTAAGTGTGATTTTCTTTTCAATTTACTTACATACATACGTATGTATGTGGGTACATGCATACGTATGTATGTATCTATAATAGAAAACGCTAAAATAAATTCTTTATTATTGACTATTTTCAGTGTGTTCCATAAAACAATGATTATATACATACATATATACATACATACATATTTACATTGCTTGCTTTTACAAAATTATTTTTTTCTTGTGCACGTTGCTGATGATCTATTGCGTATCATCATACACATGTGTGTGTGTATGTACATATGTAAGTACGTAGGGAAACCCAAAATGATTTTTTGTGTGAATGAATTTGAAGACGCAATTGTTTAAAAGAATTTCATTGCGTACCCTTTTTTCAACAATTCTTTATATCACTTTCATTTTCAAGCTCGTGTATACATATGTATGTACATACATACACATTTTTACACCAAAGCAAAAAAATTGTTTATGCTAACATACTTGCATGCATACATACATATGTAGATACATACATACCTACATACATACAAACGTATCTACATACATACATACATACATACATACATGCATACATGCATACATACATACATACATACATACATACATACATACATACATACATACATACATACATACATACATACATACATACATACATACATACATACATACATACATTCATACATGATCGCAAATATTATATACATATGTATATAATATTATATACATATGTATGTATGTACCATTATGATCGATTTTTGGTACCAAAAGTTGGGTGCATATGGGCCGATGTCCAAAAATTTTCTAATTTTGCCCCTAAACAGCCTGTATGTACCATTCCGACAAATTTTTAGTGCAAAAAACTGTTTCGGTTAGCTTCCAGGCCCGACTTCTTGAGATATCGGGAGGCGCTATATCTCGAACATATATGGGCCGATGACAAAAAGATTTCCAGTTTTGCTTCTGACTAACCTATATGTATCATTCTGATTGATTTTTGGTGCCAAAAGTTGTTTTATTTAGCTTATAGAGCCGATTTCTTGAAAAATCGGGAGACGCTATATCTCAGGTATATATAGACCGATTGCAGACATTTTCAAATTTTGCTTTTAAATACCTTATATGTACCATTCTGATCGATTTTTGGTACCAAAAGTTGTTTTATTTGGCTTTTAGAGCCGACTTCTTGAGAAAACTTGAGGCGCTATATCTCGAGTGTATATGGGCCGATGTCCAAAATTTTCCACGTTTGCCTCTAAATAGTCTATATGTACCATTCTGATTGATTTTTAGTGCCAAAAATTGCTTTGTTTGGCTTAAAGAGCGGATTTCTTGAAAAATCAGGAGTCGCTATATCTCAGATATATATGGACCGATTTCAAAAATTTTCCAATTTTGCTTTTAAACACCTTATATGCTCCATTCTAATCGATTTTTGATACCAAAAGTTGTTTTATTTGGCTTTTAGAGCCGACTTCTTGAGAAAACGGGAGGCGCTATATCTCGAGTGTATATGGGCCGATGTGGAAAAATTTTCCACTTTTGCCTCTAAATAGCCTATATATACCATTTTGATTGATCTTCGGTGCCAAAAGTTGTCTTATTTGGCTTATAAAGCCGATTTCTTTAAAAATCGGGAGACGCTATATCTCGGATATATATGGGCCGATTTCAAAAATTCCTTCATTTTTAGGATTTAATGAGCACTAAAAATGATATGGTTTAGTTTTTAAGAAAAAAATTTGTTTCAAAAATCTGAATACAAAAATTACACAAAATATCCCTCAAAACCCGGTTTTTTGAATATATCTCGGCTATCCGCGGACCTATCTTACTGAATTTCAATAGCAGACCCACTACCGGGGTTTCACACGTTTTAGCGAAAGAATGAGGTTTCTATCTCAAACCGTTTTCTCAGAAACGGTATTTCAACGACTACAGACGGACAGACGGACAGACGGACAGACGGACAGACGGACAGACGGACCGACGGACAGACGGACAGACGGACAGACGGACATCGCTCAATCGTAATCGCTATTGATGCTGATCCAGAATATATATACTTTATGGGGTCTTAGATGGATATTTCAATGCGTTACAAACGGAATCACAAACTTATATATACCCTTACACATTTATGTGAAGGGTATAAAAACAGACAAGACTATCACAAAATGTGTGATAGTAGTTATAAAAATACGGTCGTTGTGATGCGACTTTTTAAATTCAGAATTAATTCATTTTAAAGACAGAATTCTATCAGATTTAGCTAGCAATTTTCAGTCTTACAAGCCAAAGTGACTATTGCTTTTAGCCTACAGAACTGTCAAAATACAAACGCAAACGCAAACAAATGGATGACAGAACTTAAAGATTTCTACCAACAAAATACATGTGTTTGTTGTAGTTATGCGACTACCTGGTACCGAGGTACCTTGGGCTAGTGTATCACAGCCATACGACATATTAGCGCAGTTCATTATTTGGTCTTGCGTAAGTGCGAATGCAAGAAATCGTTGCTTTTTCTTTGCAACCCAACAACAAAATATACAAGGTTGCACTCGCAATATTTTTGCATTTACGCACCGCTAATTACGTGTTGCTTTTTTCGCTTGAGTATTGCGTTTGCAACACTGACACTCGAACAGCTGACATTTTAAAACAAAGCAAACAAAAAATTGTAGAGATGAAGCCAGCAGCAATTACCAAAAAATAAAACGTGAAAAATTAAAAATTGTGTATTAATTTATCAGCTGTTATTTGGAGTGCAATAAAATTTGCAAAGTTGTTAAAAAGGGTGCTCAATATCAGTTGCAATATAATCGCAAACGCAAATAGTCGCAACCAAAAACGCACCAAACGCTGAGTACCGCTATCAACTTTTTTTGATTGTAAAGCAGTGCGGATGGGAGTGTCTAAACTCGGCATGTATTGAAACGGAGCGAAAGTGAGAGAGAATATTCAAATATGAACTTAATTATTTTTTTGCTTTAAGAGCCAATTGAAAAATGTATTTCAAATGTTTTCTGTAAAAGAGTTGCAAAACGAAAAAAATGTTTACTGTGTTGAAGGTTTGTTTGAACATTTCTGATTCTCATTTTGTTCAGGGGAATTATGGAATTAGTAGTTAAGTTTCAAACATTCTTTTAAGAATTTTTCGAGTCTATTGATCAGTTGATTAGCAAGTACCCGCTGAGGTGGAAATGATACTTATTGCTAATTATGATTTTGGGCGAAAAATCGTCCAGTTCGTCATAGACATGATTATTCCACGTTCTTGGAGAGTGTATCGCTCCATGGCTTGTTCACTTGTATTTTACAGCTGTCTAGTTCACAAATGTAAAAACAGATTTGACAGTGGCCGCCATTTGCAAAAATAAGAGCAACTTCCAATAGGGTGATTTTTTTTGGCCCACCTTGTACATGATGCTCTATTTAAAATAGTTGTTCGCTATTTGTTACTAATTAAAGTAGATGTATGTATGTATGTACATGGTGTATGTTTGTTAAAATGTATGGTTTTATTGTCAGTGTCATTATCATCATTAAATGTTTTCTTGAAATGCAAAATAGTATTTTTCTTTTGCTTTTGTTTATTTCCATCGCTCATAGACTTAAATACTATGAAATGTATGAATGACTAATTTATGCAGAAAGAAGGAAAAACGAGCGAATGCAATAATGCAGGGACGACCGAATAGTATGCCAAATATGCCGGTACATTGCTATAGTGGTTGAGTGTGAATGGGCGTAATGGTGGTTTGAGGTTTCTTATCTTGAAAATATTTTAGTATAATTGTTGCTTGTATTTATTCATTTTGTTTGCTTAACAATATTTTTTGTTGAGCAACAAAAAATAAGATAAAAATATGATCATAGTTATAATTAAAACATAAATGCAATCTTTCTCAATTTTCTTTTGGAACTCTGAGGGTGTTTTTCCACAAGAGGTTTTTGTGTTTCGCTCGTATTTCATTAATTATTTCTTTGCATCATCATCAATCTATATCATAAAATAGTGCAGCAATAAATTATTAGTTTTTTTTTACAATAACAATATTTTAAATTGTTTTCTGAAAACTGTGGATGTAAAATGATAAAGTTTCAAGTTGTTATGTATAACGTGATATTTTTTTTTTCATTTTTATTTAACCGAGACTTTGACCTTTACGTCAGTTTCACAGTAAAACTATAATTTTAATCAGTGTATTTATCGAAATACAATGTCGGCATAAAAATATTTAAAAAAATTGACTGAACTTGGCGAATACGAAGCTTAAACCTTAAATATAGATTGATGGGTTAAATCTAATTTCAAACTGTTTAAAAAAAGAGAAGAAGTTTGTTGTAAAGAGAGGTTAAATTTTACACACTATTTACACATGCAAGTAACTTGTTGCAAGTTGTGTATACACATTAACAACCAATACATTGACAAAGACAGTAAAAGCTGTTGCTACTTGCTTACACAGGCAAGTGCAGGCTCATTTTCGTCAAATGTCGTCAAAGCAAATGGTCTTAAAGAAAATTGTTTTACTCTACAAAATAAAAGATTTAAATGAAAACAATAATAATAAAATAATTATGCGGAAAAAGCTACAAAATCACTAATTCATTTTTTATATTTAAAAATCATTATTTTTTTTTTGCCTTTTTTTGTGTATAGTTTATTCTGTTTTTGTCTGTCCACATGACTTTTTAATGGCTGGTTTGCCAACGTATTGTCATACGAACTGTTATGGAGAAGCAAAATATACGAATAGCTTATTTTATCAATTAAATAGAAATTTATATTACAAGTCGATGAAAGCCATGTTTTACTACAACTTTTTTATATTTTATCTTATGTTTCGGTATGTAAGATCAAATAATAGTGCATTAAAAATCATTGCTTGTAAGTTATCTATTAAAATATAATCTTTTATAAAGTAACACTTTTTTGGTTTTTGTCATTTTATCGACATGCAATTTAAAAAAATTGCTGGCAATCAAAATCTCTTGCAAGTGAACTCACAACTTGCAGAAGTATGTTGTTATAAATAAAAAAATTATTCGTTTTGAATGAAACACAAATACCCTTATTCATAAAAAAATTTGTCAAATAAGAGTTTAATAAACCTAAAATATTTATTATGAATAAGACCCAAATTATTTAGGAAATTTTGTCATATCTTTTTATTATGATAATATTTATTAAGTTCAATTATGTATGGAACAAAATAACCGGGCCTAACAAGGAAAGTTGTGCACTGATTTATTTAAGACTTCTTTTGTTTGAAACTTTATTTGTTATGAACAAGTGAAAATTCATCTGCATAACTTTATTTTTAGATTTTTTATGCTGTTTTAAAGAACAAATAATTTCGAACTTTTGCAAAAAAATTTTAATTTTTTCATCGAAAAAAATTTTTTATTTTCTAAACTACTAAACTTATTAAAAATATTTTTACAGTTGTTGAAAGATAATTTTATTGCGGAATGCGGAATTTACAAGACTTTAAATCGCTTTTGAGGTAAGGGAATATATGTTGTCCTACCTCCTCCATTTTTAAAATAACTTATTCTACAGCTGTCTGGTTCACAAATGTCAAAAGAGATTTGACATTGGCCGCCATATGCAAAAATAAGAGCAACTTCCAATAGGGTGATTTCAAGGCGAATCAAGTACAGGTGGTCGCAATTCAATTCGCTTCAACATTTCCTCTTGAGTTGTCATAGGTTTTGTTGTCGTTTGCTATCAGCTTTGACAACTCAGAAGAAAAACTCGTGGAAAAATGTTGAAGCGAATTGGGATGCGGGCACCTCTAATAGATTCGACTTGGGTGATTTATTTTGGCCCACCTGTTATGTATGTATGTGTGAATATGATAACACAACAAACTGTTTATATTAAATAATTTTACTTCCTGTATTTGCCTGACAGTATGAATATCTTTTAAAATTAGTATCTATACAAAGAAAAAAAACTCAGTAGTTGTAAAATTTAGATGATTTTAATCCATTGTAATGAAAGAATATATGTCCATACATACGTATGTACATATGTATGTACACGTATTTATTTTTTTATAATTTAATTAGCTGCTATCTAATTAACTGACAGTTTGTATTTTGTTTATTAATATTTCAGTAAAATATGTACATATGTGTGCAAACAGTACAAACCAAACTGTTATATACTTTATAGAAATATGTAATACAAAGAGACAAATCTACTTTACCAACGCTTTTCCAAAAAAAAAAAAAATACAAACAGATTTGTGTACGTTTTACGCGTTTTAAACGTTTAAAATTATTTTGTTTTGCTTCTTATTAATTTTCTCTTTTTTATTTTCTACTTCACAGATAACAATTAAGAAAATCTCAAAAATAGGATCGACCATATACAAATGTATGTATGTATGTGCGTAAAAACGAAATATATTTTTGTTGCACTCCATTAAAGAAATGATGGTGCTCAACAATTATAAATAGTAATTGCATTTAAACGATTGTCTGTATGTCTGCATTTGTACTACACATGCAACAGGGCTTAATTAACAACGACGTCACAAAAAAACCAAATTTTAAAAACGAAATTAAACTTCAGTTTGTCACATTAAAAAGAAAGACTTTCAAATTTCATCACCAGACAAGCTGGCTACGCTAAAATAAACCACAGCGTTCATTGTAAAAGCTGCAGAAATATACTACATACATATATTCATATACATATAAACTCGCTGTTTGATCATGAATTCTAGCACAAAACATTTGCTGCATTGCACCCTGCTGCTGGTGGTCATAATAGCATTTGAAATTTTCTCGGGTGGCATAAAAATCGATGAAAACTCGTTTACAGTTTTAGATCCATGGGCAGAATATGGCCAAGTGGCCACTGTACTTCTATACATATTGCGTTTTCTAACGTTTCTTACACTACCGCAAGTATTATTCAACTTCTGTGGCCTGGTATTTTATAATGCTTTTCCCGAAAAAGTCGTTCTCAAGGGAAGTCCTTTGTTGGCTCCATTTATATGCATACGTGTTGTTACACGAGGCGATTTCCCGGAATTGGTCAAGACTAATGTGCTGAGGAATATGAACACTTGCCTTGATACCGGTTTGGAAAACTTTCTTATCGAAGTTGTTACCGACAAGGCGGTAAATTTATCACATCACCGACGCATACGCGAAATTGTTGTGCCTAAGGAATATAAAACTCGCACAGGAGCCTTATTTAAGTCACGAGCCTTGCAATATTGCCTAGAGGATAATGTGAATGTTTTAAACGACAACGATTGGATTGTGCATTTGGATGAAGAGACTTTGCTTACAGAAAATTCCGTACGCGGTATTATCAATTTTGTTTTAGATGGCAAACATCCATTTGGACAGGGCTTAATAACATATGCCAATGAGAATGTGGTGAATTGGCTGACAACCTTGGCCGATAGTTTTCGCGTCTCAGATGACATGGGTAAACTGCGTTTGCAGTTTAAACTGTTTCACAAGCCGTTGTTCAGCTGGAAGGGAAGTTATGTTGTAACACAGGTAAGTGAACACTTTTTGCGTGTTTTTATGTTTTTAAATTCGAGAATACAAACGAATGAAAAAAATTAAAGAGCAAAATTTTTTCGTACCCTGAAAAAAAAAACGTTCGTCATTAAATTTGATCCCGTACTTTCTGGGCAAAGTTCAGTAAAATGAGAAAAATTTTTCAGCATTTTGTAATTTAAATACATGGAATAAAAAGTATTTGTATTTTGTGTCTTAAGTACACAAGGGTAAAGGGTCCACCAAATAACTTTTTTTTGAAAACGGCGCAAAACATCGAGTGTAGCGTAGCGCCGTCCTGTTGAAACCAAATGTTACCAATATCCTCCTCTTGAATTTTTGTCACCAAAAATTCGTTCAACATGGCCCGACAACGATCGCCTTTGACAACGGCCACTCGAAGAAAAATGGCCCAATTATGTCTCTGGACCAAAATCCGCCTCGGCTTTTCAATGTATGCGTGCGGGTTTTCTGTGCCCCAAATGCGACAATTCTGCTTGTGGACATACGCGCCAAGATCAAAATGAACTTCATCTGAAAATATTTGGCAAAATCGGCATCTTCTGTAAGTCGATCACAGGCCCACTTAGCGAAGCGTATACACAACCATATTCGTTCAGCGGAAGGATAAAACTAATTACCTGTCAAATCAGACATGAGCCAAGTGTTACCATTCACGAAATAAGCACTAGTTGGAAAAAAAAACGTTAGATGGGGGACCCTGTATTTTGTATTTTAAATACATCAGAGCATGAATTTTGCCCAGCACTGGATCCCGCGAGCTCCCAACGTTGAGTACGGGTACAAACTTATCATGATGGAAAACTAGTAAAGATGAAAACTAGATCATGATACAACTAATAAGGTAGCCTCATCAGCTAAACCTATAATCATCTGACTACTTTAGGTTGTCGAGAGAATGCAGAGATGAAAGGCAGCCAAAACGAAACACCAAATCAATGCCTCTCTTATATAAATGCAGAAGCAGCTGTTGTTATTGTAGTGAAAAGGTTACCTTATTAGTTGTATCATGAACTAGATCAGCTGTTTGCATAGACTTTGAATTCATTCGAAAAAGCAAAAGTTTTTATATTTTTCATTGGTTTTTATTGCATTTTACTGGATTACATTCGCGTGCTCCCACTGCAGTAAACGAGAACGAAAATTCTTACTGGATAAATTTTTGACAGTAAAGTCCAGTAATAGTCCATTTACATTACGCAACATCTAGTACTTACAGGATTTCAAGCTGAATCTGGTAATTTTGATGAGATTTCCCATGCAAAACGAAATCTGCTGTCAGACTAGCTTTTGACAAAATCTACTCAGTGCCTAGTTATTTTGTTTATAAAGTACGAGGGTTGCCTTTTAAATAAGGTAGCCTCATTATCTGAACCGTTAATCATGTGACTTCGTAAAACTGTCAAAAGAATGCAAATCAATGTAAACTCTGTTCACCCCTCTTCTGTAAATGCTGTAGGTTGTAGCAGTAATGCCTTTTTGGTAGTTTTTTGAAGTTGTACAAAAACAAAATGTATGTTATTTTTATTAGATTAATGAATATTGCCGAAAACCGAAACCTGTATTTATGAGTTTATTACAGTAAATAGTTTTAGTTGAACATTTTATAGAACATTTTACGCGAAATTCGAAGACTGTTATTCAATTCATTTTATATAAAATTATTTACATAACAAGCAATAAAATAAGTTTATGAAATAATAAGTGAATGTTTATACTCGTAACAATTTTTCATGAAATTACTCTTATTGTAGAGAAGAGGTTACCTTATTAATTGTATCAGATGTCGGTTTGACGTTTAAGAAATTACTCATTTCAAGAACTATTGGTGGGGCTTAAATTTAATAGAAATTGAAACGCATTAAAATTAATTTATATATACAATTTATATTTATATGTGTATATGCAAAAAGTTGCATTACATAGTTTTTGCACTTTCTTGAGCAATGAGTATGTATATTAATTTTTTCCCCCTAATTGCAGGTTGGTGCTGAACGACAAGTATCATTTGACAACGGCATCGATGGTTCTGTGGCCGAGGATTGCTTTTTTGCTATGCGTGCATTTGCACAAGGCTTCAGCTTTAATTTCATTGAAGGCGAAATGTATGAAAAATCTCCCTTCACGTTATTGGATTTCTTGCAGCAGCGCAAACGTTGGCTTCAAGGTATACTCCTGGTGGTGCACTCAAAAATGATACCACTCAAGCATAAGTTGTTGCTGGGTATCAGCGTTTATTCGTGGGTGACCATGCCTTTGTCAACATCAAATATTGTTTTTGCCGGACTTTATCCCATACCCTGCCCAAACATCGTAGACTTTGTGTGTGCTTTCATAGCAGCCGTAAATATCTATATGTACGTGTTCGGTGTGATCAAATCGTTCTCGCTTTATCGCTTTGGTTTGGTTAAATTCTTGGCGTGCGTTTTGGGCGCTGTGTGCACAATACCAGTTAATGTGATTATTGAGAATGTGGCGGTAATATGGGGTCTTGTGGGCAAAAAACATAAATTTTATGTTGTGCAAAAAGATGTACGTGCATTGGAAACTGTGTAGGTTTAGTTATTTATTCATAAATAACCAGAACCTCATGCAAAAACAAACAGAAACACAGCCAAAATGTTGTTGCACAATGAAAAGCAAATGTTTTCAATTGCTTTTCCGTATCTTTAAAGATATTGTTATTTTTTGTGATAGGATTTACATGTAAAAAGAATAAGAAGAAGAAGAAGAAGAAAACAACAGATTAACAAGAGCCTGACTTTTGTATAAGCATTAGCAACTCCTTCTTAAAAATTTAAATAATTTATAAGCTAATAAGTTATAAGACGATATAAATATGAATATCTTTCTTATTGTATTAAAAAAGATATAAATCGAACCAAATAGTGATACAGTTTGGAAGATTTTCTTCTGATATCACATTTTACATAGACAAAATATATTGAACAATTAAAATTAATAAGACCTTCATGCTTTAAATGATTACATATTTAGTATTTCGTCTACTTGCTTAACAATATTTGAGAAGTTTTATATGAGCTAGTTTTGTCATGAAGATAATTGAAGTATGTAATCATTTGTTAGCATTCACCAAGTACACACACACACACATACACATACGCAATTTATTTAATGTAACATAACGCACACGCAAAAAAAAATCAGAACAAACATATTTTAAAACACCAAAATCACCAAAATAATAATCCCTTTCTTCTTGTAACACCTCCCTTGTTGTAAATAATCAAAAAAGGTTTACACACATTTTTAGAAGTTTATACGCCTATCTGTCACTTATTTGTGCAAAAAGGGGGTTTTCTCTTACTTTATATACATATAAGGCTTATTTACTATTATTTATTATACAAATTTTTATGGAAATAATTTTTTGTTTGTTTTTTTTTTATTTTTTTTTTTCTAAGCTGAAATAACCAGGGCGTATTTTTAATGAAGTTCTAAATTCAAATAATAATTTTTTGCTATTCAGAGTTTTTTTTTCAATTCACTTTACTTACTTTCTCCTGGTTTTCCAAAGCATACATCGTTTTCACTGCTGAATTTTTATTGTAAACAACAAATTGAAGAATTTGTTTTTTTTTCGGCAAAAATTCTAAAGTAATAATTATTCATACAAAGCGAAAGCAAATCAACTTGGGTTTTTTTAACAATATAAAAGCAGGGTTTACATACTAAATATAATTCAGCAATTTAGGAATCATTAGTGGCATTCATGATTAGTAGTATATTCAAAACTCTATTAGATATACTAGAATTTTGATACACAAAGAGTATTTCCATTGGTATTGTAAACAAATTTAAACGGTTGTCTTTTGTTTTAAGATTCCTATATTTTAATTGGAAAATTTTTGTTGCACATTTCCTTTCGTTTTTTCTTCAGGAATGAAAAAACATTTGAATCCATGTAATATAAAACAAAATTGTTTTAAATAGTTTTGGCGGCAAATCGAATGATTTTTGCATATTGGTACAAGAGCTTAATTTGAAGCTTTTGTGAGACTTTTTAAAAACAGTTGGTGCCGTGTTGTAAAGGTTAGTACCTTAATAAGATGTGAACAATTTACTATCCACATTGCAGATCGTCATTGCAAAAATTTAGTTTTTTTTGCTTAAAAACGTGAAAGGAACAATTGATATATATTTATGGTATTAATTCTAAAAGCAAGTATTTTATGTGTATTTATTAATTCTTATTTGACAAATTTTTGTATAATATTTGCCAAATATGAGTGTTTAATAAACATGAAATATTTTTCATAAATAAGTATAGATATTCCACCAATATTTTAACCTCATCAAATTAATTTAAATTTTTACGCCATTTGCTTGAAATATACTTTTTTTATATTTTCTATAGATTTGTTATTGCTTATTTTTAAATTTAAGAAATATGCTCATGTACGAAGATATATTTGCCCATTTGCCCCCTAAAAATGTAACCACTACTTTCTTATTGACATTTGTTTTGGTC
The DNA here is from genome assembly GCA_963662145.1 of Sturmia bella. Lineage (NCBI taxonomy): Eukaryota > Metazoa > Arthropoda > Insecta > Diptera > Tachinidae > Sturmia > Sturmia bella. The sequence goes on along the minus strand of OY759170.1, from coordinate 68,016,749 downwards.
AAATACACGCATATAAATAATTAAAAATCTATATATATACATACATACATATATACATACATATAAAAATTATCAGGAAAAAATTAAAAAAAAAATTTTTTTTAATTTTGCAGGATTTGTATTTAATTTGCTATAAACCTTGTATTTGCTCATTGAGCAAACATAACCTTAAAATATGCTCTAGTGGAATTTTATGTTTTTACGTTTTTTCCTGTATTTTTCTTTTATTGTGGACAAATATACGTTAACATATTTGCCCAAACTAATGGTCAGCAAGAAAATAGTGGTCACGTTTTTCATGTAAAAAATGGAAAAATATTTATTTGAGAATAAAAATAAAGGTATAGATTTCATTATAGTGGATGTTGTCAACATAAGTAGTTAATTTTAAATGTATACATTTTGCTGTTGTCGCGTCTTAAATTTAAATTCATCAAGATTTACTAAAGCTGCAACAAGTAAAAGCTTTGCATCCGAAAACTATGAATAATACTATTACAAGAATGTGTATTTACACATTTTAGATAATTTTGCTTACAAAATTATTTAATATAGGATATACTCTATAAAACTCATCGGCTTCTAGCCGCCTTGAATGTAAAACTTTGCAGAAATCTATATATTTTAAAAAAGTGATTAATTTTGTTTTTAAAATTTATTTACAAATTTACATTGATTATATGATTTTCACTGATTATATGATTCCTTAAATAATCTAGCTGGTTCACGATGTGGTTTCGTTAATGTCTTCCAACATATTGGATGTCAAAAAATATTTTATAGGCTATTTTTTTAAGGCAAGTTCATCCCTCGCACAAATCAACTGCAACCTATTGTGCTCGGATAACTTTATTTGCTTTTAATTAGTTTTCTGATGCTAACGAAACGACTGCGTGAGCTATGTAATAAATTGTCTAATTCAAATGCGAGTGCTAGGATCTCAATTGTTTTTTTTTTAGATTTCTTTCCATGTTGTGGAGCAGCAAACCAGATTTAACTATAATTTATAGGAAACATACGATTTTTGAAATTGCATAAGGTTTCTTTCGTGCAATATCTTTATTACAGTTATTGTATTATAAATGCAGAATAATACGAAGGTTCCCTCTTATATTTCGGGATTAGAGAACAAACACAAATACTAATCATCGAAAATCACTTTATTGTTTTTCAAAATATTCCCCAAGAAAATCTATACACTTTTGCAAGCGTTTGCACTAATTGTCAAAACACTTTTGCCACCCTGATTGAGATATCTCCAAAATATGCATTCTGAATGCAGCAATCACTTTTTTAGGTGTCGTAAAATGTTGACCTTTCAGTTTGCTTTTTACGTACGGGAATAAAAAATAGAAGCAATTCGGTGGCAACGACGCATGACTCATCAGATCGGTGGTGTGTGAGCTCGCATTTTCGTGGTGAAAAGTGATCCGTCTTCGGCGCTTGGTTTTCTAATATTTCTTAGAAGACAACTGGCAAACATATTGTTGTGTACCGCTCAGAATCGACTGTTCTGCGTTGTTCGAGTGGTACATTTGTGACATGTCCAGTTTTTCCGAAATAGCAAGCGACCATTTGCTTCGAAGTGCTTCGTGCTCGCACAACTTTTGTGGGACTTTACTCATCTTGAAATACCCACTCAGTAGACAGCTGCTTACTTTCGGGCTCATACATGTAAATCCACCATTCATCACCTGTCACGATGTCATAGACGTGTTTCGAAGCAGCGGGATCGTATTTTTTGAGCATTATTTTCGACGAGCCTTTTGTTTTGACAAATTGTGTGGGAACAAAGGCAAACAAATTTTCTGACAGTCAAATATTTTTGTGCAATATTGAATGTATTCTGGTCCCACCAATGCCAGAGGTTGCCTCAAGCTCGCGATAGGTTACATGACGATCTTGCAATATCAGTTCGCTCTGAGCATCAATGGCACAGACTAAACAGATATCCCAACAGTGACTTTTGTAAAGTAGCCATATCATTTGTGCGGGGCCAGTTAGACGTGAGCAGTACAGTATCAGAAATAATAAGAAATAAGAAACCCAATATGTAAATAAAAAAGTTAAATTCTAATATGGATAATTATTGTATTTTATCAAAAACCTTAACTAAAAGCTGAATGTGTTTTGCATGCAAATTTTTGTTGTTGTAAAGACAATTTTCATCACATTGAACAACTCTGAACAACACTTGTTTTCAATTTGCAAGTGACCGAAAAAAACGATTCTGCAACAAAAGAGCAAAAAATAAATAAATAAAATTTTGCAATATTTACTCAAATACTAAAGGACTTCATAACCAAAAACATTTCCCATTATCTACCTGCTAAGTATTTTGCTTGTAAATTCCCATAAAGGAAAGAATTTAGAACAAATCTTTTTTTTTTATAGAGAATAACATGGTAAAAATTCTCAACTAAATGCTGTTTTTATTTTTAACCCAAACTATACCATTAATGATTTTGCCGCCATATAAATATGTATGTACATGCATTCAGTATGTGTAATTGTAAACCTAACTTTATTTTATTAACAACAAAAAATATAGAAAATAGTAATTTATGTAAACAAAAAGAACTTACTAAATTTCTTTGAAGCAAACTTGAAACAAGAAATTAAAAAAAAAGTAACCAAATATAATTATGAAAACTATGTTTTTCTTCTTAAAAAAAAAAAAAAAACTTTTATACACATGTACTTATTAAAAGAACAAACAAAAAAGACGTAAACGTAACATATTCAATAAAGTAATTATCATTAACAAACAGCAAAAACTGTATCATCACCCAGAATCGCACACAAAACTTTGTTTTTTAAGCTTTCAAGAACAAAATGAAACACACATACATACATACATACATGCATACATACATACATGCATTATATGTATACCAAATAATTATGAATTAAATTTTCTTAATTAAAATGTAAACATTTGACCTTTCTTTATGACTTTTTACCGTCGACGCCTTATCTATTCTGTTTTAATGAATTTATTATTTGAATATTTTTCAAGTTCTCTTCGTATGTACGTACGTACATATGTATGTAGTTACATACATCATACCTTTTAGATGATATGATGGTTCTTCGGTTTTATTAATGGGGGTCAATGAATGCATATGAGAAATTAATTTCAATTCCTCATAGACAAACTGAATACATTTGAAATCATTGACTACTATTTAAGAAAATTTTTTATAAATAAAACTACACTATTTACTGCAGTAAAATTTTACAGATAGACAGTTACAGAAAAAGAAAACAGATACTTAAATGAATAAGGAATCGTATTAAAAATAAAATAATCAAACTATGTCCGTCCTTAAGTTATAAATGGAGTTTCAACTTTTTTTTTTAATTTTTCGCTCAAGAAAGTTGTTTATGTATTATGTTTTACTGTACTTATATGTTCAATAAGTTTTTCGAAATATGGGCTTTAACTGATTTCTATAGAAAAAGTTTAAGAAAATCTAAAATGTTTAAAATGAAGAGAAAAAAGAAAAAGGCAGAAAATAAAAGGTTTTATCTAGACCTAAAATAATAGATGAAAATAAAATTTTAATAAAAATTGCCAATAAAGTAATCCAGCAAAGGGATTTTGAAGTATGTAGTTTAAAAAGTTTGTGATTTTCACGACTTCTAATCTTTGCGTGAAGGGATGACATTTAAAATTATTCTTTTTTTTTTATCAGAAAAAAATGTGAAATTATTGAAGTGAATGAAAACAGCATGTATGTTATCTATTTATTACTGCTAATTTTTAAACACAAAAAAATGCTTATGAAAAATCAAGTTCAAAGTCATGGAATATACTTTGGTTCAATTCACTGATTTTAGCTGAGAGACTTCTCCCTAAATTCTCACAAAAACACGTCAAGTCTAATGACATGCTAACGTAAAAATCATGGATATTTATGTCGAATATTTGCTCTAAACCCGATCAGTTGAGGGAGGCCCCAACTAATTATGTAACTAAGCTTGATTCCTGCCAAAGACAAATGCATTTGCAGTTTTATTTGTTCAAAATGGGCTTTTCGATACTGAGGCATGTGTAATCAAAATGTATGATAACTCCCGTTAACTATTAGTTTATCGATATCGAACATGTTTGATCGTTAAAAAAACTGTTTTTTCAACAAAAGCAGCATTTTTATATTCTTTTTGTTTTAAATGTATTTGAGTCAACTAACGAAACGGTTTGATATCGATGAGCTGGCAGGGAGTTTTTGTTTCAAACTAAAAAGAAAATGACATTTTACTTAATTTCATCAATTGAATATAAAAATAAATAATTACTTTAAAAATGAGAACTGATAATAAAAAGGCAAGAAACTTAAAAAAACGCAACCCGTCGCCGCGCCGTCTTATATTTATTGTTGCTTTTACACTAGTTTTTATTTTATCACTACGAGTGTATCAATCCTTTAATGTTCATTTGCCAGAAAAAAAGAAAGTAAATGCGTTTTAAATTTCAACAGAATTCTAGTGACTTGAGGATCTTTCACCTACATATGTATGTATATTATGATTAAGATCGAGTTAAATTAATTGGATACAAAATTATATATTTTTTTCGAAAGCATGAGATTTTCTTGTGAGTCCAGATAGAAGACAATTTTGAAAGATCGCCAATGTGTCAATACGTTTTACCATCTATTTAAAATTTATACACTATGTTAATATACATATCACAAAATCATGTATGACGAATTAATTTTATAATCTCTTGTAATGATTACACAGAAATTTTACTGAAAATGTTCCCAACTACTGTTGTGAATTCCGCGATGTCACTCGACATCGTTCGCTCGCATAAAAACACATAAAACAATAGCATTTTTAAATTTGTTGTTGTTTTGCATGTAACTAAGCGAGCGAGCGATATATAGTATAAATTATAAAAAATTGTTACCGCTTTAAAATGTGTGGTTTTTACAAGTAAGTTATATGTGTATGTGCAGCCATACAAATCCCCAAGCGCCTGTATGTATGTATGTATGTTGAATTATAATTTATCTTTCAATACAATACTTTGAAATACATTTGTTTTACAAAAAATTTCACAAAATAATTAAAAGAAAAGAATTTTCAAAAATTGTACAAAACAATGAATTGGCTAATCATAATGATTATTATTAGATGCTTAAGACTAACATCATTTGTAGTACATATTTTAATAATTGAAAACAAAAAATAAAAAACAAATCCTACATATTGCGAAAGTATTAAATTAAAATTTGTTATTAAATTTGAAAAAAAAAACACTGTCGAAAATCATCAATGCTTTGTGCTTAAGTGTCATTCAATAAAAATTATGTAATTAAAATTATGGTTTGTAGATTTTTTATTTCATTTACATTTAATAGCAATTGAAAACGCAGCTGCTGGTCAGTTTCGTGTAAATATATTGTGTAGAGTATAGCTTATGTTCATTTAAAAATGCCTTTCTTTGAAAGGAAAACAACATTAAACAATTAAATGCATCATTATTACTACGCCGATAAATGCTTTCTATTAAATAAAACTAAATTCTAAGAACACCTAGATTAAAATTGACCAACCGACAAATGCAATATGCCATCATTAAACTCAAATATCGATTAGTTTCAACTTTAATATAAAAAAAAAAAGAAAACGCAACGTAAATAGTTCTCAATTTGTAATTTTTCAATGTAACTTTTATGTTCTTAATTAATGTCTTAAAATAAAAAATAGCACAAGATTTCTAAAAATAAAAAATATATTCTTTTATTTATTAATTGTGTAAAGTGGTTAAAGTATTACCAATACCTTTTTTATTTTAATATTTTCTGTGCTGTCAAACTATAAATAGTAGCTCGCAATTACCTTTAAATTACCAACTGAGCCTCTTTAGGGTTCCGTACTTATAAAGTGACAACAAAACTCGATTGCTGAAACTTTGCTGTCCATAAAGGATACTCCTATACAAGGCAGCTCGATACCAAGTAGACGCATAACTACAACATACACAACACCAACAAACACTCCATTTGTTCGCGTATGTGTGTTTGTGTTGTGTATTTTGACAGTTCTACAAGCTAAAAGTAGTAGTCAGCTGGGCTTGTAATGCTACCTGGAACAAGAAACTGATATAAGCTCTGATTTATGAACCATAACAATAGAGACTTGAAATTTGCACGTGATGTGTGGTTACCAGGCCTTACAACAACAAATAAAAAGAAAAAATTCAGATGTTGGTCTACACATTGTAACTTTTGAACCGTAAGAAATAGAGACTTGAAATTTTCACAGTATGTGTAGTTCCGAGGCCTGTACAACAAAAAGTATCAAAAACATAAATTTAAAATTTCTACAGTTCCAAACGCATTTGGGCACCCTTTGGCTTCGCCTTGGATACATGTTGTATCATTCTTGGATCTAGCTCTTAGTGGGGTTTTACACTCTGGCTATTGAAAGACAGAGAGACGAAGTTTGTAGCAAGAAAACGGTGTTGTGAATGCGACTGATGATGATTATTTTTTTTAGGCAAAGAAAAAAAATTTTGATATCTGAATGCTATTTGAGACAAGAAGCAAAAAATAATCACCAGTGCTACCAAGTTCACCAAGCATTAATTCGAATTGTTTCTGTCTGTCTGGCGGATCAATAGAGAATTCAATAAAAATTTCTTTCTTTCGGTTGCCAAAGTGTAAAACTACTCTAAGGAAAATAGGAAATAGACTGGGCATGATACAACTAACAAGGTAACCTTTTCGCTACAATAAGAACAACTTCAATAAAAATAACATGCATTTTGTTTTTGTACAACTTCTGTAAACTGTCAAAAAGACGCCACTTCTAAATTTACAGAAGAGAGATGCACTGAACTTACGCGGATTAGCTATCTCGTTTTGACTGCCTTTCATCTCTGCAATCTCTTGACAACCTAAAGTAGTCAGATGATTAACGGTTTAGCTGACGAGGCTACCTTGTTAATTGTATCATGAGACTGGGCAAGTTTTCCCTTTACCACGATTGCGCACGAGAACCCTGTAAACATATAAATATCGATCTGGCAGCACTAAATACCTTTGTTTATGTTATTGCGTTCTTTTTTGCATTCTTTCTCAACAATAGAAAAAATAATTTTCAGTAGAACACTTCAGTAAAAACATTGAAAAAAAAGCCAATCTAATTAATAATACTACTCATTAATTTTTCATAAATAAAACCATACAAAATCAGCTGATAAATCGTTAGCTTTTATATTATATAATAAAAATATGATAAATGGCTAATTATGAGTTAATAGATGAAACAAATGGGCTGCGGTATGTACCAATATGATCATGCACTCATATGTATGTATGAATTTACAAAAATTTGTACTATGAACTTTTCAGTTACAAGCACTTGGGATGGCGTATAGCTTTATTAGTAAGCCTATGTATATGCTCCACGGCATTGGTGTATCGAATATGGCAACATATTTATGGACCTTATTATACAGTTGTCATAAAATATCCTCAATTTAAGCAAAGTAAGCATAAACACATATATATGTATGTAGGTACATTTTGATAAGTCTGTAATTTCAAACATATTTTTATTTCCAAGACATACCACCGCAATGGATTGCTCGAGCAAATATGTATAGTATAGCTTATCAAAATCAAACCCAAGAATCACATGACTTTCGTTTGGTAAAAAATTCTACGTTTCGCATAAAGTACTTGCATTCCGATCAGGACGACAATTCTACAATTGAAAATCGCAGCATTTTAGCACCCTTACCAAACGAAACACTTGTTGTCTGTTATTACACAACGGATACAATGGATATACAATTGAATATAGCGGAAATCAATGGTACCTTATGTACCCACATTAATGTGGGTATGGCATTTATAAACAAATCTTCAATTGGCATCAGTGAAGACTTGAAGGGCGTCTTACTTTATGACTTGCCACGTCTAAAAGTGAAGTATCCACACCTCAAAATTCTTTTGTGTATTGGAGGTGGTGGAACATTAAGTGATGGGTTTTCTAACATGGTAAAGAATCATGAAAATCGCAAAATATTTATACAATCGTTAAAGAAAATATTGAGAAGTTATAAACTAGATGGTTGTGATTTAGACTGGGAGTTTCCAAGTGCATATAACCGTGAACGTATGCATTTCTCCCAATTGCTGTATGAAATACGGCAAGAGTACGTAAGAGAGAGACACCCATATTTATTATCAGTAGCAGTTGCCGCTCCTGAAGGCATTGCACTTTTTGCTTACGATGTTTCTGAAATCAATAAGTATGCAGACCATGTAAATTTAATGTCGTATGATTATCATTTCTATACAAAGGGAACGCCCTTCACTGGTGAGACAACACGAATTGGTTGTTAATAACATACGATAGGTTTATAATAATTATATCTTTCTAGGATTAAATGCCCCACTCTATTCACGAAGTAATGAACATTCTATACTTGCTACCTTAAACATTAATTACTCGGTAAACTGGTGGCTTAAGAATGGCTTAGAACGGAAGAAATTAATTGTAGGTTTGCCCACTTATGGTCACTCGTTCACGTATGCAAAAATTAAATCATAAACTTCGAAAATTGTAAATTTTTGTTCTACAATTTTAGATTAGTAAATCCTCTTAATACCGGCTTAGGAGCCCCTGCTTCTGGGTTCGGTCATACTGGAATTCAAGGATTTGTATCATCTGGTGAAATATGTTGGTTCATGCAACACAACATTCTAAGTTCCTTAGAATATGAAAAGGACGCCTGCTCCTGTTATACTAGCAGTGCTAATGAGTGGATAGCCTTTGATCAGGCTACGAGCTTAGCATGTAAAGCTAAGTATATTAAAATGCATGAGCTTGGCGGTGCAATGGTATTTTCTTTAAATACTGACGACTACAAAGGAATATGTGTCGATGGGAAGCAATTCCCCCTTACTGAAGTGATATATAAAATACTTAAAATGGATTAGTATTATGTAAATGGAACCTGACCAAAAAATTGGTAGTTTTTAAGTGTAATTTTAAAAATACAATTTATTCAAATGTTTGCGTATACGTAGGTATGTATGTACATTTGTTTTAAATAGATGAAATATAGTATAAATAACATAAAACTCGCCACATTTTTATTTAGTCCATGACACTTTAGGTATATCAAAGTGTTCGGTGAGAGAATCCAAGTGTTCGTTGAATTTTTCTACTCTTTCTTTGTGGGTAGTCGATGCCTTTTCCATTATACGTTTATTACGCTTTAAGAGTGCAAAAAGAAACAGTCGCTGTTTTAGATAACATTGAAAAAGAGTATGTTAGTATTTATCTACCATTTTCTCCTGTTGTTGTTTGAAAGCTACTTCAGCTTTCGTTAATTGCCGTTCCGGTTTGCTTTTGGAGGAAGATCCACTCTGTTGAATGGTCTGCTGGACCACTTCACGCTCCTTTTCTTTAGCCTTACTTTTTTTCTTTTTCTTCTTAATGCCGCTATCGTTCTTCAATTTTAGTTTACTTTTTGATACACAGGCATATTCATCAGACATAATGAAAATTGAAAAGAACTTTGCAAATCTCGAAAGTCTGTAAATTGATTATTTATAAACAAATCCTAGCCTTGCCAGACTATAAGAACGAGGCCAATATCTTCAAAATTGCCGCCGTCGTTCACCTGCTCGACAAGCACTTTTTCACAACAATTTCCACATTTCAAAAAATTCAGAAAAAATGTTGATATTTTTCAGATGTTAACAAATTTAATAGATATGTATGTTTCTAAAATTTCGAAAAATTTACTTTGCATAAATATATTTACTAGTCGATAAATACGTACATAACTAGTATTCTCCATGATATAATTAACTAGGTAACCTTTTCCCTACAATAAAAACAACTTCAATAAAATAACATGCATTTTGTTTTTGTACAACTTCTCTAAACTGTCAAAAAGTCACCGCTTCTACATTTATAAAAGAGATATGAACAGAGGTTACATTGATTTGCTCCTTTTGGCTGCCTTTCATCTCTGCATTCTTTTGACAACCTAAAGTAGTCAGATGATTAACGGTTTAGCTGATAAGGCTACCTTGTTAGTTGTATCATGGTATTCTCCAAGGCAACTTGATATCTGTCAAAATACACAACACTAACACACATAAGCGAACAAACGGATGACAGTTACACAGTTTTTCTACCAACAAAATACATGCAGTGTTTGTTGTTGTTGTGTTTGTTGTAGTTATTCGATTACCTGGTATCAATCTGCCTTGGTATTCTCCTTAAAATATAATCCATCAGCTGCTTTGTCTTGTAACCTCTAAATTGTCATCACTAACAAATTTAAGAAAAATAGAAAAATAAAATACAGGAATTGAAATTAAGTAAAATAATATTTATTAATATCTTTTGTGTTTTAAAATTGCATAGATATTTTTAGAAATGACTTCGGCAACGGTAAGAAATGTAAGGAATTTAATTAAAGTTTTCTGTCTTCATCGTCTGGAACCGTCATTGTACATTGTTGCTTTGGTGGCAGATTTGTTTGTAAAGAAGTGTGTTGTACCGTTTGGTGTCTTGTTTTAGGATAAAATTTTGTTAATACTTCGCATCTAAGAATTTGTTTTTGAAAGCTGTTATATTTTTTATAATTTAGGTACCACTGTTGGATGATGACACAATACCATTTGGCGAGGAAGATGAAATGCGAAATCCAAATGAAGCATCTAAAAAATACACGTATGTAGTAGCTACAAATCCAATTTTTAAGTGTACATTAAAACATTTTTTGTCGATTTTTTCAGGCATCCATATGTAACATTCTTCCATCTTTTTTTTCGCGGCCTAGCAGTTCTGATCTATATTTTCTGCAATTGGTTTAGTGATTCTTTTATAACCAGTTTTGTGTTTGTCGTGCTGTTTTTATCAGCTGACTTTTGGACAGTAAAAAATATTACCGGCCGTTTGCTGGTAGGTTTGCGTTGGTGGAATTATGTAGACGATGAAGGTGTATCGCACTGGGTGTATGAGTCGAAAAAGGTAAATTTTGAACCAAATTAAGCTTGTGCGACAAAAAGATGTCTTTTTCTGTTCATATTTAGAAAAGGTAGCGTTTAAAAATCTTTCCATTGAATCATATTCAGTTTGCAAATACAATTATGTAGGTACATGTGTATGTTATTTTAAAAGCGTTTCTAATACACTCCAAACGAAAAACTTCTTCGTGGTAAGTGATTTAGGTCAACGTTTTATTTTCGAAGAATTAAATTAATTATTTATTATGCATTTTTTTGTCTTTTTTAGACGTCTATATGCCGCCGACATTTCGTTAATGCCAATCAACTCATCATTTTTCGAGTCTACTGATGAGTTGATTTGCATCAACAAAATGTCGGCGGCATATAGACGGCTGAGTAAGACAGAAAACATTAATAAGGTATATTGTTAGGCTTGAAATAATACCAAATATTAGTTTCTGAATTGCTCTATTAAATCCAGAGTAAAATATCTGCATTTCGTTGGTCTCATGCAGAAAGGTTATAACTCGAACTTTTGTATATTTCAAATAATTGAAGGATCTTATATTGAAATGTGCATGAGACCAACGATATAAAAAGGATGCAACTCGATTTTTGCTAATTACGTTTTCTATTGCTGGATAAAGCACTTGGTAGTCTAGAAAGAAAATAAGAAAAGGAATAAGTACTGAATTTGTTGATCGGTGTAGGCTAAAATTGGGCGTTTATTCTTGTATTACAGCTTTTCGATACAAACACATAGATTTGGTTTGCAATTTTCAACACATTTACTTTTTTATTTCAAGGGAAGAGTCAATAGCCACGAAGCTCGCATTTTCTGGTTGGGCTTGATATTATGTCCAGTGTTTTGGGGCCTATTTTTTATTGTTGCTCTACTCGGTCTGAAATTCAAGTGGTTGCTTTTAGTTATGATTGCCCTGGCACTTAATGGAGCAAATCTTTATGGCTACGTCAAGTGTAACTTTGGAGCTAATAAAGATATAAATTCAGCAGCTACCGACTTTGTAAAAACACAGCTGTTTAAAAATGCCATGGATATAATAACGAAGCCAAGCGCCCAACCGCCCACAGTTAAACCAACTGGTATTGTATAGATCTGGGCCGAGCTAGTAAAGCATTCCTTTTTAAGTTTTTCCTAAAATAATACCTTAAGTATTTTGTTGTTAATTTTAGTTAATATACGCAAATAAAATTTAAAGATTTAAGTTAAAAATTTATATTTTTATTTAAATATTTGCAGTAAGTATTTAATAAACTAGTGAAATACATAACATAACAATATGTTTTAGTGTGCTGTGGTAGCAACATAAAACTTTTTTAAATGACACCTATAAATTAAAAATACCTTACAAACTAACGAGAACAGAATTTAGATCAAAATTAAAAATAAAATTTTTCAATAGATCGATCACATTAGAACAAAAACTGTAAGAATATTTAAATTGCATCAAGTTTTTAGTTTTGCTAAAAGTTCTTGTATTTGAACTTTGTAGGCTTCTTTACACTCTTTCAAATCTAATTCCAGTTCTTCGCATCGTTCTACTTTTTCACCATACATTTGCAATAAGGCATCGTAGCGTGTTTGTAAATCCGTGTAATTCGTTTCTAAAATTTCCAAGGAGTGCAATTTTTCTCGCAACTGAAAGGGTATGAAATTGTTATTAAATGAAAAAATGATTATTTTTTGATGGTGAATTTAAATTTACATTTTCCATTTCCGTTACAAGATGTGATAACTCCTCCTGCAGCATGTTGCGTTCAACTTGCAAGCGCGACAGTTCCCATTGGGTCTGAGCCACTTCGCCGTCTTTTTGCTTCAACATGGATTGCAAATATTCAAAATTTGAAGTATTTTGCGCTAAATAGTGCACATTAAAGCCTTGCATGCCTGACGGCCGTCCAGAATTCGAAATACAATCCAAATCATCCTAAATAATAGAAAAGTTGACAAACAAAAAAAATAGATACTATTAGAAACAAAATTCTACCTGATGCCAATCGATGCTGCCGGCCATGCCATCTTCTAAGGAATTGACTCCTGCACTTACGGCTGGAGAGTGTGATCTGTGTGGATTTTCTGTAGGGGAATTTTGCAGTTCGCCCAGCGAATGTGAGGATTGTTCTCTATGCAGGTTTTCTTCAGCTGCTAATACTTTACTTTCGGCCTCCCTGATTTTCCCCTTTAGCACAGTTACGGATTCTGTCAAGTTTTTTATTTTACATTGGCTGGATTCTATCTCATTGTTGATTTCATAAATTCGCCTACAAAGTATTTAAATAATATTTAGACGTTAAAATACACAAATGATACGAATGTACCTCTCATAGTCGGCTTCCTTTTGTCTCAGCTCGAGTTGATGTGAAATTTTTATTTTCTCCTCTTCAACAACAGCAAGGGCTAGTTTGTCTTCCAGCTCTTGGCATCGTGTTTTCAATAGGCCTATTTTGCAATTTGCGGATTCTTCAATATTTTCCAAGCTTTTTAGACGCGCCTCAGCAATATCCAATTTTTCCAACAATATTTTTTCTTCCTTATTCCAATTGGTGGTACGTTGATTGAGTGTTTGTTGCAGCGACTCTAAGTGGCGCATCAATGGTATGGTAGTTTGGCTTATTTCTTGCGTGGAGGATTCGGCACGCACTTCGGCAGCTTCGAGACGCGCCATGAGCTGGCGGTTTTCTTCCCTAAGTTGTTGGTCCCTTTTCATGGCTTGTTGTTCGGTTGATTTAATTTTTTCCCTCAGCTCCTGCAGCTGTTTTTGTAGCTCTTGATTCTCGGCTTTAGCTTGGGCTGTTTGCTTTTCGACTGCTTGCACATTTTCAGCAGTGCGCGATAAATCGGAATGTTGTTTTGAACGCTGTTGTAGTTCAGTTTTGACAGCATCAAAGCTTCGTTGCAGCGTAATGAGCTTTTGTTGTGTGTCATCCAATTTGCTGCGCAACTGTGAGTTTTCATTGGCTAACCTTTGATTTTCCGAAGTCATTTTATGGACGGCTTCAATTTGTGTTCGCTCGACATCTTCCTTGGCCGAGAGAGTTTTCTTCAAACGTTCGACTTCATCATGGGTCAATGACAACTGATCCTTCAAAGCCTTCAGTTGGTTATCAGAAGTCTTTTCTTTAGCCCTTAATTTTTTTATAATATTGGACTGTTGCAAGATTTCTTTGGCCAGTTTCTCACCCTCCAGCCGTAGTTCGGTAACCATAGTTTGGCTTTCAGCTAAAGCATCGTTTAAATCATTTTTGGGAACTTTACTTTCTAGATCTTGTATTTTCTCTCGTAAAGAATCTCGTTCCCGTATGCAGTTTTGGAATTTCTTTTCAAGCGAGGAGACACGTTTAGTATACTCTTCACTTGACTGTATGTCATTACTATTTAGCAAAGCTTGAAGTTCATTATTGCGATCTTGCAATTCGGCGTTTTGTCTCTCAGACTGCAGCAGGCGCAATTCATGAGCTTCTACTATACTATTTAATTCAGAAATGTGTTTTAAAAGTTTCTCAATTTCATCCTCGGATTGGGAGTCCATGGAAAGTATGGATATTTCGGAAGGTTCACGACAATGACCTTTGCGGCTGGGTACAGCTGAGTTATTTGAAGCCATGCTGGAAGTCGCAACGTTTGGAGTTTTTGTTTTCTTTTCATTTTTCAAAGGGCTAGTACGCGCCGTGTTGCTGGCTGTGCTTGACGCATCACCATTTGGATTTGATATTATTTCAATATCAGAAGATGTTGCAGTTTCCATTTCATCATTAGAGTTTTGCGGCGACGTATCACTTTTACTGCTGTGTGAAATTTTCTTAAAAAGCTGCGAACTAACATGACCGTGATTTGCCGGTGACAGCAACTGCACATCTTCGAAACTCTGTGTTGAATCGGAGTCTAAGGTTTGCAGTTCATATGATGCCATTTCCATAGATTGCAAGAGTTTATTGCTGGCAGAACTGCCATCCATGTTGGTTAAAGTTTTTTGTGTGTTGTCTGAAAATGAGAAATCTATTACGTGGCATATCCAGCAATTTTACACAAATGGAAAATCTTGTTTACCTTCCAGATTTTCAACCATAGTTTTCGAAAGATCTTCCAATTTTGCATTTTCTATGTCCAATTGGCTTACTTCAGTGTCCAAGCCGGCATCACTGGACCTGTCTATTATAACAATACTATCAGAAGTCACAGTGGCTGTCAACTGTTCCGACCCCGAAGTCAACATATCACTAGTAGCTGTTATTAATTCAATTGATTGAGAAATATCCGCTGTCTCATCTGATGAGGGCGATATTTGAGGAGGCGATAAGACATCTACTGATTCCAAAGTCGAAGCAACCGATGGTCTCTTGCCAGGAAAGTCTGTTGACACTGGACTTATAATTGTCACTTTTGAAATAGCTTCAATTTCTTTAGTTATTTCACCAGCTTTGGGTGCAGTTGTAATCATTTCCTTTTGCTCACTACTCTTTAAAAAGGTTTCATCAGTCAGTTCTGGCGAAGATGTAGAAACATGTAAATAGGATTCATCACTTTCCTTAAACATTGCTTCATCGGCACTTTCCGAACGATTGGCAGCACCGGGCAGCTTTCTAATGCTTCTCCTGCCCTCCATCACTGTTGCACTTTCTGTACCTTCCGTGCAATTTTTCTCAATCGAACTTTCAGCTTTGCTTCCTTCCATTTCGTCTTCCTGAATATCAAGCACTTTGTCTATCTTCTTTTGGGCTTCTTTTAAAGCTGTTTTTGCCAAACTGGCAAAATTCTTTGTATCAAACCAACTCATTTTTCTTTATATTTACTTTTTAAACATCACATTACTTTAAATGAAAACCAATTAAATTTTAACAAAAACTCTTCTTTTTTTTACGTTGTCAACATCATAATTTTCACCTATTTCTGTTTTTTTTTATTTTTTTTTTTGTTCTAAGGCCCATACACCGTTGTATTAAAAAAGTAGTTTTGAATGAGAGTGAAAGAAAATGAACTTGAAATAAATTAAATGAGATATACAGATTTTGTAGGAAAAAATTAAAATATGTGTTGATGTAAGCGTTTTGTCAACAACGTTGTCACGGCTCCAGTGGCGCAATTGGTTAGCGCACGGTACTTATAATCAGTAACTTGTGAGCAATGCCGGGGTTGTGAGTTCGAGCCTCACCTGGAGCATATCTTTTTTTTTTTTTTTTTTTTTATTGTTTTTTATAAGTAGTAACAAAATTCCACGAGATTTTAGTGAATTTAAGATTCTATAGCATTAAGCAAAAATCTAATAATATTAGAAAAATTTAATATGAATTATATTTATTCTTTCAGCTCAAGACCTTTGTTTTTTAGACATTTTTATTAAACTGTTTAATTATTCAAGCTTTTGATCTTTGGTTTTTTATAAAAAAATTTTTTGCGAAATATTGAAAATAAATAATTGTTTAAAATAAATAAATTTATTTTCATTTTTACTGAAAACTTTAATTTCATTGAACTTCTTCTGTATTGTAATTTAATATAGATTGAATTTCCTGAAGATGCCAACAAATTGTTGGCGAAATATTGCAAATAAATAAATAATTGCTTAAAATGATTTTTTTATAAAAAACCAAAGATCAAAATCTTGAATAATTATTTTAACAATCTAAAGATCAAATAATATAAAAATAAACTTTTATTAAACGATTTCTTAGATTTCGAGCTTGTGGTCATTGTTTGTTATTTTTATTTTCAATATTTCGTTTTCCTTTGGAAAACTTCTTCAGGAAGTAATGTTTTTCTAATTTTTTTTCCTGAAGAAGTTTTCCAAACGAAAATGAAATATTGAAAATAACAAACAAGGATCTCAAGCTCGAAATCTAAGAAATACCCCGAGACAAGAGTCTCCTCTTATATAAAAATAAAAAAAAAAAACTAAAATTCGAAAGCCGAGAGTACGAAAATGATTTTTTTGATATGTCGTAGCGAAACTTTTGTTTTCTCATGCCAAGAGCTATCGAAAAATCAAAGGCACAATATTGATTGCCAAAACGACCCTAATGTACATATATACATTTATATGTATGTGTATAATTAAAAACCATTTACGTGCATCAGTTTTAAATGGTTTATTTTTATTATGATCATAATATAAAATAATCGTTAAATTAAGCAATAAAGATGATGTGAAACAACAGGAATTTATAAAAAAAAAATTTTTTTTTTGAGATTAATTTTTTGAGCTATGAAAAATTTCAAACAATGAACAAAATTTAGATATGTTTTTTTTTTAAATTAAATTTTATGCAGTTAACTTCTGAAAAACACTCGGTAGTAAAAAAGAGGCATACTTCACTGTTCAACCACACACATGCACCAAAAATATGTCAACAACCATCACACAGCAACATCGTACTGCTTTTCATCTCCACATCCATTTGATTAATTATCATCATCATCAAATCATTATTTACGCCATTTTTTATCGTCAATAACGAAAGCAAAGCAAGTCGAACATTTGTTTAAAAACTACTACTGGCTTACTGAATGACAACTAAAGGGGTCGGTTGTCTGGATGTCGCATTTTAGCCTGGAAAGAAAGAAATTTTATGTTTTTAATAATTGCAATTAGGCACTCAAGGTTATTTTTTAGTCAGGTCATGAAACGTCACATCCGTGAGAACAAACTAAAACGTGCAAGGTGGGCCAAAAGAAATCACCCTATTGGAAGTTGCTCTTATTTTTGCAAATGGCGGGCAATGTCAACTTTGTTTTTACATTTATATACGTATATAAAAAAACATTTGTGAATTAGACAGCTGTAGAATACAAGTGACCAAGCCATGGAGCGATACACTCTCCAAGAACGCGGCAGAATCGTGTCTATGACGAATTGCAACATCATAATGAGCGATGAGGCTCATTTCCACCTCAGCGGGTACGTGAGCAGCAAAACTATCACTTCTGGGGCACCGAAAATCGACGAGTGATGCACGAGGAGCCCTCAAAGTGGCTGCATAATACGCTGTTCACGCTGGAGGAGTTCTCGGGCCATTTTATTTTTAAGGACGCCGCTGGTCAAACGACAACGCGCTATAGGCCGTGTTTTTTTATCTGTTGCAAACTGAACGAATTAGGTCTGGAGCGAATGTGGTTCCAACAGGACGGAGCAACGACATACACTGCGACAGCCACAACCGATATTCTGAAAGCCAAACAACATCGGATGACTTCTTTTGGCCCACCTGTTACGTATAAGTGGCGTAATGTCAATTACAATGAAGTATTAATCGTTTGATAGGGCGTTACGATCACATATCTTAAGATTTATTATTGACATCCGTGTACAACGGGCTACTTAAAAAATTCATATGTATACACACTGTAAATCTATACAGTTTGACAGATTATTGTTGCGAATACGGATGTTACCATTTTCGTTTACCCACCTTTACCTAAAGCAGTCGTCGTTCTAATAACCGGTCTGTTTTTGGTGTAGATTGGTGTTGGTGTTGATGTTGCATGTAATTGTGGTTCTGAGAATCATTTTGATTTTAAATTCTATTTAATATGAATTAATTTGTTGCAAAAGCCTTAACCGTGCTCCTTGCCTGCGGGAGCTGTTGTCCATAGTAAACTACACCCAAGGAGTCCAACCTTCATATAAAGAAGCCAGATTTTCTTCATTTGTAGCTTCGCGTATAATAAATTCCACCTGTTCGGCAGCTGTGCTGCGGCGATTGTGATCAGGATCTCGGCCTTCCAGTTTCATGCGTATGCGTTTCCAGACGGACACGGCATAAGCATTTCGTTTCTGTTCGCCAACTTGACCATCAATTACTTAAAAGAAACAAAGAAAATAATAGTTTTTTACGAACTAAAATAGCGAAGTAAGTACATACTTTCTTTATTGGCGAGATCATTTTGTGAAGATGTTTTCAATTCACCTGCCTGTTGTTCACGTTCTGCATCGAATTGCAAAAAACGCATCAATAATACATTAAGCTCGTCATTATTTTTTTTACATAAATTGAGTAGTTGCTTGAGGTTTTCTTGCATCTCAAGAAGGCAAGCTGCATCGTATTCTTTTGAAAGCAGCTGTGCCTGCAACTCGTGTAGTTTTGTCTGCAAAAGTTTTATGGATTGTTGAAGACTTTTCAGTTCCAAACAGAACTCTTCGCAATCAGATTTTGCGTTTTGTTTGCATATCTTCGACAATATTTTTAAAAGTTGACGCAATTCGGAACGTAATGATGAGTCCAAAAGTGTCTTTGTTATATAAAAAAAAAAAACAAACGAATTTTAAATGGCGTTGGCAGCTATAGAAAGTGTTCAATATTTAACTTACCTGCAATTGCTGACCATCTGCCAACAGAGTATTTTGCAGAGTTTGATCAACCTTTTCCAGGTCGCTGATTTTCTTTTGTACACTAAATATCATTTCATCCAACAAGCCTGCCACATTATCAATCCAATATTGATCGATTTTATCCTCCGGATCTAAAAGCAGTACCAGATTACGTTCTACTGCAGTTACTGATGACTCGCTTTGCAGCCACTGTTGATGCGCTTCATCATAAAGTTTTATGAGATTCTCGAATGGCTGCGCGTCTGGACACATTTCCAACTGCAGCACAACAGCTGCATATTCAGATAATCTGATGCACAAATTCAAATGCTGGGTGTAGCGTTGATTAATGAATTGAATATTATCCTCAAATTGTCTCATATCTTCGCTGGTACTCAGTGATCGCATCAGATCTTTAAAAGAGTTTCTGTGTAATTCCAAATCATCCTGTATTTTTAGCATTGTGGATTTCCATACCACCAAGACTTGATAAACTTCATGAAGCCGTGTTAAAAATTCTTGCTTTTTGGTAATAAATGAAGGCGTGTGTTGTGCTGCGTTCAGATATGGCTCATTCCACCAGTAATAGGCGGTGGCGACAAGCTGATATTGCTCTAGCAGCGTAGTCTGCTGTGTTGCTACAAAATCATAGTAAACCATTAAGAATTCATGTTGCAATGCCGCATATAAATTGCCACATAATAAATCGGCATTTGCCAAGTCAAACTCATTTATTATTTCCGGTGTGGCAAGAGAACTAGAAATAATTTTATTCAAATTCTGTATGGCATATTCCAATAAGCCATCGAAGAGCTGTGACTGCAAGTCGAACATCAAATTGTTGATGGAATTTCTTATTTTCCTAATATCAAATATGTTATCAATATCATGCAGGATTAATGAGTCCAGGCTGTGTTTCAATGTTGATACTAATGTTATTTTCAAGTCCGAGCCCACTTTTTGCATCAGATTATTTATATTTATATTACAGAAGGCCATCTGATGGTGAACAATTATTTTTTTAAGAAATAAAAAATTATTAAAATATACTAAAAAATTTCAAAATAAAGAGTGACCCAATTTGAATTTCCCATACTGGCAGCACTGGCAATTAAAATTTTTTTCAGTTTTGGCGCCATTTGCAGACGTCTAACGTCTAACGTTTAGATTTTATTACATTTACATACTTTCATTATTTGTCGGATTAATTTGGAAAACTTTTTGATTCTCACATATTTTATTTTCAGGAGAAATATTAGTTTTATTTATTTATTCTATGGCATCCCTGCCAAAAACTTGAGTTAAAAAGAAGTGTACAAATCACCACAACTAATTTAGCGAACCACTTCTAATTTTCTTCTTCGAAATTGTCGCTCATATCGAGCCACCAAAAGTTGGTAGACTGGAGAAAAAAATGCTGCAAACTTTGGGTTTATAGCAGCCCGTTTTTGGTTAGGTCCAGAAACGATGATTTGGCGGGAACGGTGTTAGCATAATAAACAGCATTAAAATCTATTAATAGATAATTCCTAGTAACTATTGAGGTTAAATATAATGCGTAGTAATGAGCGTTAGTTTTAAAGGGGTACCGTAAATTCGATTTTCTTGTTTTCATCATTTTCTAATTTTAAGGAAAAAATACTGCAGCAAGTCATTGAAAGGCATTATTTGGATTTTAACAATCAATAGAACTAATTATATTTTTCTCAGAGGATGCGAATAAGAAATGCTTTTTTTTATTACTTTTCTCACAGTCAACTTAATTTTTCTTTCAACATAATTAAAGAAATTACAGTGATGTCATAAAAAATTATAGAATAATAGAACGAAAAAATAAGACTGCTGTGAACATTGCCATCATAGCTTATAGCAAATAAGGCGCACTTTAGCGTACATGTCGAGATGGATGTACAAACGTTTTGGCATGTAGAAAGAAAAGTTCCACTGCGACAAAAACATTGGGTGTTGGTCTTAAATTTGACCCCTGTACGGGTACCCTGGGGCCAGTTAGTGTGATGGGGGAAAAAAACTTCGTTTTCGAGTCGTTCAAGTACGGGTTTTTAATACTAAACAGTTCTAGGGTAACCGCAAAGAACTCAAAAGTATGATCGATCCGCAATAATTTTTACTGTATTGTGGGTCGCTCGATTTCGCATCAATTTGGATTCTTCTTGCGTTCGCATGGGCTTACGTCATGAAATATTTGCTATTTATTTCACAGACATACCAGATCGGTAAATTCAAGTTTTGGTTGATTTTTTATCGCAGTATTAAAAAGAAAAACTATTAAATTGTTCTTGTGTAAGTACAACTCTTTTTAAAACAGATGAGCCAAAGCATATATGTAGATAAATAAATACAAAACAAAAAAGCAAACATTTTGAAAGTGCAGAAATGGTTTTTGTGGTGTTTTAAAATTTAAAAGTAATTTTTTGCATAGATTTCTCTGGCAAACTAAGGATTTCCTTGTATCCAGCGAACAAATGAACTTTTTAGGAAAACTACATACATATAGTAAGTGTTTAATACATATATTTACTAAAATAAAAATGGAAATTTCCATACAAAATTTTTAATATGCTGTTATTAAATTTTTTAACATACAAGCATAAAAATATGTGGATTTTCTAATTTTATTTTACAATTTTTTAACAAATAAATATACAATTTTTTCTATAAAAACCTCACCCACTCGATAGCAAAATAGCAAGTGATTGATTTTGACGATTGTGTTCGCAATAGTGACGACATGATCGAATAAGAGGAATGGGATTTTGTACGAAAGCACTTACGTCTTTTCGATGTATCGATCGAGTTATCGTTCGTATAAAAGCACGTTATAGAGGAACCTAAAATATTTTATATTTTATATACATATTTATTTGAGCTCAAGGTCTTTTGGAATTTGAGTAAATAAAATAATTTGCTTTCGCTTAGAAAGCGAACAATAGCATGATTTCGACATTGAGGAACAGGCAGTTGGGAAAAAACGTAAAAACATTAAAAATCACAAGATTATATTTTAATGTTCTGTTTGTTCAACGAGCAAAATAACTGTTTGATCTTACAAAAACTTTTCAAGTTCAAACAAGCAAACACAAAATTTTCTCCAAATATTATTTGCACTCGTTGAGCAATTAAAACAATAAAATACACTGTTGTGAAATTTAGTGTTTTTACGTTTTTTTTCTGTTTCTTTTTTTCCTTTTTGTTATTTGTTGATTTATTCTTATGTATGTATGTATAGGCATTTTTAGTTGTTGATATGCATTTATTTGCCTAAAATGACGGTGAACAAGAAAGTGGTCACGTTTTTCTAAGCAAAAATGGACAAACAAAAGTTTAAGTGTGACCATAGCTTAACAATACCAAACTCATTTCGTTTGCTCTTTTCTTATATTTATATAACTGTTGTTGTCGATCTAAAGAAACGCCAAAAAGCAGACGCGCTTATTGCAACAATAATACAAAAATAATAACAGCCTTTGAATGTTGCAAAAGAAAAAAAAAAATAAATAAATAAATAATAATGACTAAAAGCAAAAAAAAAAAAAAAAAATCCGTTGTAGCGGTATGTTTTACCAAATATTTTAACCTTTTACGAAAGCTGGTAAATTTAAATGGGATCAACGTTTATTTCAAATACTACCCACCTCGTTAATATTGTTTTCTTTAACACTCTGCAGTATTTGCTCTTGCAGCAGTTTCAAAGATGTTCCCAATTTTTCCATTGCCACATCAACATTGCATAATATTCCACTTATTATTGTATGCTTTTCGAAAGCAGCTAAATTTAATTCTTTTTCGAAATTATTCCACATCTCTTTTAGCGCAACACTATAATCCATCGAAAACACGCTAAGTAATTTGTTGGCAAGCAATTCCAGAGTTTCTCTTGTATTACATATGCATTCTAAAGTTGCCAATAGGAAATTGAAGAGTTCATCTTGTGGCAAGGTATTATTGCAGGTCTCATAAATAGCGCCTACAAATTTCTTTATGAGAAGCACGAAATTTAATCGTTTGTTTGGCAAAAAATAATCGCAATTTTGAACAAGCGTCTGATCATGCTGTTGGAAGCTTTGGGATGCTTGTAAAATGTGACGCAACATACAAATAATAATAATTTCACTGTTGTTTGATGGATTTAGAGATACAAAATCATTGATGGAAGTTAGAGCGGCTGAGATAGTAATTATCTAAAAATAAAAACGGAACAGTTATTAGTTGACACATAAAACAAACACATCCGAATGAATAATATTCTCGCGGGATTGCTTTCATGGGAAAATGTCTTTCTCGAAA
This sequence comes from Sturmia bella, assembly GCA_963662145.1. Classification (NCBI taxonomy): domain Eukaryota; kingdom Metazoa; phylum Arthropoda; class Insecta; order Diptera; family Tachinidae; genus Sturmia; species Sturmia bella. The sequence continues at coordinate 67,993,123 of OY759170.1, read as the reverse complement.
AAAAAAAAATTCTTCAATTTCACATTCATTGGGAGCTCTTGCATTAAAAAGTTGGCAACACCTCCTTTTGAAACCAGCCCTTTTGTTTGCTGCCATTCAATCGTTTACTTCCCTACAAGAAAAGGCTGATGGAAACTAACAGATTAACAACTTAATTACTAACACATGTAAAGCAATTTTATAGCTTTCAGCGTTGCCATCAGAATGACTTTTTAATATTTTGATTTTGCCGTTTTAATTTGGTAATTGCCTTTGGAAGTACATACGTTTAGGCATTAATGTTTTCATAGGTTTATATTTGTCCTTTTTTTCTTTCAGAACAAAGTATCAATTGGTAACTTATGCTGTTTTCGCGTTTAAAAAAGTTTATGCACTTATTTTGCTTTTTTTTCTCGTAAAACACGACTCGTAATATTTCAGTGGGATTAAGACCGAAAGAAAATAAATAGTTAAAAAAAAATTTTAAAGAAAAATAATGCTCTTCTTCGTTTTTTTCTTCTGTAAAACAGAACTGAAAATGTTTTTTGTTGTAGAAACGAAATTGGCATTATATTTTTTAATCAACTTACCGGTTGTTGTTTATGTTCTTCAATCATTGTTTTTGCCTGCATTACAGTCTCTTGCAGATCTCTTGTCACGACATTCATGATTTCGAAATATTTTTCACAACATTCAATGTTTTGCTTCGAATCAACTTCAAAAGCATCGTCCGATTTTTGGCCAACTCCCAACAAATTAGAAAAAATATTTTTATATTTTATTAATCGATAATTTTGTAACTGTGAACGTGGATAGAACAGCATTACACGACTATAAAACATTAACAGATCGCGACATTCCAAGGCCGATCGTTTAGTTTGTACGAATGCATTTTCCATGTCATGTCTATTAAATTTTGCCTGTACATAGGCATTGTGCCAATTGTTGTCGATCACTATATCTTTTATAGCATCGAATTCAGTTTCAGTCAGCTCCACTCCCTCGTTTTCACTGATGTTTATGTCCAAGTTTTGCATCACTTCCGGATTTGATATGACATTGAAATATGTAGAAAGCAACAAGTCCAGTTCGTTGAATGTTTTCTGCACCATCAGTTTGATTTTATTCAAATTATCCAATTCATTCTTGTAGACATGGTAGCGTTGAATAAAAGCATGACTGGCTTGGGCCGAGCCTAAGGCCTCTAGTTCGCGTACCATAGACAGCTGTTTGCTGAAATTGTCACGCTCTTGATCCAATTGTGAAATGGTTTTGCGTGCATCTAAAAGATTTTGTATGTGCAGATGCAGCTCTTCTAATTGTGCATCGAAATCGTTTCTAAATGAACACAAAAAAAGAGAAATTTAGTAAAAGTTGAGTTATTTAAGTATGTATGTATATGAACATTACTTGTATTTAAAAGCGGTGGGCTTAATTTCTGTAATTCTTAAGGCCAAAGTTTGTCTCGATAAATCGACTTCTAGTTTCTTGTTCTTGTTAAGACTTTTAGGACTTGAGGAATTTTGTGCCGTTTTAGCGTTCAATGATGCTATTATATTTGCGGCCGTGTGTGCTGATGTTCTTCTTGATATCGTGGTAGTTCCATCATCGCTGACTGTCCAGTCGACCAGCGGATCGTATACAAAGGCTTCCAGCAGTGTCAGTAGGGTTTCTCGTTCTTTACGCAATATTTTTAGCACATGTGTGCAGGCTATGCGAAAAGCACCCTGTTAATAAAAAAACAAAAAAATAAAAAAAAAAACGTTACTCAATTTGATATTTTGTGTGACGTCTGTTGTTAAATTACACTTTTGGTTTTTCGCTTGTAGATTCATGTTTTTGTATTGTTTATGCATACAACAAAAGCAGTCTGTAGGTTTTTTTTATTATTTTATAACTAGAAATTATCATCTAGATTAGTACTAAAAACATAAAAGTAAAAGCTCGATAAATATCGAAATATATTTGTTGAAAACCCATTATGTAAAAAATGTATTTTTCAATTCTACCCTTGATTAGATGAAAATGAACACCGGTATTCATAAAAAATAAAATGTTGCTCAAATACTTTTTAGAACAAATTTGATATGAAAAAATTGTTCTAAAATGTATTTCAACAATGGTTTATTTTTTATGAATACCGGTGGAAATCTATTATTTTAGACCTTTTTCAGCCGTTTATATGCCGTCAGTACACTCGAAAAAAAACTACTTATCCCATAATTCCCATGAACAAAATGAGAATCAGAAATGTTCAAACAAATCTTTGATACAGAAAACATTTTTTTTTCTAGATTTGCACGACTTTAAATGTTTTCTGTATTAAAGGTTTGTTTGCACATTTCTGATTCTCATTTTGCTCATGGGAATTATGGGATAAGTAGTTTTTTTTTCGAGTCTACTGACAGCATATAAATGGCTGAAAAAGGCAGAAAACATTATTAAGGGCTATTTTTTTTACCTAAAAAAGTTAACAAATTACTTTAAAACTTTTTTATCTCATACATTTTTAACACCGATTAAATTTTTTAACAGCTGTTTCCCAAAAAATGTTGCATACTCATGCAAAATGCTGTTTCCGTACTTTGCTTTTGTTGCAAGTTTTCATAATTGAGAGAATTGAGCGTAAATATGATATTCTGCTCTATTACAAAGCTTTTAGATAAATCTTGTGGGAAAAGTAAAGAAACACACCTAATAATTGACCAAAATTCAAGCATTTTTTTATTTTAATGCTTTAGGGTTGTTATAAAGGATTTAATCGTATTGACATGTACATGTGTTTGTATGTACATATACATATATGTAAGTGTGTATGTATTTATTTATTTATTATTTAGCTTTGTTATTTTTATCACATTCTTGTTTTGTGTCACTAAAGTGTTTTCAAAATAATTATTATTTTTTTATCAAATATATACATATGAATGTATGCATATGAGGGGATACGTATGTATAGCGTGAGAGAGAGAGAGAGAGAGATGGAGAGAGAAAGACAAGGGACGTAGAAGCATAAAACCAATAATATGTCAAATTTTTTGAATTTATTGATCAGTTAATATCTTAGAATGATAAAATGTTCATTACCTTGTTTTTTGCAGTTGAGATATTACCTGGTTTTTTTTCTTTTGGTTATACAGACTATCTAACTAAATTTATCTAAAGTTTATTTTAGTATTTGAAAGTTTATGTATGTAAGTATTTGAGATTTTGTACTAATGAGCTGTTTATTTACAGCCTAATTTTTGAAACAGTGATCACATATTGTTACTAATTAATTAAGTAATTATGTAGTAATTGGCTTATGTTCACAAATTTTTAAAATTTTATGTTCACTTTTTATGTTTTTTTTTGTGATAGATAAAAAGCCGCTGACTAATTGAGTGACCCTTTTAGCATTTTCATAGCTAAATAATGCTAACATTATTTTTTATTTCGCCTCAGCATTTATTATTTTTTAGCATTATACTAATTTTATAAGTTTCATATACAGGGTGTCCGCCAGGAAGGTATACTTTGCTTATTTATAATTTTTGATTAAATGAAAGAGAATGGATCTTTATGTTGATAAATGTTTTATTTCATGTCGGCAATTATGTACAATTATGCCTTACAAATGCCAGCCCTTTCGAGCACACTTTTCATTACATTGTCACACATTTCATGCGGTATTTTATGAATTTCATCTTGAATATTTTGTTTGAGTTGCTTCAGTGTTTCTGGTTTGTTTGCATAAAACTTGCTTTACAGATATCCCCACAAAAAGAAGTCCGGAGCAATCAACTCAGGCGACCATGGAGGCCAATCAACATCATTATTTGCTGAAATAAGTTGTTGTGGAAAAAGGTGTCGTTGTAATTCTTGTTGTATGCCATGTGGCATCATCTTGTTGATACCACATGGCGTTAAGAAGTTTTCAATCACATCACGATATCGCTCCCTACTGAACTTTTATTTTCTACGCTGTGATTAAAAAATCAAACAAAAAGCTTTAGTAAACATTGTAAAAAAATTACTGGGAATCACAGATATTCTGTGCTGTGAATCGTTTTGCCGGCAAAACTTAATTTTGTGTTGAGAAAATAAAAAATATGGAAAAAACAAATAAAAATATACTGGTGAAGAGAAAACGTGACAAAATTCACAACAAAAGGTGGACAGATAAAGAAATTCAGCATGTTTTAGAATATTTGCAAGAACATGCAGACTTTGAGGTAAGAAAGTCACTCGAGCTTTGTGGTAAAAATCGTAGTGAATATAGCAGAATGGTAAAATTAGTGTCAAGAGTGAGAACCGCTACTATGTACATCATTTTTCTTATGTTCGAAGAAGTGTATTTTTAGGTATTTTTGCTTATCTTTTGGGAATGAACTTGAACTGGTTTTGTTTCCTTCTCCCAAATCTGGCATCCCCCGCGGCGTATGAGTGTTATTTGGCAACAAATTGCGTACATACATGTGGGACAGTCATTTGGTAGCATAATAATATGCTACATACTTGGAACGTTTTCCGGGATTTATGAATATTGGCAGTATTATAGACTTCAATGTGCTCTTTGCGATTTGCAATAACTCCTTTCCGATACATTTTACGATAAAAACATCTAGACGTGTATATGCAACATTTCACTAACCTTGTCAGATTTATTTCAACATGGAAGGACGTACACGAAATAGACCTTTTTATCACGCATACAAGCATACATTATGCACACATACGCAGGTCGAAAAGTATGGCGTTGAAATACAATAAATATGTGCTGCACATTTGAATAGCTATCAATAATCTAACAACAGAGATAAAATAATAAATGTGTTTATATTCAAAACGCGTTAATATCCAATCGCTGTTGCAGCTTGAAAGTCTTAAAAAAAGCGTACGCAAGTTTTACAATGAAAATAAATACGCAAAGAAATCAAATATTTAAATAACTACATTTATGTGCGAATAAATTTGTTTTCATTTGACAAAATGTTCACAAAAGAGTGATTAACACTGTTGTAAAAAAAGTCATTAAATGCACACTCGCGCCATAAAAAAAAATACAGATAATAAATAAACAATATGCTATGGAGTTTAGTACCATCAGTTCTACGGATACCACTAATAATACCCTTATAAACGTTGCTTCTACTGAGGCCACAAGAAATTTAAGCTGGTACACCTGTTTGTGGGCCTTCATTAATGTCATCTTATTAATTTGCATTTTGGGCGGCAATGCTCTAACAATAATAGCCGTGCGCACATGCCGTCGTTTACGTAGTTTAATATCAAACATGTTTATTTGCTCGTTGGCAGTTTCGGATTTTATAGTCGGTTTAAGTTTGCCTTATCATTTAGCATTTTATTTGGGTTCCGATTGGGGACATGTACGTGGACTGTGCCTGATAAGATTCTATTTAATTATATTCGCTTGCTGTGTGTCGACTTCAACATTGATCGCAATATCGGTGGATCGTTATATTGCCATCGTTTATCCGCTACGTTATAGAAGGTAAGACGCCAGGAAAGAAACAAAACAAAAAAAAAGAAGTCCTAAAGAAAATACACAGTATACAAATAGTATTGTAATAAGGAATTAAAATTTAAAAACAGGGGTCTAATTGACGAGTTCGATCGATATGGAATATTTCTCAATTGTCATTGTTGTCAACCATCATTTGGAAAAGTATGAATAATAAATAATTTACACTCAGAAAACTTTGTCAGTAAAAGTAACTGAAAACACTCTTCGTTCTACTTATTTTTCATTTAAATTTACTAATTACTTCATTTTAATTTAAATGTTAAAAAATGTACTTAGTTCGCTACATTAGTTGGTATCGGTTGTAAAAATTGCTATTGAAATATTGCACATATTTTTTTAAAACTTTCAAAAATATAAAAACATATATGTAACCACAAAACATTAAAATTAACATTAAAAATTCTTATTTGGTAACCAATATTTCAATAGCAATTTTTACAACCGATACCAACTAATGTAACGAACTAAGTACACATCCCCTGAAGAAGTGAACATATAATTCACGAAACGTTGGGATAAAATATGTAATAAAAATTTCCATGCATTTTTATTGACATAAAAAGAAATTAGGCCTCACCAGCTAAAGAATAAATATAAAAATACTTATATAATAATTTTTCCTTTATTTTATGCTAATTGTCAAATAATTAATTTGTAATCAATTTTTTTATATTTTCTTCGGTGGTGATTTTTTACTTCATTTTATTTAATTATGGTTTCTATCAGTATTATTTCCTTTTTTAATTCGCTTATTTAAATTTTGTACTGCAAAACCTCTGCTGAGATTCGAACATCAAACAGCTCGACTGCAAAGCAAGCAGTCCTTTTTTAATTCGCTTATCTAATTTTTTGTACTGCAAAGCCTCTGCTGGGATTCGAACATCACACAGCTCGACTGCAAAGCAACTGCCATACCTACTCAGCCATCGCAGCAATCACAACAAATTCAATAACAATTAATTTAAGTAAGGAATACCTATGCTGCAAATGTATATAGAAACCAAATTATAACTATGTATGTATATAAACAGCTTGGTTATTTCATGTATGTGTAACATAAGTTACTATATACATATATACTGTCATTATTAACTGTGACCGAATATCCGTATTTATCTGTTGTCGGTTTTTTAAGCAACTACATAAAGCAGTTAAAATTTAAATTAAAATTTAATTAGTTTTTAAACGTTTCATTCATTTAAAAATAACTGCACTGATTTTTTTCTGGAATAAATTACGCTCAGTTACTGCAAAAATATTCTGAGTGTATATTAGTTTAAACTGAATTTAAATAAAAGATTTGCTAATCTAGAGTTTTAGCTTGTAGTTGTTTTTTTTTCATTTTTTTTTTTCGCAAATTTGTATCTAAATCTTTGTTGCGTACCGGTTCACCTGGTTTACGAAGTTGTCCGACTAGTTTCTTATGCTCTTCGTTTTTATTTCACACCCAGAGCTGCTACGAGACGTCACACATTTTCCTATCAAAAATTTCTTTAAAATCTCCAAAAATATACCATACTCTTGTGTGTATGTGTGCATTAATCACCAAAATAAAATGGTCCTTGAACCGCAAAGCTATTGTTATTGGTATGGGAATAAAAACACATGTGCGCTCTGCAAGTGACAATTTGAAGTTAAAATTGATAGGAAAAAAAACTACACCATATGATCTTTTACATTTAAAGGTATATGACACGACGAGTGGCCACATTTATTATAACTATTACTTGGTTCGTTGGAGCAATAGTTGCAGCAGTACCAATGTTTTGGAACAACTGGAAAACTGCAATTCAATGCGAGTTTGATGAAGTTTTGTGTCCCTGGTATATGGCTGGTATTGTAGCGCCGGCCTTCACAATCATATGGCTGCTAATGTTTTTTGTCTACTGGCGAATATTGAGAGAAGCGTCCAGGCAAGCCAAACAAATGACAAATTCAAATGGAAAAAGAAAATCTTTTAGTCTGCATACAGATTGGAAATCGGTACAGGTGGGTGCCTTTACTGATGTATATATACATACATATATCTTAAGTTATGATCACATATGAACTAGTATTTGGCCATTTTTGCAAAAAAAAAGAGAAAAATACGTGGCCACTATGTACTGTCTTGTTGACCTTTATTTTGGGCAAATGAAATAAGTAAATGAGAAGATGTATCAGAAAAAAAGTAACAACATTAAATTTTACAAGAGCATATTTTAAGGTCATGTATGGGCAAATTCGTTTCTCTGCAAGAGCGAATAATCTATGAACAAACATAACCTTAAAATATAATTAATGTAATTAAAATTTCAGTAAAATGTTAACAAATAAGGCAGGGCATGGCCTTTTGCAACCCAAGTGGGTCGGTCTCACGTCTGGCAGGCGGTGAAATATAACATGGCTGGCTTGAATATTTAAGTTGTATCAATAAAATGAGCCCATAGATCCCAATGATACAGAAACCAGAACATGTAAGAAAGCTATAAAAAGCAACTTAACAGTCTTCACTAAAATGGCTCTAACGGCTTTGATAAAACTCGGTATTTGGGAGTTTTCAGGTACAAAAAGTTGATTTAGCATTGTCCCAGATTCAGGGTTTAATTTGGAAAGGGGTAAGAACGGGTAAAAAGAGAGTAAAATCGGTAATTCAATAGCTCCGGACAAAATTTAAAAAATCCCTTAAAAGTACAATGAAAATAAATGGACACATGTCTGGTAGTTTTTTGAAATTTTGAACACTATAAGGGCATAAAACGGATAAAAACTGAATTTCGGTAATTTTATGAATTGCATTTATCTATAAAACAGGTAGGAACAGGAAAAAAGTAAAAACTGAATTGAACTCCCCTTGCAAAACTCTCATTTTTTTAATCTGCACATTTAGGGGGTAAAAAGGGAGCAAAATCGGTAATTCTGTATCTCCAAGCCTAATAAATAAATACAAGTAGCAAAAAAGTTCAAAAAAGGCCTGAAAACCTACTAAAAACAATCGAACAGGTGTCTGGTACTTTTTTTTAAAATTCCCAATTTTAAGGGGATAAAAGAAATAAAAACAGAATTTTGCTACTTTTTGAATTGCACAGGCGGTTGGGAGCAGAAAAAAAGTTAATTAATAATTAGACCCCTAAGAAAAAATTCTCGAATAGACTATGCAATTTATTTTTGCTTTTAACACATTTAGGGGGCAATTCCGGGCCTAATGCATATGGCACAAAAATTCTAAAATGGCCTGATTGAAGAGTGGTTTAGGCGGCAGAGTACAATGAACTTAAGAAAAGTAAAAGTGTTGCAAGACGAAAAAATGCTTTCTGTATTAAAGGTTTGTTTGAACACTTCTAATTCTCATTTTGTTGATGGGAATCTTAGAATAAGTAGCTGGGTTTCAAACATTCTTTTAAGATTTTTCGAGTCTACTGATGAGGCTGAAAAAGACAGAAAACATTAAGGTCTATTTTTAGACCTAAAATAATATATATATATATATATTTTTTTTTCTTTTAGGTGGTTATGCTAATAATGGGCTGCTTTTCCTTATGCTGGCTGCCTTACCTGATAGTGGCATGTGCTCAGCTATTTAAAATGTATCATATAACACCTTTAGTCTATAAAGCGGCATTTTCACTGGCCATGACAAACTCAGCAATGAATCCCATTATATACGCCTGGAAAAATTCAAACTTTTGCAAAGCATTTTTATGCTTGTTACATTGTAAATCTCCGAATTTTTATCAAATAACAATGGAGCTTAACAAGGAATCGCCAGTGTCACTGAAACGCTGTTCAACTACCAATAATTCTCCCACAGCAGACAAGCGATTTTCGACGCCAAGCGCCATAAATCATTTGACGGATGAATGTGCGATAAGTAGCACTGATGTTGAAATATGTGTAACTAATTCCAGCGCAACGGCTGATAGTGAAAATGGAGGTTTACAAAAAATTTACACAGTTTCAGATGGTTTATCACAACAAAATGTATCAAAATAATAAAACTCTTATCTGAAAAATACAAAACTTTTGCAATTTAAATGACTGTTTTCTGCAAAAATAACACGGAGCAACAAAGAAAGTTTTTTATGACAATTTTTTGAGTTGTGTAATACGAGGGTTGCCTTTTATATTACCAGATTAGAAAACAAAAACATATATTAATCATCGAAAATCGCTTTATTGTCTTACAAAATATTCCCCATGAAGATCTATACACGTTTGCGTACGTATCTTAAATTTTCGGAACTTAAAAGAACTCTTTCCAATTCCTTCAAAGTGGTTGTATGGAAATTTTTGCTTGTTTACTATTAAAAAGTTGTACTTTGCTACTTCTAATAATCGCATGTACATATATGTATATAGCATATTGAGAAAGTACATACATTCATCAATTTCTAAACGATTATGGTCGAATAATGTAGAAAAAAAAGTGTAACATTATGTGGAATCAACGTTGTATCAATAAACTTATTCTACCCATAATATCAACATTTTACACTTACCTCAGTTCCCACCAAACCCAATGCGTCTTTTAAGTTCTGAGTCATACGGAAGGGTACTTTTTCGGGAACCCGCAAAGTTTTACCTTTTTCGAAACAAACGCTGTAATCGATGTGCAGAACTTCTCCTGTCGACAATTTAATCAGCATATTATCCAAATGACGATCGCCCAAGCCGATGACGTATCCAATAATGGACATAACAGCCAATGATAGGGAATAACGACGTACTGATTTACGCCATTCCACAGCATTGGCAGAGTAGCACCAAATTTCCTTGGATAACAAATCCTTCGGAGTTTCGGCAGAAAGCTCTTTGAGCACACGCTTCAAAACACTCGCGGGCCATTGGCGACGTGGATCGCTTACTTTTAGATTGCATTCAGCCAAAAGCGGTGTTAGTTTATTGTAGAATAACTCCGAGGGTCTTGTAGCATTGGTGGCTACGGGACTTTGAGGCATGTTTTCTTGTCCTTTGGATGACTGGCGTTCTTTTTGCTGTTGTTTTAGCAGAGCATCACGCTGTTGCCATTTCTTGTAAATGGCAAAAAGGGGAGAACAATTATCAACCCATCGTATGAGACCCGAACGGGAGCCGAGAGGAATAACTGCATAATGATTGGCCTTAAAGCAATCAATTTTCGCTTTTGAGCCATAAGAACGAGCCATCATAGAATTTGATATGGCTAAAAATTGCATAATGCGCTCGTCCAAGTGTAGATCTTCTTGACCCTTAAAAAGATATGTGTACCGTTGGCCATTGCTGCCAAAGAAAGACAGCTTTTTTGGTTTAGTTTTAGTCGATGTAAAGATAAAAGTTGTAACGTCTACCGACTTAATATAAACTGCCGGTTGCGCATAAGTATCCACGCCAGGCATTGCTATAGTTGTATTCTGCATATTGGCCAAGACGGGACTTATTTCGGAGATGCGTAACACTGAAGAGTTGCCTCTCAAAGGCCGCTGCTGGAGTACGTTGTACAGCTGCTTAATCTTTTGCCAATATTCTGAAGGATTAGCTTCCTCGTTTGACTTTTGCAATTCCTTGAGTGCTGCTTCAATATAAGCTCCAAAACGTTCTTGGAAGCTGCGTTCATAATTTGTTTCTGGCTCTTTGTCAGTAAAAGCTGCAATTTGTTTAAAGTCCGTCAACAAATGTTGCCTAAATACTTCGTACTTGGCCTGGATGAGTTCAGTATTATTGCATTTTTTGGCCTCAGCATCAAGCGAATTATACAGAGAAGAATATTCGGCATACAACTGCGATAAACTATGCACCCAGTATTCATCCCATAACAGCGTTATACGACGCAATTCTTTAACCAACAATTGAACTTGCAATACAGTTTCTGGCTTTTGTTCGGATAAAGAGTTCAGAAGAGTACCAAAACAATTAGTTAAAAGTGCTTGCGAGTCCGCATTATTGCGATGTTTAAGCTCTTGTTGAGCACCTACTACTGCCGGAAATATTATCAACTGCGGTTGATTAACAGCCAAGCGACAAAGTAGCTCCCGCAGACTCTTTTTCACATATGGCTCATGATGATTTAATCTACTGAAAAGTTGTGGCACAATCACTTTCCAAGGTCGCAGAGGAGTGTTGCGTAGGCCGTCTTCAAGAACATCCTAGAAATACAAAAAAAATATATATATATATATTATCAAGTATTAGTTATTGTCATGACATATAGTTCAACTAAAGGCGCGGTTTGCAAGTTTTTGGCGAAATACCGTGACCACTACCTTTTAGTTGAACTTTATTTTGGGCGAATATAGTAACTAAAACAGAAATTGTCTATACTGTGGCATCGATTTTTCGATAGATTTTGGCATGGGGAAAAGAACATATCAAAAAAATAATTTTCGATGCATCCGATTTTCAATTAATTTTATATTTTTATTTGGGAGCCCCCCATGGTAGGGAAATGTGGTACGGGGTCGGTGTACTCGAAAGAAATATTTGGGAGAAAAACTGTTGGGGGGTTGATCATATATTTGACCCCTCTACGGGCACTCTGTGACCAGTTAGTGTGATGGGTGAAAATTTTATTTTCGGAGCGCTCAAATACGGCCCCTGGGTACACGTAGCGGAGTCAAATAATTTTTTATACCGCATATTTTTTTCGATAGGGGTGCTCCCGTAAAAAATAAAAATTGAAAACCGGACGCCTTGGCAATCAAGTCATCACAATAACTGCCTTATGGTGCCCGTAGATCAATCAACCCTCAATAATTTTTTCTTAAATGTTTGTAGGTTTTTTTCACATTTTCTTTTCGTTGTTGTTGTGTTCATGGTGATATATGTATATATGTATATGCGATGTAATTACCCAAAACATTTGCTTCGTTTGCACAGTTTGCACTACCCATCGTAAAAACCCTCAATATAAGATAATTAGAAAAAAAAACTTTTTTTTATATTTTTTTCCCTCAACTTTCTTTCTAATTTAAATGCCTTCTTTAGCAGGCACTTCCATAAAAAATTGCAAACTATTTATCATTTTGTAAAAAAAGAAACTGTCTATTTTCCTAGCATATTATATATGTAATTTTTTAAATATTTTAAGAGTTTATATTTATATTATTTGATCTTTAGATTGTTAAATTAATTATTCATGCTTTTGAAAAAATAATTTAAAGCAAAAATAATTTAATTATTATTTTAATTATTATTTTCCTGAAGATGCCAACAAATTGTTGGTGAAATATTGAAAATAAATAAATAATTGCTTTAAATTATTTTTTATAAAAAAAACACAAAGATCAGAAGCTTGAATTTTGAGAGTTTTTTTTTCTGACAAGCAAGTAACTTTAAAAATATGTCCATCACATTGCGAAGTACACTTGCATTTGCGAATAGTTTAATTAAAAATCTTACCTTTTGGACCTGAATTAATACATTTCAATTGGCTCTTAAAGCAAATAAATAATTAGGTTCATATTTAAAAATCTTACCTGTAGTCCAATAGCATGTTTGACAATCAAACGCAAAATCCTTAAAGTAGTTGTCACAAATGTACAATCTTCGACCTCGTTATTATCTGAGTTGACAGTATCAGACCTTTGAGAAACTTCGTCGCTTTCAATTGCCAAATATTTGAAATATGCCCGTGTAGCTTCTTCATAATAAGTGTAGACTCCTTTTTGTGCTTGCCGCCAAATTGCAAAAATCTCTTTCAACTGATCCCCATCCAGGTCACACACGTTTTTCAATTCTTGCTGCAAAATTTCTGTGGTATTTTCAGCATTTAAATTTGTATCCAAATCTTCTGCACTGTCATCATTAATGACACTAATAATATTTTTATTTAGAACTTCGGCAATTTTTTCTATGGTATCGACATCAAATTTATCTTTAAGAGTCTCTTGTATAGAGAAAATGTTACGCTTGGTAAGTTTAATATCTTTTGCATCATTTATGTGGGCGGCAGGTGACTGCTCCTCAGTTTTAGCCTCCATCAGTTTCTTACCCCAGCGGTAGCACCAGTTGCCATACGCAAACCAAGCTTCACCCGAATTACATTTGCACATTATGCTTGCGTTTAATAATTTTCCCACATAGTATTCTGAAGTTGGTAAACTATTTGGTTTGGCATTGTCAGAATGCGTGAAGCAGGGTATTTCCGGCAATAGATTTTGTAATTTTTGAAACAGCTGTCCATTTGTGAGATTTGCATTATTCAAACGCTGTATGTTCAGCCAGTCGGCCATAGATAAAAGAATATTTGACAAGGACTCGGTATGGGAAAAGTTTTCAGCTGTCTGCGAGTCCTTGTGCGCTTCTAGTATTTCCGAACAACACGCAGAGGCCAATTCGAGCGTCTCAGATACAGAGCTTGTTTGAGCATATATACATTTAACCATTTCTTCCAATCCGTGGACTAATACATTGTCACTGAAATCAACTGCTAGTTGTTTCATTTTTAGCTTTTGAGCAATTTCATTAGTGTTCAGATTCAAATTCTTCATTTTAAAGAATTTGTGGAGCAAAGATTGGCAGTAGTTTAAGTTATTTTCCAAGCGAGCTTTAGCAGCCAAATTTAGCAGCAGATTGCACTGTTGCCCCACATTCTGCTGGCCACTGCGTAGCAATGACCAATACAAACATTTACTCAATGCCAAAGAAGACAGTTTGTTATTCGAGCTATTTTTATTATAAAAAATTTTAATTTCTTCTTCGCGAAGCATTTTTTGGGACACATGGTTTATTATGATTAATTCTTCTAATTGATTGTTGTTTGAGCCGGGTTCATAACCATGCAACAGACCCTCTCGTATACCTTGTTGTACACTATTTTCGATCGACTCGACGACACCGTTGTTTAAATAAGCTGAAATAGTTTTTGTAATACAGGAATCCTGTAGTTTTCTCAGCACTTCATAGTACGAGAAAGTATCAAGTTTAGGTGTTAGTTTATTTTTATCACCACTGCAAATATTGTCTTTAGGCCATTCCGTAAGCTCTACTAATGCCACGTTTAGTTCTTGATTCTGCCAATTAAATGTTTGATAGCCTGATGACTGAAAAACCGCATCCATTATTTGTAAATGCTGTTTTGAGTAAACGGTTTCCTGGCTGACGGCAGGAATCTCAGACCAACGTGCTGTATGATAAAAACAATCTGTAAGCTGCCTTTGTATAAACTCTTTCAAAAAATTATCCATAGATTTGGTGTTTTCCTCCTGCAATGTATGCAGATAGCCAGCTGCAGCTTTTTCGAAATATCCACTGGCCTGATCGGCAACATGCAGTATCCATTCAAAGCGTTTTCCGTGTTTAGTTTTCAGCCATATGTAAAGACCATGCAGAGTATCAGGCTCACCGCAATTGTATAAAGCCCAAACAAGAGAGGTCACCGTACGATCTAACAGAGCCATATTGCTGTGATTTGCTTCAGTTTGCAAAATAGTCTACATAAAATAAAAACAAAATAGTTTGATTTTTTCAAATTTTCACATTTTCAAAAAAAAAAAAAAATTCATATTGCGCAGTTCATTATTTGGTGCAAATGTCTTGCGTAAGTGCGAATGCAAGAAATCGTTGCATTTTCTTTGCAACCCAACAACAAAATATACAAGGTTGCACTCGCAATATTTTTGCATTTACGCACCGCTAATTACGTGTTGTTTTTTTCGTAAGAGTATTGCGTTTGCAACACTGACACTCGAACAGCTGACATTTTAAAACAAAGCAAACAAAAAATTGTAGAAATGGAGTTTTTTTTGTTAAAGCTTTCAAAGCAAACACTTAATTTCTTTTAAAAATTGTGTATTAATTTATCAGCTGTTATTTGGAGTGCAATAAAATTTGCAAAGTTGTTAAAAAGGGTGCTCAATATCAGTTGCAATATAATCGCAAATGCAAATAGTCGCAACCAAAAACGCACCAAACGCTGAGTACCGCTATTATTTTTTGTATACGACAAGGCACAGTGGGGATGTTGAAAAAATAATGCAAATGAATTTACTACTTCTTATGTGAAGAAGTAAGTCGTGTATTTATTAAGACAGATATGAATGAAGAGAAAAAAAATTAAAAACCTTAAATTTCACTAAAACATATTTTAAGGTTATCTATGTTTGCTCAATGAGCATATATAAAACTAACAGCGAAACTTTATTTGATTTTACAAAAAGTTTGCGAAAGTAAATACGATTTTGCTCTAAATTTTGCATTTGCTCGTGAGCAAATATAACCTCAAAATACAAGCTGGTGAAATTTAATATGTTTTTCTTTTTATTAATGTATCTATGTGGATGTATAAGCATTCCAAGTTGTTTTTATGCATGCCTTTGCCCAAAAAAGGGTCAACAGAAAAGTAGTGGTCACGTTTTTGCACAAATGAAGTTGCTTTTGGTTACAAGAAAATTACTAACACCATCTTGGGCGTATAGTCGTAAATATTTCGCTCATGATGTGCATATATGTTTCTCAAATTTACTTTATAAATTATATAACAAATAAATAAATAAAAAATAAACTGGGTGCTATTTCGTTGCTATAGCTTACTCTAAGTTAAATATAAACATAACTCACCTCAGAGTACCGGATTACCATTGCTGGTTCCATGCAGTGTATTGATATTAAATTGACAGCGGTCCGTATGCGTTTGAACCATTCCCTGCAGGTGGGAGCATTGACACGGAAAAAAGTTTTCGCTGGCTTCTCCGCTGGTAGCATGGCATACGCTGTACCCTCAGAGGCATTGTAAATATGCTTCTCCAAACACTCCAAGAAACCCAATAACATGCGACAATTCTCCTGCACTTCCATAACATTTAATAGGTTTTTATATGGCAGAGACAGTCCCTCCCTTTCGGCCAAAAAGCGAGCATATTTCATTATTATAGCTTCTATGCCGAGAAAAGTTTCTTGGGGTTTTCCCAAAGTAGTACGCAATTTCTGCTGTACACAGTAACGAGCGGCTTCATTTTGCAAATGATATGACAATAGTTGCTCATTTTCTTGCAAAATCTTTAAATATTCTACAAAATGTTCACGCTGCAAATTGCAAGAACTTTTCTCTATTAATAAAGTATACAGCTTATGATTGGCATTTGCGATGGGTTCCAAGGACTCCAAGAATGTCTTAAAATATTTTGGCCTCAGGCCGTTGTACCAAGCAGATGCCTTGTGCCACTGGTACAGCGTCAACAATTTTTGCTTATGTTTGACATGAAATTGTTTTCCACAGTTTGGAGTTAGAGCTATATCCAAAGGTATTTGGGCTAACATTTTGCAATAGACGGCGGTCAGGTTTTTGTCGGAGCTCTCCATTACGCACATAGTCAAATCTCTGATATTTGCCAGTATATGTTCGGGAAGTTTTGGATATTTTAGCAAAAATTCTAATATACCCGAGCACTCTTCCGGTTGCTTCAGAGCAGACAAAGTTATATTTTCACATATGTTTAAGAAATCCTCTTTCTTAGTTAGTATTTCGAAATCTTCCAAGCATTCCTGCAAAATATTTTCCACCCATTTAAATACCAGTTCGGATACATGCCATTTTAGCAGTTCTGCTAGAAATTTAAGAATCATGGCAAAGTTTTCCGAAGAAGGAGAGTCTTGGTGTTGTTGCAACAAACGTGATGATTGCCGAAAATTATGATTTTTCTTGCAATGATCTACCAGCAGCTCCAACAAGGCACGATGTAAGGTGGGATATTTGTGCCACATATAATAACTAGCTCCTCGACAATTTATTATAAGTAGTTCCAAAATGGAAGGCTTTAGCGCGTACATGCCAATTATGGAAGAAGTTTGACAGGCCAAAGCTGTCAGGCTGGCCAAGTAAAAGTTGAAGAGCATTTCACACCGCATCATGGCGTCCGGCGCAGCATCTTTTGTTTGTAAAGTAGCCACTGTGGCATTTATGTCATCCAGTATATGCCTGTAAGCTTCTTGCAGCAGTGGTACATTTTTTATAATCAAAATTTCATGGTATATTTTCATCAAGAGCTTGTGAGATTTTTTGCCACAGCTAAGTTTAAGCTCTTGCAAAACTTGGTTATCGGCTGCCAATAGCAGTGTAATAAAACTCAAGGGAAGCTGGGTGCGATATTGTCTTACCAGATTTAAAACCATAAACAGAAAACTTGCTTGCTGGTTGTCATTAAATGTCGCCAGATGCTTAAGCTGCAGCTGGATAATGTTTTCAAAAAGATTCAAGTTCTCCACAGTCTTATCATATAGAAGTATGGTGGTGTAGAACTCATTCAAGTTCACCACCGTCTCCTCGCTCAGCAATGGTAGAGTATTGAAACAAATTGAAGCTATTTTATTGATCACTTCCTTGGCATTTCTTAAAATAACGGCAGCATTACCAAATTCGTTAAGATTAACGCCTTTGAAGGTTAAAGCTTTGACGATTGATAGAAAAGCACCAATAAATGCTCCTACACGTATTTCAGTTTGCTGTTTTACCGTCAGCGAGTTTTTCTCAGAGAGCATGTCGTCACGGCAGGCTTCAATGTCTTCAATGAACTGTCCCAGAAGACCAAATGTGAAATCCAGTTCGTTTAAAAAGTATTCGGCCAATTGTTGCATAATTTTCGAGCAATGTCGTTTCAGTTCTACGGGTTGCTCCACCTCCAAATGCCAACCGATAATAATGTCAACAATATCTGTGAAATGTTTTTGGAATGAGGCCTTGTAGTTTTTTGAAAACTCCGCTATAGTTTCACTGATGGAAATGAAATTTTCTGTGACTTCCGCATTTTCGAGGTATTCTTTAAGCAAGTCTAAAAGACGCTCGCTGTAGGTTTTTAGATCCAGATTTAGGGCATCGCACCTAAAAAAAAACACAGGTGAAATGTTATATTCATAAGTCTTTACATTAGAGGCTTCTTGGTTCAAATAGATAGATTCAAACTTATTTATTTTTTCCATCATTATTTGGGGCAAGCACCACTAATGTAGTCACATTGGGAATTGTTTGCTCGCAAGCAGCATGACTGCTACTTTTTTACCATAGTTTTTGCCAGGTACATGAATGCAAACAAAAAGGTTTTCTCAATTTTGAGGAAGTAAAATCGAACTCAAGAGCAATAAAATTATTAGCAATTGTTAATCTTATGCTGTAAATGCATTCGTCACAGCAGGCTACATAATCTGCAAATGTCGCCGGCTTCATACGTCGCCTTTAGCCAGCTACATACTTAAATATTTTGGAAGCAGAAGCTACAAAATATATAATAAAAATTAAAACGGAACGATGGTGCTACTTATACATTTTTTTTTTTTGATTTGTAGAAATCAAGTTGGGTCAGTTGCAAAATATTACTGCTGGAAATGAACGAAAATTTGCAAATTGTAAAAAAATTCCCGACCCATTTTTAAATTGCAAGATTTAAATTCAAACAGTTTTGAAGAAAGCAAAATGCTTGCAAAAAATGATACTATTGCAAAGGTGCAAAAATTTGCCCAAATAATCACTATAAACAAAAATTCACTTAAAATAGTTGCGCAACGGCGCAATATGCAACTGGTGGCAACATGTGAAAATTCGTGAACAATTGCCAAATGCAGACATTCACATCAAATAGGCCGTTAGAAAATAAAATATTTGCAAACGTCACTGTGCGAAAAATATGTCAATTTGCAATAAAGAACTTAAAAAACATTTCTGAAAAATTTAAATAGTTGCAAAAAGAACTGCTGAATTTCAAAATGCAAACAGCTACTTTCAACTGTACTATTCGCAAATTTTTGCACTTTTTCGGTAACATCAATTTTTACAAGTATTGAACGTTTTTGAAAAACTGTTGAAAGTAAATTTTTGCAACTTGCAAATTTCTTGCGATTTCAACTTGCTTGCCGGAGCAGTTTAATACGATTAAAACACCATTTCAATAGTTTTCGAAATTTGCAAAAAAAAATTTTTCGTGAGAATTCGCTGGGCTCCTTTTAATACATTTTCAAATAAAATTTTACCTCCAGGAGCAATAGCGGCGATTTAACGTTTTCCGCAATTATTTCAAGCTAATTTTTGCAATAGGCAAATTTTTCACAAACTATTGCGTTTTTGTACCCCTTCGTGCTATTCGCAAGTGTCTGATGTTTTTAAAGGCCTATATTAAGTCAATGCTTGAACTTTACAAGTTTTTCACCTTTTCTGCACGTTGGCACCAGCTTGTGCAATTGTAATTATTTCTTTTCCAGTTGTCACATTTCCTTCCTTTTGAGTCGTGTTGTACATAATTGCATATTTTTGAATTACTCTTGATTTTGTAGCCAACAAAAATAAGTTTAATTTTGACTACAATAACAAAAGCAGCAGGGACAACCACCTGCAGCCTTGTTGCCTGCTGTCCTCAAAATAGTTATTCCCATATAAATATATGTATTCTAATTTTGACATTGTAGTTGGTAGCCTGATGTGGCGAATGTGTTGACAGCATTATGGTACGAATATAAAGTTAAAATTAATGTATGTACATGTACATATGTATATGGACACATTAACAAACCTCAATGAAGAGAGAGAGAGAGAGAGAGAAATCGGTGGAATAAAAGTAAAAACATAAAATTTTACTCGGCATATAGGTTATGTTTGCTCATTAGTATATACAACATTTTCAACGAATAATTACTTGATTTGAAATTAGCTTATTCAAAACTGTGCATAAGCAAATACAAAATTGGTCTAAATTTTGTATTTGTTCACTGAGCAAACATAACCTTAAAATATACAGCTGTGAAAGTCAATGTTTTTTTAGAGTTTTTTCTTTTGGTTTTCTCCCTTTCATTGTTTCTATGTATTTATTTATAGAAAATAAAGGCCTACAAGAAAGTAGTGGTCCCATTTTTTTTTAGCAAAATTGGGCAACATTTGTTCATGTGACCGTAAATGTGAGTTTTAGGAATGAAATTTAAATTAGTTAATAAATTTGATTTATTATCTTTCTGTAAATGTTATATTTTTCAAATGTTTATTAATAAACATTAATTTCTATGAGAAAACATGCATTTATGGTGTCTGTAAATTCAACAAAAACAAAATATCTGCTGTTATTGACATCGATTTGCTACTGCAAATTTCCGCACATTTAGAAAAAGTATAATATTTTTCGTATTTTTTGGTTTTCAAACAATATTTTAATTTTATATATTTAATTTTTTTTTTCATCCAAAAATATTTTGATAATAAAAATTTTGGGTGAGATCTTTTGCGCTTCGTGTCATATTTATCATTTTTTTTTTTTTGGAGTTAAGCTGCCATAAACAAAGAAAGTAAACTGATCAAAATTAATATCAGAATTTCAGAACATAGACGATTTTACAAAAAGTTTATAAAAACTGTTTTTAATCTTTTCAAATAGTTTTGTATGCATATATGCACTTGAATATTTCAACAATTTCATTCGTTTTATTGTTTGTTTGTTAAGACTTGACACCATTTTGAAACTTTTCTGTACAAAAACAGTTGGGAAAAATTTTTAGTTTTTTCAATAAAATTATAAGGCTCTAAAGGCCTTTATCGTAAAAAAATACGCTGGCCTTCGTCACCGCAAAACGTGTTTTGCCACATAAGCACCCGTTGCTGGGATATATGTATGTAACCTGAAGTGAATTAAACAAATAGCTGGGAAGCAACAGCGCTCATACACTCAATCTTACTGCAATATTTACACCTGAATCACATTTATTTAAAGCAAAATTTGCTTTTGGTACTTCAGCTCTTTTTTTGCAAAAGTGCTCGAAACAAAAAAATAAAAACTCACTTCAAAGTTGTTTTCAGAGCAATCATCAAGTATTTTCGTATACTCTTATGATCTCCATAAGCTTTGGTCAAATGTCCTTTATAAATTGCAAAGTCATATCGGTTTATGTAGCCCATGATGCCCAAAATCGTACTGGCACTCTCTAAACACTCGATGGGACATTGCAGCAAGACCATAAGCATATTTTCAAATAGTATATCAAACGAACGACATATGTAAGTTCCGTTTGATTGATTACGGACAGCAGTTTCAAGTTTTTGGCAAAGGTCCAATGCAGCTTTACGATTTGTTTCCATCATCAGTCGTCGTATGATTTTTGAAATTCGCAAATCCTCCGGCAGCATGAGTAAATTTTGCACGCGACCACCAAACTTCAACGATTCATATGAATTTATAGCTGGTGCACTCTTGATTTGAGAACCTAAAATATTTGTACTTTCTTAGCTTTTAGAGAACTCAAGGTTGCTGCCTAAGCTTACCTTCCATATTTTGTTTATTAGTACTTAATATATCTCTAAAATTTGCCAGCGGAACAGTTGGCATTTTCTCAAAATGAACAGAAGACACATTTTTGTGGTAAAAATTATCTTTGACATCATGTTGATGGTACTGCGGACTATGCTGCTCTGGACAATTGTACATGTCCTGTTGATGTACACCATTTAGGGAACGCCAAAGACTTTGCTCTAAACAATTTTCCGTATCTTCTCCATCATTGATATGAGTTTGCTCAAACTCTGTTATTTCATTGCGATTTAGTCGACTAGGACTAAAGTCATCATTGTAGTCCATACTTTGGAGGTCTTAAGCAACGTTTAGAATTGAGCATGTAAGTGGTATTAAAAAATCTTTATTGTTTTACAATTTTTTTTAGCAGACAACACACCATACACAATTTTCATTAAAATAACGATAGAAATTTATGATAAAAAGTGACAGCTGCCATATGGTATGGATGCCAAGTTTTGTTTTTTCAACTTAAAATAGTTATACGCCACTATTGTGAATTGTTGGAGTGATAAGAATTATCGTGTGCTTGTGCACAGAATTGTATTAAGCAAATTTCAGGCTTGAATTAAAGTCGGCTTTAGTATAATGCAAGGCGAATCCATTACTTGATTTTGGTATAATTACTTGATTCGCCTTGGTATAATGGTAACAATTGCCGTGAAATGAAAAAGTGTGCTGCCAGATGCTTACAGATTTTGAACTCGAAGCCGGTGTCGCTTATAACATGTCAAGAATAAACGTTGCATATCTATGTAAAAATGTATTAAATGAAATGTAAAAAATAATATTTTGGATGCTTAAAACCGTTTATGATTTCGCGATTTTACATTCTGTGCAAAAATTATATTCTGGTAGCACTGTTTTACCAACATTTTCATATATTTTTTTGGTAAATTTCGCAGCTTCAACTTTGAATTATTAATAAACTAAAAGCCTCCGGCTGAGTTTGACTTCAGTTTTGAGAGGTCCATGATCCTCTATACAAAATTATAAAACTTATTTCTTTCAAAGCCTGGCTCCTTATTCTAAAGTTTCCCCAAATCTAGAAAACCAATCGTTGTTTTTTTTTTGCTGTATGTTTTCAAAATCAAAATAAGGCGAAGCGCCCGAAAAAACTTCATAGTATGACACTTACACTGATCTGGCAACGTTTTTTATCGGCATTGTAAACAGTGGTGGGTATTAGTTAAATGGAGAATAGTGTAGATCGGATATACTGATTTTATTTCTCTATAAATTACGTAGCCCTTAGTTGTAATATATAACATATAACGATTGAGCATGTGACATTTTTGCTAAAATTAAAAAAAAAAAAAAAAAAAAAAAAAATATATATATATATATATATATATATATATATATATATATATATATATATATATATATATATATATATATATATATATATATATATATATATATATATATATATATATATATATATATATATATATATATATATATATATATATATATATATATATATATATATATATTGAAACATGATTTAGAGGTTAGGTCCCCTTTCAGTCACCACCACCCGTTTTGTAATATTACTGGCACGAAAGGAAACTTTAAAATCCCATCACTGATTCAAATTAGTTTCCGTCGCATTGTTCACCCGTCAGTATGCAGTCAGCAAAGGTGGGACACTAAATTGTTTTTAATTTTGTTAAAGTTTCAATATAACTTTTGTAATTGCTAAAGATATTGTTGTTTTATATTAGTACAGTGATGAGAAATTAGTTTTGGTTTTATAGTAAAGGAAAAATGTTTTAAATACTGCAACAAGTGAATGTATGCTTTTTGAGTGCACATGAATGCATGTGTGTGCCTGCAAGTGGCTGTGCAAAATATCACATAATTGCTAGTGAAATATCAAAGTAAATAAAACGGAAATGCATTAACAGTACTAAATGTGGTTGTTGAAGTACAATAACTATTAGAATTTTGCGGATATTTAAAATAATTTATACGCGCCAAAAACATAACGTGCAAAGAGCAATGAAGAGAAATACAAGAAGTACAGCTGGCTTGGAACGAAATGAGAATTTCTGTAATAACAGTGCCACCAGATGTATTTTATAAAACAGTAGTGCCAAGTTTGCTAAAACTAACAGATTCAAACGGAAGTTGAAAACGGAAATAGTAACAACTAAAATCACAAATACAACAAACTGATTTATATACACATGCATGTAGGCAATTCTTTCGGGCTAACTTTTGCCAAGCAGTAGTATTTTGTTTCAATAATAAAATGTCTTGAATACAAAAAAAAAGGAAATGTTTCTAAAATGCCTGAAATTGTGTTTTCCGTTAAATCCACATACACATAAGAGTGTCAATAAATTTAAGTGCAGGCAGAGATGTTTGAAAAGGCAAAGAAAAATATTGGTTGTGTATAATTATCAATGTTTTTTCATGAGTGTATTGAAATTTTGATTAAATATCTTCTTAAATCTTTTTCTTAAGATAAAAATAATTTAGTAAAAGATGTTAACATCTTGCCAAAATGATGAAAGATGTGAGTAAGTGTAAAAAGCCTATTAGAATACAAAAGTATTGATTCCAACGGTTTCGTTACTCCAGGTAGTTAAATTGGCTCTATGTGCCCAATTCCTCGGCTCAGATTTAACTGCATCGAAAGGTTATGTTGCTTAACTCTCTTGCTCTTGAAGCAAGTGAGTTTGCTGTTTCATTTTCAGTTATTCCCTCATGCCCTGGCACCCATATGATACGCAGTTCACCATAAGTCATGTAACTGTTAATAGCATTTTTGCAATCCCAAACTGTTTGTGATTTAGTCCGTTTTGAATATCCCTGAAAATATTCACAGGACCTGGCCTTCCCATTTCAATGAGCTGCCTAATACAATCTGTTATTGGCCGTACTTCCGTCTTTCAATATACAAAAATTTAAATTTCAAAAGTACTTTTAAATTTGCATAGCATTTTGTTCGTAATATGGATAGTGTTTTTGAGAAAAGAAAAGTAGTTTTCAAAGAATGTCTTATGGATTCTAAGGGATTGAATTTTAATTAAAAATGAACTTAATTATTTATTTGCTTTAGGTCTATTTTTAGACCTAAAATAATACATTACATTTTAATTTTATGTATCAATTACGGCATTCGGAATCGAATGAGCTTATGATCGAATGATGTGTGTATGTTTGTTATTTTGTTTTTCTCTTGCATTAATTTTAGCTGATAGTTCGTTCGATCACGAATGCTGTAATTCGGTTCCTGGCTCTGTGCCCAAATTTATGAGTTGAGCTTTAGTCCACATGTCACCAAATCGATGTGATCGTTCGTAAAAATGTTCGCTTTACAGAATAGACCGGATTAGTTTTGAAATCTCTCTGGCCAAAGTGATTCTAAATTCTGAAAGTTCTACTCTACTCTATTATATTAGGTCTAAAAATAGACTTTAATGTTTTTTGTCTTTTTCAGCCGTCTATATGCCGCCTTCATTTCGTTGATGCTAATCAACTCATCAGTAGACTGAAAAAATTTTAAAAGAATATTTGAACCTAAACTACTTATTTAAACATTTTTGAATGTTCTACTCGAACTGGATTTGAGCAGAATTGTTGCAAGTCATTTGACATTTGCGTTTTCTATTATTCAGATGGTTTCTGGCGCGTACATGCCGAATCTGAATGATTTATTTAGTATCGTTAAAGCTGAAATCTCTTTAATTTTCATTTACATATGTTGTATTTCATTCATACATTATTCATTGATTTCATTTTTGAATTCTTTCTATTGATTCATTTGTTCGATGGCTTTTAAACGCTTTTCTCTTGCATGTATGTATGTATGTATGTAACTGAAACAACAAAATCTTTTTTGTTTTCATTATAAAAATTTTTTTAACATCTAAAGATTTATTTACGAACAATTAATAAAATATACAAAAAAAAAACACAAATTTACATATTTACAATATTTTTTTTTTTTGTACAACAATTTAACATACATAAATGTGCACATAGTACATATGTATGTATATGTGCTTTGTATGTTTGCATAATTGAAGTTTTTACATTTTTCTGATTGCAAGTTTTTCTGTTTGTGTGTGTGTGTGTGTGTGTGTGTGTGTGTACCCTGATTCTAGTCATGTCGGTCTGCAGTTTGTTTTTTTTTAACAATCATTTTAATTTTATAACTAATTCTAGATTAAAAGAGGTGTTACTGATTATTTATGACTTTTTACTGTGTTTCGTTCGATTTCTTAGACTTCTGTCTTGGGAGTAGATATATAGTACATATTTTGTGCATTAATTCCTTTTTACTTCTTCTATTTTTAAATTGGCAATTGGTTTGAATGACTAAAATAAACTTCAGTTTGTGTTAACTGTTTTAACTACTTAAGCTAAGAAAAAAAAAAAAAAAAAAAATTAGCATTTTATTGTTGTATGTATAATTATAATTGTGTATATGGCTTTTTCTGTTGTTGTTGTTGTTGTTGTTGAAATTATTAAAATGTCTCATGTGTTCCAAAGCTGTTAAGTCATGATTAGCAATCACAATCATTACGAATTAGACTCTTTTTGTTTTGAAGGCAAATTATTTGATTGAAATACAATTACTTTCGATTTTCCATATTAGTAATCGATAACAATGGCAAACTCTGCAAAAATAATGAGACCCAGCAATAGAGTTCTTTGCTTTAATTTTCCTGTCTTCTTCTTGAAAAATGGGAAGCACTACAATTTTTTCTCATATGAACTTAATTATTTATTTGCTTTAAGAGCCAATTGAGATGTAGTAATTCAGGTTCAAAAATAGACCTTTCGAATGTGTCAGAAAACTCGTCAACTCATCAAAGGTTCAGCTGTCTATATGCCGCCGACATTTCGTTGGCGCTCAATTTAGATCGATTTCATTTCCCCATAATTGAGAAAAAAAAAACTTATTAATTTAGGTCCAAAAATAGACCTTTCAAATGTGTCAGAAAACTCATTAACTCATTCAATGTTCAGCTGTCTATATTTCCGCCGATATTTCGTCGGTGCTAATCAACTCAACGCCAACGAAATGTCGCCGGCATACAGACAGCTGAACATATGATGAGTTGATGAGTTTTCTGGAAGATTTGAAAGGTCTATTTTTGGACCTGACTTAATAAATTTTTTCTTCTTGTCAATTATGGGGAAATGAAATCGATCTAAATTGAGCACTATTTTAGATTATTTCGAAGGAATACAAAGACATCAAAAGTAATCCCATTATTTTTAGGAAGTATGTTTGCTTCTTTCCGATTATTTTTCATATCATTTAATTTTAATGAAAAACAAAGCGAAATAAATTTAAAATTTTATACATATATTTATTTTCTTGAGCTAAAGATCTTTCATTAAAATTATTTAATTTTTTTGTTTTCGATGTTTCGCACTCCTTGGGATAGCTGCTTCAGGACAATAATAATGAAAAAAGTATAGTAATAAGAAACACTTTTTTCATTATTATTGTCCTGAAGAAGCTATCCCAAGGAGAGCAAAATATCGACAAAAATAATTAAATAATTTTAATAAAAGATCTTTAGCTCAAGAAAATAAATATATAAAACAAGGACGAAGGCCACAGCAGCCAGCTCCTGACAAGTGTAGTTGTTAATATATAAATTTATTTTCTATATTAATAAATAAAAATAAAATAAAATAAAAAAAGGGATCGGAAAAAACCAAATAATAAATTTAAAATTCTTAATAATTTTATTGAGCTTGAGTTCAATTTTCACTTCCTCAAAATTGAGCAAGAAAGATTTTTTCTGATAAAATTGGAGAGATCAACATTTTTAAATGGGTTCGAAGCAAATTTGGGTGCTGATGATAAGTACTCCAGCCAGTAAATCTTCAACTCTACTTTTCTTATCTTCTTTCAAAATGTTGATCTCTCCAATTTGATCGCAAGAAATCCTTTATTTTTATTATTAATTTATTTCCATTTCCTGTACAGCAAGATTTCACTTATATTTAAAGTACAGAAATGTGTTACAGGGGCACAACCGGTCCTAGGCACCACAAAGTACTCCTTCTCAACTTTGAAGGAGTAAAAATCGAACTCAAACCCGATAAAATTATTAGCAATTGTACATCATATAGTTCGACCATAAATTTAAAATGAATGCTTGAAATAATAAATTTAAGTTACCAGAAAATGTATGGGAAATAATAGGAAAGAATCAAAAACAGTCAGTAAAAGTAGTGGGATTATTTTTGATGAGTTTTCAGTAATTACTTTTTGATTACTTATGATACTTTGTGATAAAGTTTCCATAATAATGGAAAACAGTAAAAAAAAAATCAGTAAAAGTAATGGAATTACTTTTGATTAGTTTTCAATAATTAAAAGTATTCCCAATTATTTTTATATTCCTTGTAATCGTCATCAATTAGTAATTGAAAATTGCTTAGCAGATAATCTTTTGACAACTAATGTAATCGATTGCTAATCTTGATCAAAATTTAACAGATATGGTTTCCTGTTTTATTGTTGTATATTTTCTCTTTGCAGTCTGTTTTTTTTTTTAATATGTAATATGTATGTATGTATGTGGCTTAATTTAATTTAGTTAGTTTCTTTACCCAGAGTTTTAGTTGCAATATTTGGTTGGTTAAAGAAATATTAAAATTTTAACTAAAGTTCTTAATGGGGTTGCTCTCTGCTCTCTTATTACAAACAAAAAGGTCAACATCGTTGTCATAACAAACAGTTCAACTGTAAAAAATTGACACTTGCTTAAAAGTTTGACTCACAATCTTGATCGGTGGTGCTAAATATGCCAAAAATAGAAATGTTACGAAATTCAAAGAAATTTATATGAGTTTTTCATCAAAAGTACTCGTATACTAAATTATTTTAAGCTTCTCTAAAGTCCGGCTGATATTAAAAATTCCATATGGAACAATTAACGTCTCCATTATTTTTCAGCAAAAATAAAAAATAAATATTCCCAAAATGAATAGAGTACTATTTCAGCACTGTAATCCGACAGCATTCCACGTAGAACCGTAGAACTTTGAGCAGATTGTTAAGCTTGAGGCCAACAATTTTTTTTTTAATTTCAAAAGTATGTTTTCACTGTCGCACTGCGATATCTATCTTAGTTTCATCAGAAACGTCACTGCTTCATGTGACAACGATGTCGGCTTTTGTAATAAGAAGTATTAAGTTAAGTTTAGTAGGTTGGGTTGAGATTTGAGCTTAACTTTGGAGACTTTTCGTAGTCATATAAATGTATATGAAATAAAATAATGAAATAAAAATAATAAAAATCGATCAAAAAGAAGAGGACAATAATCCATACATTCCATTCATTGTCATAGCATTTGTTTACAAATATTTGAGATCATGTTTTAAATGGGATTACTAAATACGCATGTATGTATGTATTTACGTTGGTTCATTTCCTACCATCTGAGGATCGGTAATTTATGTTCTGGCAGTGGAGGAGGGCGATGGTCCATTGCGAGGTGGCTGAGTTTCGGATTCATCGTCATCGAACATATTTTCGGGAGCAGACCAGCGCCTCTTACGTGACATGGTCACATCCAAGGGTTGGGTTTGTGGCGGCTGTTGTTGCTGCATATGATTACCTCCTCCCAAATCAGAGGGCTGAGGACTAAGACTTGGGTTCAGGCTTGTCACCGTGTACAAGGGATTAAGGACTCTCTGTTGATTGTGCTTGAGCTCGTGTTGTCTTAAGTGTTCTTGCTGCTGTTGCTGCTGCTGTTGGGCTAATTGAAATATTTGGTTTTGATAAAAGGCTGACATCATTTTTGGCGATAAACTTTGCATTATATTGGCATCCATGACCACTTCTTTGAGTTGTTCATGTGGAAGTTGTGGCAATCCCTTTGCGTAGGCGTACGAGGACATTAGTTTGGCCATTTCGGCATAGGCCTGTTGTTGTACTTGATGGTGTTGCAGCTGCTGCTGTTGCAGATGATGGGCTGCAGCCGGCTGCGGCACAGGTATCGAAAACGAATGAGCACTTAGAGCGGACGCAGAATAGGGTATTTCTGTAGTGGAGCTTAGTGCAGGCAAGGAGGATAGTTTCAGGTTGGCCGTGCTCGGACTAGAAATTGTGGCTGTATGTCTGGTCGGATAAGCAGCTGTTTCACTATATACCGATAAAGAACTACTTTGTGACGTATGTGTGACTGGTGGTGGTGGTGGTGGTGGCTGCTTGGTTTGTTCACGTTTTCTCAACGATATACATATGTCGCCAACTTGCAAGCGCTGACACTTCAAGCCAAACATTTTCATAGACATTTCTGGATTGCATGAGGCCCATCCCTGGCCATACACAAAGAATGGATGATCCAGTGATACTTCCATATCAACCTTATTCATGGCAAAAATAAGAAAATATTCCTATTAACTGTTGATTCAAAGTAAAAAAACACTTTTTTTTTACCTTAGAACGGTTTTTATCGTAACTAAAAGTTATCACAGCAGTTGTGGGTAGACTAGTATTGAGCTTAACAACAGTGGACTCGGCCAATTGATGATTTGGACTGCGTTCGGCGCATTGTATAAAATCTTCAGTACGCATATCTTCAACCCTTCTCAATGTCCCATTAGCCAGCTCTATATAATTACCTCTCTTAAAATTTGTTGAGGTACTATAAGTTCTAAAAACAAAAACAAAAATAAAGACATTACTTATTAATTTATTTTAGCACCTTAAGTGCTGAAAATGAAAATAAAGGTATTTCTTATTAATTTGTTTTAAGCCTGTAGTAGTCACGAAGAAAACGGTTCACACTTAAGGCCTTGATGTACTGTCTTACTGAAACGTACGATTCATTCTCTGAAAATTGCTTGGTAAATCTGATAGAATTGTGTCCTTCTTTAAAATCTTGCATCGAAACGGTTGTTATGTTATGTTATGCGGGCCACCGGTAGTGGGTCCTTGAAAGGTCCCGTTGAATCAAAACGGTTACAGTATTATACTTTTGTAAACAACTCTGGTCCCATAGAAAAAAATGGTATTTGAAAAATTTCAAAAGATTAGTAAATCAGACAGACTTTTCACCTACACCTTTAGGCCAGAATATTACACTTTTTGAGCATACATGTCATTTTTAATAGATTGTAGGATTCAGTAGGATAGTGAATCGCGGTCTTTAATGGTGCGAGGAAAACTGTCTAAACACAGATACTACTAGAATAATTGCTGGCGCCACATAGCAGTGTGGCTATTAACCTAAACTAAATAAGCTTTCACCATACCACACTATGCTGCAAAGTTTTATAGTGAACAAAATTTGGTCTGTGGTAGGAAAGTTTCATATTTTTGCTTTGTGAAAAAATAATCTTTTCGACAGCATAAGACTTCAACAAAAATTAATAAATTAGAAAA
This sequence comes from Sturmia bella, assembly GCA_963662145.1. Classification (NCBI taxonomy): domain Eukaryota; kingdom Metazoa; phylum Arthropoda; class Insecta; order Diptera; family Tachinidae; genus Sturmia; species Sturmia bella. Next base: position 67,962,032 of record OY759170.1, on the reverse strand, counting down.
AGATTTGCCATTGCTTATTGCAAGTAAAATGATGCAAGTTCATGGCTAATTAAATTGTTTACGCAAATACCAAACAGACATGTGAGTGCTATCGAATTTTGCATTTCCGAATTGAGTCCAAACGTCTCTGATCTTATTGTTAACAACTGTAAATCATATGTACGATGCGTTTTTGAGCGATATAGTTTTATACTAGGCTAGGATAGGTTGATTTTAGGGGTCTTGCGGAGTACACTTTATACTAATAAACAATAGTTTTTGCCTTTTATACATCCTATATTGTGCAATATGTTCCAGTTAAATGTGAACTTCAATCGCACAATTTCAATCTATGCAGTCAGTGCAAACCGAATTTCGTTTCATTTTGCTCAATAAATTTTAGGCCATTAATTCTATGTGAAAAGTGAACTTTCAAAAATGTGTGCCGTGAAAAATAATTATAAAACTGATTCCATAAAATAGATGCCTTTCATATAAACAATACCAGCTTCTTGAACGATTTCCTTTTCTTTAAGTAAACTATCAGTTATAATCTTGGCCTTTAAGCGTTGTATCATTTTAAAAACATTCATATTTTGGAGATTTTTTTTTCCACTTTTGGAGAATTTTAGCGACTCGAACTAAATTTATATGTTAAGTTTTTAGGAATATACATTTGAAAACTGAAATTTGAAAACATATTCTTAGAAAAAAAAAAAAACTAAATGAAAAAGGGATTGCGATTTTAGCAGCTTTCCAAATTGAATTTGGTGAAATCGACAACCCGGCTTTTTCCGTTTTTTCTTACTCGCTTCGTGAATTTAAACATTTGATTTGGTCACTCTTTCAGTGTCTTTTGTAGAGTGTTTTTAGTTCGACTCTTTTCGTTGAACTAGGGTGCTCGCTCTTTCAGTTCGTTAGTTCGCCATAGTTTGTTAGTTAGAGATAGATTTGTGTAAACTTTGTGTACGTATTTAAAATATTTGAATTGCAAATGTAGTTAAGCGGATGTTTTTTTTTCGGTATTTTACACTTATTTTTTCTTGCATGATTGTGTCCATGGTCCAATTATCAGGTCAATGCATCTCTCCATATGATTTTGTGTGTTTTCATTGTGAAAGTGTCAAAAGCTGTACAGTCAACAGCTGTACAGTATGTGGTTGTTGTAGGTTTGACAGTCTCACCACTATTATAACACAGACACAATACAAGCGGGTTTTTTATTGTTGTAGAGTTGCACTGACCTAAAAAATAGGCCTTGGTTGAGTCGTTCTTAAAAAGTTACTGGGTGCGAACGAAAAAGGTAAAATACATTTAAAATTCGTAGACTTTGGAAAAAGAGAAATAGCGAAAACTGACGTGGAAGTACGGCGAACTACGGAACTATTGTGAGATCAGTTGTATCAGTAGTTCGAATCGAATTAATTAGTTCAACCTATCTTTAGTCTTTTGTTCACATTGGTGCTGGTGGTATATACAATATATTGTTTAATCTACTATACAAATGGTCTAGAGCTATTTAAATTCATGTTACAGAAATTATTAAGGTTAGATTATTTGAGCTAATAAAACCCATTGATGTGAAGATCAATTTTGAAATTGAATTTACGTGCAAAGTGTCAGGATTATTAATTACGTAAACAATTTGAACCTTCATGGGCTCAGGTTAGATTGGTTGGAGGCGGTCGTTTGCCCATGTGTTGTTGTGACATACACCCAAAGCAGTATAGGCTCGTTCATGGGCCTACTGATTTAGAATAAAATTGAAAATGTTAAACATGTGTGAAATTTTCAAGTTGCTGAGTTCTTTGCATCATACGGGTTAAAAAAACAAAAATAATGCAATTTGCTTTAGGAAACATATTTTAACTTGTTTGACAGAAGTTTATAATGCGTTGCCACGTTAAGCGCTTGTAATGTATTTTAGCGCCTCAACGGCACATTAGAAGTGTATGAACAGTTTCAGCACGTTCGGTAATGTTACATAAACAAAATATGAATGTTGTAGTTGTATTGTAATACAACAACCTCTAGTATTTATGTATTTATTACATATATATACGCACGTGTGTGTGTGAGTGTGTGTGTGTGTTCATACCTAATGTTTGTTTATTGAGAAAAATGCACTTACCTCATAACAGGAGTTTTCGCTTGCTCTGTATCGTTGGTATTGCTTGAGGGGCGCAAAATCCGATGTTTGAGCGACCCTTCTTTGCCGTTAGGTACTTTGAAATGCGAATCTTTTGCTGCACCAACACCTGTCAAACGTTCATTCACTTTGTCATTCAGGTAGGTGCCTGTGGTGTTGTTGGTGGTGGCATTTGTTCGCACGGCCGCTTGAGCATTTGATGGCGCCAAATGATAATCCTTTTTCTTTTGTTGCTGTTGCTCTATTTCTGTGATATTATTATTAACAATATTTGGTGAGTATTGCTGCTGTTGCTGGTGGTGGTGGTGTTGTTGTTGTTGTTGTGCTTGATGAGGGGATTTGGAAATAGCCACGGGTTGAGAGGTAGGCGCCAGCGCCACCATTGCAGTACCCGCTGTACTATGCAGTGCTGTGGGTTTAGCAGGTATTATGGGGGGAATGACAGAAGCTGACGAAGATGGTGGTGGTGGTGGCGGCGGTGGCGGCGCTAAGGCTGTGGGGCTATATACGCCACAGGCCGCGGCTTGAATGGCCTTAAGGTAGCTTTCATTGGGCGAGAGGCTTGCATGTAACGGCAGTCCCGACATGTAGGAGGCGTGAGCAGCATGTATGGCACCAGAAAACATAACGGGAGCTCCATAAAGAGCAGCATTATTGGCATATAATTGTTGGAAATTGAGCGGAAATCCAGAGGGAATTGAACCGGCCGCCAATTCCATATTTGTAAAGGCACTTTGGCTGGTATTGCGAGTATCGTTTAAAATAGGCTTTTGTAGGTGAGATGGAATGCTTACGGGTGACATAATCCGATCAGCACAATCGTAGTTATCGTCGTTCTCTACGTCTATGGAAGGCGATTTTGAGGAGCAGGGCGATGCAATTGACAAACTATTGTTGTGGGTGTTGTTGTAGTAGTGAATCAATGAATCGTTATTTAAATATGTTTCATATAACGTTGGTTTTACTATGGAATTACTCAGATCCAAGCCCGTATTTGTTATGAGGTTCATAGGCACAAATTGGGCATCTATGACCCGTTTGTTGCTGTTGCTGTTGTTATTGTTATTTTTGTTGTCATTACCATTGTAAGTTTGGTATGAAATTTTTTTGGTTGAATGATTGTTTATCGTTGTGGATTTGGAGTATTTTTCGCTGGGATTGATGTGAAATTTAGGTTGATACAAGTTGCTGTTGTTACTGCTGCAGTAGTTGTTAATTAATGCGGTTGGTTGTGTGTTAAAGTGTCTATAATTCAATAGAGATGTTTTGTATTCATCATTTGACATGCTACAATCGTAATATCCCATCTAAATTCATGCATTCATAATGATTTTTTAAGTTCTACTTTATTTATTTCTTTTCAGCAAGAATTTCATCACAAGTTGTCATTCATAAAATCAGCAGTGATTTTTTTTTCTTCTTAAAGAGAATATTGCTTTTTTTAAAAACATATTTTCATTACACAGTCAAGTACATATTCGATTTTGAATTTGTATAATAATTGTTCACACAATTGCTGTGTATTATGTACGCACGCTTAATTCTGTAAAAAACCATATTTAATTTTTTTCATGTTTAATTTATAAATTACTATTAAATTGTTCATTCAAACTCAGTTTCTTGCTTTTCATTCTGTTCCGTTCATTGTGGCTGTTTATAATTGTATTCTGTTTAATTAATTATTTTGTTGCTGTTGTTGTTGTTGTTTAGTACAAAAATAGTTCTGATCAATTATTTTAAAATGTGTTATTTATTTATTTGTTTAGAGCGAAGGGAAAAAATACCCGAACATTTTGCATTTTTCACACGTCAGAAAACAGCAGCCCGGTACGTTTGTTAATAATAATGTGTTTATTTTCAATTTAGTAAATTGTTTTTTTTTCCGAATTGTTTGATTTAGGATTTGATAATTTTTCGTTTGTAGTTATTTGTTTCAAGAATTTCTTTACTACCGACCGTTCTGCGACTGCTGATGATCTTGCTTTTCGCCGCTTTTCATTTCGCCACTGCCACTTCTCACTCTGATTATTGAACTCATACTAACGCGATGTTTCAGCAGATAGCAAATAAAACGTTTGGCCTTCTCGTAAGAGCACACTCGTGCTCGAACAGACAGAACATAAAATAATATAAAGTCAAACAACGAACGCAATGCAAAGGCCGAAACAGTTCTCTACAATTTATGCAGACGGGCAAAATGATCGGGCCAGAATAGAATTGAGAGAACAGCAATCAAAGAAAAAAAAAAAAAAAAAAAAACAAGAAAACAATAATAAACAAATAAACAAATTTTACTACAACTTCTAGTGCAACAACTACATACTTGTATATGTATGTATGCATGTATGTTTGTGTGTATGTTTGTGTGTATGTATGTATGTGAGTCAGTCAGTCAGTGAGTGAGTAAAACGTACTCGTGCTCGTTGTATTCCTACACTAGACAAGCCAGCAACCCACAATGCACACTCACTCACGTCCACGAAAACTTTAGCTAAAGGCAACAACAACAAGAACAACAACAAAGGGAATTTCTATCCGTCCAACACAACTGAAAGCGAACAAACATGTCATGTCCGTCTCCGTCGCAGACAGAAAAAAGTATATAGGCATAAATGTGCACATATATGTATGTATGTATATACACAGCTATGGATAAATAAATAGCAACAAACCAGACGGCACGCTTCAATCGATACAGGGCCAACTATGTATTAGGGGCTGTACTGTGAGGCTGCTGTGGTACTTGGGGGTTGACGTGGCCCTGGTATGAGCTTAGAAGGACTATGTACCTGACAATAGAATAGCTTAGCATGTCGCACTTACTATCTCGATTTCTGCAGAAGTTATAGGAATGAGGGGGAAACTTTAGTATAAGGAGGTCGATTTTCGAAATGAGATTTCTAGTTTTGTAGAGAGGGAAACTTTAGTATAAGGAGGTAGATTTTTGAAATGAGTTTTCTAGTTTTGTAGAGAGGGTCGTGGGCCTCCCAAAACTACCTCGAAGACTGCTGGAGGTTTCTAGTTTCTTAATAATTCGATGTTGAAGTTGCAGAATTTGCTAAGGAATATATGAAAATATGATGCTGCCAGAGGAAAAATTTCGACCTGAACATGAAATTGCAGATTCATAAAGGGTTTTTGCATACCTACATATATGCTAAATTTGTTCTTGACAACCGGCCGGTGTTGGACACTTAAGGCAGAACTATTTTGTACTCAACTTTCTGTTGAGATAAAGCAGTTTTGCTTCAGTTAGAATGTTAGAAATGTTAATATTTGATTTGTTTTTAATTTTTTGTTCGGTGCCGCTGCTGACGAACTTGTAGAAAATAGAATTCAACGTTAAATGACAGCAATAATTGGTTTTGTTATACGAAGAAAAATATATAAATTTTTGCTAAAAACTGGAAGAGATTAGTTTTTATTCTATAAATCTTAAAAAGTGGTGTATTTTTCATGAATAAAATAAATAAAGAGTGATGAAAAGCTGTTTTCGTTTGCAGAACACTCTGATGCCTTTCACAGGAAAAGTAATTAAAAACTATTTGTAAGAACTAATGAGTCCTTTACTCTGGCAACGACTAGATCTATCTCATACGAGAGGGCCCTATTTAGACAGGGCGATGCTGTTGGGGTGTATACATAAGTGTAGATTAAGTCGGAGCGCCTCGATGGATAAATTGCTAGAGTGCCCTACTAAGAGTTCCCGAGGTCGTAGGTTTGATTATTACCGAAGGCTCTGTGTATTTCTGCAGACAAGCAAAAGAAAAAGCTTCACAGTTTTGTGTTTGTTTTATAAAATAGAAAAGAAAACAGAAACAAATTTTGACTGGACAAATATTTTTCGATATTGCGCTAACGGGTTTTCGATGGATTTTGGCATGAGGAGAAAAGGTTTCACTATGACTTATCAAAAATATAATTTTCGATACGTCCGATTTTCAATTTATTTCGGGAGGCTGAAGAGGGGTGGTGCGTGCCCCCAGGCCTGGGGGAACCCTAGGGCTGATTAAGCCCAATGGCCCCTTTTTGGGCGCCAAGAAAATTATATTTACTTTCCATCACACTCGCTTGACCTGGGGCGTCCGTAGAGGAGCGTGTATATAGCGCTAGTTTCTATAGAGCGAGCTAATTTAAAACCCAATAATTTTTCAGTGTGGAATAAGGACTTGTTGTTACACTACTCTTATAGCACAAATAGAGATCTAACTGCATTTTTAGTTGCAAATGAACAGAGAAAATGGCTTAAAATTTTTTAGGTGAGCATGATAACAGTTAGAGGGTTTCTTACAAAACTGGGAATTCAAAACTTTTGAGTGGACTTCTTTAGATGAACCCATGGTACTCGTATATGTATATGATTTTCCATAAAATTAAGCTCCTGATAGATTTGAAATTGTGTATCAATAATTATTATGTTTCAGAAGTAATCCACTTTGTTTCGTGCATAATATGGACTATTTATATGCTCACATCTATATAAGTATATAATTGTGTTTGGCTAGCTGTAGAACATACCAACAGTCTAGCAACTCATTGTAGTCAGTCGCTAACCTACCAACCAACCGTCAATCCATCTATCCATCCATCGTCGTTTGTTTTTACTGAGAAATTCTTTTACTACGGCTGAATACATGCACTCAAACATGTTTTCTGTCTCACACATTCAAGTTCTAAGAACTAATACTCACTCACTCATTTGTTCTACGAACTATCAAGCAAAAACGATTAATTACGAAAAAGAAAATTACTTGTTGAATTTACTAATTTAAGGATGACCAGACTTTTATTACATGCTGCATTTTTTTCGGGGGAGTTTGATGCTTCTTGCTTCTTGCAAGCTCACAAAGACAACATTGCCAGATAGGTATCTGGGAATTAAGGAGAAGATAGCCGATAATAATAGTGCCCATCAGGATGGTGTATTATACAAAACAGCTCTTGATTTGATTCTAAGCCAATCAGGTGACACAACGGTGTCCATAAGAATCCAAGTGATTTGGGTCCATATGTAGTTATATATTTTCTTTGGGGCCTGTTCCACGAAGTCGAGCGTTAACGTTCGCTATCATTTCTGAGCAACAATAAAATTATTAAGAACAAACTGACATAATAACAGGATATAGAATTTACTTTGGTTCAACACCTGCTATGTTTGTTTGGCACATCTGATTGCGATTTAAAACTTACGAGGTAAAAAGGCAGCGTCACATCACTGACCGTTGTCTCCACGTAACCATTCTTATTCCGCTGTAAAATTATGGAAAATATCAAATCAGGCAATATGTATACCTCTTGCTGAACAGTTATCGTTATTTCATGTCATCTGCTGTGTAATTACAAAAGCAGCTAGGAAATCAGATATTCAAAGCTGGTAGTCCGAAAACTATCAAGATTATTAGGCCTAGTGCTTAATCCTCCCAACAGCTCGGTAGCGATGAAAATCAGAGCTGATAGCTACAAAGATCATTAGATCCTTAACTAGACTCGTTCAATGAGCTCCGCTAATTTAAATTCAAACGTGCTGATATCACCATATAAAAAAAAAAAAAAAATTCAAGCAAAAAAAAAAAAAAAAAGAAAGAAAAAAGTGGTGCTATTAATAACCATCATCATCAATGATCACTATGTAATCTAAGATGGCAGCCAAGACGACTACATTGCAGCCAACAGCACCTTCAAATTGTTGTATGGTTAAGTCCACGCTAATTAAAGCTCAGACAGACCTTTGCACATACAGCAAATTAATTTTTTATAGTTAAAACTATAGAGCAAATTATTCTTCGCTGTAAATTATGTATTTATACTTTTTCAATTTTCGAAAAGTTCAAATCAAATGCGTTTAACCGAATTACAGCTTATCTTATCTTTCTGAAGAATTACAGGCTGTTGTTTTGCTTGCTGTGGTAGAGAGGCTCAGAATGTCAGGGACCAAATGTCAGTGTGGACCAAAATCTTAGGCAAATCCTGAGGGGATGAGGCGTACTTTGAGCTACTCCAGTGAAGGGCAATCGGTCCACTTGTGCTCTCAGGGACAGGGATTAACTACTCGGATTTGTCTTGCCGATCATCGGTTGAGAAGAATTTTTTAGCTAAAACATAGTGGTTGTGGTTGGCATCTGAATACCATAATCGTAAGAAAGAGAACGTTGATAATTTGTGATTATGTAGTCTTTAGGCCCCGCTTTGGAGATCTAAGTGATGCAATCTAAACGGTGAAATTGTCTTAAAACAGGCTCTGGTCCAGAACTACAGGATCATGAGAGTTGGTTAAAGTCTTGAAGTTATTTTAGAATCTCGGAGATCCTTCGGATTTGCATTGCAGGAGAGTTAAGACAGTTAAATCCCTTCAGCAAGGCGTTATGTTTTGGGCAAAGATTAGTAACAAAAAAATCGCCACACGAACAGTCCGACCAATAGGTTGCACGTGGTGCAAAGTTTTCGTTTCTTTACGTAGTTTGATCAATCGCCAGCGTAAATCATTCCAGAATCTATCGTACTCTTAGGCTCATTATAATAACTTATCGAAAGCTATAGGTATGATTATGTTTTTTCAACAATATTTTATAGTCGAAAATTTTACACATGAGGGCGATTCTTAAATAACAAAAGTCTTTTAATTTTAGGTATCTGGTCTTAAATTAAGAATACCTGTTACGAAATTAGGGCCACAAAATCCTACCTTTAAACTATCGGCAAGTTGTAATAACGCGAGTAAGACTTTTCCCCCAAGCAGAAGTGGTGCTCTGAGTGCTGGTTTAACTAATGTAATAGAACTTCTGAGAAGAGTTCCTTTTTCCACATAATTTTTATATCTGACTTGATAACATTTTTTCCCTTTTCAGGTTCCTTCTCTTTTTTGGGAATTCCAAGAACAAAATTTCCAGATCCTACATACTTACATATGTAAGTAACTAAATGAGAAACTAAATAAACTAAACTTAATAAATATTTACGTTTATTAAAAAAAAAAAAAGTTAGATTCTCTACTGGTCAGTCGAATTAACAAAAACGCAAGATTTCATTATAACGCTTTAATGAGCGCGATTTGACCTGCTCTTTTTTTTTTTGTTTTTTCTTCTCAACTGCGATCAAAACACACAAAATTATACAACGCAGCAGCAGCAGCAGTTAAAATAATAATTTAAACCAACAAAATATTAAAATGTGTAGTATGTGTAGGACCGTTTTATGAGTCCATTCGTAAGTTTGACCGTCAGTCAGTCAGTCAGTCATTTTGTCTGTGTAGTATATATTTTTGGTTTTCTTGAATCTGTTGGTTAAGCAAACAAAAACAACAACATCAATATGATCATCATCCTCATGTGTGTAGGTATACATTGAACAAACACAGTCGTTACATAAAAAACCTTTCAATCTCTGCCGAAGTACTAGTAACTCGAAACTTGAAAAAAGAAGTAAAAACAGGTACCAATTCTTGTTATTCAGGTTTTCTTCTTTTTAGTTTTTACTCCAATACGCTGCACAACTACTATCACTAATCCAACGATGAGTGCTGCTGCCTACTACTACTACTACTACTACTACTACTACTACTACTACTACAACTATTGTTGTTGTTGTTTTTGTTCTTTTTTTTTTATAACAACTTCTTTTACTCTTTAAACGATTTAACCAATTCGTTTGTGTAGCAGCACTACTCCAACATTATTTACTCGATATTGGTCATAAAAAAGAACCAGCACCATCGACAAACCGACCGGCCGGCCGACCGACCAAGCGACCAACCGTATGTTCATTAAACTTAAGAATGTTCACTTGACTGCGTCCATGACGATGCGTCCCAAATAATTTTTGTTTCGATTGATTTGATTTAGAAGTTTTCTTTTATTTACAATTGCATTTGCAAGCATTTAAAAGAAAGGATTCTTTTCCAAAAGAAGTGAGTTGAAACTTTTAATAAAATTTGAGTCCTTTTCGGATTTTCTGCGTTCTTAAAGTATTTATTCATACTCTTGTTTTTGTGTCGAAAATAAATGTTTTGTCGGGAGAAAATGGTACTCTAGCGGCAGCCAGAGTGACGGTCGAGGCCATTAAAGCATCAATTTGACACTTTTTTTAAAACGTCTTATATGCATTACTTTTAGTAATACTTCGCCTCTTTTTGCATCTTTTTGAAAAAATATCATCACTTTTAAAAATAACATCACATATTCGGGTTCAATTTGAAAAAAAAACTCTGCTGCAAATTAATTATTTAATCATTAATCATTAGGACCTTAATTTCTTTTTCCCCCAAATCCCATGAGTTTTCTGTAAATTTCATCATTTTAAGTGAAAGCTTTCTCGATGTGCGCAACGTGGCATAGAGACAACGATAACTGTCGCGTTTATCGCTTCATGAAAAAAGCATCATAAGCATTCCGCTCTTCCACGGTTCGTGCGAAATGCTGTCAAAAGTTCATATAAAATATTGGAGAGTTCAAATGCTGAATGTGCAATATAATAGGTTTTATAATGAGGTGTCAATCAAAAGCCTTTATTAAATATGCAATATCCAAGCTGAGATGGCAAATGATTTAGTTCTTTTAGAGTGCTGTTTCTGGTCTTACTTTGTTGTAGTGTTGAAAACACATTTTGATGTGATTTGATCGATAGTTTTCTTTTTTTGTTACAGGGAAATGAATGTTAATGGTAAATTCCAATTAGGTTTTCCAAGTCCAAGACAAACTATGTTGTTCGAGAAACTACACTATGTATCTTTGTGTATTTATGTACACAAAAAGTAAGCATGTGTATGTATTGTGCGTTTTGAAAAGCTTTTACTCAGTTAGAGATCATTGTCCTTATCTTTTTTGTTTTGTTTTCATTATTCAGTTTAACACATGAAAGAATTTCCAAACGAAGACAACACATACCAGCCATTCATGTATGTTATAGAATCTAGATTTTCAAACATCTAACCATTCCATCTATCCATCAAGCATCCAGCCAGCCAGCCAGCCAGTCATCTATCCCAAGTCAGACAAATAATTTTATTTCAGTTTTGAAGCTGCTAATATTATTATTGTTCACTTAATGTGCAAGTGTACATGCACACCATATTTTTCATTTAATGGGAATTTTGTCACTATTTTTAAATATGCATCCCTTCGATCCGCTGCTTGCCAGTGGTCTCAGCTATTTGCTTACGAAAGTGGGATTAAAATATCTGTCTACGAAAATACCACTGCAATTTATACAATTGCAAGTATGTACAATCTGATCAATAGCTCGACTCACGAAAATTATTTTATTTACTAATTTGCTCAGATTAGGCAGTGCGAAGATCGCAGAAACAATTCTAGCATCCAGTTTTGACGTCCCTCTCAAATGAGGCGATATTATGCCATGGTACCGGAAGGTTCTGTTCTTTCTCCTATTCTATTTCTTATATGTATTTCTTAATGTTCTTCTGTCTATTACTTCCAATCGTATCCACTCCTTTGTAGATGACAGCAGCATTTGCCATATTCGTATTAGTTCGGTCATAGACCCAGCCAATCAGAGCTTAAAGCAAAAAGGCGGAACATGAACGTTATAATCAGTAATGGTCTGAGTATGATCTCCGATTGAAGGCTACTAATACATAAACAAACAACCGAGGACGCTGCTCTATCTGTACGCATGGATGTTATAAATATTAAGAGATCGGAAACTCTTAAGATGCTTGAAATGAAAATTTTTCAAGTTGAAAAAGAAGCGTTTAAGTGCCTCGGCTTTTTGATGCAACGCAATATATACTTCACTCCATGGGAGCTGCTCACTATTTATACCACCCATAACCGACCAAAAAGGGAATACAACTCTCATGTTTGGGCTGGTGACTCAAAGTCTATTTTGGAGCTACTTAATCTTGTAAAGGAGAGGGCGTAGAAGCTCATCCGTGAGAGTAGGGTATCTAATTCTATTGACTCTGTTTTTACTTTGATACTGTTTTATCGCTACTATAATGGTTTCTGCTCTAACGAAATCGGATATCTTATTCCCGAAACCTGCATATTTCTATACAATACTCGTACATCGTCCGGAGCTCACACGTTTGCAGTTTATTGGCCGGTACGGTTCGTTTGTGTTGAATAAAACGCCCGCAGACGTATTTCCTGCCTGGGGGATTCAAGTCAAATATGCACAAGCACTACGCCCTCTGTTCACCTGAGTAAACAATGTAATGCATTTTCCATCCCTGTGTTATTTCATTAATGCCCCCACTGTTTTAACATTTTTGGTAGTCCAGTTTGAATTACGACAGAATAAAGAGTGAATTCAACATAAAAAGAAGTTAATAATTGTTGTTGCTGCTCTCCAATTTTAATTAAATAAATATAATATAAATTTTAGGGAATTTTTTCGGCAAAAATTGAATTACTACCCGCCTCACAAGTATTGTTATTGTATAAGTATACCCAACCTTTTTTCTCTAATAAAGGTGTAAGTTGATTTTATACCATGTTCGGTAATCCAGGATATTTTGTTTATTGGAAGAAATCCTGCTGCTTCTACCCGTTTCCTTAAACCCCTTAAAACACCCTCTTTCCTCCTCCCTATAGCCATTTTTCCTTTTCCATCAAAATGCACTGCATAACGCTCCAAATTAAAAAAAAGATTGTCTAAGTGAAAATTACTTGCAATGAATGAAGTAAGTTTTTTGCTATAATTCGTTTTATTATAAAGAAAAAAACAAATATGTAGCCATTTCCCCAAAATTCCTTCGGAGCAGATAACAAGTATACGAGAACAAGGCTTTTGTTTTCACCCAACCTGAGTTGGTTTAATGTGTATGCATAATCAGCAGGGCTCGGGATTTCATGCAACTTAATGCAGATTTCAATGCAAAGCAACCACCAGTAATGGATATATTAAAGCTTTTTTAAAAGCTATTGCTAATTAAATAACATTAATTTTTCAGTCAAACTGATGTAAAGAGTGTGCCAACTGTAATGCACAATGTTATTTGTGTGTCACATGTTAACGTCAAATTTCTTGCCCAAGTTAATTTGACATTTCTTTGCCTTAGTATTAGACTAAGGCAATTCAATCATGAGTAGTACACAATTGAGCAGCTCTTTAAGATTGTTTAAAGCAAATCAAATTGCATTTCGTGCATTTCGTGATTTTTTGGTTAGCACACTTTCATGTGAGTGGATTCGTTAACAAGTGACTACTTGGTGTGTGATTTATGAGCTGGCGGAGTCATCGGGCCGTAACTCTGCAAAACTGAGAACGCTTGGCTGATATCGCGATATGAAAACAAACTTCTTGTATAAAAAAAAAAAATAATTCAAGAGCTAAAGAAAGAGATACGTGGGCACATTAACGTCATTGAAACTCAATTATATGTCAGAGTTGTTGAAAATATGGACCATCGGAAAGGGGTAGGCCACATACCCATATTTTCTGTTCCATACGACTCTGGTTGTTCTATAATAATAAAAAAATATTAAGATAATTAAGAAAACTTTTTGTTTTCTTTACAATGACGTAACGCATGATGTTACGTTTTGATTGGGCCAGCCTTTACACTCAAACATGAAACTGACTTTGTTAAGATACAGTGTTAAATCGAAAAACTTTTATATGTTCTCAAGCTGCTGCAATGATCAGAATAGATTTTCAAGTTATATTAATATGATTTAAGGTGGTTGAAAATTTGCTTCCAAATATGTTGCAATTGCATTGTTTCATTGATCGAATTTCTGTTTTGGGCAGTGTCTTCCGTTTTTTTTTTGACAGCGATGTACATATATCAAAATAATGGTGTATACCACTAAATGATTCATTGTGCTCACAGTACTCTGCAAGAAGTGCAATTAGTCAACGCAATCGAGTCGATCACCTTAAAAGCGTAAGCATTTTCATGAACACTCGAACCCTGATAATGACATATTTATTTATGTACATACACATGAACAATTTGTATGCAAAATTGTTTCATATAATTCTTTTTGTTGCGAAACCATTGCGCTTTCGTTTTTTTTTTAATTTGCGTAAAAATAGTATTTATCGCCGGTCTAGTGAAGTTTATGTCTGGCAATAGATTTTGTTTTAATATTTTATTTATTTTCACATGTTCATGCGTGAGTGTGATTGTACTATAAATTGTCTGCATGTACGTATCTATGTATGTAGATTCGTTCGTCTATTTTTTGCCCTGTTCAAGATAACAGATTTCTTTTTATTAGATGAAATGAAATCCATTTTTAAGGAAGTATATATTTAAGTCGGTCAACGTTATGGAGATTTTTGTGTGGGCTTCGTAATTTACGATTTAATTATTATAATTAAAATCGGACAGTCGTTGTTTTAACTAAACAAAAAGAAAAAAAAAAACACATTTGGCTCAAACATAATATTATCATATGATTGATTCGTGTTTAATAGAAATTATTTTTCCACATCCGATACGAACACTTTCGTTTATAACTCTAGTTATTTCGCTTAAAAGAAAAGAAACAATTGAATATAATAGCTCAGTGAGGTTTCACACACGAACTTACAACTTTTGCCTTTTTATCACACCCGAGAATATTTAGAACTGTCCTAAAACTGTATGTAAGTGTTGTGATTTATTGTATTTATGCATTTGTTTAAAAATGTGCTGGGAATGGTTGACATCGAAAAATTAATCGAAATCGAAAAATTTTCTATAATTTTCCATAATGTAATATTTTGCATAATATTTCGATAGACAATAATTGCGTACAGAAAACTTTGCTACAGTAAATTTATAGACATCAAATAATACAATATTTTTTACAAAAATTATATTATACACTGAAAAAACAATTCAATACATTTGCAATTAAATCAATCTCCAGCAGTGCCAGAGTACTGTGAGTACGAATTTCCTTAAATAAAGCAAGTTGTGTTTGTTTTAAGTACGGATTTTTCTAGCGCTAAATGCTTAACTCTAGCCATATGCAATCCCAGTTTCAGATTGATTTAAGCCATGTTCAATTCTGATTTCGGATTGTAAAGGGTGTATTTTTTTTCGATGTATAGAACTTTAAGTTGCAATAAAACAACAATGGATTGACATGAATTTTATTTATCCGAAAGATAATCTTGTGGCATTACATTTTAAATATGATTTCTGGCATATGAGAGCCACGGCTGGCGCAGATGTAGTTCAATCTGGACGTCCAATTTTCGATGATTTTTCCAACATTTGTGGCCGTATATCGGCAATAACACGGCGAATGTTGTCTTCCAAATGGTCAAGCGTTTCTGGCTTATCCGCATAGATCAATGACTTTACATAGCCCCACAGAAAGTGGGGCTAGCGGTGTTAAATCGCAAGATCTTGGAGGCCAATTCACAGGTCCAAAACGTGAAATTAGTTGGTCACCTCACGTGTCTTTCAATAAATCGATTGTGGCACGAGCTGTGTGACATGTTGCGCCGTCTTGTTGAAACCACATCTCCTGGACATCATGGTTATTCAATTGAGGAATGAAAGAGTTAATAATCATGGCTCTATACCGATCACCATTGACTGTAACGTTCTGGCCATCGTCGTTTTTGAAGAAGTACGGACCAATGGTTCCACCAGCCCATAAAGAGCACCAAACAGTCAGGTTTTCTGGATGTAACAGTGTTTCGACATACACTTGAGGATTAGCTTCACTCCAAATGCGGCAGTTTTGTTTGTTGACGTAGCCATTCAACCAGAAGTGCTCATCATCGCTAAACAAAATTTGCTTATGAAAGTCGGGAACAACGGCAATCTCGTTTTAGGCCCATTCGACGAATCTACGCCTTACTTGATGATCGTGAGTCTATTCATGAGGAATTGCCAAACCAAACTGAGAATAAAACACTTGACAGCTGTTAAATCGGTCGCCATCTTGAACAGTAATGCCAACTTAAAGTTTTATACATCGAAAAAAAAAACACCCTTTATATAGTTAAAATCTGTATTCAAAAACAAGCACGCGATATTTGATTTAAGAACATGGGTACCACCACTGTATTGAGACCGCTTGGGGTTGATTTAAGTACAAATGGATTGCATAGTTTTTTCAATACAGTTTTGGCTCTGTGCTTTAAGTTTTGCCTATGCTGCAAGCCATTTCGCTGAACCGCTAAGGAATGACCTTTAGAGGAACTCTATTTTCCTATTTTTAGAGGAAAGCTACTAGCCGGATATGGATTGAGCAGAACTTGAACATGTTAAGAGTACAGGCACCTTCTACAAGTTCACCGTACTCTTTCCTTTTCCCTCTGCCAGTGTTCTTCAACATAAGTGGAATTTTCATTTATAAAAGAAAATCTTAAGTTGATACCAATGTCACTGAACTGAGAAGAAAACATTAAATCGCCTGCTGCTTGTTGCAACAGTTAATTGTGGTCAACGCTAGAAGATATGTGTGTATCTGAAGAAGAGATAAACGTTTTTCTCAATCAATTAATATTTAGATAACGTCTCAGCCAACTTGTTGTTGAAGTTTGTAATAAATCAACGTGGCTGTATACTTTTCTACATATGTATGTATGTATTTTAAAGATTTCGCACAAACTAAGTTTATGTTTTTATAAAAAAAAAAAACATTTTCATTTTCTAGGTACATATTTGGATTAAAATACTTTTTTTTTTTTTGAAATGTGTATGATGACGCTGTTCCTCTAATAACAATACAAATTTAGAATCGACTCACTGGTCGTTGTTGTAGCTCATGTTGGCAATAGCCAAAGCAACAAAGTAGTGTTTACGTTAAAAAAATAAACATAGAAACGTTTTTCATAATAAAACAATGACGAGCACAAAGCACAGTGGGCTACAAGTGTAGAAATGTGCATGCATATGTAATGTATAGATATTAAAAAAATTATTTCGTTTACATTTTTGTATTCATCTTAAATGTATTTTAATATCTTTCAAATACCACGTTTGTGCATTTGAAAATGTAGAAATAGGAAAGTGATTGTTTATTTATTATATTTGTATGTAGCTTCTGATAACATTCAGGCACGTTCGTAAAAAATAGTAAAATAAATTGGTATTTTAGATTCTTATTTTCGTTTTTTTTTTTTTTTTTTTGTGAAAACTGAACTTTTGTGCTAACATTCTCATTTCAAATTGATTTGTGTCAAATGATCACAGCGACAAGTGGTGAAGGATATACATACATATATGGCTGCTACTTTCGCAGAAAATCTAAGGGCCGTTTTTATAACTTACCTGTAAAGTTCGCAATAGTTAATGGAAGCTTTTCGCTTTCGGAACTATCTTATCAATTAAACTTAATCCTTTTTTTTAAATAAATTAAAATGCAACAGCGAATATCATCGACTGGGGCCAGCCAAGGGGGTAAAGTGAAAGCCGGTCTCGTTCAAGAAGAATAAGAATACTTCTCTCTCAAAAGCTCTCCCACTTGCATGATGTTTGAGTACGGATAAAGTTTTCGTGCAAAATTGGGATTCCGCGGACTCCCAATGTTGAGTACAGGATCACAAGCAATTTCGACCAGGAACCGGAAATAAAAGTTTTTTTTTTCAATTTTCGAAGAAATAAATCATACATAAATGAAGGTCGTAGAAAACTTTTAATTACACCATCATGATTTTTAGGCGAATTGCATCCAACATATTGCATGATTTTTAAATTTTTGATTTTTATTTTAACAATCAAAAATAAGAGTTATTTTTGATTTTTATATTTTTAAATGAAAAATAAAAGTTATTTTTGATTTTTATACAAATATGAACTTAATTATTTATTTGCTTTAACAGCCAATTGAAATGTATTAATTCAGGTCCAAAAATGAACCTTTTCAAAAGATGTTTGTTGTATTTTTCAGCTGTCTATATGCCGACGACATTTCGTTGGTGCTAATCAACTCATCAGTAGACTTGAAAAATTCTTAAAAGTTAAGTTTCAAACAAACTTCTAAGAATTTTTCAAGTCTACTGATGAGTTGATTAGCACCAACGAAATGTCGTCGGCATATAGACAGCTGAAAAGTACAACAAACATCTTTTGAAAAGGTTCATTTTTGGACCTGAATTAACACATTTGATTTTTATATTTTTACCTCAATAATAAAAATCAATTCAAAACTCTTATTTATTTGTTGATGCCTTATGTATTATAATATGCTGCTTCATTCAAATTTCTATATGAATATAATATATTATGCGACTTATCCATTATCAGCTATAAAAACATGAATGCATAGAAATAGCTTATAAGTTTTGGCTGTCATTCAAGTCAGTGTTAAGAGGTCGTTTTCAGTTGTTCAATTTTACCATCATAATTGATTTTAAATGTTCCTCAGATAAATCATATCTCAAATCTCCCAATATTAATCTGAGTGCTGAAAATCACCTTTCTACACTGACTTGAGTGGCAGGCACAGAATATAATTAATGCTAATTTTCGAAGCCATGGAAACACAAATTTTTTGCTCTCCCAATGTTCCAATAAATTAGCAGAAGTATCGAAACACTTTTATTTGTAATTGTCTATTTCAAAATAAGCTTTGCGGACATATTACCTTGATATAAAAATATAAATATAAAAAATATAAAATCAAAAATATCTTTTATTATTGGTATAAAAATATAAAATCGAAAATAACCTAATTTTTCATTTAAAAATATAAAAATCAAAAATAATTTTTATTTTCCATTTAAAAAAAAAAAATATCAAAAATAACTCTTATTTTCTATCTAAAAATATAAAAATCAAAAATAACTCTTATTTCTTGATTTTTTTGATAAAAGTCATAAGAGTTATTTTTGTCCTTACAAATCACCGACGCCCTCTAATGTACAGATTTGTGTACGTGAATGAGTGAGTTCATTAATACACATGCTTGGACGGTACTTATATGTATATGACTATGTGTGTGTTAGCATGTGGTTTCTTTAGCTGGTATTCTTGTTTGTTTGTTCTTGCTTAGGAATATTCGTTTGAATTTATAAAAAAGTAACCATTTTTCTAGCACCATAGAAGTATATACCCTGCCGGCAACTCAGTTAACTAATAATGAATTACAAGCTAACTTTTTTACAACTGGTGGTGGTTGACACTTAGATTATTTTCAATGGAGATGACTGACTATTTTAACATTACGATGTCCTAGGAGGTAGTCAATTGTCCGACGCTGCATTACTTTTCAACTAACTTCAAGTTAACTACTTCAAAGTCAGTACATACAGAAAAAAATGTACAAATCAAGGCTGATTTTACATTTTTTGGTGGTAATAGTTACTTATATTTTAATAAATTAAATTTCATCACACTTTTTTTTTTTTTTTTGTTAGCCTCTGGTGGGATTCGAACCACTTAAGCCTCAAGACTGGTGAGCAGCCACCTTAACCCATTCAGCCATCGCTACATTTAAAACGAATGCGACAATAGGCAATTTAATTCAAGAGTTATTTACCGTGTATGTGTGTATGTTAGTATTTGAATTTTGAGTGAACTCTGCACTACGTTTCGATTGTATTGTAGCTAATTTGAAGCTAGTCCATAAAAGTTAACGTGAAGTTAATTATTTTGGTAGTCGACTACCAATTTGCTGGCAGGGAATAAATTAAATTTCATCACACTTCTTTTTTTTTTTTTGTTAGCCTCTGGTGGGATTCGAACCACTAAGCCTCAAGACTGGTGAGCAGCCACCTTAACCCATTCAGCCATCGCTACATTTAAAACGAATGCGACAATAGGCAATTTAATTCAAGAGTTATTTACCGTGTATGTGTGTATGTTAGTATTTGAATTTTGAGTGAACTCTGCACTACGTTTCGATTGTATTGTAGCTAATTTGAAGCTAGTCCATAAAAGTTAACGTGAAGTTAATTATTTTGGTAGTCGACTACCAATTTGCTGGCAGGGTATGTTTGCGCTTTTTATATTTTTATCACTACATACATACTACATATCCATATACACACATGTATGTATGTGTGTAATCATAGTAAATCTAAATCATAATCATTGTCATCGTTATTACCACTATAATAATAATGATGTTGTTCATCATCACAAAACGATTAATTTTAACGTATGTAGTATTTGTTGTACATATTTGCTCGCACACATGTTGTAAATAAATACCACCCTGCCGGCAACTCAGTTAACTAGTAATGAATTATAAGCTAACTTTTTTACAACTGGTGGTGGTTGACACTTAGATTATTTTTAATGGAGATGACTGACTATTTTAACGTTACGATGTCCTAGGAGGTAGTCAATTGTCCGACGCTGCATTACTTTTCAACTAACTTAAAGTTAGCTACTACAAAGTCAGTAGCCACAGAAAAAAATGTACAAATCAAGGCTGATTAGTCAATTGTCCGACGCTGCATTACTTTTCAACTAACTTAAAGTTAGCTACTTCAAAGTCAGTAGCCACAGAAAAAAATGTACAAATCAAGGCTGATTTTACATTTCTCGGTGGTAATATTATATTTTATTAAATTATATTTCATCCTATTTTCTTTTTTTTTTTTTTTTTTTTTTTTTGTTAACCTCTGGTGGGATTTGAACCACTAAGCCTTAAGACTGGTGAGCAGCCAACTTAACCCATTCAGCCATCGCAACATTTAAAACGAATGCGACAATAGGCAATTTAATTCAAGAGTTATTTACCGTGTATGTGTGTAGGTTAGTATTTGAATTTTGGGTGAACTCTGCACTACGTTTCGATTGTATTGTAGCTAATTTGAAGTTAGTCTATAAAAGTTAACGTAAAGTTAATTATTTTAGTAGTCGACTACCAATTTGCTGGCAGGGCACATATCGAGTATGTCTGAGTATTTGTGCTCTTAGAATACGTTGTAGTACGTGCATACATACATCCATATTTTCGTGGTTTATTGCTCTTGTGGTTTTGTTGTTCTTTCAGTGTATAGTAGTTCTAAAATAGTACATAGTAGTAGAATTTGTACGCATCAGGTTTGAATGTTGTTGCTGCTGCTGCTGCTGGCAGTGGAGTAGTAGCCAAAAGTTGTTTTCTTACTAGTTTTTTTCGTTTCGTTTCGATTTTTTTTGAACAACATTGTTTTTCTAAATGTTTACATTTATCGCGACAAGGCCAAACATAAATATAAAAAAAAGAAACATGAAGAAACAACAATATACAAGAAGACAATAAACTATTTGAGTGGGCATCGTAGTAAATTTGTTGGTGTGTGAAGTTGTTTAAACGTGTTGCTTGCTGCTTTATATTAGCTTTTGTGTGTTTTTTTTTTTTAATTTTGCTTCATTAACGAAGCACACGTTTATCTGGTGGGTAAATTTTTCAGGTCTTGAAATTAATAACAGTAGTTAAAGTTGGTGTAGCTAAAAATCATGGCACATACTTCGGCCGATCAAATGGTAAACTACTCCATACTGTAAGTTGAAAAACAAAACTAAAAATAATTACAGAGATATGTACCTATGTGCTTATAAAAACTATCTCTTCAACATACCTATTAAAATAAAAATATTAAAACAGGTTAAAACTGGCATAATTCAAACGTTCTGAACACACTGTCTAAGCAAATCGAGTACGCCATTCTGAAGCAATGAAAATATGTATGCGGTAGCTGGTTCGAAAATTTCGTACAACTTGTTCATATAATCTGAAATAATGATGATTTTTATAATTGAGGGACTATAACACAATGAGAAAATACAGTGGCCATAAATTGTGGAAAGTGGTAGGAGGTCTATTGATCTGTATAGTTTAAGGTCTGCCAAGAAAAAAATTGTTTAAAAACATCATTTATTAGAAAAAGTCAGAAGCTGCCGAAAAGTTTTTATTTTATATGGAAGAAAAGTTGTTAGAATATTCGAACTATTCGAACAAATCTCATTGTCTTTTATTTTTTGAAAATCTACACGCAAAAAAACCATGGTTGAGCTAACCATATTCGAAGGGAAACATACTCTTGCTGAAGTATATGGTAACAGTATTAATTGTTAGATAAAACATGCACAGTCTTACTAATTCCACCTTCTGTGACTAGGTTATTGTGGCCACTAGCCAAGTTGTTGCTATATTCAATCATAATCTAGTCATGTGCCACCATACTATTATCATTAAGTAGTATACTATTGTGCCATCCAAACATACTATTGTCACTATAATTTTAGATTTCCCAGCTTACTATTGTCAAATCCAACTATATTACTTTCATATTGCGGGTTGGACATGACATTGTTGGCTGAATTTGACAAAAGTATGGTTCCTTAGCACAGCATTGTGATACAATTCGACAGCAAAATGGTGGACCTAAATAATATTTTTTAATAACATGATTGGGAATGGAAGTGGCAATTGTGGTCGAAACTGATCATAGTATGACCAGGCGAGGCAATATTATAACCAACTACAACAATAACATGGTTAGTGGCCGTAATAGTCTAATCGAGTAGAATATTATCAAATAACGAAATGCAAACGTATATTTATACATACGCACACATCTGTAAACTATTCAAAGCTCCTACTTGCACTCAAAATAAAAGCAGCTTTTCATATGTTCCATAATTTATTTTGCACAGTTGTCTAATTTCGGTTTTGTATTTAATTTATTTTTCGTTCCTTTTCAATAAAAGCAAAATGTTCATTAATGCGCACACACACATTTTCAATTACAACACAAAAATTAGAGAAAAATTAGCTGTCAACCAAAACTTTGTTTATTATTTGATTACCATTTGATAAATAAGAAATACTCTGTTTGTCACAAAATCTTGGTTATTATTTTTCAAATGAATATGACCATATTTAAATATTCATGGATGGTGACAACAAAACGATCAAACTGTAACAGAAACAGTGTTTACGCTGAGCGAAACTTGTTTACGTAATTTTAAATAAAAATATCTTGTTTGCCACAACCTTTCACATCGTTATAGACAACATAATATTGTTGTCGCAACCATATTTCAAGATAGTTTTACTTTGTGTGTATTGTTCTCAGCTCTACTCAACGAAAAAGAGATGGGAAAAAGAGATTTTTCATTTGAATTTTCTTGCCTTGCATTACCTGTCAAAACATATACTCTTTTGGGTGAAATAGTTCCCAAAACAAAAGCTTACTGCATCGTTGAGACATTTTTGTACATAAAAGTCATACAATTTTCAGAGGAAATCAAAAATGTTGCATTTCTGTAGGGCAACTTCAATAACTTATGAGTTGTCCAACTCTATGGCTCCACATCAAATAGATTTTCATGTTCAAACAGAATAAATTGTGAAATCAAATATTATGGGCACAAGTAATAAAATCAACTTTATTTGATCATGTTAACTATATAAAATATGTGCACGATATAGAATATACATATTTACAACGTCCACACATCGCACACTAATCCCCTAATTCATAAAAATTATTTCAAGCTTATAAGGCTCTTATTTGACATATTTGTATAGAAAATATGTCAAATAAGAGTTTAATAAAATTATAATATTTATTATGAATAAGACTCTAATTATGTGATGCATTCTCCTTAAAATCTATGAATATGTGATTTGTCGTTTTTATGGCATCATGGTAATACCCATATGTAGATTTGTGGAATAGGGCTGTAGCGCAACACATAAGCAGCAGCAAATTAAGAACATGATTTTAAAATTAATTAGTCTGGAAAAAACGTGGCCTTATTTGTGCCCTGAAATATTTAATTTTCCACAAGTGCAACAAAAACACTATGATGAGTTCAAAAGCATCATCTCATATTCGTGCGTAGAAGCGTTTAATACGTGCATTCATATAAACTCGTATGAGTTAAAAACAAAAAAGTTAAAGATAATTTTTGTTGTTTCTATCAGCGTTACAACACTGCACAAATAAGAAATTCCAACTGCTCTTTAGTTGTTATAAAATATAACAAAATTAGCAGATATCACATTTTCTTCTTCTATAAATAAAGATAAAGCAGCAAACAGAATTATTGTCAGTTGTTTGTTTTGTTGGCTGGCTGGCTGACTGGCTGGACGAAATGCGACAACTACGACAACGACAACGACAACGACGACAATGACAACAAGCATAAAAAATGTTGACGATGCAGTAACTATTTTGTTGTATTGGCCAGTGGCCATAAATTGATTGCAGTGTTATTGCAAATAATCTTGGTATTGTTTTTGTTGTGGTCGTTTATTTACAAAACTACTAACGCAAATGCAAACAACTCCACACCCTGCAGCAAAAATTATAAGTAATTTCATTTTGGGACAGTCATATTGTTACTAGTAATTAGGTCTTGCAGACATCAATATCTATACCATAAGTCTTCTGGGCCGAATGACGTTCTAGCACTGGTCTTGAAGCAGTGCTCTTTTTTTTAGCACTTTGTATTGTGCTGGCGAGTAGTTTCCAGTGTGTTGGAAGGTTACTAGTGTAATGTCGAACACTAAAACTGAAAAATACTGCCCAATCGCAATTTGCTCTACACTTTCTACAATAATGGAAATTATGGTTAACTACCATCTTGTGAGGTATTTGGAGTCACACAATTTACTTAGTGACTATCACAATATGGATTTCGTAGGGGTCGTTTCATGGACGATCTCATATCATATCTCCCGAAGAGGGATGTCATTCGCTCCCTAATTCTGTGGTGGCCTTGACAGAGTGTGGCCAAGACTTATTGCCTGTAGTGTCGATGATGACTTCTCTCGATTTATATTGAGTTTCCTCAGGGCCTGCGCTATACGAGTTGTTATAGATGAGATGTCATCAAGCGAGTTCAAGATTTAGTCATAGATACCGCAAGGCTCCGTCCTTTTTCCTACTACATTTTTTATATTTCTTAAAGACCTTCTGTCTGAAATTTTCCATTCTATCAATTCTTTTTCAGATGATAGCAGCATTTGCCATTCGTACTCATTTAGGCATAGACCTAGCCTATGAGAGATTGGTGTCGAAAGCAAAACATAGACATTGCACTCAGTAACGATCTATGCACATAACAACAAAAACCAAAGAGTTAACAAACAAATGCCCCGAAGCAAAATGGCTGGCTTAAAATGATTAGATATCACTCTTTTATAATTTTTATTTCCAAGAAATTTATGATTGACAGAATCGTTTCTCCAGACAAATATTTTCCTTGAGAATATTCATAATTAGGTCAATGAGCCAATATACACAAGATTATTCTTAGACCGCATACTTTTTGTGCTCTCCAAAGCGCACAAGATTAATTTATCTGGCATAAAATTGTAAACATATACACAGTTTAATGTGTGTTAGTGTTGTTGGCATTTATTTGATATTTGTTTTAGCTTCAAAATATGCTGGCTAAACCAACATCCCTACTCAGTTAAGCTCAAGTGTACACCACGACAGACGGTCACAGACTAAACTCGCTCTGTAAAAAGACGAAAATCGAACCTGTTTTTAATGAAAGGTGTGTATGTATTAGTTATGTTCTGTTAATGCAAGGTTGAAGCTGGTTGAAAAATTATGCCAGCCAAAAACGACTAACTTCACTTCCTAGTTGCCTTTTTTTTACCAGCATATTTAATCTCGTGTATATTGACTCAATTGTCTATAATGTTCGGCGGTTCGTTGGCGTATAATATAGAAATATATAAGTCGTCTATTCAACCTTCGAGGCGTATGACAAATGCCGTCGACAAAAATTCATCATTCGTCCCGGTTGCTGTGCTAGCATATAATGGTATACGACATGCAATACGACATGTCAAAATATTATTTGCAATATCACTTATGGAACATATCACACTAAGCGGCAACTGGATTACAAGATGTGACATTACACCGTCAAGTTGATCAATAGGCAAGTATGTCCCGTTACGTTAAGCTAGGATCATGCGATTACCGCAAATACAGCAAAGCTACACAATAATAAATTTATGCCAATAAAATATTCTGCAGTCACATGATCGCCATATTTTATGCAAATTTGATTGCCGCAGAATTGCGACACATTATTTTATGATACTAATTGCCACAGGTCAGTAGCATAATTGTTCTAACTTATTATTATTTGTGCATTATTATTTGTACATAAATTTGTGACAATTGGTGCATTACGGCAATCGTGTGTCCAGTTATTGCTTAGCTTTCTTTTCTAGCTCTCCATAGCTGTGTGTCATATTCTATACATAAACGGCAGTATTCGTAAAAAAGTTGAACAGCATTTGAAACACATTTTAACGAATTTTTGATAAAACTGTATTCATAAATGTATTTTAAGCTAAAATGTTTATTTTAACGTGTTTGTAAATCAACTGTTTTTAAAATTGCTTGCACCCATGCTTAAGACCATGTTCATACATGCGCCTTTATTGAGATAATCGCAATAAAGTCCATTATTGAGCTCAATATTCAATACAAAAAGTCAATAAAGTTATTGCTTAATAAACTCAAAATTACTTTGAATATTGAGAAAACGATGAAATACAACACTGTACAAGATGTGTTTAATAAGCAAAAGTATACAATGAGAGATGAATGACGAGATAAATGTCAACAAAAGCAAACAAAACAAAATAAATTATTTGAAAATATTTTTCACTTTTTCTTTCTTACTACCAAAACAAAAACAACAACTTTTTTCCAGCTGTCAAATACTAATTGAGTTAGCGCAATATTTGTATGTATGAACGCAAAAAATATTATGGCAATTAACTGAATATTATCTCAATTAGAAATGCATGTATGAACAAGGTATAAAAGGCAATTTTAAAATGACGTTTGTGTTATTTGTTGTTGTCTGTTTACATTTGATATTGTGAAAAATTGAATCTAATTGAACAACTCTTTGTAATTAATTATCTTCTTCGTTCCAGTTTTCGAAACGTTTGCGCTTTGCACTTTCCTTGTTTTCCATTTTTAATTGTATTTAATGTTCACAATTTTACTTTCTTAAAAATTTTTGTAAATAAATAAACTAAAACTCGTTATTCGATTATTTCTTTTTATCCCACAGAAATTGTTTGAACAATTTACTTCCATTTAACTTTTAATATGTTTTATTTTTTATTTTTTTTTATTAAATCACGAGTTTTAATAAATTCTTTAAATCATTTAAGAAATATTTTTCTTAAATGTAACATAAGCATTGTTGCGTATTCGGTTATTGTTAAACAATTATATATTCATGTGCAATTTAATTATTTTTTCAATATTTAGTTTCAGGTAGAAGTATGGATAAAATAGATAAGTTGCATACTTGTTCATAAAAATTAAATTAATCTTTTAGTTAGTGAGTGGCCGGAAAATATATGATCTTTAAAATGAATACAATAAAGAAAGTGACCTTGAGCAAAAATTGTTACAAAATTAATGAAATCACAGAAAGATGTATCTTCATACTGATGACAACAATTATGGCAATATATTTGATACCCCTTTATCAACACAGTTTATCTGCAGGGTATACACATATACTCCTCCCCTATCAGCATTTGTATGATTGTTTTGACAGTGACAATTGTTTTATGACAACTTCAGGACGAAATATTAAGTAATCTCTTAAGGCTGCCACTCACTACCATACACAATCGTATGATCTCTCAAAAATGGCAGAAGCGCTCAAAGAGCGTGAAAATGTGCACGAAAAGTGTAGGCGTGTTAGACTGGTTTTTTTTGACAAGACATTCGGATTTGTTATTTCAATAATAAACAGCTGCTCTATAAAATTTAAAAATCAAAGGATGCTATCATTTTAATATAATTAAATGACAACAATTATTTGAGAGTGAAAAATATAAATTGTATATAAATATAACTTAAATTTGAGTGAAAATTTATCAACTGCAAAGTCTATTTCAAAAAGGCCAGGAAATATTTATCTATATATATAAAATTTTTTGTGTGTATGTATGTATGTATGTATGTATGTATGTATGTATGTATGTATGTATGTATGTATGTATGTATGTATGTATGTATGTATGTATGTATGTATGTATGTATGTATGTATGTATGTATGTATGTATGTATGTATGTATGTATGTATGTATGTATGTATGTATGTATGTATGTATGTATGTATGTATGTATGTATGTATGTATGTATGTATGTATGTATGTAACGTATAGACTCCAAAACGGCTGGGCCGATTTTGATGAAATTTTCAAAGAGTCTTCAGAATATTCTGGCGGATGACACTGTGAAGTCTGAATTTCGATTTTGGGTCTGGGGGCGGAAGGGCGTGGCAAACTGCAAAGGAACCCCTGTACATTAAAAAGTAAAATATAGCTGTAACTTTTGGACGATAAGAGCTAGAGAGCTAAATTTGCACAGGATATTTCTTTACACATGCTTTACAATAACAAACACTAAAAGCAACAAAACCCGACGCTAAAGAAAACACCCTGTACATTGAAAAGTAAAACTTAGCTGTAACTTTTGAACAATAAGAGCTAGAGAGCTGAAATTTGCACAGTATATATTTTTACACATGCTCTACAATAACAAATACCTAAAAAACAAACAAAATATTTAAAATTAAAGGGTGGCCAGCAATGCGGACCGGGTCAGCTTGTATATAAATAAAAAGCACTGAAAACCTTGCGAACAACAACAAGTTGACAACGCTGACTGATTCGGAGACCTAGTTGTATCGTTCTCCGTCATATTTGGAGAGATACTTTCAAACTTAATCATTATACTCACAACTAAATTATTACTCGTAAATTGTTTGAGTTTTGAAAGCCAGTGTTTGAATTGAGTTTGAAGTTGTCTCCTCAACTACATCGATAAGTGACACTAGGCTTGTAATTTAATTTTACGATATGATTATATCGGATTTATTTATTGTTCAAAGACAAATAAAATTTATAAAATGCTGACTAGGTAGAATGAAAAAAATAAAAAATTAAAAACTGGTAATTTTTTTTACTTATTTTTTTTTTGCTATTGCGTACAATCAACGAGCAAAGTAAATTCCGGTTGACAACGCATTTTTGTTGTTGTTTTCGTAGTATTATTTTCTTGTTTGTTTTTCAATATTTTTTTTTAATTTTTTTGTCTGCGAACAAGACCATAGTAGTAACAACTACAAAAAAAAAAATATCTGCTTGCATATTGCTGACTGACTGACTACTACAGTGAAATGAACGTCAACAATGCCAGCAACAGCAACAACAACTACTACTGCTACAGATCTACCCCCACTTTGCAACACTTTATGCATTTTTCAAAACACTGCATTCGTTTCTTTTAAACACTTTAGTTGCAGAGTTGCCAGAATATTCAAAAATATACACATGTATTTAAAGAAATATTAAAGTCTGTACATTTGAGTTCATTAAACATGGAAAGACTAAACACAGCTAATTGAGCACAAATCTCATGCACTTTTTTGTGCTTCTATGCTTTATGTGAAATTTTACTGATTAAAACTTAATTATTAAAGCAAAATATTAACAAAAGTGAACTTAAATATCATTTGCTATAACACACAATTGAAATATATTATTTTAGGTCTAAAAATAGACCTTATTAATGTTATCTGTATATATACATATATATAGACGGCTGAAAAAGATAGAAAACATTATTAAGGCCTATTTTTAGACCTCATCTGATCGTACTAGAATAATGGCGGCTTCCACAATGCAAATAATATGAAGAAAAATTATTAAAAAACTAAATTTATTGCTTAATGAAGTCGAATCATGGCCACAGTCTCGATAATAAAAGTTGATAATTTGCAACGTTTATTATTTTAGATCTAAAAATAGCCCTTATTAATGTTTTCTGTATTTTTTAGCCGTCTACATACAGATAATATTAGTAAGGCCTAAAATAATAAACATTGCAAAATATCAACTTTCATTATCGATAATGTGGCTACGGTTCGACTTCGTTAAGCAATATATTTAGTTTTTTAATAATTTTTTTTTTTTTTACATTATTTGCATTATGGGAGGCTCCATTATTCTAATGCAATCAAAGTTATTTTCTTGAAAGTGATGACAAAAACACTTCAAATATTTGTAGTGTGGCCTAAATAACGCCATTTGAAATTAATTTTTTTTTACTAGGACTGTATTCTATTAGATTGTTTTTGTATACGAATCGTACGATTATGCAGAATAGTGTATGAATCACGGTTTTTGATACCCCAATAAAATAATTTAGCAATTTTTTTTTTATTGCTTTCTCTGCCTGATAAGAGGAAAGTTTGTTAACTTTTAGAAGTACAAAAGTATATTTATAATTACAAATAAAATTGGCAGATATAAATAAAATTTCAGGCTAGAGGTTACCTTACCTTGAGAGTTATTCATTAGAGCCACTTTTACACTTTATGTGTCTTGCGATTGCCTTTACACAGACGAGTGAGAGTTCGTTTTAAAAAGGATGTCTAGGTGTAAATTTCTAACAGCTTGTTTACTTTGCAAAGCAACAGCTGTTTCATCTATTTCAAGAATACAGTTGACAAGTTGTTCACATGTATACATTTTTAGGGAAAGAATTAACATTAATTATTATTATCTTAGTTTTAATAATATTAATGATTTATAATGCAAAAATAAACTTTCTATATTATTAGAAAATAACTAGTTCAAATTTGTACCAATAAAATGCACAGGGGTACAGTTGATTTTCATGAAATTATTGTTAGGTCAATGCTATTTACCTATTTGACGTGTAATCGCAGAGAGTGTCAAATATTTCTACGCACGAAAACTTCGCTACCAGAAGAATTTCGAGTGTTATGAATGTATTAGTAACAAAGTCTGAATGCATTGAATTTTTCAAACTGTTACTTGTACATGGCTTATAATTTTTACTTTCACATTTGGGGTTCTAGTTTCATCTGACATAACCTATAAGAGATGTTCGATGTTCGCTGGTCGGAGCATAGTTTTCATGTAGCAAAAGAAGCATTTAAGTGCTTTGATTTTTTGAAACGGCCCGAGACATATTGCACTCCATCCGATCTTCTTACTATTTCTATATTCGACCGCAAATGGAATACTACTCTCATGTTTGGACACGTACCTCAAAGTCTGTTTTGGGGCTACTCGACTGTGTATAGGAGAGAATGAGGAAGCTTATCAGTGATATTGATTCACTGGAGCATGGTCGCAGTGTGTTACACTGTTCTCTCGTTATTATAATGAATTTCGCTATGATGAGATCAGAGAACTTGATCTCGAAACCTTCATAATTTTATGCAATACATGTACATCATCTGGAGCACATCCGTTTGGTAATCTATTGGCCAGTGAATTGCACAACGCGTTACAGAGAGAAAGAGAGAGAGAGAGAGAGAGAGAGAGACAGAGAACGTACCGTTCGTCACGTACAAATTGCCTGCAGACAGACATATTACACGACAGTTACTCTCCCTTCCCTCCTCACCAAAAACCATTTTCCTAGTTCCGGTACAATGCAAAGCATAAACGGTAGTCGTTCTCTTAGTACTGGTCCAAGTAAAAAAAAAGAAAAAAGAAACACGGCCAGAAAAGTGGCAAATTGATAGGGGAACTGACGTTCACTCTGATTGTACTCCAGTTAATTATAAAATTTTAATTCTTTTTAAATTTTTCACAAATAAGCTGCATTTAAATTGAGCACAAACACTGTATTCTTGTCGGCGCCAAGCTCGCTGATGTCGGACGATTTTACAGCTGCTACTTTTACATTGCAAAAGCTTCTTTAAATGTACAGCAGTAAATTCAGATTTACTTGCTAGGAACAAATTCTGCATGGAAAATTCGATAGGCACACTACCAAATACATAAAGGCCCTACTTTTGTAGTCCACTCGACGTCTTTATCACTTCATCAACTTAAGGATGGTATGACCATGACGCCGGCAAATCAACGATATTAATTCGCTCATGTTTTTGTACATGGAGAACACGCGTGTCCAAACTATTCATAATTTTTGATTTGTCGTTCATATTTTCGGTTTATTTATATATATATCCACTCAATTTTTGTATTTTTAAATCTGTAAAATTACTTTTTTTTATTCAGCAATCTTTTTTTTATCTCCTTTCTGTGGTATTTTTGATGACAGTTAAACTGTCACACAGAAAATGACATCTCATCGATGCTCGGGCATATGCTTGAGCATGGCCGAAACATGAACCTGAGCGGTCTTCATTAGCCACGTTCATACCAAGCTCATGGCTAATGGAGACAACTAGTCACAACGCAACGTCAGTATTTATATTGGAAAACAATAAGGGACTAATATTTGAAATAAAAAAAAAACATTTTACTGAAATTTTAATTACATTGGTGTATGGTGTTGTAATACATTTATATTAAATTACTTTTTTAGGCTCAACTTCAACCCTTGGTTGGTCACTTTTTTTTTTATCAATATCAATTAAGTAAAGAAAAGTAAAATTTTATAGCTAGCGTGCTCTCTATACAAATTTTTATCGACCCAAAATATTCTGCGCTCATACATACATATGGATATGAAGTTTAAATTTTATGTTTGTGTACAAACCACCGACAAATTTGTAAATCGATTTAAGTTTGTTATGAATTAAAAAAAATTAGGGCCAAAGTATAAAAGCGGTTCAATAAGTTGGGCGAAATTTGAGTTCAATACTGCTACCTGGTTAGAAACGTTCCATTTGTTTTCGAAATATTTTACTTCCATCCTACTGTGTACCAATTTAAAAACACATGTTTTTGAGTGCTATTGTTATACATATGTGTCTGTATGTGCATTCAGATGTACGTACTGATATTCCTTTTGCCTTATCGCCAAAATATATGAGTTGTTAAGCTGCATCATAGCTTCCAGTTTTTTTTAAAATGAATGAAATGTCATGTATTCATAAATGTAGACATATGTATTTAGTATTTAAGTGTATACAAATGTACATACAGTTATAATATACAATATAGCCAGGTATCTACATACATTATGCTGGTAACTCTAAATATTTAACACGAGCCCGAGCAAATACCTACTTATGCAAACTAACACTATCATATCAAAACATAAAAAAAAAAAATTATAACGACAAACAAATAAAAAAAGAACCACAATCTTTGAGTAAATCTTGAATTCCAATTCACCCATACTCAAACTGATTATTCAGTATGCGAACATACACAGCAACACACAAACACACAAGATACACAATCAAACTGCAAACAAACAAAACACAAACCGATTACACGTACAAACATACACATGTATACGTATGCATATATACATAGGTAGTATTTTTAGATGTTTGTACGAGGTGGGACATCGACCAAGACCAAGAATACGACTACGAAGTACAAAAAAAAAACGAAATTCAGGAATGTCGATTTTTTTTTTTTTGTGAAACGTCTGCGTCTGAAATATCTGCCTACGAGTGGAGTATAGTGAATAAAAAAGATATTGTAGAAATTTTTTTGAATGCTTTACTGGTCGCTGTTGTTGTTGCTGCTGATTTAGTGTTGTTGTTTCTTTTCTGATGCATGGATATTTTTATATACTTATGTTTGTTTTTTATCGGTGTAAAAATTCAAGATAAACAAAAATTTTAACCAAAAAAAGAAGCAAAACTTGTCATAATATTTACGAAATACTAATCGTATGTTTGGGCTTGCTCTGGCTGGCTGTGAAATGGTAGCAGCAGCAGCAGTAGCAGTAGCAGCAACCAGCAACAATTATATTAAAAACTTTTCGTACTACGAAATGCTGAGTAGAGTTTTGTTTTCGCATTTGTTATTTTTATTGCTATTTATACACTTTTATACATTTATACATGTTCTTTTTTTTTTATCACTTTTTGTTTTATTTTTTTTTTATTATTTGCGGGTTTAAAGTGTTGTTGCTTCGTTTTTAAAAATGTATAAATAAATTCATTATTAAACAGTAGTCCGTCGGCGTCTCATCAACAATAAATATAGCAGCAACAACAACAACCGCACAAATTAGCAAGCTACGACAAAAAATTTCTGTTAAACATTCAGAGTTGCCGACCACTTCAAAATGAGGCTTAACCCATTGCGTTAAAGCTTTAGGCCCTAGCTTTGTAATGCACATTGCAACGCTAGAATCTAACCGAAAATAATAAGAAACTTAACATTTTTTTTATAAAAACATTGTTTTGTTTAGAACTATTTAAATTCTAAATGTTACAAAAAATCAGTTGTTCATATATGAAGTCCGAATATTATGAATTTTGTATATGTATGTGTTTAAACCCATAAAAACTTTGACAAATATTTCTTTTGTTTTCTTTTCTCTTCTCTTCTCTTCTCTTCTCTTCTCTTCTCTTCTCTTCTCTTCTCTTCTCTTCTCTTCTCTTTTCTTTTCTTTTCTTCTCTTCTCTTCTCTTCTCTTCTTTTTTATACTTTTCTCTACTCTACTCTACTCTACTCTACTCTACTCTACTCTACCCTTCTCATTTATTCCTATCTCTCCATCCATCAATATATTTTCGCGTTGTCACAAAGATATTCTCTGTCGATGGACCCAGCCAGACCTCTCTAGATATATTTCCTTTCCCGGCAGCTTGTCTATCTATTCTAATTTAAGCCCTATACACAGTATGGCGTATTTGTTTTTTTTTTTTTTTTTGTAGACATCCCTCTCAAACCAAACGTGTCTACTTGCAGGCGTGGAAAAAAGGCTTTTAGCCAAAATGCATGTTGACGTCTGTACATAAATTTGAAGGTGCTCACACTCCAAAGCTATTGATTGTATAAATATAAAAATTTTATAAAATTTCATATAGTTTAATTTTATTTTTGTCTCAAAACGAGACGGAAAGACAGTTATTGTGAAAAAATTTATATTATATCTAGTGTTTCCATGAAGCAGCAAAAATACAAGGAGACAAATTTGAAACTCGGAAAAAGTATTGTAGAACGAAATCTATAAAATTGACAACTTTCAAAAAAGAATTGTAAGACAATACTAGCAAATGCTTGTACTGTTAAGCAAAATAGGAAAGTTTCTATAATTTGTAGTTGAAAATATATTATAGATATAATTGTGTGGTAGATTGATAAGCAGCATGTTTTATTTTCCAAGTTCTAACAAATGCTTAAGCTTTCAATTTTTTAATATTTAATTGATTCAGAATTGTTTTCTTACATATTAGGGAATTTTATAAAACGCTGTACTTTTTGTTTTATAAACTTTTAACTACACCTAATTTTAATTTTGTAAGTTATTGCTCACGATTTAAGATTAATAAAAGAAGAAATAATAAAAATTTAGCTGGGACATAGCTTCAAAGCAAGACTTTTCATCAGATGTATATGAAATTTAGAAAAAAAGCCACAAAAAATGTGAAAACATATGATCCAAAAGAGACTATTAGCTTATGCCTTGGTTAATACTATTTTTATAATTAATATTTATTTAAATAAATAACTTCAAGGTTCATTCAGCTAAAGCAGAATGCTTTAGCTAGTGACGCAACTAAAATTGTTGTTTAGCATGACCAAAGCTCAAATTGGTACTGACGAGAAGAGTGGCCGCTGCGAAACAGCTGTTCTCCAGCTCTAATTAAAATTTCGCTTCTTTAATTAAATGATTCTTTGATTAAATGATAAAGTTAAAAAATTTTACTTGCGCCCGATTAGACACTTAAAAAATTAAATCAATTACAGTAAACTTAAGACAATTAAAAAAGTAAATGTTTACTTTTGTTTTTATCGGATGTAGATTTTGTAGACATTTGTTTTGTTAATTAAACGATGTGAATTTGTTGCTGGTTCTGAGGTGTCAGCGTGTATGTATGTATGTCTAACGATAAAAATGGATTTATCAATGAAATATTTTGCACGCCCTTTTGCAGTGGCTGTAGTCACTAAAAACTGAAAATAATGATATGGATACGTATGAGTGTTAATTGATAAGAACCGATGTAGAAGAAGTGTTACGTATACGTAGCGGTGAACATACATGCATATATAATACGCATGGGTGAAATTATTTAAATTTCAATATATTGTACAGCGCTTAAAAATCCGTAATCGAGTCTATGCCGATATCTAAGGTACAAAGAACAATTATAAGTCTCCAATATTTTTGAATTGCAAGCTTATCTATGTAGATTATAATAAAAAAATTGTTGTTATTGCCAGCTTCAGCGCGATCGAATTGAGTCGACGCGCTGTGTGAACACAAAAAAGGTGTATTACATTAAAAAAGATTACATTGAAATTAAATCATTTAACCAATAATATACGTGCATAAAAATATCACTAAACAAGTAGTAAAAGTACAACAAATTAAAAAGAATATATTTTTTTTAGCACAATTTCACTTATAAAACGTAAAGGTTTCCTAAATTAAAAATAGAATTTTTAATATTCTACAATAGACATTTATTTTGATAATAAATTTGTGTACGAAGACGTCAGTGAAATTTTGATGACGGAAATGAATTCAAAAATGCCCACTCGTGGGAAAACAACAATAGAATATATATATATACATACATATATGTATATTAGACCGGGTCAATTGGTATGGAAACAAGTTTTTCGATTTTTCACCAGGAAATAAAAGTTCCACTACGATATATCAAGAAAGTAATTTTCGAGGTGTGTGATTTTCTTTTTAATTTTTGTATGGAAGCCAAATTAGGGACGTTAGAAAAAAATATGGGAGACAAAAATTGTTTGGGTGTTGGTCATACATTTGAGTCATCTACCAGCACTCTGGGGCAAGTTGTTGTGATGGGGAAAATTGCATACACTAAGCGCCCTTATAAAGGCCACTGGGACTAATCAGTCCCAGGGTATCCTTAGAGTAATGAAATGTGTGACCAACCCCCAATAATGTTTTCTCCGCAATATTATTTCTCGAACACACCGACTTCGTACAGAAACTACCATGCAAAACAAATTAATTTTAATAACTCCAAAACCATTTCATAGCTGTATACTCGTTAAAATTTTTGTTCTCATGCCATTAAATAGCCAATGGCACACTATCGACAAGTTTTTGGCCACACAAATGCTCCCGGCCTAATGTGTATGCAAACAGAAAATAAGATTACCGCATGTCTATACTCATAATTATTTATTTTGATATTATTAGCTAAATATTTTGAAAAGGTAAGTGGATCATTTAGGGATACCATTCAATGGCTTATAGGGCTTAAATCTCCATTTAAGGAGTGTCTGTTGGCAACACTGGCCTCTACTTGTTATAAACAATACGAAATGTTTGAATAGCAGTGAATATAATAAATTGTTTTTAAATATTTATTGTTTTTGCACTTTATTTGTACATACTTTTTTTTATTGTATTTTAATAATGAAACACATATCAATGATAGCTACAATGAATAGCACCAATAAACATATACATAGAAAGAAAAATCTTTATATTTTCTGCAAAAAAAAACATTGCTTTTTAATAATTTGTATTAATTTTTTTCCATTCAGTTAAAGTACTTGTTGATTATTTTTTATTAAATTTTTTTTGTCCATGTGCAGTATCGTTTTATACTTTTGTTGTCATACCAGAACTCACTGAAAAAAAAAAAACAATATCTATTGTGAACGAACTTTTTTTTCTTTACTTTGACTGTTTGTTTTTATTTATTTATTTTTTTTTGGTCTTTTTCCCTAAAAATTCTATAACGACATTATTCTACGAAGCTTACGAGCAGACTGAGAGCCCATAGACGACAACATTTATCGAGAACTATTTTTGATTTTCGATCTACACGAACAGCCACTTCCCAGTCAACAAAAGTACAACGGTTACAGCTGGATCGGAGAAATCTTATAAATATTTGAGCAGTGATGCCAGAAGAAAGATTTTGCTTTAGTTTTCAAGATTTGTTTCTTATCAGAATTAGATTTAAATTTTGCATTAAAGCCTGAATATTGTGATTTTATTTAATTAATTTTGATCAGAATTACTCTCTTGTATAGTTGCCCAATCAATTAAACCACTAAAGTAAAAGTCAGCTTCAATTGGGTTCGTTTATTTGTGCTTATTACGGTTCTTAAAAACGTTCGCCAGTTTCTAAGAGACTAAAGAAAGAGCCCTTCAATTTTTTTTACTCTAGTCCAAGCTCATGAGGAATTGCGAAACTGTAATAAGCACGAAGAAGTATCCAATTATTATGTTGTTTATAATGAAATTTTGTGTGTATAAGATATTTATAATATTGAAAATTGTACAGTAATGAATTTTGAAATAGAGTTTAGCTGGGATGTAATAGCTGCTTAAAAATAATATTTAAAAATCTATACCTTTCCAAAAAGAAAAAAAAAAAAAAAATTAAGAAAAGATATGGGGTGCAGCTTCCCAAAGCAATTTTCAGCCCCTATAAAATAGAAATTTACTGCCTGTTTTTTTGCATTGAATAAATAATAATAATTTTTATTTTTGTTCTCAATACATGTGTTCGAATGAAAACTTGGTTCGCATTTAGAAAAACGCACAGTTAATAAAATTTTTTCGCACATTTATTTAATTAATTTCAAAGTTTGTGTATATTTGTAATATTCTTTGCTGATTATTACATACTTGCTCGTTGTTTGCATAACTGAACGATTTTTAAAATGTTTTGAATAGTAAAAAATTAATACATATTCATTTCAATATGAATGTGATTGATAGTGAAGCTTTTTTTGCACTGGTTGTGCGTGGAATTGCGTGACTCAAAAAATGCATTGAGAGAAAATGGGTGAGTGTGAGTGCAAGGGAAGTAGCTAAAAAGTCCTGGGGGCCAGTTACAGCATTCCGGATCGAGGAGATAAAACAAAAACCAAAAATAAGCAATAAACGTGCATCACACATAACGAAGTTCAATCGATCACGAATGCCGTAACTCGGCCCTAAAAAAAAACACTTGCACGCACAACTCTGGTGCCTACATTCAAATATAATCGATGAGTGATTAAAGCCCTGTTCATAAAAATGTACTTTCCTATAAACATGGTTTATTAAGCGTTTGATTAATTAAAAAAAAAAACCTTCTTCATGAGTAATAATCACTATGTAATTACCATATTATATAATTGTATACATCGGCATATAAAACATCAATCAAAGAGACATAAAACTCGAAAAAGTAAAATAATATTAAACTAAAAAAAGTTCAAATAAGCTTAATAACTAATATTATATAATTATATTATAGTATAGACACAATTATAATTACACAATTACATCCAATTTTAATACTATACGAATTTTATTTAATACACGTTAATAAAGCAGACCTTTTTTCTATTCTTAGACACATTTTTGACGAAGCACTTAAACTAGTTACATAATTTTTTCCTACTTTATACTATCAACCTAATCTGGGTTTTATTAAG
Organism: Sturmia bella; assembly: GCA_963662145.1. Taxonomy (NCBI): domain Eukaryota; kingdom Metazoa; phylum Arthropoda; class Insecta; order Diptera; family Tachinidae; genus Sturmia; species Sturmia bella. The sequence continues at coordinate 67,922,697 of OY759170.1, read as the reverse complement.
AGTGGGTGGCACTAGACGTTTCGTAAAGTCTACAAGGAGTGAACATTGTTTCTGAACGTTTGGTGCGTGCCAGGCGCGGATCCAGCTAAAGCTTTTTGGGGGATAAATTTTGTATGGCATAAAATAAGGTCTTAATATTGATAAATCGCTTATTACCCGCCCTAGATCCGCGCCTGGTGAGTGCAGAGATGTGTTTTTTTGTGATTCCTTGTGTAATTGTAATAGCGGAACTCGTGTTTGTTTGCTGGCTTATTTGAAAGAATATTTCATGTTTATTACAGAGACTATCTAACAAATATTGTGCAGATAAACATAATATTTTTTTTTATAAATAAGACCATTAAAATCTTACTAACTATATTCGTAATAGGTCTTCTTGTGGTTCTTTTGTTGCCTCTGTTTTCACTCTATATATTCGAACTTTTGTAGTATTGAAGAAAAAAAAAGAATAGAACTGTTGATGACTGATATGTTGTCCCACCTCCTCCTTCATTTTTAAAACAACGGCATATCTCAAAAACAAGAGCTAACCTTAAAAAACGGTTAGCAGCACTGAACTCAGCGCACTCGAATTAGGTTTAGTCACTGTGTGCCCCTTCTGTCTGGTTTTTCAACTAGCACAGTGTAATTAATAAATAAAAAATATATAAATATGTAGGAGGTGTATTATTATCAAGTTGATGAGCAGTTATCGGACAATTTTGCTGACTGGGCTCGACCAGCAGGTACTTACACATTTAAACAAATAAATATGTTCATTTAAGTTTGTTGTTATTTGCCTTATGAAAATTATGTTTGTGGTGCCTTATCACCAGTGTTGCCGCTTGTGATGATTAAAGTTATTTGTCTAGTAATTTTAACTAACTTCACTCAAGAAGGCAAGAAGGTTTATCAATTTGTGTGTAGTTTTTAAACTTTGTTCCAATATTACTTCGCCATTTGTGAAGCGATTTTATAATTTTGCTTTTTGTATGAACAGATGAATATAGAAAATTCATTTCTTAATAGCCTTACACAGATTTTAAGATTTCTTCCCTTTCCTTTTTTCGTTTTGATGACACAACTAAAAGCAAATTAAAATCGCATCCATATTTCAGCTCCCCAAGCATTGATTTCGACGAAGAAAATAGAAGAAAATCGAATGATTATTTTGGCTCACCAAGAATTGATTTCTTTTCATACTCTTTCTTCTCTTAGAAAGGCTTTGATAACAAATCGGAAAATCGGATAGAAATTTTGGGTTCATCTCTGTCGAAGTTTTTGGAGATTATGGACAGAATGAAAACTGTCTGCTTAAAAACTAACAGACATATTCTCACACTCGCATCCCGTATGCTATTTGCGATTGTGACTTGAGTTCATAAGATGGGTGTTCTGTAAGTCGCAAAAGCCAGCTTTTTGGCGAGTTGAAATCGCAATCGAATACTGAAGTGAACTGATGAATTCACAATAAGCTGCATTCTGAGCAGATAATCAAATTATTATTTTTTTTTATACAAAGACTTGTTAGTTTTGCTCACAATTTTTATTAAATATTTTAAATTTCAAAACTGTTCTTTAGTTCTGTTCTGTTTGCTTGAAAGTGCATGCAACGTGTTGCATATATCTGAGTACTCAGTTTTGGGCTGTAAGCACCATTGCTTAAATTTATCTCATTTATCGTAACTGCTTTACATATTTACCTTAAATTTAACTGATTTTTCAGCAATTCAAGATTTGAAAAAAAAAAAAACACGGCAACGCTGTTTATCGCCTACTCAACAAAAACAGATTTAAAAAAAACACATACTCACACACACAAATACACATTAAGTATTTACTTAATTTTCATTTGTAGCTGAGAGATAGTTAAGTAGAGAGGACAACCAGTTAACCCAAACCCCAACAAGTTGCAGCAAAATCAACAAGTAACTGAAAAGATCCAACACATGGAGCCGATCACAAAACAAAACAATAAATTGAAGCCGGGTAAAAACTCGTTCTCTCTGCTTTTTTCCAACAACAAATCTTTTAATGAAGTAATGATTTTTTATGTTGGTATCCCTTTTCATTGCTCACATGAGCAACAACTTTGAGGACTCAGCAATGGGTTTGAAGTGAATACTTTTTTTTAAAATAATACGCGAGGGTAGAATAGAAAGTTATTTAACATTTTTTAGGACATCAGAATTTTTGCAATGGTTTAACTTTTTCTATGAATGGAACGATTAATATTGTAGACGATTAATTTTGTTTGTAAGACAGGTAAACTGAGCAAAAAAGTTTAGGAAATTATGCCTAAACTATAGATATGTACCTAACTGTAAAAAATTTCAATGTTTAAATGAATTAATTTTTTTTTCATTCGAACTTTTCTTTTATTATTATTTTGCATTACTTCTTTGGGCTCAAGTTCTTTCTAAATTTTTTTTGTGCTTAGTATTTGTTAAATAAGACAAATAATATGGCAAAGACTTTTAGCAGGGTGGACAACTTGATGTTTCGAAGCCGTCACACTTCTCATCAGCACTCGTCTTTGAGCTCAGGTTCTGATGTTTTTAAAGCAACAGTCATGTCATGCAGCCACCCAAGTTGTTGTATATTTTCTATTTGAATTTTCTTTAATTATACCAAACACACTCATTATTACTTTTTTTTTTTATTAGTATGTATCATTGCATATGTACCGGGTGAAATTCTTCATTATACAGAGGTAACCAAGTTCTATTAGAACTTATTGTTAATTCTAATTGCTCATACTGCTAATTATAATTTTTCTTTTCCTAGTTTTTTTTTCTCCAAATGTCAGGCTGTACTCAGCGACTGTTAGATTAACTATTTTTATTTTTATTAACTTGTGAGGCTGAGTGGCAAGAGTGTCGCTTTAGAAACATAGGGGCTCATGAGTTGAAGGATGGGTGCTGATGAGAAGTGTGGCGGCTTCGAGTCAGCTATTTGTCCACCCTGCTAAGGGTCTTTGAATTTTCCTTGTCTTATATAATTAATATTAATCTCAAAAATAATGAGGAAATATATAAATAATAATTTTAATTTATTGAGAAGAAGCCTTTAATTTCAGATTTTTGTTAATTTCATCGTTTTGTAAATTGTTTATTTATGCCCCTCTTTGGAAGGATATATTGATCTATGTGTATCAATGTCGGGTCAATGTCAAATCGACATTGTGCCATTGATTTTTCAATAGCTGTTGGTAAGAGAAAAAAATCTGATTTTCAATTTTGTAGCTTTGTGTGGGAGCCACTCGAAGATATGGGCTCAGAGTGTTCGGGCACATCTACGGCAGACGCATTCCAGCTATCCGTAATTGGGCTTTTCGAAACATAATATAGTATATTAAAGGAGTTTTGCTTTAAATATTGTCATTTCAAAAATTTTTGTAGTTGCATTAAAAAAAGAGGGAGAAGTATTATCTTTTCTCTCTTTCTCACTCTTTCACAATCTCTTGCTCTAACAAGACTCTATTTTTTCAATAAATATGTGGTATGGAGAATGTAGTTGAACATTTAAGTGAATTAGAACAATTACAAATGCAAAAGAAATTATGTCTAAGCAAATTGAAAAAAAACTGCTCGAATGAAATGGTTAGCTAAAGCAAATTCCAAAGATAACTGAAGAAAAATGAATCAAACTTGTGCTTTATGATTTACAACTGTTGATAATTTTATCAGGCTTGAAGTTCGATTTTACGTCCTCCAAATTAAGAAAGATTTTTGTTGATCACTTCAATTTGATCAAAAAAATCTTTTTCTATTTTGAGGAAGTTAAATCGGACTCAAATCTGAGAACGTTATTGACAAATACTTTTAATATTTTATTTTTATTTTTATTTTTATTCTTAGCTCAAAATGCTAAATCTTAGATCAACAGGAAACAAAGCTGTTTTTGCAGCAAAAAATTTAGTTTTTACAGTGGCAATCATATGCCCAAAATTAACCTTGTTTTTTTTTGTACGTTTCTAACATGTTTTATTTTCCCTGAAAGTCCTTTTACGATTTATTTCGTAAGAAATGACGTCAATTTGCATTTCAACTTGCGGGCGAACTTGAGTTTTGGTCAGATATTTCATATTTGGGAGGAAAAGAAAAATGAAAAATAGGAAGCTCACAATTTATTAAACTGTAACAAATAACGTGGCTTGTTTTCGTACGATTCAAAATATATGGATTTTGCTGTCTTAATTCATGTCTAACATATTACTTATTTGATGGAATTTTATTGAAAATAATTTAGGATATTTGTAATTAGTTAATATTGTGTACAATATATTTTCCCTGACCTATTTAATTTCAATGCCAACACTGACATTTTCCGCAATTTTCAATTGAACTTCTTGGCCAATTCGTTTTTAAGTCGCTTCAGCTAAAATATTATCGGAGTACATCGGTATGTTTGCAAGAAATCTGATCTTTTCGTTGCTAAGTTGACAACTTTCTTTGCAAAACTTCCCCAAAAGCAGTTCAATGCTCCGCAAAACCGTTACTGAAACAGACGAAAAAAGCAAAACAGAAAAAGTATTATGTTACTCTTAGTGTTGAACAATTTGCGAAAGATGTTTTGGTGTAATTTTTGTTTATATGCATTAAATACTAGCAAACAGACAATAATGAAAAATAAAAAATAAAAATATTAAAAATTTTAATTTCTAAAACACGTGCATCAACACATACTTGCTGCAACGTCGTCAAGAATTTTTTAATTGCACCTAATTATGTGTTTACGCGAATTCTTTTTGTGGGCATTTTTAAGCATTTAAGCCCTTTCAGAATAAATGCATATTTTATTCTACTTTTACGGGAGATCCAAAAATGTATGTACTTTTACCAGAAAAACAAGCGTGATGAAAGAGCCCCGGAATTTCAACATGAATGATTTCTTAATAGACATAAATTTAATTCCTAGATCATTACTAAGTTTTTCATAAATTTTTTTTTTTAATTTTTAAATATTTACACTGGTATTTATAAAAAATAAAACGTTGCTCAAATGCATTTTAGAACAAATTTTATATGAAATTTTTTTTTGTAAAATGTGTTTTAACAATGTTTTATTTTTTATGAATCCCGGTGTTACGGTTTTAATTCAGGTCCAAAAATGAACATTTTCAAATGATGTTTGTTTGGACCTGAATTAATACATTTCAATTGGCTCTTAAAGCAAATAAATAATTAAGTTCATATTTGAATATTTACGGTTTTATTTATGAAAAATTCTTACACCGGTATTCATAAAATATAAAACATTGTTGAAACACATTTTACGACAAATTTTTCAGACAAAATTTTTTAAAAAATGTGTTTGAGCAACGTTTTATTTTATTTTTATGAATACCGGTATTAAAGTTTATCAAGCTCTTATTATAACTATAAACTTCTACACACAATTTTTGCAATAAACGGATGATAACCAGGAAATATTTTCTATAAATAAGCCAGATATTTTTGGAACGAAGTTCCTTAACGCGGCTTGCTGGTAGTGGAAATTAGTAGAAATCGTCACGAAAGCGTGTGAGCTGTTTATATGTATTGGTGTACTGTCGAAAACCAATTGTGTATGATTGGCAGTGTCTGCACTGACAGCAGCGGAGACACATAAAAATAAATATTAATTAGTTGGAAAACGTTCCAAAAATTTAAGGAATCATAAAATTTCAAAATTTAAAAAACAACACAAAATAAAACATACAGATTTCACCTTGTATTACATTCAAAGATGAAAAAAAAAAACGTAAGGAACTTCGTTCCTAACGGGGGTCCCCCGACCGCATTTCTTTTTTATTTTACCTTGCGTTGTTGGGTCGTGCTAATGTTTATAAATCTTAGTTGTTTCAATGCATGTATTTGACAGGAAAAAAATAAATGATTAGTGGTCACGTTTTTTTTTTGTTTTGATAAAAGTGATCAAATATTATCCTGAAGTTGCTAACAAATTGCAAAATACAATTTTTAATAAATTTTACCTAAAAAAAGATCTGAAACTACAAAAATTAGTTTTTTCATGGTCAAATAATATATCCAGGGCTGGGCAGTATTTAAAATACGTATTTAAAATACAAATACGTATTTTGTATTTTAAATACGTCTCCTGAATGTATTTAGTATTTGTATTTTAAATGCTGAGAGCTTGAGTATTTTGTATTTCAAATACTTGTACTCTCAGAATACATTGTTCCAAATACATTTTTAATTTATGTTTAAAAATATGCACTAAAAATGATTAAATTCAGGCATCAATTAAAAACGGAAAATGTTGCCACTGTTTTATTTAAAAAAAAAAAAAAAAATATATAAAAAAATGGCAATACTATAATTTAATTACCAAACGTAAAATAGTAGAAGTTTGTCTGATACCACATTTGGAAAGCTGGTGTTTATGAAAGAAATTAAAAACTTTTTTTTTATCTAAAAGTATTTTGTATTTTAAATACATATTTTCGTTACACTGTATTTTGTGTTTCAAATACTTGCTTTTAGAATGCAGTATTTTGTATTTTAAATATAGGGAACAAAAAGTATTTATATTTTGTATTCAAATATACCACTTTCATGTATTTTGTATTTTAAATACATCAGATCATGTATTTTGCCCAGCAGTGAATATATCATATGAAATCGTACATTAAGAAATATTATATTCTAGCCAAACTGTACTGATTTTCTTTAGACATTTAACCGGCACGTGGCATTGAAAATCTATAACTGATGCTGGTACCATTGACAAGGTAAAGCGTTTGTGACCAAATGTAGACATTAGAGTTGCAAATGTAGCTCTAATGTAATTTATGGCATTTAGGTGTGAAGGTGATTATCAGCAATATTCGGTCATTGGAATGTCAGGGTAATGAGAAACACTTACACACAAGAGTGTAGTATTTTTTGTACAACTTACTTATATTTTAACAGAGGTAGCCTATCTTCTAAGTAAATTTGAGATATCGAGTGGCGCTAATTTTGAGACTAAATATGAGAACATATTCAGAGAATATTATTAAAACTCTTCGTATTCGCCAATCATTAGTACGTGAGAAATTTAATTTCTCACTTACTTTTTTACTAAGATTTATTATAAAAACCATTCAAGTTTATCAATAACTAAATGCATCAATACTATTCTCGGTAACTGGCTTGATTACCATAACATTTTCTAGGAAATTAAAAAAATTATGGTGAAGGTAATTTTTCTTTTTGATGCTCTTAAGTGAACGCATCTCTCTCTCTCTCTCTCTCTCTCTCTCTTTATAAGAAAAACAAAAACAGTGCTATACTTTCAATTTGTAGGTCCTACTTGCAGGCATGTTTTAAGATCTCATTGATATCATTTTATTACAACCACTTGAAATTTAACCTCAAAATACATACGTGCATGCATGTGTGTACATCTTATTATTACATTTAACAGGTTGCCCACAAACTGGAAAACGATTTAAACTGCTACAAAAAAAATGTATGTATATTGTTTTTTTAGCGATGTCTTCTCAAAGATTTTTTCAAGTATTCAGAGTCTATGGGTCTGTTAGTGTGAGCATGGCGCTTCTAAGTCTAGCATGAATTTAATAATAATACTTGGGATTCTTTTCTTTGTTGTTGTTTATTTTTATTTAAATCTTTAAGAAAAGCGCCTGGCATTTCATCGCAACCGTTCATCTGTTGTAATACATACACACATGCATATGTTTGTGTTATTCTTCCTTTTATATCCCAGTTAACCAAATTACTGTAGACATGTACTACCAAGATCTTCGCAGGCTACGTCTATACAATTTGTATTGTTTTGTTTAGGTTTTCTAAAAATATTTTAAGAATAAAATGGCCGCAAAGGTGGGCAACACTGCCTTGTTATTATTCGCTCATCTATAAGTTAATCTCTGGATTTATATGATTTACAATTGTTAATCACTTCATCGGGCATTTAGTTTGATTTTATATGACTAGAATTGAGAAAACTTTTGTTTTTTGTGATAACATTTTGGCGATCATTATTTTTAAAGAATACCAGAGAAGTAAAGTTGCAGACTTATTTTCTAGGAAACATATTATAAATGTTTCGTGTCCATTACAATGATCATCAGAAGCCAAATTATGATAGTTATGGTGATAACTAATTGAGTAACGCTTTTAAACAGCTGCACTTAGACATCTTACTGCCTGAAGTTTTTATTACTGATTGTTTATTAAACAACTTTTAAATCCATCACTGTGTTTTTCTGTTGATTGGAATATATTTTATATTCTCTCACCAAGATCCACTTGTTTTTCAATTGGCTCTTTGGTTTTATTATTAATTGTATCAGTGATTGTCATCACTTTTCAAACTTACCGCCGGCTTAAGATAAGTTGTTGGCATAAGATAAATTTTTTTTTGAATTTTCATTGTTTTTTACAGAGAAACGAATACCAAGTTTTATGTTTTAAACAATTTTCTCAACGATTTTGAAGCCTGCTGAATAGTAACCTGGCGCCTATGAATTGTCAGTGCCATTCTTCGTGGGCTGCTAGCGTTTTGACCATCGAGGAAAAAAATTATTAATTTCAATTTTATAGTCGAACTATATGATATTCAATTGTTAATAACTTTATGGGGCTTTCTAGTTCAATCGCTAAATAAAGCCAGGTGTTCAACAGCCTCGCGACATGAGAAATATCATCTAAGAGAGACTATAAAGCAGTTGCCTTTTGGTTAATATTGATATAGTAAGTAAGGAAAAATAAAATTGAGTGAACTTTGGTTAATTCATTAGGGTACTGACGAAGAGAGTGGCGGCTAAGAAACACCTCTATTGTTGAATATTAACGAAAAAAGTTGGATAAAATAAAAATAATAAAAGCAAATGTTAACTAAACTTAGTTTAACTCAGACTTCAAAAAACCAGTCTTAATATGTTTCACCATAACTAAAGAGATCAACCTTTGTTTTGACAGTAGTAGGGTTCCCGTTCATTATTATTATTATTATCCCGTTCATGGTTTATTTTTGAAAACAATGTTGTTCGGCTTGAATTATATATTTTGGAATATTCGACCATATTTATTTCTACAGGTGGTTGTATCATCCGGTTCAAGTTGTTTCAAGGGCATGGCCAGTTGGGGCACTTTGAATGGCTTTATTATTTAATATGTATTTGAAAACATCCCGGCTTGTGTATACAGGGTTTTCAATACATCCATAAAAAAAAATGTACACATGGCCAAATGAATGGTACGTAGGCACATCCATTTGAATGCATCTTGTGTATTAAGTTCTGTGAGTTGAAAGGGAGTCAGTCAGACTCGCGAAACCTTAATGCTTTCTTTAAAATTGTACATTCGTTCGTTATGCTTTGTTAAAATACTATTAGGTACTATTCTAGTATCTCTGTAGTTTGTTTTGTGCCTTTGATGTAGCAACAAGTGCTTGGCCAATGTACCCCCTGCACACAAACACACATGCACACACACACACACACACACAGACACATTCATACCTATTAATAACCTACCTGCTAGCATACTATTTCTTTTATCTTGTATTGTTATTTGACTATTACTATTGCACCTTTATAATCGATTCTGAGAGTTTATCTTTAACATTTTATGACACTTGTAGGTCGTCGATTTTTCTTCTATTTGATTGTTGTTATTACTATTGTTCCTCATACCATTGTGCAGGTAAACAACTATTTAAACACATACAAACCAACCGAAAGAGATCCTTGAAAACCATATTGTAACTGCATTTTAATTCTAAGAAACTTCGCACCTCTACTTTTGCGTGCTGTTTTTTGTTGTTGTTGTTGTTGTTGTTTTTTGTAAGAATTGCTCTGTTGAGATTTGTGTGAAAAGAATGGAGCGGTCGGTGTTGTATTCTTCTACAATTACTTTTCTTCCCGCAGTGATTTCAAGTGTTGTTTATTGTTCTACGTTGTAGAGATTTGTACGCCTTCAAAAATTTGGTACCATTTAGAAAAATCATTTATTTTTTATCAAGTGGTTGGTTATTGAATAAAATCGTTGTATAAGTCTGAATTTTGGGGAAAAAATACAGGCATATGCATGTTTTTGTTCATATGGGAGGTTTAAGCTGAAATGTCAACAAATTCAGCAATTAAATGCAGACTTTGAGGAAATAGAGAATTTTTAACGATATTTACTTTTAAATAGCACCATCATTTCATTAGATAATATATTTCATCTTTCTAATTCCATGGAACTGAGTTTTTCTGCTACAAATCTACCCCAAAAGTAAAAAAATCTTCAAAGATGACCTCATTCGCCCGCTAAATCACTCCGCATCATTCGCAACAACATAGAAAAAAGTAATACATTTAATTATTTCTGTATTAAGTTTATTAGGCTCAAGTTTTTTCTATATTTTCTTTGTGATTGATATTAATTAAATTAGACAAAGAAAACATCAAAGACATTTAGCTGACAAGAAAGTGTGGCGGCTTCGAAACAACTAGTTGTCCACCCTGCTAAATGTCTTTGATGTTTTCTTTGTCTAATTTAATTAAGATCAATCACAAGGATAATATAGAAAGAACTTGAGCCTGATAAACTTAATACAGAAATAATTATATAAGAAAAAGTTCGAATAATAGAAATTAATTAACAATATATTTATATTAAATTACTTAAATTACAGGCTCAAGTTCAATCCTTCGTTTGTCACTTTTTAATCAATATCAATTAAGTAAAGAAAAGTAAAATTTTCATAGCTAGGGGGACAACCGGCTGTTTCTGGGTAGCAAACACCCTTCACCAGCACCCTATGAACTTTGGACGTGTGAAATTTCACAATTTTGACACAGCCGCTTTAACCACTCGGCAACCAAAGCTCACGCAATTTTGCTTTCTATTTTTATACTTAATTAACATTAACCAAGGCAATGATCTTTTTTTGTAGTCTTTTCTAAGGATGATTTTTTGTCATCCCAGGAGACTGTTAATTGCTCTTTATATGAGAGCTTTTTCATACATATGTACATGTTCTGGTTTTGCATCATTGAGATCTACAGGCTCATTTTATTGATACAACTTGATTATTTACTCCATGCCATGCGGTATTGTTAACATTTTAGTGGAAAAAATAAAGAGTCTTAACTAAACTTGTGAGTGATGTGACATCGAGGGCCTGCCAGTTAATTTCACAAGATTTTGTTTTAAGGTTATGTTTGCTCTACGGACAAACACAAAATTTGTACTCTCTTGCAAAAGTTCAAAAAATTGTTTTCATTCAAAACCAATATAGGTTAGGTTAGCTGGGCTAAGAACTTGCACTCGCTAACAGACTTTTTTCCTTCTTTTTTTTCCAAATTGCAGTAATTTTAATTGCACTAACTTTTACACACCTGAACATTCTAAGCAAATATATAAAAATAGGGTAAACTCTTAAAAAAAAAAAATATTTAGTAGTAATGTATTTTTCTATACCTGTAGTAATCAGTAGTAATTTTAGGGCAATTTTCCAGTCTGTGCAAGAGAAGAGTTATTCAAAATTAAGGGCAATAATGTTTGTAATGGTTTATAAAAGGGCACTTGAAAATGTGCTTCTTGCAACAAATCTAAAAACATACTATTTTAGTAAATATCTTATCTTAAAGTGGCCTGGACACGAGCCACAGACTCATCACACAGTTGGATTGTGTACGTGCGCTTGTGCTTGTTCGGCTACAGGTACATGCGATCGTCTCTATTTGAAGCAAGACCAAAACTTTTTAATATTTTTGGTTGGCATCATTTTTTTGCATGTCTCCACTTTTGTGCTACAGGAAAAAACTCATTTGGTTTAAAAATTAGTGGTGTACAGATACATAATTGTATGGATGACAAAACGGAAGCGAATTTCGTAATTTTTGTTGTTTATGTTCCTTTATACATACATATAGATATATGTGCAGGAAATGTGACTGCAGTGATGTATGATTGAGTCAGTTATATTATTGACAACTCCTGAAAATATTATTTGCTATAAAAATTTAAAATGTGGGTATTATTGAATTTCGTCTACTGCCATATTATTAGGAAAAATTTAGATTCCTTGTTTCATGGACAATTCATCATTACAATAGTAGACAAAATAAGTGCCTTCCTGCTTTTCTTCCGTTTGCTACAGGGGAACATAATTTTTAAAAGTGCACCTAAAAATGGAAAAAATGCATTCCAGGATACAAAATCAATCGAGAGCATGAGAGGAATTGTTATTTTTTTATTTGAAGCCTTCATAACAAAAAAAAAAAAATAATAATAATTTGGTAGGCGATTGCGCAGATGAAAAACAAATCTTTTTACGATTTATCCATAACTATCTTTGTACGAGTCAAAACGAGACAAAAGTAACTCACCACCCGCTGGCACAATATAAACAAACACTACAAATTCACAAAAATTATGATGTTTGATGCCTTTTATCGTACGTCTGCGGCAAATTATTAAAATAAACGACACGCACACAATCAAACTGTGTGAAGAGTTGTTTGCGCATATCCTGGGCACTTAAAATTATTTTTAATGAAATAAAGCTCAAATATAATGTTTTCGATCTTACTTCACAATGAAATTAAGCTCAATTTCGACATGAAATACAGCAAAAAATATATATTGACCATATTGAAATTTTAAATATTTTTGTGGGTTCAATTTTTGATGTGGGCCTTATTTCACCGGGCCTTGTTTCATGTCGCCAACATAAAATATCTGTTACAAATTGGATGGTAAATATTTACGTTTTTGGTTTTTTTTTTCAACAATGAAATATACTTTTTTCATAATTTGTATGCTATTGCAATTTTACGAGAGGTGTTTTTCGTTATTTCCCGCAAGAAAAGCTGGAGTTAAATCGTAATATTTTTTTTATATTTAATGCCTACATCTTTCCTTGGGGGGTTTAAAGCTGGAGAGAAATCGTAATATTTTTTTTATTTTTAATGCCTACATACATCTTTCCTTGGGGGTTTTTTTTCTGGTCAATTAAAGTTTTATTCATAGGGCGGGGAATGAGAAGAAAGAAACGTTTCTCCCGGTTACTTTCAATGCAAACATGCGTTTTAAGGAATTTCCTCCAAATCGCAAAGCTGAAATTAAAAAAATATTATTACGCCACCTCAAGGTTTCACATCTTTTCAAGTACATTCAATAAGATTTCTCTCAGTGCAATTATACCCACGCACACACTCACACACTGTCATTGTCAATTGTTGCTGCACATTTTGAACAAACATGTAAACAAGCATATTATTATGATGTCGCCCCGAATCTATTGTTATTTTCAAGTGGTTCTTTGTTTTAGGCTCAACAATTTATTACTTTTAGTTGGATTTGTATTGCTTAGACCCAACAACATCATAACAAGCAAACGCACGCAATTGTTGTAATTGCTATTGAACAGTACGGTGGTTCGAGCGAACATTTTGCCATTTCGATGACTGGTTTAAACTGGTGCTTAAATGTTTTATACCTAAAAGCAGATTAAAATGAGGCAAACAACTTGAAATGTTAAAATACTCATTGTTGTTACTGCGGTATGCTGAAAAATAAAATTCAAGAAGCTGTAGGAGAAAGAGAAAAAAAAAGAAAGCAAATGTGCAAAAGTGCTTGGGTTTTTCATTTACAGCCGCTTGAATTATCTTCTGCTTAATTTTGCATTTCACTGATACCCACTCGACTCACAGCGTGAAATGGACAGAAAAAGGTGCTTGTAATAGGCATACCTACATATGTACATATGTAAGTATGTGCGTGTGCGTGCGCTTGCAAATGCCTTTTGCTTGGGCGTTTCAACAAAAGGTGGAAATTCTAACAAACACTTCTTTTAATAGGTACTCGTATCAATGAAATACTCATTGATGCCGCATGGAAAATCCCGGCGAGTTTTTCTGCGAATGCAGATGTTTGGGTCTATTTTTCTTTCATCGGTGTTCTGAAAACATTATTCTGACGTTTGCCAAATTTAATCAAGTTCCCAGTGAATTATTGGGAAATTTTCTGGTATTTCTTAGTAGTTTCTGAATTTTTCCCAAATTTTACCTTTGGCTAAAGAAAGATATTGTGTGAACAATAAAATTGTTACCCATGCACTTCGAGCTGCACATTACTGAGTTTTTTTTTTTTTTATTACATATTTATATGATAACGGTATTCATAAACATATGTATGTACATGAGCAGGGATCATAGATTAGATGTTTTATCAAATTACCAGGAAAACGTCTCAACTCATATGCAAGAAGTAGAAAGAACAATCGTATGACTGAAGGCAAAATTTTCCAAATCAATTACATAAAAATTTGCTCAACGCACGACTTGTAAAGCGTCCGCCAATAATTTTTTTTAAAATAATGAATGTGAAGTTTAACATTTTCAATTATAATTTCACTTGTATCCATTTTCTCAGTTTTTTTAATTTTATCTTATTATAGTGGAACAGCTGATGGGGTGACCATATTAAGAAAATTGGTTGCTAAGAAATTTTGCATTACCAAAAACAAAAAAATTAAACACTAACACCGGTATTCATAAAAAATAAAACGTTGCTCAGAATATATTTTAGAAAAAATTTTATGCGAAAAATTTGTTGTAAAACAAATGTTTTATTTTTTATGAATACCGGTGTAAGAACATGTTTTATAATCTAATATGTTGGCTTTTTATTTTAAATGCAAAAAGCCAAAGCTTAGCACTTAAAATAAAAACTATTAAAGAAAAAATTAACCTTTTTTTACTAAAACACTTGAAAACTAAAACCAAAATGTCCACATGGTACTGATTTGTTCGTCATTCGCTGGCTTAAGAAATAGAAATAAATCTATTTCAAGTTTGCCGCCTACAACGAATTTCGACCGACGCTGTGACTGTGTGCATTTTCATACACACCAATGTGTTTTATTTTTGACGGCGAATATTCGCGGCGAAGAATTCGTCGTTCGTCTCAGTTGTGTTCCTATTATTACCATGTATTTCAAAGTAATGTCGCAATATTTCCTAGCCTTGTTCAAGCGTATACACAACCATATTCGTTCAGCGGCAGGATAAATCTAATTATCTGTCAAATCGAACATGAGCTAAGAAGCACTAGTTGAAAAAACAAAAGTTCTCAGGTGATTGTGGTTTAAATTTTGTATTTGTGCTCAAACCAACAATAATTTAGCAAACTTTTTTAAAACTTATTACTAATTTTCATTGGAAATTGTGAATTAATATACTATATGGCTTAACAATTAACTTTAAGAAAGCCAAATACTACATGGTGACACTTTTTGCTTCATTTGCCTTAGTTTTGTCTCGTTTCACTTAGTAGTATGACTGTCAAGAAAAAAAAATTTTTTTTTGAATTTTAGCTGCAGGCAACATAAAACACAAATACATGTACATGTACATATACATACACACAATTTCTTTAATTGATATTGAACGATCGGTCGGTCTTTTTGTATGACTTTTGACTGGTACTTAAAATGTCCTTTGCTTTAAATTAGATTAAAATAAGACGCACAGCGTGAAAAATGCCAACAAACATTCTTCTTAAAGTGATATTATGATAAATAAAATAAAAAAATAAGAAGCTGCAAAAAATTAAGTACTCGTACGAATATACATACATTAGGCCGGGTCAAAGTGTATGGACAAAAATTTGTTGGCACCATACAACCAAGTTGCGATAGTTCTTGGCATGAGGAAAATAAATTGTACATCAAAAACAAAAACGCCTCAACAAGTTTATTTTGCAGGGCATCCGATTTCATTTTTTTTCATACTAGGTCTGTTATGGGTGCCTGAGACTGAAACATTTTTTGTTCGAAGTGCTCATATACACAGAAAGAAAAAGCTCGTTCTAAATTTAAGTTTTTTCTACTTGATTTTAATACGAAGCGTACTTGAAAATTTAAGTACTTATAACACACAAATGTACTTACAACAAGCCGAATAGGGATTATTAAAGAGAACTAATCCCCGTTATGGCTTAAAAAGAGCACAAAATTCTTGGGTGGATTTGTAACCAGCTCTTGTGTATGCTTGTATAAGTATTGAATTTTATTTCATGTTTTTAATTACTACTAATATCTGAATTAGTAGAGTGGCTGGACTGGCAGCAGTTCGGTTCCAGGTTCAAATCAACGAAAAGACAAAATAATTTTTAATTTTATTTTTGTATTATTTGATCTTGATATTATTTAATTAATTATTCAAGCTTTAGATCTTTGTTTTTTATAAAGAATAATTTGGAACAATTATTATAATTATTTTCCAAACAAATAATAATAATAATTTAATAATGCTAACAAATTGTTGGCGAACTATTGAAAATAAATAAATATAATTGTTTCAAATTATTTTTTTTTATAAAAAACAAAGATCTAAAGCTTGAATAATTAATTAAATAATTTATAAATTATTATTAAATTAAGGATATACAGGGGATAGTTTTATACATGAATTTTGGTGAAATAGACTTCAGGGACATCAAATCAAATGCGTAATCTAATCATCACATTCAAGACTAATTCAATCCCAATCAGCTTCAAAAGTATGATAAGTGTGAATGTTCTTAAATCAAGTACGGTGTGCTTGGTTTTAGGTGTATATTTTAGCTATATTCAATCCGAAGTCAGGATTAAATATTTAGTACTTGAAGAATATTTAGTACTTGAAGAATCCGCACTTAAATTAAGTACATCATACTCGATTTAAGAAAATCCATACTCACCGAACTTTTGAAACCGCCTGGGATGGATTTAAGTACAGTTGGATTGAATTGTTTTTTCAATGTATGGGCTCTAGGAATAATCTCTTCCAGGGTGTCCGTAGAGCGTTGACCATTCACCGATTATTTTTTGTGACCAACATTTTTTTTTTCAAAAACTTAAAAAATAAGAAATAAAAAAAAAAATACAAATAGAATTGAAAATTGGACACCTCGAAAATAATTTTTTTTTGCTGTATGGCAGAGGAACTTGTTTTCATGCTAAAAGCTAAAGAAATATTGATGGCTTAATATCTATAGCTGAATAGAATGCCCCTAAAGCACATACTTAAGTTGCCATTCATTGTAATTCTTTATCCACTTGACCAGATGGAAATATCGACGGCGAAATTATCGATGACTTCAGCATGATTTTTATCATCGACTTTCAAGTTATTTACTGGCAAATCAAAATTCATAAAACGTAAGACATAATTTCTTTAGAAACATTCAAAATAAGGCTATAAAATGGCTAAAATCAGTACCGGCGACTCAGAATTATTTTTATATATCTCTATAACGGCTGACAATTCACAAAAGCTACTATACAAAATTAAACACAAATAGGAGAGATTAATTATAAGATATTGGCGATAGATCAGAAAAATCGATCTACAATAGTTCAGATTGACTGTCATTTGGAGAAATCGATAAACTCTGGTTCGTCACCTCTATTGCCATTTCTCCTGAGATCATGGTCAACTGGGATAACAGCAACTTGAAATTTCTTTTCAATAGATTTGAGATTTTACTACACCCACTTGCATCACAGCATGCAGCGTACTAAAAAGGTGTGCATCTTTCTTTGCAAATGTGTTTTATTTGGGCGTTTCAACTGAATTAAAAATTTAAGGGAATTACAAAAGAAAAAAAAAACATTTTATTTCTTTTAATAAGAAAGTCATTAAGATCGAATTGAACATTGCACATGGAGTTTTTGTACATCTATATCAGCAGATAGAGAGCCTTGTATTACAGAGAATAAATAAGTACAAGCACAACAACATAAAAATATCCACAAAAACTCCTGCTTTGTTGAAATTGTGTCAACTGTTGGTACAAATCTAATGCTTTTTATTTTTGTTTGCTTCATTTAGGGCTGCCGTTGTTACTATTTGTACGAGAAACAAATGATACAGCATGATCTGTTTGTGAGCGATAGTAAATGAGTAAACTTACTATTACACAAATACTTATAGATTTTTATATCTCTATATTTTTATATTTCTATATTCTTGTTTTTTTTTATTGTTTGTTGCTTGGTAACTCTTTTAATTTATTTATCGCTCAATTCATGTACATATATATTTTTTGAGATAAAATCCAGTTTAATTAGACAGGTATCTGGAATGGTTTTGGGGATTTTGAAAAACTGATTTTTGATAATCTAAATTTAATCCTTTTTAGCACATCAGCATAAGCTGCTCTGATTTGTGTTTGAAATATGTATTACAAAAGTTTTGTGGAAAGAATTTCAAAGACAATAGATTAATTCAACTTTATAGTCGATCTTTCATGATTTTCAATTGTTAATTAGCTTATAGGGCTTGAGTTCAATTCTACTTCCTCAGAATTGAGAAAGTATTTTGTGTGGTAAACTTGTGGTGATCAGCATTTTTAAAGAAAAAAGTAACGTGTAAGACGTGGGGTCTTATTTACAATAAATATTTTAAGTTTATTGAACTCTTATTTGACAAATTTTCCATACAAATATGTTAAATAAGTGCTTTATAAGCCTGAAATATTTTTTGTGAATAAGGATGTTACTGTTTGGGGAGCACACATTTTAAATTGGTAATAATTTGTCACAACCACAAATTAGTAGAATCGATAAAAGAAAAAGAAATACATTTTTAGTTGAGATACAATAAAATAATGAAGCTTAACACCACCAAAATACAAATGATTGATGCGAAACGGGTGGTTTCTAGACAGCTAGCTTTTAGGGGTTCATATTCAGAGAGTAGAAACAGAACCCTATTAATGGAGCCTTCACAGTCCATCCGTCCGTCACAACGATCATTCTCTAAAATAATAAGAGCTAAAAAGCTGATGTGTAGCATCCGATCGCTTTAACAAAAAATACTGAAAATAATGAAAAGTTGAAAGCATGATACAACTAACAAGGTAGCCATTTCGCTACAATAAGAACAACTTCAATAAAAATAACATGCATTTTGTTTTTGTACAACTTATGCAAACTGTCAAAGTGACGCCACTTCCACATTTACAGAAGAGAGATGCACTGAGTTTACGCGGATTTGCTACCTCGTTTTGGCTGTCTTTCATCTCTGCAATCTCTTGACAACCTAAAGTAGTCAGATGATTAACGGGTTAGCTGACGAGGCTACCTTGTTAATTGTATCATGGTTGAAAGCTAAAACGGATTTCCAGGCAATAAACTGCTCATATTGGCTGTCACTTTCGAAAGAGATAGAGAGATTCGCATAGAATATGAAAATTTAAAATAACTTGAAAGTAAAGGGTGCTCCCATACAAAAAACTAAAAATCACCTTTAATTTTTGAGCCGTAAGAGACTTGCAATTTGCACAGAAATGCAGCAACAAATAAAAAAAAAAATTTTGAATTTATATGCCACCCAAATAATACAAGGGGTCAGCGTTTAGTTTGAAAATCTGATGTAAATTTTGATGCGTGCGAGATAGACACTTGGACTTTTGCCAGAATATGAACGGAGGTATATTTTTGCTAAATTTCTAATTAATACCAACAAAATTAAGTTAAACACACAAAGAGAATTTCCGTACAAAAAATTGTATATCATGTATATTACAAAACATTTTCGACTGATTTTTATGGGCTCCATTTCTCGAAACCTGTAATTTATTTATTACATGTAAAACACGCAAAACTGTATTATTTTGTTTTGTTTTTATTAGAAAAACAAAAGGCACTATAATACGCTTTTGTGACTGCGTATTTTACTTGTAAGTACCACATTTGTAAGCTTTGAGAAACAGGACCCTGTTCTGCATCCTCGTTGGCTAAGTGAAATGGGTTAAGTTCCTCGCACTTGCTATGCCAGTCAGCTTCTTACATGGCAGAATTTATTTAATTTTTTTTAATCAGCCTTTACTTCATGAACGGAGTTGAAATTTTCTGCTGAATATGAGTTCATCATAAATTTTCTAGTTCTTTTTAGCAACCAAAAAAATCTATTGAATTCCTTCTCCGAATGAAACTGATCTATGTAATCTGCCTATTAATAACATTTTCCAAAAGCATTTTAAATACTTGAAAGCATTAAAATCAATCGGCATTACCGTAGAAGTCGTTTGACTTCTTTTTGTATAACTCACTGTACTTCAAAATCTCATATTTGAGCTTCTCTGCTTTACATCATATTGTTATTTTAATAACTAAAAGCTTTATTTGTGATCATGGCAAAACTAACATAGTGCAGTTTTAAACCCACTATTAAAGCTTTAGAGCTTTTGTGTCTATAATGAAGGTAATAGCAGTGCAGGTGAATGTGTTTAAATATGTTAAAGATTCAATTTAAAAAGTTTTATTTCGCAAAATGCAAAAGCTCTGCCGCAACGGATTTTCCACACAAAAAGCTGCTGATCTTCACTCAATGTCCATGTTCAGTAATAGAGCAAAAAAACTGTAGGCATTATTCATGGTCTAAAAAAATGCATAGAAGAAAATAATTTGATTTAAATTATAAACATAAGAACGGGTCGTCTTGAGTGGATAACAATTTGTCGATATTTGCCATCGTTTTTTCGATAGCTTTTTGCATGTGGAAAAAAAATTGCACTACGACGTAACGAAAAATTATTTTCGAATTTTCGATTTAGAATTTTCTTTTGTGTTTTTGTATAGCAGCCCCCAAAGAAGGCGTGGTACGGCATCGGTGTGATCGAAGAAAAAATATCACACATTTGGCTCCTCCACGGCATCCCTGGAGCAAGTAAGTGTAACTGGAGAAAAAATCTCATTTTACAGGCGCCTTAATCTAAACTGATTAGTCCCAGGGGTCGGTGTCGCCACATTTTTCAATGAGTTCCATCCAAAAATTCAGGGTTTTCATTAATAAACAACTTCAATACATTCTACACAGAAAGAAAAAGCTCGTACTATTTTAATTTTTTTTTCTACTTGATTTTAGTACGAAGCGAAGTTGAAAATATAAGTACGCATTATCAATAAAAAATGGTTCACTGATTTACTGCAGCCAAGTTTAAGCTGCAATTAAATTACTAATTGATGTCCGGGCTCAAATGAAAATACAGAAAAAAATTAACTGAAGTCCCCCAAAGCATAAAAATCGTCCTCAATGAATTCCCCAATCACCAAATAAATGTTTTTTCTATGCATGTCGAAAATTAAATCCCCGATTTGGAGGATAAATCCCCTAATCCGGCAACAGTACCGGGAATCATATGCGCGATTAACCCGCCATAATTTTT
Organism: Sturmia bella; assembly: GCA_963662145.1. Taxonomy (NCBI): domain Eukaryota; kingdom Metazoa; phylum Arthropoda; class Insecta; order Diptera; family Tachinidae; genus Sturmia; species Sturmia bella. Next base: position 67,901,551 of record OY759170.1, on the reverse strand, counting down.
TCTTGGCCTTCTTGTAGTGGCTGCCATACAAAAATATAAATTTTAAAGTTCTTTCTATATTATTTTTGTGATTGATATTAATTTAACAAGGCAAAGAAAACATCAAATATCAATCACAAAAATAATATTGAAAGAATTTGAGATGATAAGACTTTATACAAAATAGTTATATAAGAAAAAAATCGAATAATAAAAATGAATGCATTTGAAAATATAAAAAAGCTTTTAATTGGAAGCCTCGAAAATGATTATGTTGCAGTGGAAGTTTTTTTTCGTCAGGCCAACAGCTATCGCAAAATCGATGGCACATTATCGACTGCTAAATCGACCCACCCACCTCATATACACTCATACATACATACAAACTAATGTATGCAAGCTAGTAAATATATATGTATGTACCTTTGTGTAAGTTGCCAAGTCGACATTGAAAAAGTTACCAGCTTTAATGACGACAGGCTTCTGCAGCGACTGCATGTATTGAAACACTATTTTACGATTCTGCAATGACATTTCGGGCCAATTGCAGCTGTAGAGACTTTTTATAAGAGCTGCCGATTCTAAGGTCAATTTGTTGCCATAAAAGCAAAACAAGAAAATTTGCAAATTCATGACAACCGCATACAGCACCAAAGATAAAAAATTTAGGGGATCATCTAAAATGTTAAAGTTTTGCAAACGATACAAACTGAAACACAATATCAAAGCGCTCAACGAGATTTGACACAAGATCGGATACGTTACAATCGTTTCACAGGATTTGGACATTCTGTAAATGGAATAAATTGTATTACACTGTTGTTGCCATTTGAAGCAAACACTGCTGCCGTCACGTCTTACCTTTTCAATTTGAGATGCAATTCAATGATGGCCAACAATTTTGTGCCAACCACAGCACTGGTTTCATACTTCTTCTTATTGCCCAAAAGCTCCAAACGCAACGCAATCACTTTGAAGTGCAAAGCCAAATGTTGCATCATGTAACAGAACAACATGTCCAGTGTAGAATTTGCAATGCATGTCAACGGCATGGCAAGTAATTCATAAATGTAAGCATACCAATAGTTTGATGGATGTTTCCAATTAAAGGGCCACCAGATGGGAAATGGCAACTGGTATCTGTTGAGAAATAGCACAGCTGAAAAAGCACAAATCGTCACACTTAAACTGCAGGAAATGTGCAGGAATGCCAAGCAACCGTAAACTTTTACTCTACGCTGCCACATGACACATTCTTGTGTTGTCTGCAACTGGAACATTGCATTGTGCTGCCATTCATTAAACAGGGATTTCGCCAGTCCTTCATAATACCATATGCTAAGGATCTTAACCACTAGACCAGTTTCGGTCAAAGTAATGTAGAGCGCATCGGTGGCCTGATTTAAATCTGAACTAGATGAGACTTCCAGCCACATGAGCAGTGTGAATGTAAATGTCAGTGGTCCATGCAGCAGTAGTTTGTAGTAAATGGGTGGTAGTTTTGGAAGCTTGTGACAGAGCTTGTTGTTGTTTGTCAGAATGCCAATAGTAGAGAGAATTTTTAAAATGTAATGCGACTTTTGCAAAGTATCGTAGACCATTGTTTAGCGAATTATACAGAAGGTTGTAAAGCAATATTTTTTGCACTTGGGCTGCATTTTATATGAAATTTTGCCGAAGAATATTTATTGGAGTGGCACAGTGGCAAGACAGGTTGTAAAAACTTGTCAACAGTTTTACTATGAACGAAAGGAGAATTATCCACAATGAGCAGTAAAATAAAATCTTTTCCCAAAGCAGAGACTATTTGTTGCATCTACAAAAGTGCTACTAGCTTATGTCGGGTTGAACAAAGTCAAGCATATTGCCTTTGCGCCAAATATAATTCAGCAACTGCATTGCATTTTAACTAATTATTGTTTTCTGCTGAATTTGCTTCTAAACACAGAAAAACTAATGGTGTAAAAACATAGAAATTACATGTTGTTCGATAGCTGTTTTGCTTCATAGTATTTTCATTCAACTCATGAAATAAGTAATTTTGTTTTTTTTTTATATTTTTGCAAAACAAATTTTATATGCACGTTTACAATTTTTTTAGTTTTTTTCGTTTTTTTTTTTTTTTTAACTTGGAACATCAAAAGGACAACATACCGAAGTAAATGTTGTAAGTTTTTGATAACACTTCTTCAAACAGATGTAAACCATACCTTAAATGAACAACTGTTGTTAACTATTAATTCAGGTCCAAAAATGAACCTTTTCAAAAAAATATTTGCTGTAGCAAATAAATAATTAAGTTCATATTTGAACTGTTGTTAACCATAATCGGAGCCAAAGTAAATGCGGAACTAAGATGGACCACAAAGTTCAAAGTTAAATTAATGTGCAAAATTACGTTTATTTTTTATATTCCCTCCAGCCCACTGTACATGCCATTAAAATCCAATTATTGAATAATCCAACCAAACCTCAATTTTCATATAATCAATTCATAGATTGCATCGGAAGCAATTAAAATTTTGAAAAGCTTAGAAAGTCCACCCTTTAAATTATCCACACCCCATCTCTTTAATTATATAATATATATAATTATATATGTATATAATTATATAATTATATAATATATTAATTATATAATATATAATATTTTATATGATTGCTCAATATCATTTGTTTTTTTCAATATTTATTTTTAAGTCGTTTATTTGTCAAAAGTATCTTGTATAACAAAAAAAAAAAAAAAATGAAAATTACATGAAAAAATTACATTTATATCGCAATAATTTTTACACAAGGATTTTGTAGGTTTGTGTGTTTCGTTACTAATTTAAAAAACTTAAAGTAATTTTTTGTTTATCTTTATATTTAAATCAAAATATTTATATTAATGTTTGTTTGTGTTTATTTAAAGTTAAAAGAACATTCATGTACTTATATTTCAATTACACGCAAAAGTTTGTGTGTGTGTGTGTGTGTGTTTGTTTTGGGGTTCACCTAAGTTTTTCTTTTTCTTTGTTCGTACACATTGTAACCACTTTTCATTCACATGTGGCTGCAACAGAAACTACAAGCTACCAGGATAAAATGAATTTAAAAATCAAGAGAAAGAATACAAAAAAAAAAAAAAAAATTAATCATAAAAAAATAATTAAATTAATTTACATAAAAAGAAACAGTTTTTAAATATAAACTTCTAAATGAAATAAAGTTTTGCTGTTTTTTTAGATTTAACATAGAAATATGAGCGTTTTGTTTTTAGGATTTCGAGTACTCAATTAGAGGGCAGAAGAAGGCAGGAAGGCATAAAGGATAAAGAAAATTATGTTATTCACAATAAAGTGCCGGGTTTTCTTAAAGGCAATCGCCTTCTTTGTCCCAAAAGACCCAAGCCGCGTGCTTGCTGTTTGGTGGTGGTTTCTGTTTCTTCTGTTGTCTCCTCTTTGGCCTCCTCGTTGGCTGCATCAGAGGCTTCTTCTTTTGCATCCGACTCCTCAGCTGAAGCAGCTGCAGCTTCTTCAGCGGGGGCAGCTTCTGGGAAATATTAAGAAAAGAAAAAGATATTAAAAAAATTTCACATTTTCAAACTATAAATTTCTTGGGAGCGTTTAGAAAACTAAGTAGATAAAGCGCTAAATTGTATTTATTAAGAACAACATTTATTTAAAAATGAAAGATCCTTCTGTAGATGTGAGAAGTGGTGTCTATTTGTTAGCAAAAATTAATAAAAGTGTACATGTGAGTTTATTTCTTCCTGGGCAAAAGTGAAATTTTAGAATCTCTAGCGCAATGGCAGCTTCTAGGACCCAAGTGGGCTGGCCTCATCACTGGCAGCCCGTGAAACATAAGCGATTTTACTTCACCTAACTTTAACTAGAAAATAAATACAGTATTTATCGGATATAAGAAACTTGAAAAATCCACGAAAAAAGTTTCTTATAAGCGTTTCTTTCTTATATACAATTATTTTATATAAGAAACTTATTTCTTATATAAGTAGCTGTGGCCATAAGTCATTTGTTTCTTATATGAATATACGAGCTTTTTTACCTTTTTATATGATGTATGTATGTAAATAGAAAAATAAAACAAATCAAATTTTATTTTATTAACCCCTTTAGTAAATAGATATAAAAAACTAGACAACTTCAATTTGAAAAAAAAAATTATATGTAGTAAATGCATGTACATACATAATTCATTTTGTACTATTTATTTATTTATTTACGAGGCAAGAAACAAAAACTTCTCATGAGCACTAAAAGTAAAAAAAAAACGTTGTTGTTGTTGTAAAACTGTCAGAAAACAGAGTTGTCCATGCAAACTACATAAATTCAGTGTTGCCCTTGAAAATTTCTTATATAAATTCTTTTTCTATACATTTTGTGGTTTTGGTGTTTAAGAAAAATGTTCTTTTATCAGTTTTTTTCTTATAAGAGTTTTTCTTATATGTTTTTTCGTTAGAAAAAACACTAAAAAGATATGGTGTTTTTGCAAATGTTTCTTATAAGCGTTTTGTTCTTATATGAGATGTTCTTATATCCGATAAATACTGTAGTTGGCTTTTTTATTCATTCAGTGATGTATGACTACAGTTACTGGTGTTAACTTAACAACTAGAAATCGATTGCGGTTTATTTTGACCACAAAATGTTAAAATATTGTAGTGTAGTTCCAGGCAAATGTTCGATAGCTTAGTCTAGTCATCAGCCAGTTAATGTGATTTGGCTGTGGATCGACTACTTAAATCCTAATTATTAGTGGTGAGTTTCGTTTGACATTCTTTTTGGCAAAGATGCCACTTAATACTTATTTTAAAATTATGTTGAATGTGTCACGTTATAATCACTAAATCGTTAGCGCAAACACTAAATGTGGATGTTTGGTTTAACAATTGCATCATCGTTAAATTCGTTAATGAATTGCTCTTCAGGAGTGAGAAAGAGTTTTTATGGTGAAATTGTAGTGATCAACATTTTTAAGGCAGATAAGAAAAGTTGAAGACTTATTGGCCTGGCAGGAAAGCGAAACATTGGAGCACTATTTAAGCCAGTGCCCCGCCTTCTCACAAATACGATCTCGACATTTTGGAAGAGACACCTTACCAGACATGGCCGAATTACGGGGCGTATGCTGGAGCAAACTAAAGAACTTTGTGAATGACACGGAGCTCCTATAGACCTATGAGTCAAACTGGTTCACGGTTAAACCCACAGAGCGCACAACAAGCCTATATTGGCTTAGGTGTATGTCGTAAGACATGGGCAGACGAGCCCCTCCATTCAACCTAACCTAACCTATTGGCCTGGCAACATACGAGTACCATGGCTGTTTCATGTCCATCACGGCGCTCAGCAGCAAAAATGTTGTTTTTACTTGCAACAAACACATGGAAAAAAATTTCAAACAAATTTGTTTGTGTATGCTGTCGTAAAAAGCCGAAGTTAGTGCCTATATTGTTTTACAATATTTTTAAGGCCCCAAGCTGTTGAAAACTCCATGGCCAAGGGGAATGAATTTCATTTTTAGCTAAAGGATTGTTAATAAAAATTAACTTTTTTAATAAAAGGGCTTTGATACCTTTTTGGAACGAAGTTCCTTAACGCGGCTTGCTGGTAGTGGAAATTAGTAGAAATCGTCACGAAAGCGTGTGAGCTGTTTATATGTATTGGTGTACTGTCGAAAAGCAATTGTGTATGATTGGCAGTGTCTCCACTGACAGCAGCGGACACACACAAATAAATATTAATTAGTTTGAAAACGTTCCAAAAATTTAAGGAATCATAAAATTTAAAAATTTTAAAAACAACACAAAATAAAACATACAGATTTCACCTTGTATTACATTCAAAGATGAAAAAAAACGTAAGGAACTTCGTTCGTAACGGGGGTCCCCCGACCGCATTTCTTTTATTTTATATTAGTATTTTCTTGAGCTAAAATATTCGTAATAAACTGAAAATTATATATAACAGAAAGAGCAACAAGTGCGAATAGTTGTCCAAATATTCATAACTTCGTTTACTTTTTCTTTAAGAGCTTTCTTCGATTTCCATACCGACCTTTATTAGAAAACTGCTCTTACCTGTTGTTGAAGAGGCTACTTTAAGGCGTCTATTTGCCAGAAGTGGATTCACTTTGCGCGGTGCTAATGGCGCTGGTGCAACCTTTGGTTTGATATCAGTCTTTTGTAAGCCACCCAAGCGTGGGCGATTCTTTAAACGGTTTAAGCCACCAACATTAGCCGATGCTGGTTCTTCGGCTGGTTTTTCAGCGGCAGCCTCTTCGCCATCACCCTTAACATCATTGTGATGTGAACTATCAGCAGCTGAGTCTTCATTTTCGACAGCTGCAGCTGGTGTTTCTGTTGTGGCACGACCCAGCTTGGCACGTCCTGGCAAACGGCCAGCTCCCGCAGCACGATTAATATTAAAGCGAGAAGGTCTAACGGGACCACTGTGACTGGGTGCTGGTGTAATGGGTTTGTCGTCGACACTGTTGTCACTGTCATTGACTGCTTCTTCTTCGTTAGCTGGAGCTTTGGCGGTAGTGGTGCGGCTGCGACCTCTCAAGTTGAGAGTGGGACGGGCTCTCAGAGAACGTGCTGTAGTGCTGGACACTCCTTCGTCATGATCGTCACTGGATTCGTGGGCAGAAGCTTCTGTGGTTGTGGTACTGCCGCGTAAGTTGAATCGATTGCGAGCTACAGAAAATGAAGGGTTTTTAAATCGAATTATTTATTCATACTTAATGTTTTTCATTTATAAGTCATAGCAAAAAAATTTTGTTAAATTCAAAATCAATTTTAAGTAAATTTGCAATACTTCATTTTATTTTATTTCTGGGATTAAGGCACGCTTTTGAGCAGACAAAATTTTAGCTCTTTCAGCATGTTTCCACGACATGCGCTTCGCTCTCTGTTTGTACTTAACACTCTAATCAGGAGCGAAGCAACGTTGTTCTTTATAAAAATTTTTGAGAGCGAGTGCAGTACATAGCTTCATATTGAAGCTGCAAGTGAAGCACGAAAAATTCCTGTCCTCTCTATAACGCAAGTTTACCTGCACTATGTGCCAAAATCATATATTGTAAGCAGAAATGACACAAAACAAAGAAAACATAATTGTTGCATAAAAATAAAAGTTTAAGTTCTGGGTTGTATTTAATACCCCGCAATGCCAACTCCGAAGACAATTCTGTATGAATATGGGTTTTCACTTACTGCTCTGGTTCATATAGAGCGCAGTTCTGAATACTCCCGGGGAAAACACTATTCTTGAGAAGAAGAGAAAACGCTATTCTTGAGAACAAAAGTTATTTGCTTCAGAAAATTAGTAGAAAATTTATGTTGGCTTATTAAAAAGAAACCGAATCAAGTCAAAGCACATGGATGAGTCGTCTAAGCAGTGTGATTCATAAATATGATTGAGAGAGCGAACCGGGTGATTCAACTCGTAATGGAAACATACTATAAGGTGATTTGGAGTTTGAGTTACGTTGCACCGAAATCCTTACGGTGGACAATCAGGGGCATATAGTTGGCAATCTATTGTTCACCAGCTTGTAGAAACTCTAAAAGATTCTGATAAGACACCTGCCATGGATCACTGCCCCCAAATATTGGTGAAATTTGGGTTCCGGGATATATCTTAGAATATTTGTAATTTTTTTTTGGCAACCATTCCTGATGAAAAATAAATTTCTAAGCTTCTGCCTATTTGGCAATAATAATTAAGGAAAAGACGAAAACAGAAACCATTTTTCTAATCACTACTTTGGATATTCACCATTCAAGCATTATTCACTTTGAATACATATCAAGTTGCATCACTAGAGCTTTCGATTATTGCTATGGAATATGGAATTGGAGTTCTGGAAAGTGGCATTCTTATCAGTCATAACTTGAAAACTTTAAAATCATGGAGTCTTATTTTTATACGAAAACCTAAATCGCTGTAGCGAACTCATGATTTTAAAACTAAAATCTTACGTCTGTTGCGTGAAAATCCCGAACTGACTGGTTTGACTTCTTTAACGGCAATTTCTTCCTCCTGTTGAGGTTCTTCAGCGCTCGGAGCAGCCGTAGTGCGGGCACCAGGGCGAGCACGGCCACCAATAGAAGGACGTGAGAAACGATCTGAAATGAATTTAAAACTTATAACTTAGCGATAATATAGAATCATAAAATTGTCTTTACTTTTGCCAGATTTGGGAGCTTCTGCGGCAGGGGCTTCAGTGGTAGTAGTAGTAGCGGCTGAGTTGCCAGACTTGAGTTTAAAACGATTACGTCCTGTAGTACTGCCAGCACCACGTCTGCCGCCATACAGTGAAGGAGCTGGAGTGGTGGTAGTTGTGGTCGTGGTAGTTGTAGTGGTGGTGGGTTCTGGTGTAGTTGTTGTGGTTGTGGAGGTAGTAGTACTACTCAGTTCCTCGTCGATAATAGTGGTAAGAAGACCATCACCATCGGTGGTATCGGGCAAAATTGTGGTAACATCCGAACTGGAATCAGTGGTCAAATCCATGTTATTATTTTCGTTTGTCAGGAGAGCGTACAAATCTAAGGCCGCTTTTTCCATGGCGGGTGTAGTTTGTGCAACATCTTCATCGGGATCTACATTGGAGTCCACCAGCGATTCTTTTGCTTTGGCAACTTCAGCTTCTTCAGCAGTTTTGGCTGCCGCAGCTGCTAAAGCAGCTGTCTCCTGTTCAATGGTTATCGCTGACTTAGTATCGTCGGAATTACGTGAACTCTTGGCCTGTTTTTCATCAGTGTTAAATGTTTCGCTGTCCACTAATTCTAAGCTGGGGCGTTTTACGCTGATTTTCTTTTTCTCTGCAGCAGAATCCACCGAATCCAGGGCTGGAGTAGGTGGCACATCCACCGCCTTACCGCGGCTGGGGAAACGAGTATTGTGTGGCAAACGTTCTGTTTCAATGCTCTCATCCACATTTGTGGAACGACCCTTGGCTTTACCACTAACCAAACTATTGTCGGCTGGTGAAGCAGCTGTACTGCGCTCAATATTTGTATAACGAGACTTGCCTCTGGTCTCCGCCTCCTGGCCATCTTCTGCTACTGCTGCCTTAGGTTTAGCATCATCCTCTTCATCTTCATAGTAGTAAACATATTCGTATTCGTAGTCCTGACCATTGGGACCCTTTTTAATTTCAATGCGTGATTTCTTATTATTCTCAGTGCCAGCTGTATCCAAAGCAATGGCCTGGTCCACGAAACCGACATTGATTTCATCATCTTTGTCCAGTTCACTTTTCTTGGTGGGAGCAGCAGTTGTTAGCACATTTAAAGCTGATTCTGTGGATGTTTCTTTCTCTTCTTTTTTGGCTTTCTTTGCCTTTGCAATTTTCTCCTCCTCTACTTTGACGGCGGCATCAACTTCCGCTTTTATGATTTCCAATTCGGCTTTTTCAATGGCACGTTTTGCTTCTATGCTTTTCATAACATCTTCATTGATGAGTGCGCTCAAAACTGGATTGAGTTCTGGTTTCTCTTTGGTGGGCAACAGATTCATATTATCCACATCGTAGTGATGTATTGTATGTGACGTTTGGAAATTTTCCTCGCCTAATGATTCTGGAATTTTGTGAGATGTTTCGAAGGACACTGAAGATAGAACTCGAACTTGGGTGTTTGGTGTCGTACTAGACTCAATTGAGTTATCGGCAAATGCCTGACTTGCCGCAAGGCAACAAAGAAATCTGAAAGAGAAAGAGAAAATAGTATTTGTTAAAGTAACATATTAAGCGGTATATGACTGAAAAATGTGGAGTATTAGAATCTTCTAGTTAACTTTCTGCAGTGCTTTAAATTGAAGATGATTAAAGGTTTAAAATTAATTTCACGAAGTTTACTAACAACATTTTGGTATGGATAGTTCTTGTCATATATAGAGGTGGTCCAACCTTAATATATGATATTAATTATGACCAACCTAATTTGATAGTTCTTCAGATCGGTATTTGACAAATTTAGCCAAAGAGACCATTGAAGTCTTTTACAAAAATTGGCATTCAAATCAAAATGCATTTCGTACACTTTCTCACTTTTTCGTACACTTTTTGATCAGCACACTTGCACCTCAGTGGACTCGGTCACAAGCGGAATTGCTACATTTGGAAAAACGAGAATCCTCGAGTGCTTACTCGAAAAAGTGAATGTTTGACATAGTTTATAGGCTGGCAGCGTCACCAGCTCCAGCTTCTTTAAGAATGTAGAATATGCAGCCTGGCGATATGTGATTCTAGCGGGATGGTGCCACTTGACAAACGAAACACTGGCTCCTTGCGCAAAGAATTCAAGGGCTGTGTTATCGCGTGTCGAGGTAATGCTTATTGGCCCCCAATGTTCATGCAATTTTATACAATTGACTTTCTTGCTTTGATTATAATCAAAAGAAAAAGTATATAATAATAAGCCCAGGACAACAGATGTGCTAAACAATTTGACACATTAACGACACTGAACTCATAATCAAGGTTCAACTTCTTCAGGGTTATTGAAAATATATACCAACATATAGGGATATGCCACCGAAGTAGTGGTGAATATTTAAAAAATATATTGTTCTGCGCAGAATTATCGCCGATCCTTTCGTGATAATAAGATATATATAAAAGTAACTCTTAAAAATTTTGATATTGGGCGTTTTTTGGGAAATTATATAAAAAATTACAAACAAACTCATCATTATCTATCTGTGTTGTTTTTCTAGTGAAAGCTCTACTCTCCAAATACAATTTTTTCATTTTCTCCACCAATCATAATTCCTGTAGCTTGGGATTACATCGCTAAGTCTGGCAACTCTGGTAACATGTTTCCCTTATGACTAAAACATTAATTTACCAAACCTTCTGTAATTTCTGTAATTTAATTTCATTTTTAGCTTGATTGTGGTAAATTGGTGAAACATTTATGATTGATTGCTTTTAGCACTGTTTGATGATTGAAGTTTAAATGCCAAATTTTCGTCGTTTAAATGTGATTTAAACATTCACTGCCTTAATAATTTACCAGCTTAAGCGTAAATTAAACCGCACTAGAAGTTACTTGCACTGGTTTTTGGATCATTCGCACAGTTTGTTTGCCGAGCAAGGGCAACGCACAAGTTAAGAAGCAAATATAAAAAGCTTGCATACTTTCAGGCGCAGGGTTTTTCAAAAAAATATCCAAGCCTTCATTGATGGAAGCCCAAAGGATATTTAAAAATATTAAATAGAAAATATTGCAACGAATATTTAATTTGCTTCTGCAAATCTATATGTGGACTTATTTTATTAAATTTCAATTATTCCAACGTTTTCTTTCATAGTTACAAAAATAAATTACTTTTATCAGGCCTAAGTACCTTCGATATTATTTTTCTGTGGCTTATGTTAATTTTAGACAAGACAAAGATATTATTAAATACCTTTAGCTGGGGGACAACTAGCTAAATGTATCCAAGCGTAACTAGTTCGAAACTGCTGGTTGTCCCCCAGCTGAAAATCTTTAATTTTTTTTTTTTTTTTTTGGTTTGTTTAATTAATATCAATAACAAGAATAAGAAAATAATGATGACAATTAAACAATTATTTATTTATTTTCAATATTTCGCCAACAATTTGTTGACATCTTCGGGAAAATAATTATAAAATTCAAAAAATTAATTATTTTCCTGAAGATGCCAACAAATTGTTGGCGATATATTGAAAATAAATAAATAATTGTTTAATATTATTTTTTATAAAAAACCAAAGATCAATAATAGCTTGAATAATTAATATAACAATATAAAGATCAAATAATATAAAGATAAAATAATGATGACAACTTATCTAAAGAAATAAGTTTCATGCCAATCACTCGTATTGCTCGCCATTAATTTCTGATATTAAGACAATTTCATAAAATTAGTTGTAGTTAAAGATTTGAAGTTCATGCTAATACAGATTGAAGTGAAGATGTAATAAGCTTTAGCACAAAAATTCCGCAAACAAATTTCAAAAATATATTTAATTTCATTTTCTGAAATATCAGTATGCATTCTGAAGTGCCGCCGTTTGTATTGTATAGACCTTGGTGTTAAATTAAATGTCAAATATAGCAAAATGTACATATTCATACAATATGGAATTATCTATATCTCTGTATATACGCAGGTATGTGTATTTAACTTACAAACAGATTTTGTGTGCTGAATTTTTATTAGTTTTTAATCCAAAGTTAATTATTTTTCAGTTTGTGATTTTTTTTCTTTTTGCTAAAATAAACGACTTGTATTGAATTTATAATGCAACATCTTAAAAAAAAACTCCTCCGCATTGCGAAGCCATGACTGTTTATAACCATTTTAAAATAGTTATTTCGAGTTAAAGGTAGACTACTTCATCAACAGCATTTTTTTTCGAAGACAAAAAAAAAATCATTTTAATTACCTTTTATAGAGTATGAGCAACAAATGCGATTTTTGTAAGGAGCTTAATGTCTTTTATAATTAAAGCAATGTAATTAATTCTTTTTCAAATTTGTTGTTTTTCTTTCAAACAATTCATTTCAACGCTCACGCGCCCACTTTTTGTTTGTTTTGTTTAGTGCTGCAATATCATAGTTGCGCAGTTCTGCGGTCTTTGAAATGTTACTTGCTACTCTTTTGTTTCTGCTTGTTTTTCTATTTGCTTTGTCTTTTCCTTAAAGAGTATTGTAGTGATTCATAATTGTTGTATATTAACCCTAAAATGGTTTTGAATTAAAAAAATCATTACCAGGGAAATCAGACATGCGTTCGCAAGAAATCATTTTATGCACATAAAAAATGTGGTAAAAAGTAAATAATTTAAACTTGAAGAAGCAAAACGATATGATCTACAAATGTGCAGTTATATTCTCACATATTAAAATTTAGCAATGTGATGCATCTTTTACATAATAAGTACCACTCCATTGTCAAAATGCACCCGTCAAAGTGAACAAGTTTGAGGTTGGGAAGCATTGTGATTAAAACACAATTTTATGTACCCCAGCCTGTAAGCCTTCAATTTTACTTTTCTTGTCTTCTGTAAGTTTATCACAAAAAGTCTTTCTCAATTTTGAGGAAGTGAAAAACGAACAAGAAAACACTTTAAAATTGTTAACAGTTGTCTTCGTGCAAGAAGAACAAGAATATTTTTCTCTCAAAAGTTGAACTTTTAGTATGGGAACAGTTTTATTGTGAATTGTAATTCTGCGAGCTGCCGATGTTGGGCAATGGGAACAAATTTTATATTTTGAAAAAAAAAGGAGCTTTGAAAGCTGTTTAACACAAGCTCATATATGGATGTATGCGTGCTTGGACGTAACTTTGGTGAGAGCAATGTCTGGTTACTAGACATTGCTCTCAACAATACGCATATTCAGTTATTGATATACTAGACTCTAGTATATCAATAACTGAAAATGCGTATACATTAACATGAATACAACAGCATACAATAATGAAAAGAAAAACCAAGAAAAGTAAACATTAAAACATAAAACTTCCCAAGAGAATATTTGAAGGTTATGTTTGCTCATTTAGAAATGCATAATTTTGAGCAAATTTTTATTTGCTCTTGTCGAGTTTTTGTAAAACCAAATAACTGCTCGCTATGAGTTTTGCATTTGCTCGTTGAGCCAGCATAACCTCAAAATATGCTTTTGTAAAATTTAATGGTTTTTACATGGTTTCTTGACACTCTTTATTCGCTCTTATTAATTTGTAAATGTTACTTAAACGTACTTTTTCTAAACCGATTCCATACAAGTGTTTTTTTTTTTTTATAAAATAAGCATAATTTTTATTTTAAATTACTCATCATGGGGTTAAATCAGAGATAATAAACAAATATGAAATACATTATAATATAAAAGCAACTCTGTTACTCATAAAATGGGTTGCACTTTAATCGATTTATAACGGTTTCGTATACAAAAACGTTACTCCTTTGTTACAACAGTTGTTTTTGTAATACTGGCCCCCATTGCCACTTACAGACGACGATGACTCTTAAACGCTTGGGTTTGGTTTCTTGTTTTAGCAGTTGTTGTACTTGATTGACTCGAATAAAAGTGTAAAAATTTCCTAATAGAAAAAGTGGTTTTAAAAATATAAATGCTAATCGATCATAACGGTAATTTTTAATTAACAACTGAATGCTTTTTGTGGCAGTAAATTTTTTTCTGTTTTTCATTGTTTAGTTTTTTATTAAAATAATGTAGTTAAAAAATAATTTAAAATATTTTTGTTAAATGTATTAATTAAACCTAAAATTATTATTCGACAGTGTTGAATTAGCGTTACTCTGTCAGTGAGTTTGGATTCTTTAATTTATTTGTATTTTCATGACTTTCGGACAAACGCACAGTGGGGTATTATAAAAAAAAAATTTTTTTTAATAAATCTCCTGTTCTTGTAATAAAATTTTATATATTCCATAAAGCTGTCAGAAAATTAACATTTTTGGTTTAGTTCCATATCTATCTATCCTTGCAGCGTCAAAACTACTTAATAGGATCAATTAGATTTTCCTTTTTAAACGTTCTTAGACTAAGAGTTATCCTCTTTGTAACTTTGCTCTAATTTATGTTAGAAATTTGTTGTCTTACGGCCGCTTTCATGCTGGCAAACATTTTAATTGCTTTGCACAGTTAGCTTCAAAATAGATAAAAATTTGAAAGCTGTTTTTATGTTCAAAGAGTAGCTACTAAGAGTGCTAACAACTGAAAATGTTTGAGATTCTGAAACCGGCCACTAACGGCTTTCTAATTAAGTACTCTAACAACGAAATTAATTTACTAAAATTCTTTAAATTATCTGCTTTAATGAATGGCTTTAATTGATAGAAAAAACCGTTTACCTTCACCAAAATTCCAGCCAATAAACTGCATACAAAGAAGCCGATTTAAATAATTGACAACTATGCTGATGATGAAAAATATTAAAATTAAAAAGAAGAAGAAAAAAAAAGTCATATTCAATTCTTATTACTGGACTTTGTTTTCATTTAAATGCCAAAGTTATTTTGGAGAAGAAGAAGAAAACACACACACACACACGCCATTAATAAAATACGAAAAAAGATAAAAAGAAATATTAAAAAATGCTGGCTTGTCTTCATCAAACACTCTTATAAATAAAAGCGGCTCCCTCGATGATTTAACACTAATGGACGGGCTAAATTAATGTTTCAACAATAAAATAAATTTCAAGGCTAACGGCCGACATACACGCATTCACTCATACATATGTATGTACATACATCAATACTTGTCTACATGCATAAATAAATAAATTTACGGAGAAAGAAATGTATTGAGCTGTATGTAAGTATGTATTATTTTCCAAAGACAAGTAACGTTTTCCCTGCAAAAAGTGCAGATTGACATCTCTCAAAGCTGAACAACAGCAACAATAACAACATGAATGCAAAAGAGACCGGAATTTTTTTTATACATTTATTTATATTATTACAAAAGTTAAAAACTTTTGTTGCACTAGACTCTGGCTTGCTTGATTTGCTCGCTGTTTTGTCTGCCAACAAGTAACTTGTTGCTGCGAGCTGAGTTGTTGCTGTTGTTTGGTCACTCAGTCGGTCGTTTGGTTGGTTGCTCAAACCACTTACCAGGTTGCTGTTTCGTACGCTTAAGTTTTCTGGTTTACCTTCTAACTGAAAGGGGAGTTAATAATTTTTTTTTTATTTTAATATCAAACTGCAGACATTCAGACAAACAAAACATATTAACGGAGTAAATTATTTTTTATTTATCTCTTTATATTTGTAGTTGTTTTTTTTTTGTTTCTTTCAAAGGAGACCATATAGTAACTAAACCGGTTGAGTATTGATACTTTGTTTTTGCACCGTGAATACCAGTACTGTAGTTGGGAGCATATTTTTCCAATTTTTTCTTTTGTAGAGATTTGAAGGTGTTGTTTTAAAACAACTTCATACTTGGCAAAACATACAAACAACGGTAGTAGCTGACTGCAGCAAGAGCATACTGTTTTACGTTTTAAAGGCAAAAACCCTTTCGCCAAATTAGTTGCATGTACGTATCGGATTTACGCAAGCATATCAAATTGCCAACTGCTGGTGACGCAAACTGGTTGATATTTGAAAATGCAACATAACTTGACTTTGCAAGAACAGAAAAATCAAAACCAGACTTTGATAATCTTCTCGGTTTTCAAATGTGTGTCATATGTCATCATACCAATACCAGAGAACTGCAACGGGTCACAATGGCTCATTCGACAGCGATCGCTCATAATAATTTTTATAATTTTGTTCGCTGTCACTTTATCGATTGCCTACTCCACCCACCCTAATATATATATATATATATATATATATATATATATATATAATTTCTACATACATTCGTTCTTAGCTTCCTTATTCTATTTGCTTCGACCTTTTTCCTTTTTAATTATACGATTTTTCAGATTTGGAGCTTGAGGTCCTTGTTTATTATTTTTATTTTGATTTTTAATGTGTCAAAGCTATAAAGATTAAAGAACTTGATGTTTTAGCATAAATGAGATTTTCTAAATGATACCATCAAGGGCGATGAAAGCAATATTATGCCTAGAGACAATCGAAAAATTTGTACTAAATATGAAGCGGCTCTCACAGTGAAACGATCCAAGATGATGGGTGAGTGGATCGATCAGGGACACGAAATGCATCATTAACAAATCTTTAGAGCCATATGCAAGTCTACTGCGGGAAAATGTGAAGTCAGATCGCATACCGGGGACTAGACTAATGGACAATTGCGAAACACTGATTCCTGACTTCCGTTCCTGACAGACCAACCCTTTGCACCAGATCCCCATGGGACTTCATTGCAATACAGATGGCTCAAGGGTGAGGGTAAAGGTAGGACTTGCTGTTTATATAGAAAATACAAGAGAACTGTTATTTCATCTACCGGGCTATTGCAGAGTTTTGTAGGCGCTTGTTCGGCCAATTACGGAGTGTATTAGGGAGCTCAATGAAAAGGCCAGGACCTGTGAATATATTCACGAATAAACAAGTGGCCATTAGAGCGACCTAAGTTGAGGAGAGTATTAAATCACAAACAGTTTGGGATTGCAAAACTGGTATGAACAGTTACTTTATTCATGGTGAACTGCGTATCATATGGGTGCCAGGGCATGTGGGAACAACCGGAAATGAGAGAATAAACTCACTTGCTTCAAGAGCAAGAGAGTTAAGTGACGCAAGCTTGATATACAGGAAATCTGAGCTAAAGAGTTGGGCACATAGAGTTCACTTGACTCTTTCGAATAACAAAACCAGGGGAATGAATGCAAGGATTCTACGGGGGATCCCGACGAGAAAAACTGGGGAGACTGCCAAAACTTAGTAAGACCAAATTAGTAGAATAGTGGGAGCTATGACTACTGGCACATCTTAGCCGCATAGGAATAGCGGGAGGAGATACTTATGAGAATACACCACTTTATTACAAATGCGGTACTGATATCTTGGGAGCGACACCTTGATATCGATGCAATTATTTCGCACGTCTCAACTCTTGTGCGACAAAAAAACCCCATTCGGTTTGAAATTTCGTGGTGGGAATTACGGGACATATGCTGTAGGAAATTAAGAAACTTTGTGAATGAGTTCCTCCCGACCCATGATTCAAACTGTTTATGGTTAAATCCAGCGAGCGCACAATAAGCCCATACTGACTTAAGTGCATGTTGCAAGACATGTGCGAATATACCCCTCCAGTGAACCTAACTTAACCTACCTAGCTTGTTGTTGCTTGTGCTGTGACGACATCCGCCCAGCTATGATGGGCACGGTAGCTGCCCATCGCAGTCATGAGGTTCGCAGTTTACATGGAATGCCTCATACATCATCTTTCAACTACATAACAGTTTTATTTTTATTTTTATTACAAGTTTTTTCTTCATCCAATACAACAGAACACAAACAAGCTTTCTTGTTTTTAAGCTGAAAAGATCACAAGTTCCATAACCAAACTGCTCAGTCTTGAAAGTAATTTCATATTAAGTGAAAAAAGAAAAACAACAGCAACAAAATTCAGTTAATTTAACACAATCATGTGCATGATTAATTTTTAAGCATGAGTAGAAAAGCACAGACAACTAGACTTGGAACAGAGCACAGCAGCAAACTAAAGAGATGGATGAACAGCAACTAAAAGTAACCTAAAAATCGCATGTGCAACATTGAATGCAAAATTTTACTTTTGTTTCTATGTTATTTAAAAAAAAACAGAGAAAACATACCCAAGTCGTCTTATTAAAAATCTTAAGATTTAGACTTCAGCATCTGCTTTTTTGCACTGTGGATTTCGGTTTCGTTGAACACGTAATGAAATGCAAATTATTAAAGCATGCAATCACTAAGACTGTGTGTGTGTGTGTGTGTGTGTGCATGAAGAGAAGTGTTTTTCTGTGTGTGTATATTAGTGCAATCACTTACTGATGATGGCAAACTGCAGTATCCCAATGGCCTGCAACTGCTTGCTATCACACAATTTTATTTTTAAATGCCAAATATTCAGACACAAAGAAATGCAACACTGGATAAGAGTAAAAAAAATTTTTGCAAGAATTACAAGAGACGCCAAAAACAACACATCGATTGAAAATAATCGTTTATTTCAAGGGCATTGTTGTATAATTAATCCTGTTGCAAATGCAACAACTGGAGGTCAGCTGCATTGTAAATTAAGCAAAAAAAAAAAATACGCAGAAAACTGGTATTCGCACTTACATTTGCCACCAAACTACTTGCAGTTTCATTTCGATCTGTATCGCTTATTTTTATTTATTTTTTATTTCTGTCTTCTTTGTGTGTTACGCAACGTCGATGAAATGGAAATTGAAACCGCGTACCGACAAAAAAAAGCAAAAAACAAAAAACAAGTTCTCCTCAGCCTTAAATTACCAGCAAAAAAAAATTATTTTAATTTAAATATTTCCATATTCAACATTTCAGCGACGACGCTTGGATTTAAGCAAATTCTGGCTTTTTGCTTAAAGATTTTGATTTGGTTTTTATAACCAGATTTTAAGGTTTGGCTTGAAAGACTTGTAGATAGATGCCTTGCCTGGATACACAACCTACGACATTCTCTTATTTATTTTTAAGCATTTTGATTGTGATGTTAATTGGCAAAAAACAAAAAAAAGTATATAGAAATTATCAAGTAAATTTTAAATCAAATTATTAAAAATTCCATTTTTTTTTATTTTCGTTATTTCAAAATTAAAAACAGAAAAAAATTTATATTTGCGTCACCGTGCGTGACATAGAGTAGAATAGATTTATGGCCTTTTATTTTTTTTTTTTTTTTTTATAGAAAAGATCAGGGGCATCTATACCAAAAAAGTAAAAGTGCTATATTTAGCTGTGACGAATCTGTAGCCTTCACAATCAACACTTCCGATCCGATGCCCAATGCAATGTGTATAAATCGTTAGTAGAGGTTTTTATATTTTGTGTAATAATTTTTAATAATTGCAACTACTTCCCGGTACCAAAACTCAGTTAACTCATTTTCAATTGGCTCTTAAAGCAAATAAATAATTAAGTTCATATTTGAAAACTCATTTAAGCTCACCAACAGCTCCAACTCATTGAGAAATCAGTTTTCATTTCAGGTCTAAAAATCAACCATATTAGTGTTCTCTGACTTTTTCAGCCGTCTATATGCCACCAACATTTCGTTGATGCTAATCAACTCATCACTGGACTTAAAAAATCTCAAAAAAATTTTTGAATCCCAATTACTTGTTCCAAAATTCTTATGAACAAAATGAGAATCATGAGAAGCTTAGAATAAGTAGTTGGGGTCTTAAACTTTGCTTTAGGATTTTTCGGGTCTACTGATGAGTTAATTAGCATCAGCAAAATGTCGGTAGCACATAGACGGCTGAAGAGGAGAGAAAACATCAATACGGTCTATTTTTAGACCTAAAAAAATACATTTCAATTGGCTCTTAAAGCAAATAAATAATTAAGTAACAATTAAATAAAATTTACTTTTAAAATCAGTTTTCGCTATATCTTAGCTATATATATGTATGAACCGTTGGGGTATGTTCTTATTGTTCGCCTTTGAGTAACTATATTTTATTGGGGTTTACAGTTTTCGCTACCAACACTTGTTCAGGTTCACTTAAATGCCTAACTTCTTGAGATATTGGGTTTCGCTATATTTTGGCGGTGTACGGACTGATGTCGGAATCTTTCGACGTTTGCTTTCAATAACGGAAACAAAAATTTCCCAGGCAGATTGTGCTCAGAATAGGAGAATTGTAAATAAGGGAGACATTTCCAAAAGCTTGTCACTTAGAGTCGAGCTGTATGTCTGGAAATAAGTTATAACAATCTCACTACTATAAGTCTTTGTGCCATTTTCACAGCATGTCAGTTAAAGTTAAAGTTGACGTTGACTAAAGCTACTTTTAGCGTTGGTGAGCAATAAACAGTTCACTCGGAACTTTATAATTGGCAAGTGTCCCCATTTGCCAATTATAAAAATTATTTATAGAGTTACAGCTAACTTTTAACAAAAAGTGAGCGTTAAATTATCCAAGAGGTAAATTAACGCTTGGTTTAGCTTTTGCATTTACCGCATTACCGGTTATGTCTTTGCTATATCAAAATGAAATAGTTAATTCATTCGGAAAATTTTCCTGAAAAAAAATAATTTTTCATGTATTTACTCTTTTTCTAGACTTGAACCCTTCTAAAGTATTGCCATTATTTAACACTAAAAAAACCAATTATTCTTAATAATTTCCATTATTACAACTTACTAGTTGTAATAATGGAAATTATTTACCTACCAGTTTATCGCTCACCTCTTTCGCTAACGTCAATCTTATTGACAAGTTGTAATAATGGCGCTGAAGTTTTTATGTTTTAGGAATTTCAAGTTAATAGAGCAAAAATATAACAAAATGCGGTAAATGCGACAACTAAACCTTCCAATAAGTTATAGGTTTTTTTTTATCTTCCAGATGGTTTCTTGCCCACTCTTATGTTAAAAGAGAGTTGTGATAAAAGAGAACTGACAGATAAAATCCTAGTTTTTGCTATTGGTAAGATGTGAAAATAGGCTTTAAATTATCCAAATAAATCAAGTTGAAATTAGTATTGTTTAATACTAAAATAACTACTTTTAACTTTACTAGACTTTCGTTAACATTTTCCATATGATTTTCAATGATTGTTAGAATCCTTAAGGTTCAAAAAATCAGTTCATTTCCATTTTTGAGTTTGGTTTAATTTACATCTAAACTGGTGAATCATTAAACCACATTTAAACGAAGAAAATTGAGCTCTTCAAAACCTCAACGCACAACATCAGCTGTTTGACATTTTTTGGAACGTTTCTAAATTTCTATTTCTGAAAACTCTCAATAACAAATCGTCACTGATTTGCTGCAGTCAAACTTAAACTGCAATTAAATTAAAGCAAAGTTTTGCCAAGCTAGAGTGTTAACTCTAACTGATTTTTTTTTGGGTGTAAATGTCATAATGTTACGCAATAATTTTGTAAAGTTTTTTATAGCTATTTTAAAGCAACATTCAGAAAATTTATTTTCTTCAATTACATATTCTTTAGTTGACATATTCATGGAAAAGTCCATACGTTTACCTGTCTTTTTTTTTTAGTGCTGAAGTATTTCTCAAGTTCTTTTTATGCATATGTACTACTACATTATGCTTTATTGAATAATTTATGCGAATTAATTTTTTCTCCACAAAAACTCGCTCAAACATGTCATGACTTGTTGCTGTTATTTAAATTAAAATTAAATTAATTTTATAATTATTTAATTGTCAGGTAGTTTTTTTTCTATCTATTAACATATTTATTTAAATACCAATTTGTTGTATTCAGATTGTAATTCTGTTTTTTTTTATCTGAAAGTTGTATTAAACTCTGCAAGAAACTACAAATGCGTAGGCATAAAAATACCCTCTATTTGAAATGCAGCTTGGGAAATGTTGCTCTAGAGCAAATCGATATTGGGCCGTAGTATAGGCCATACCGTAACAAACCTATTTGAAATATATTTTAGAATAACAAAGCAATCATTTCGGCATCTTTTTTGAATGAAGAAGAATGCAGCAACACTCAATAAAATTTCTAATTATAAATTTAACTTTATAGTCGAACTATATGATTTGCAATTGTTGACTATTTCATTGGGCTCAGTGTTTACTTCCTCCGAATTGAGAACGATTTTTTCGGATGACATTGTAGTGATCGCAATTTTTAGGGAGCACAAGAAAAGTAAAGTTAAAGACTTTACTGTCTTACGATGCTCATCAGCACGTATTTACATCTTTCAAATTTCGAATATGCCGATCCTAATTAAGCTGATTATCACAGCTTCTTTTTAAACACTAAAAACAAGTGACAAGAGGTGATTTGTAAGATTCATAATTAATTTTGTTGTCAAAATGAGCAAAACCTTTTCAGACTTAACCTCCATTTTATTTCTTCAAAACTGATAAACATTTTTTGCATGGAATCTCAAATTTCTGTGATCACCATTTTTAAAGCAGACAAGAAAATTATGGTTGAATTTCTTAACAATGATAATGGTTCCAATTGTTAATAATTTGATTAGGCTTTTTAGTTAAAATTTTATTTTCTCAAAATTGAGAAAGATTTTTTTCTGTGATGAATCTGGAGTGATCAACATTTTTAAAAAAGATAAGAAGAGTAAAGTTGAAGACTTTCTGGCTGGAGTACCTACCATGGCTGTTTCACAACCACCACGTCGCTCATCAGCATCCAAATTTGCTTCAAACCCAGGCCATCACTAATTGTATACTGGTTTTAAGCAGCAGCGCATAGCCCTCCACCCACCACCTGAGTTCTTCATTAATGACTGGCCATATTGAAACTTATTTTCACTGATATCAGTGGTTTCAAACTTTTCGCTGGGCCCAGCGATTTTTAAGCTTTAATCTTAACATTAACATTTAGCATTTTAACTTTAACTCCAGTTTCATCACAAAGAAATCATTCTCAATTTTGTGGAAGTAAAAAATGTTCTCCGTAGCAAAAAAATACATTGCGGAAAAAATTTCAAGACTTCTTAGCTGGGGTACAAGCAAGAGCATCAGCAACCAATTTGCTTGAAATGTACAAATGGGACAATTATGAAATCCTTAATTTTTAAGGAGTTTTAATAACGCTTTTAGGACCATTACCACAACTTGGAAGCAAAGTTGGCATGTTGGCAAAAGTTATCTTAGTGGCTGGTAAGAAGTTGTCATTAGTTAAACGTTTTTTTTTTTTCAATATGTGGCAATGAAACCTTCAACTGATACAACTTTAGAAGGCTTAAGTCTAGAAAAAAGTAGGCAGATTAGAAAATATATCATGCTAAACTGCTATTATCCCAGCTTTTAGCCGATGCAATTTGATAGAATGAAAATTATGGAAACGTGGCAGCTTTAAACGCTAAACCTTCCATTAAAAGTTACCAATAAGCTGAGCTTCCCTATAAATTACAGCTCACTTTTAGGTTAAAGCGGAGAAGTAGAAATAATAGAAATTGGTTTATGTGGCCGAGAAAGTCCTAAATTTAACTAAAGCCAAGTTATAACAATGACCCACAGCCACATATGAGCCATACGAACTCAATGAATATCGCGAATTTTTATAAAAAATTCCAACGCAAAGCCTTAGAAAAATATTTTGTTGTCTTTGTTCATATTAAGAATATTTGATGTTGTTTAACTTAAAGTCTCATTGGATTTGAAATTGAAATCATATTGTAAATTAAATAGTGCATTAAGTTTATAAACTTTAATTGCTGTTTTTACTCGTTAAACATTTGCAACGACTAAAGTTTTGGCGTAGAAGTATTTATTATGTCATTAAGATTTTGTAATCGCAACAAACTCAAGAGGCAGGCAACTTCGCAGTTGCAGTGTGTGATTGTGGAGTTTTAACTTGAAATTTAAAATGTCTGCTTCTGCTTCTGCTTCTTTTTAATTGCTCAATTCACATAATTTAATTAGTATCAAATAAAAGATTTAAGACAATAAACACTTGAATAATAAATATTATGCGTTTTTTGTGCAGTTGGTGGGGAAACTTCATAAAAGTTTTCTGTTTCTTTTGCTCGAAAGTTGCAGTGCTGCTCTGTGTTTGGCAAAGGAAAACAAATTACATCTCATTGGAAATTAGCGAATAAAAAAAAAAGAGGAAAAAATTGAAAAGAAAAAAATCGAAACAACATAAATTCAACACTTGAGTGCACCTGAACCATAAAAACACAAAAGATGTACGCTGAAGTTTTTTTTTCTTCTTTCTGTTGCACTATTATGAATTTATTTGCTCAAGTTTTTTATACAACTCTATAATTTTTTGGCTTCTTGTCGTTATTTTGTGCATTTCTTTTCTGCTTTTTTTTTCTTCTTTCTATTAATAATGAAAAATCATTGTTATGTATAAAATAAATTGTTGATGTAAAAAAAGTTGCAAAGAAAAACTGCAAAGAAAAGTATTTCCAAAGTGGAAACATTTTGTTATGTTTTGGCACTTCAACAGACACAGATTGTGTGTGTGTGTGTGTGTTCAGAAAATGAAAAAAAGGAGGGAAAATGAGTTTATAGATAAAAATAATTAATAGTTTATTGCATGTGGTAAATGTTTTCTTCGATAGATGAAATAAAACTATATAATTTTCAGCACCTGTTGGAAATATTTGTACAACTATTTGAAATGTTTCAAATAATTGAAAGTTTGATTCAACTCAATACAGTGTAAATTGTACAGAAAGTAAAAGTAAATTATGACATTTATTTTAACTTTATAGTCAAACTATATGATTTACAATTGCTAACAATTTTCTCGGGCTTGAGTTCGATTTTTATTTCCTCAAATTAAGACTCCAGGTCAGTCAGTTTATTCCACAAACAAACAGTACACCTGAAGGCCAAGTACTCCCTAAATCATCTTCTGTCATTCACTATTCAATAAACTAGAAATGAATAATTAATTCCTGGACTAGGTATACGTATTACATAGAAATATGTATCGATAAGATAGTGTGATGCAACCCACATGATTACATTGTCATGACATGGACATACATATGGGTACACTTTAACAAAAATATTCTTATATGCGAGCACTTCAACTTAGAAAAATAAGAATATTTTCAATGCACTTTGTTGTCAAAATATTAAAAATTTTTGCATTGCGAAATTTAAAAAAGCAAAATGCATTGTATATAAAGCTTCTCTAAAAGCTGTATTTTATTTTCACGCAATCAGTTTATGTTGCTCAAAATTAATAAAACTTAGTTACAACTCAATTTTGTTCAATATTTTCATTAAAAGTATTTTTATAGAACACCTACGGTGCTAATTAAATTAGTGGAGGAGGTGGTATTATATATTTGACTTCCAAATTGTGTTAAATAAAATTGTACCAATTTTTGCATAATTGGCTTTTAAGCAACTCAAATCATACGCAGAATAACAACAACGCTCACCAAAGTAAATCTTACGTGTCCATTAATATACACACGCACAAACACACAGCCACTAACGCCAGTATTTCGTAGTCATCTGCGTATGTACTTATCGCTACAATCAAGCATACGAGTTTGTGCCTAAACAAAAATAATGAATATATGCTGAAGTTTAATGCTCGAAATCTTTTTCTTTTCCATTCGTAAGCAAAGGATAAAAAAAATGTTTTTTTTAACGACAGATAAAAGAAAAAAACAAACGTAAGCTGAGCTTAAAACAAAAATTCCTTCTCTACTATCATATTGTGTTGAGGTCAATTGTAACAACTTTTACGCACCTGAACATGCGGAGCAAAACTATAATAAGAGAGTTTAAATTCTAACACCAAAAAGCCACATTTAGCAGCAATTTATTTTCTCTATATATCAGTAGTTTTAAGCCCGATTTTGTCCATTTTTAAAGCCGTGCAAGAAAGGATGGTTATAAATTGAATAATTGCAAATTAAGGCTAAATAACACACTAATGTTTTTAAAAACGACGTTTAAAGAAATTTAAAAACAGTGTTGCCATGGTGCTGGTAATGAGATTTCCTTTTATTATCTGAAGGCAAATGCCCAAGGATATTTAATCAGTTACCAGTAAGAAGTCCTTTGTAACTGTTGTATTGCTTTCAAATAATATTATTGGCTATTTTAAAATAAAAAATTTTGTTCGTTAAGAGTTTTTTTTAACACATATTTAAGAAAATTCTATGAAATACGAACTTAACATACATAAAGTATTTTATTTTACAGGTCTCTTAAAATACATTTAACTCATTTAAAAAAATTATTTTATGTATTTGGTTTTTTATACGACCCCTTTTTTATATTTTATATATTTATTTTCTTGATCGTTTTCATGAGAATATTTTAGTATTGAAAATAATATTGGAAAAAAACCAATCCAAAAATTTTTCAATATTATTGTCCTGAAGAGAGCGAAATATCGACAAAAATTCTCACATACCACAATAAAAAAGACCTTCAGCTCAAGAAAATAAATATATACAATTGCTTTATGTTTATTAAACATACATATCTACATATCCCATATCTATTGCCCAAATCTGTAAGAATTTGTCAGATAAGAGTTTAACAGACATGAAATAATTTTTATGAATAAGGCTGTAAAAAATAGGATTTTTTTGAATACGTGTTTGCAATACTCTTGATTACATGCTGTACGAGTGTTACCAGCTCGCTTCACTCAGAGTTCATACATTTTATCTTCTCGGTTTTTTTTTTTAAATTAGATGCAATAAATAAATTGAAAGAAAAAAAAAGATTTACACTTACATTTTTAAAATCATTTTAATTAAAATCCTGTGATGTTCTTGGCTATTTGTATGCTCTAGTTGTTTAGTTATGTTTAAATGTATTTTTTTTTCTCTGTTAAATTATAAAATTACTCTCACTTTAAAAACAATGACCAGTAATTAATGCTAAATGTTTTTCAAATTAAATATTTAACGGTCATTCGTTAGATTTTCTCACAATTAAAAAAAAAGAAAAGAAAATTTGTTTTGTGGTTTAATGATTTTTGTAGCTGTTGTTCAATTTTGCACTTAAAACGTTAAAAACGCGACGTCAAGGGTTGCGCTTGCTTGGCAAGTCACTTTCGATTTCTTTGCCAGCCGAACGAGAAATGGCAAAATGATGAGCTTTTTAAATATCGAAAACCGATTAAATTCAAACAGAAGAAACAAAAGGCAAATAGACAACTTGGTAAAGTACGAAAACGAAACGTAAGAAACAAAACTCTGCATCCGTTAACGACGAATAACCACCGCAAATACCACAAACCACAATCGACGAGATCACGACAAACACGCCGTTACACGTTACACTCACTAACACCACATTAAGTTAATCTTAAACACGCGCACACACACACACACACACACATGCTCGCAAGCAATCAATATCTCTTAATACCAAACACTGTTGCCACCAACTGAAAGACAGCAACTGAAAGCCAGCCAACACCAGTTTAGTTTTCAGCACTTAAAAATTTCAAAAGTAGGGATTTTTTGATTTTTTAAATTTAAAAATTTTTAAATTTCTTAAGGGTATTTTATATTTTTTAAGAGGAAAACGTTTAGTGCTGCTGTTGATTGGTGTTCAAATTCCAGCCTGGAACTGGTCGTTTGCAATATATGATTATGAAAGTTTTATTTTTTTTTCTCTGTTCAACTCCTCGTTTTTAAACTCTCATATAAAATTTGTGGTTTTAACGAATGGTCTCTTACCGATCGTACTGATCAAGCCACTTTTATTGTAGATTGACCAATAATTCGCTCACACTCAATGATCTTTTAGTGGAATGCAGATCAACTTGTACATTTTGTTTTTCTTCTTAAGTAATAATAACTTGTTAAATCACACAAAAATGTGTATTGCAGCAATTTAATTATTATTATTATTTCTTTTTGTAGAAAATTTAAATATTTATTTGTTTTTAAATCGCCTAAAATTTGTAGTTTCCAGTTTGCATTTAAAAATTTTTTGTGGAAACAAATTTTCGCTTCGTTTCTATTTTGCTTGTGTTGTTGCTAACGTTTCGATTGAATAATATTTTCGTTAACAATTAATTTGGTTACTGCGCACGCGCCCGTTTGTTTTCGTCTACAACACGTTTGGAGTACAAATTACAGGAAAATGTTTGTTGAATGTTAAAAGTGTCATGCTTTATGTTTGTGGTTTTGCTGCTTTTCAGACATACAGCCACACAAATCAACAAACGTTTGTTGCAATATACAAATGTGTGTAGTATAGTAATAAAACTCATAAGTAAATGTTACATGGCTGAGTGGCTTTTTCGAAGAAACAAAGAAACTGAGTTCCGAAACGGTTGACTGAAGGGCTTTGCTGTCGGTAGGAAATAATTTGTATGGTCTAAAAGTCAGGGGATTTCAAATCACATGTGGCTTCAAAAACGCTTGGTTTTCGGTGAGATTTTCTATTTTGTCAAAAGCGTAAGCAGATTTTAGGCAATCGAAAATATTTTAATCTATTAAGCATCTGTATGCTTTCGAAAACCGGATTTAGCTGACCATGAAAACTAAAATCTAAAATCAGAATACACATGATAAAACCAAATAACAATGTTTCCCACTTTTATATTTAAGATTCTTATTCAGGGTCTTAATATTGATGAAAGAAGGAAAAGTTAAATTTAAAATGGCAAACAGACTAAACTGCCATGCTTTTCGTAGTTTTAACTAGAGATGTGCGGTTGTCATTAAAATGTTGTGTCTCGCGTGATCGTGATTAAGTTAAAAAACAAATTTTTTACAATTTAATTCAGCCTAATGCCTACTACACATTTGATGTAACGGGTTATCCATTTTGAGGTTTCAAAAGTATACGTAAATAAATCATATATTAAGTATTTTTTTTGCATGATATTTTTTTTTTTTATTATAAAGTTTGAACGTTGAAATTATGTGTGAAACACTGCGTCATTTAAGAGACCACCACGCGAAGTGTTCCCAGCATTGATTCTTTTGAGGTAATTTTCTACGACTTTTTGACACATATTTTGGCGGTGCGAACGAACGACAACGTTCGCAGGTGAAAAATAGCCCCTTAGAGTGTTATCACTTCCGATGTTTTTCACGGATTGGTTGTGAGAAGTTTGTTGTTGTTTTTCGTGAGTGAAAATGGGTGATTAAAAAAGGTTATTGGGTGTTAGTGCGTGATTAAAAAAGTTTTTTTTTGCGTGAATGTGCGCGAGTGAGTCCCAAGAAGAATTCTTGTGCGTGTGTAAAATTATTTTGATCGTAGGCGTCGTGACGTGAACCAAAAAGCACTCACGCGCACATCTCTAGTCGAAACACCACTGTTTAAGCGCGTATGATACTTCATTTTTCTTTCATTAATTGGTATAAAATCGATAGAGAGAAACAGCAATTGCTAGAAAGAACCAAATATACAAAACGTAAACAAAACTGACATCTTTTTTCTGAAAAAAATGTTTCAAAAAAGAAGAGTTAAATCACAAAAATTGTCCATAAGCCGCTGACACAGCAACACTGAAGTTAGAAATGTCAATTTTAAGTTGAAAAATTTTACATTTTTTCTGACATAATCTCATTTTTTAACGATAACTTCAACGAAAATGTTGACAGTTTTGCATTTATCTTAATATAGCTGAACTCTTTGCACATACTAAATTCTACTATTACATTGTATTTGCACTGTTCTCCAAAATTTAAATAGTGCAAGAAAAATGTAGTATCATACGGGCATTAAACTACTATTCTGCCAAGGCTCACGTATGTAAGATCATTGAGAACCCCCATTGAGAACCTCTGGTTCGAGTAGCACAAATAAAAACTCATAAACGCTGTCGTCCGTGATGTATTCGCTTGCCAGCAATAAACAATTTTTCCAATTGGTTTTTCTTTACCGTTAGCACGCTTGTGCATATGTACCCATATAAATGCATGTAGTATTTGTTTATAAATTTGAACTTTTATTACGGCAAAATAATACTTAAATAATTTGTAAGAAAAAAAAAAAAACTCATTGCTGGTTATTTTGTACTCTTAATCATTACACTTCGAGTGTTTGGAGTTTATCTGAGCTTTTTTAGCTGATTTTCATGCTGAGTATTTTCGTAGCACACATCTACCATAGTGTGTGTGTGTGTGTCTGCCAATATCTTTCGCTTTTCAAAGAAAAAACAATTATTGAATTTTAAACCAATTCATACATTTACACAGCGAATGTTATTACATGAACCTGGTTGTAAATCTTAAATCATGTTTTTTGCGCTCCCCATTTCTATGTGGCATGAACAACGTATGCATGCGAGTGTGTTTGAGAATATGTGCGTATGTGTGTGTGTGTAATGTTGTGGTTTAAGATTTGTTAACATTTTATTTGGATCAGTTAACAGCATATTTTTGTTTTTTTCTTCTTCTAATATTTTATAATCCATTTATTTAGGTGTTTGTTATAATTTTTAGCAGGCAACAAATGAGTTTAAATTTGTTTAAGCGGTTTTAGCGATTAAACACAATATCAACAACAACAACAGGGCTGCGTGTGGCAAATAAAAAATAAATATTTTATTTACACTTGTTGGCAAAGAAAAAACAAAAACCTTAAAAAATATGTATTGTTTAAATTAGTATTTAATGTGATTTGATTATTATTATTATTATTTTTTTGGTTTTTTGTATATTAACTCAATATGTTTATGTTTATGGAATTTTTTGCATGTTGGCAGTGTCTGAGCAATTAAATTAATTAGCGGTGATTGTTAAAATAGGCATTTAGCTAATTATTAAATACTTTTTTTTTCTTTATTGGTAAAAAAGCGGAATAAAATTGAAAAAGAAGCGAAAAAATATATATTTATAAATAACATATAAAATTGAATGTCAAAATTTCTTTAATTAGAAAATTAATTATATACATACATACATATATTTTTAAATAACAACATTCGATTATACAATTTAGTGTACCAGTGACTGGCAAATCATTTGAAATGAAACTTTTAAAAAACAATGATAGGCAATATTGTTGATTAACTGTCAGTTGGTGGATACCAAGCTGTTGTAGCGCCCGGGCTACCGCACGTCCTCGGAAAATTTCAGATCTCCAGTTCTTACCGTTTGCGAGAATGGGGCCTGTGACGGACGCATGAACGGCAATGTCTCTGAAAAAGTTTTTTGTTCAAGGTTGCAAGCAAAAATCCCATTTATTTGGTTAGTGTCAAGGCGAATCCATTACAGGTGCCCGCATACTAATTCGCTTCAACATTTTTCCACGATTTTATCTTTTGAGTTGTCAAAGCTGATCGCAAACGACAACAAAATGTATGACGTCTCGAGAGAAAATGTTGAAGCGAATTGAATTGCCACCACTTGTACTTGATTCGCCTTGTTTAGTGTAAAATCTTCTTGTTTTGCAAAAATCTCAATTCGTCTTGACAGCTCGCTCACTCACTCTCACAGCCGAGGAGATGATATGTAAAAAATTTTTGACATAACAAGGTGAAAAAAGCGGGAAGCAAAAAATAATCATCTGAGCCGGCAATTTCACCTTGTCGACTCAGCCTGGATTTTGTTTTTGCTTTATGGGTACGGAATCCTAAAAATAATGAAATGTTTGTTTTAAATATATTAGTCAGCCCCCACGCAGATCTTCAAAAAATGTTTATAACATTTAAATGTTTATAACATTTACTGCGGCTAAAGCCACACTCATATATTTTGCCGTAAAGGTTAATGCAAATTTATTAGCATTTATTGCAATTTGTGTGGACGTCTGCCATGATAAATGTCAAAGATATTTTTTGCAGGTCTAGACGAGGTGTTGAACAGGTTCGTTATCACTTAACTGGCAGCAGGTCTTAGTGACACCATAAAACTGTCTCAATAGGCTCTAATATTTACATAAATATGTAATTTTTTTGATACAAATATTCCGCAACAGTTTTGGTCGATTTCAATCAAAAGTCATAATCTGAATCACTTCACTTGATATCGAATTTGTGATTTGTTTCGAAAATTTTGTACATTTTCAATATCTGTTTAATTTCCCAAAATATATTTTTACTGCTCATCAAACCTTGATCTAATTTCACGCTGAATACAAAATCATCAGTTTTTAATTTTGGGTTTTTTTTTTACTACTTTTCGTGTGTCTTTTCTCTAAAAAAAGGTATTAGTCACTGATTGAAACAAAATATATTTGTAATTAAAAAATAAACATGTTTCACACTAATACATGATGAGTCGAGATAAAGTGCTAAAATGATATTAACGAAAATAGTTAATATACATATTTATAAGCTCATACATATGTATGTATGTAGATGCCAAGCAAGTGGAAGATCTTCATGTGGGCCAAAGTAAATGGTTTCAGTAAAACTTCCAGTTTGGAAATGAAATAATTTAAAAATGATTTAATTTTTGAAATGATTTAATTTCATAAATAAAAGGAATTTCAATAAATATGTATGAAGAAATTTAATAGAAATATGTTTAATTAAAATATTATTTTAATACAAATGTATGACGAAATTTCACAAAAAATGTAAAGCGTTTACTACAAGTTTCATTTATTGTTTGTTTTGTGTGGATAAATTAAAAAATTTTTTCCAGTTCCATACTTGAACAAGCTGTAGGATTGGGGGCTGTTCACAAATTACGTAACGCAATTTTTGCAGATTTTTCGTTACACCTAGCCCCTCCGACCATAAAAAACATAACAACCACTAAATAATAAAAAATTTTATTACAAAAAAAAATAATGCAATTCATTTAATGTACTGTGTATGTATGTACATAGTATATACAAATATATAAAGAAACTTCTATTGATAGGGATTAAAAATTGGCACATTTCAATTATCGGTCCATGGTAAGATAAAATATTCATCCATTGATAAAACATGCAAAACACGAATGAAAATTTTTCATACAATAATTAATATTTTTTTGTTAGGTAACATGTTTAGGAAACCCCCCCCCCCCCCTTGTCACAAAACCTATAACAGGTATATATTTGGTCCTGAATTAATAATTTATTTTTATTTATATGGGGTATTTTTTCCGAAATTTTTGGCCCGTCGTTGTCCGATGGCAAGAAAGGATACTATATTTTACTCTCGCAGAGGCACTTTGGGGCCAGTTAAGGCTAGAGGGAAAATGTTCAGAGAGAGGAGGTAGACCGGTAACCTAATGTGAGTTGGTCATACACTGGACTTCTCCTGAGGCACATTAGGGTCTGCCGGGACAATAGAAAATTTATAGAAATCTTCTTTCGTATGGAAGCAGCTTTAAAAGCTCCTTTCGAATAGAGATTCGGTTTGTTTCGATGTAATGACGAATTAGGAAAACTAATGGGGATTGGTCATACTCTTGATTCCTGCAGAGGCGCCCTGTGGTTAGCTAAGATGATGGGGGGGAAATTTCTGAGATTACTTTGTATGGAAGTACCTCTAAGGAGGAGAAATAGAGGCTAGTTTGTAAGCCAAGAATCAAAAGCCAATGAGAGTTGGTCATTCACTTGACTCCTGGGGAGGCACAGTGGGGCTAGTTAAAATAGTAGGAAGAACTTTAAGAAAATTTTAACTTTATATGGTATCTTCTCTAATCCCCTAATGAGAAGAGTTTTGAGGCTATGTAGTTGACAAAATATTAATGGGAGTTGGTCTCAAATTTTATGCTACTAAAGCTTTTCTCCCATTTTCCTTAAACTTGTGAAGGAACACGGCAATTATTCTTTTAATGTAATCTGTCTAAAATTTTCTACAATATCATTTGTTGCCACGCGGAATAAAAAATTGAAGATTATTGATTACGATAGTAAAGGAAGTTTTTTTGATCTTAACAAAAGCTATTGAAAAATCGTTGGCACAATATTGGATAATTTTTGCCTATATGGGAAATTCATGGCTCAACAAATTGCCATCCCGATTACCTTTACAGTCGTTGCAAAGACTTTGTGCCCAAATCTACACTTTGTGTCCACGTCTGACAAACAGACATACATATACAAAAAACATTGTACCATCCCCTTGGGAACACATGATAATGCTGTCAAGTTGAGTGTATTCTTCAACGTCTTTATCTGCTCTTTATGGCCTGGCTTTTATGCGAAAATATTTAACTATAGTTGCGCATAAAACTAATCATTAAAACTACGAATTAAAAAACGCACCTTTTAACTTTTTGTGTGCATTAAGAAAAAGAGCCACGAAACCTCAAATAATATTAATTAAGAAGAGTCAATAAACTATCTTTCCTTCCCCAATGCCCTTGAGTTCCCAAGCACCAACTTTAACCGACACACAACTTTTTAATGGTGCATTAAGTTTGTTTAAAATAATCTTAAATAAGCCAAGTGAAGCACTAAAAACAAATAGTTTACGTATGTACGTTACTTTTTGAAAACTCAAGGACGACATTAACGCTTTTGAAGCACTATTTTGTGAATTTAAGTAAAAAGCCATAATCGTTATCTCAAGAAAAATCATTAAGTTTTTATGAGCACATTCTTTGGGTTCAATGCAGCCATCTAGAATAAATAAATATGTGAACAAGAAAACGAAATGATTTTGCTAAAATGTCTTTAACACAACAGGTCGGTCCCCTGCCTTAAGCCATTGATTTTGGTATTTGGCACCACAAACATTTGCACGCTACCAAGATTTATAGTTTATTTTACATGTATCATAAAAATTTAAGCCGCTGACAGCTGGTTTATTATTTGTGAATTCTTTTGTCGAGCACAGAATCATCAATGTCTTTCAACAAGTTAAAGGACATGGCTTTTTTTTTTTTTATCAGTTGTGGCACATTTGTTGTGCTTTTAAACGCAACAAAAATGTCAGAACACATAAATTCTGGTTGAAGGTGTATAAACAAAACGAGAACTCATGAAAATGCCACAAAAAAAAAAAAAAAATAAAATAAAACGTATACGTAAGCATACCATTCATCGTTACACATTTTTATTGATTTATTGTCGAATTTTTGGCGAGAGAAAAACCAGGAAAACAAAAGATTGTAACGGAATCAATCGCGAGGTAACTGCACTGTATCAGATAGAGTCCGCATGTTAAACTTTATTGTTGTTGTATTTATTAGCCACTTGAAGAGCGAGTTACTTAGAATACGGGAGTTTTCAACTCACAGCTGAGTGATATGCATGTGTGCTGCCCAATGAGTGCGTTTCCAGCAACGCAAAGTGTGAAAGCGTTGCGCAACTTTCACACTTTTCAACTTTGGACTTACACTGAGTACTTTGGCAGATGTTGCACTTTGTTTCACTTTGAGCGCCTCGATGGATAAATTGGTAGAGTGTCCTATTAAAAGTCCCCGAGGTAGCAGGTTCGATTCTGCCGAACCTGCGCAGAAGGCATATTAGACTATAACAGGGCTAATCAGGGGCAGTTTAAGCTAAGTTGCCAACTCAAAAGCTGAAACTAGTCTAAAGTGATTCCTGTGGACTCTGGAATGAGGAGAAGATAATGGCAATTCACATTCTGGATCTGCTGGACATAGAGTCACATAACCGGTTGCTGTGTTGTTGGATGCCAAGTACCTAGGTAAAATCAAATCTACGACCATAGCGAGGCTAGCTAATATTATAGTTCACGGTCCAGAGAGAACAATCGCTGCACAAAAGATCTTTTTAGTGGAGGTACACAATTGACCCCGAATGATAAAAATAATGGTAGGAAAATGTTTGGCTTTGTAGCAGCTCTGGCTGTGAAATAAATGCAAAGAGAATAAATGCTCGAGAAACTTTGTAACCCGCTACGTATTAATGCTCTATATTCTCTCATTTGTTCGCGCTTGTGTGTTTGTGCTGCGTATTTATGCAGTTTGTAAATAAAAGTTTGGCATTTCAACAACTGAAAACTGTAATCAGCTGCTCTTGTAGCTTTATACCTTCGTTTTGATTTAGTTATTTCGTACTTTGTGGCAGGAAAACTCAAGAAAATAATTATATTAAATATAAAAAGGGGGTCGAAGAAAACCAAATATTAAATCTAAAATATAATTTATAACAAGAATGGACAAAATATTTAATTGATAAAATGTTGAAAGTTTAATTGATAAAATGTAGAAGAATATTATTGTAATGTTTTTAACAACTTGCTCCGTTGTTAACGTCAGTTGAAAAAGGCGACGCACAACGTATTTTATGTGACTCGGCCTTTATAGTGCAGTGAATTTTTTTTTTAGTCTGAAACAGGCTTAAAATATCCGTACAGATGAAACAAAGATATCTGCGTATTTGCATAAATAAATACTCATGTATTGGCACTCACGTATTACATTTACACACACACATGTGAACAAATATACTACAACTGCCATGAGTTGAATTTATTTGTGGCAACCGAACGTTCGAGTGACGAATACTTAACATTGTGGTTCATAAATGAATTATGTATTTAAATAAATTTGTGTACGTGTGTGTTTGTAGTTTTGTTTAAAATTTTTTCATTTCGCGATTATGTGTTTTTTTTTTTTTTTTGATTTGTTATTTAAACAGGAGTGGCCATTATGACTGAATATTTATTTGGCTTTGCAAAGTGTTTAAAATAATCAAGTGTTTGTGTGCATCATTAAAAGTTACATGAACTCTTAAGTATGTAACAAAGAAAGGTGTAAGATTATATGTGAATTACCATAAAAACAAATATATCCATATACACTCTCGATCAAATGAATAAAACGATAAGAGCTTTTTGAAAACAAAGCGTGTCCTCTAGACCATCAAGAAATCAATCAATAAAGGTTGAAAAATAAGCACTAAGAATAGGCATACGAATCGAAAAAGTTCAATTGCACTTTGTCTGTTTTTTTGTGTGAAGGTTGATGATGTTCAAGTGGTTCTAGTCATTTGACTGGGAGAATGTATGTACAGACGTTAGGCAAGGTCGATTTGTATGTGCGAAAATGCCTTGATATGTGTCGTCGGTATTTCGTTATCGTTTGCCACAATGCAAAATATTTCTACTATGACATACATATCAAAAAAAAATCATATTCAAAACGTCTGACTTTTAATTTTTTTTGGCATCACCCCTGAAGAGACGGGGTACGTGGTCCTCAAAAAATTTTTTTCGAAGAAAATAAAAGTATTTTGGCTTGGCGGTCATTCACTTGACTTCCCCCGTATGACTAAAATTATTTTTGTGAATAATTAAAATTATTTTTTTTTAATGTGTCGTTGAGGAACTTCTTTTTTGTTTATAATAAAAGCTATCGAAAAATCGATGGCATAATATCGGTTGCTAATTCGACCCACCCTAACAGACATGATCAAGTTTGGGTGCTCTCCCACAGACAGTCTAACTTAGAGGCAGACATATGGATTTTTTTTGCTAACTTGTAATTTGTCTATGGCATGTGTATAACATGTGTGTTAAAGTAATCATTTATTTTTTACTTGTGATCAATTAATCATCAACATACGGTTACAGTGGGCAGCCAAATACGTTTAGTGTTAGTAGTCAAGGAGTAAGTTAAATAAGTATGTTAATCAATCCCCACTAAATTTGCACAGTTGATCAAAAAAGAGTGTCATTCCCGCAATAAATATTTCCATGGGATTAATGAAATAGAATCATTACAATTATAGAGAGAATTAAATTATTGAGAGAATTATTTGAATATATGCATAAGCATATATTGATGATACGGCCAGGCGTTGTTGTGGATTTCATATTACATATTTTTAAATAATATTAAGTTTTTAATGCGTTCATTATTAAATATGAAATGCTTAAATATAGAAATCGTCTTATAAATAGTCGTGTGGTACAAAGAGCATTTTTTTTCCTAAATGAATATCGAGTTCGATTTTGAGCAGAAACATGTATTCTCATTGCAAAAAGAAATCATAATCTAAAAAATTGCTTTATAAATGAACAAGTTTTTCAAAAACCATTTTTTCAGTACCGAAAATAAGCTTTATATTTGCATTACTGACAAACAAGTTGAACAAGTTAAATACATTTTGAAAATTGGTTTTTAAATTTTTTGATTTCGAAAAAATTTTGATTTTAAATAAATTGGAAAAAATTTTTAATGCTTAGCTTATAAATTCATAAGACATTGCTCGGTAAATGATGAAATTGTTCAAAAGTAAATTTTTTTCGATATCAAATTCGATTTCGAAAAAAACTTATAAGCACATTTTTTACGATTTCGAATAAATTTCCAGTTTGGAAACCTCAAAAACTCATTTATTTCGATTTCGAAATAAATAAAGACTTTCTATGCTCATTTTACATTTCACTTTCAAAAGCGAAAAGAGTAATTAATTTTTTTTTTCGACTACGAATCCCATTTCGATTTTCCAGTGAAAAGAGTTATTAAAAAAGTTTTTTTTTTTTGATTCAAATTCCATTTCGATTTTGAATTCAACCAAAACAAATTTGGAGCATCGGTTTATAAATGACCACGTTATTCAAAAAGCAAATCAGTCAGTTTATTGAGAAACACTTTCTTAAAGTAAAAAGAGTTTTCAAATCAGCTTATAAAGCACCGAGTGGTTAAAAAAGGCAATTTCTTCGGCTCAAAAATATCGATTTCGAAAAAATTTTCAAGCTGATTTCATATTTTATTTGTGCATCGGCTTATGAACGAGCGAGTAACTAAGGAAACATTATTTTTCGATTTCGAATTCAATTTCAATAAAAATTAATGCACCAATTTTAGTAAGAAACGCTTTCGAAAAGGAAAAGAATTTTGAAATTCGGTTAATAAGAATGAATTATGTAAAAGAAAATTTATTTTTTCGATTTCGAAAAGTATCGATCTTAAATAAAAAATTTACTGGCAAACATGAGAAAACAAAACAAAAAAATTGAAATATCGTTCTTATACAAATTCGTATCTCAAAAAGCAATTTTTTCGAGTTCGATATGAAAATAAATAAAAAAAAAGTATAGGCCCTTTACTAAGCCAGCCGTAGTTACATATCCAGGTAATATTTTTATTAAAATCAAGTCAAGACTGAAACAAGACTTTCATGTACATACGTATGTATGTAGATGTGAATAAAACTACATGCACTCCACCATGTATGTAGTATATATTTGAGTTCGCTTGAATTTTTGCTATTTTATTTCTTCTTTTAAGCCCTTTAGGAATGAAAACATTTTAAGCGATTTTACCTTATATTTCGTTTGTATATTTTCTCAGCTTAAACGAATTGAAGGATTGAATCTCAAAAAAATCTATTGGCTTAAAATGCCACAGCAAATAAAGCATTTTTTTCAATTTAATTTTTAAAAGAAGAAAAAAATATGACAACAATAAAATTTATCATTGTCAATTATTATGCAAGAGTTACACTCTCCAAATAACAGTAACAGCAACAATGACAACAATACCTTAAATAACGGTTACAGTTACAAACTCACAATTTCTGCTCATACCCACAAAACCAAACAATAAAAACATACAGTCTCTCTCTCTCTCTCTTTCTCTCACACAAACAACATCGGCAACCATAACAATAACTACAATCATGATTCAAACAAATACCAATTTTTATTGTATTTTTTATCACTTATTTTTATTATTTTTCGTTGTTTTTTTTTAACAATAAAGTTTATGTAAAACTTACACGTATCGATCAATCGCCGGAATGTGTGTGTGTGTGTGTGTGTGGGTGACTTATTTCATTCGAGCCGCTAAAACTGGCATTCAGCAAACTTTTAATGTTTCATTTTCATATTTGTGTGAGGGAGTTGGCATATTGGTTGTTTATTGAATAAATAAAAAAGGGGTATTGATTACATTTCAATTACAGTGTGATTTATAATTAAAATTTTCCATCTCACAGCAAGCAGTTGGCTTTTCATTTTCTAATTTTTTTCTATTGGACGGGGATTGTTGTAGCAACTTCTTTCTTCACTGATAACCTTTACTTGGATAAAAGAAAATTTTTAGAACTACTACTATGATTAATAATTTTAATTTTTTTTTTTTTTTTTTGGGAACAACAGGAATCAGGCTAAAGATGTCCATTGCCAACAACTTTTATAGTAATTTGGCATTTGTGGAAGAAAGCAATTGATATTTTACTCTTCCATTTTTCTTAAAAGATTGGCTGGCGTTTACTATGTTTTATAACATAGTAAGCATGACATAAACATAACATAAGCTCCATTGAAATGAAAGTTTCTAAAATAATGACTGCATGTTTTTAAACCTTCTGAAATGAATAAAATTTAGAATTGAAAACTTATTATTAAGTCTAAGAACGAACACTTAAAGCGGAAGTAAACCACTATAATCTACAAATATAAAAAAATACATATTTAATTCTTTAACATTGACACAGAACTGACTCATTATTTATTCTGTTTGAAATATAAAGGTTTAACAATGCAATGCAAATACAACAAATGACAATACGCGTTCGGGCACCATGACAATGACAGAAAAGAACCTCAAATACATTCTTATAAGAACAAAAACTTCCATACTATTCTTTTTTTTTCTTTTTTGAAATTCACTCAAACGTATTGTATGTTTTTCCTTTTGATGGGTTTGCTTGGTTTGCCATTCTTCAAAGTTAAACTCTGTTTACTCGCTATACATACATACACATATAAAATTTGTTGTTCGTTTGGTGTTGACAAACATTTGCATGATTTATATTCAACTAGAATTCATATTTTTGCAATTTGTATTGCCAAGCTGCAGCACTATTATCCATCAAGATACTCTGGCAATTTTTAACAACTTCAAAAGGCACAACAAGTTTTGCGATTTTTGATTGAGAATTTTTCAGCGGAATTATCAGCTGCCAGGGATGGCCAAAATATTTACCTTTTAAATTTTTTTTTAGATTTGCCATCATATCATCGATAGCCCATAATTTTTATGAAAAATTTAATATGTTTGCTTTTTTTTGTTTCTTGGCTCTTTTGAAAAATTTAAATATATTAAGGCAAGTACAATGTCCGCCATCTAACGTTTTTTTTTCAACTAGTGCTTATTTCGTGAATGGGGAACACTTAGCTCATGTCTGATTTGACAGATAATTAGTTTTATCTTTCCGTTGATCGAATATGGTTGTGTATACGCTTCGCTAAGCGTCTCCTGGGCCTGCGATCGACTTACAGAAGCTGCTGAAGCTCATTTTGATTATGGCAGGTATGTAAACAAGCAAAATTGTTGCGTTTGGAATTTCTTCACCTGTCAAATGCTAATTGTCGTTGCAATATTAAGTATGTATGAACACCAAAAAGATATTGTCAATTAACTGAATATTGTTTCAATTA
The DNA here is from genome assembly GCA_963662145.1 of Sturmia bella. Taxonomy (NCBI): domain Eukaryota; kingdom Metazoa; phylum Arthropoda; class Insecta; order Diptera; family Tachinidae; genus Sturmia; species Sturmia bella. The sequence continues at coordinate 67,860,237 of OY759170.1, read as the reverse complement.
AAAAGGCATATGTGAACATAGTATAAAGCTATTATCAGATTCAGAACTTACTTTTTATGTTCTTATTTTTTTGTACTGTGTAGAGTTCTCTTTTTCGTGATTTCGTGATAATTCTTAGTAAAATTCACGATAAAAAAGAAATTATTTTTGCCACCTACATTGAACAAGTACTCATATATGTAATGGTGCTCAATTTATCATGCCTGATCGCAATAGCTCTATGAGAAAAGAGATGCAGATGGGTATAAAAAAGAGTGAAGCAGAATGAAAATAATAATGTTTGACATTTGCATTTTATTATGTGACAACTTGTATTGCAAATAGGTAAGTAAGTTCAGCAGTAGATGAATGAAATAGATGGTTGGTTGGTTAAAGTGCTGTTATTCAATTCTCCAAATATACTTTGTGGAGTTTTTTTATATTATATTCTTTTATATTTGTTTTTGATGCAGTAGGAGAAGAAACATTCAGATGAGGAGATCATTCATTAAGGTTGTAATACTTTAATAAATCAAAATTGTAGAAGCATTTTTGGTGATCTTGGGCAACAAATAATTGCTAATCAGGCGTGAAATGTGTGAGCTAAAGACTAACCGTCTAATTCATAAAAATTATAACAGGTTTATAAAGCTTTTATTTGACAGATTTTCCATACAAATATGTCAAATAACAGTCTTATAGACCTGTAATAATTTTTATGAATTAGGGGTAAAACTCTAAAAACAAGAAAAATAATAATGTCCATTTGAATGTCCTTTCAAAGTCGGGTTTTCATATAAGAACTTTTTTGGCACGCATTTCAAGCATACATTATCAGTTTTTGTGCATAAATTATTTAATTGGGATTACGTTATCGCCTCCATTCGATCGCCTTAGTGGACCAATTTCTAGAGTGGTCTACCAACAGTTTCGCGATGATAGACTCAATTCTTCCTACAGAAGGTTGTAGTTGCTGCTGAAGACAATTAACAAAAAAATAGATGAAGTGCATTGAACTTATTTCGTATATGTATATATTAATGCTGCATATGTATACATATATTAATGGCGTAACCCTCTAAAAAAAAAAAAAAATTAAATGTAAAATCATGCCAAGTATTGCACAAATTTAAGGGAATTATTTAGTTTTAAATTGATTACCTATTTAAATTCATAGTTGTTCCATTCGTTATAGTTGTTGTGATGTCTGAGCGATTGTGGTTGTGGTTCGAATCGCATCAGAGGTAAACAAAAGTCTTTGCAAAAAAAAAAAAAAAAAACCAAAAAAATATATTGGTAAACAAAAAACTTTGGGCTAAGGTTAATTCCAAATCATGTTGATTTAAAATGGAAATTTTATGAAGTAAAATTATTATCAAAAAACTTTATACCAGTCTTTTTTTATGTATTTAGCTTGTTTTTTTCTGGGTGAATTATGCCTACAGAGTTTACTTCAGCTTAAACTTGTAAGTATTTTTTTAAACTATTTCTCGTTCTCGTGTGTTTTTGTGCACAAAGAAAAATAGTTAAATATAGATTTTATTTTTCCCATTGTGCAATGTTACCTGAAATGAATATTTCGCCGGTCTTGGTTGCACTCTTATCATGGCTTCAAACAACTATTTGCTTGCTTTTTATGTATTTATTCTCAAACAGCTGTTGCAGTAGTATTTTATTACTATTACTCTTTTTTTTTACTACTGATATCTTGTTATTGCTATTTCATAAGTCGTTTGCCATAGATTGAGTTTGTTGTTGTTACAGGAGATTTCATTGGTATGCGTGGTTAAAAGTGTTGGCGTTAAAAGGTGAACAGCATTTTTGTCGTCTCTACTTAAATGCAAAAAAAGAGGAAAAATAAATAAATAAAAAATAAAACTTGTAAAACTTAGAAAGTGTTTATGTTTGAATAAACGGGTGCATATTTTTAAATTCACAAGCTCAAACTCACACTCACAACACACAACACACACTTTGCCAACATTCATCAAGCGGTGTTGTTGTCAGTCAATTCTCCCCTGACACTAATTGTTTTTTTTTTTTTTTTCTATATAAATGCATACAAAAGCGAACAGAAAAGAAATAAATTTTAAATCAGGAAATAGTTCAGTGTAAGAAAGAAAAAAAAAAGTACTTAGTTGTGTTTGCAAAAGTAAGTACCTTTCGAAAAGCGTTGTTTAAAGATCAACTTTTGTTTTGCATAAGAAAACTAGAGCAATTTCGTTTAAATAGATCCCAGTAATGCAGGTTACTTTATGTTGACTGAGTGATGACAACACAGGGCGACGATGATGTTTTCTTTTCATACATTTTCTGTAAAATCAGTTTATTGTCTGACTTTCACAAAATAGCTCTCAGGCTTGGAAGATTAACTTGTTGATCAGTGGATGTGTATTCCAACTGGACCCAACATTAAACATTTTTTTGAGACATTTTGAGTGATTTCTAACAAAAAAGTAATAATGAGTGGCTAATATATATCGCGGAGCTTCTAGTCTAATAATTAATAAAAATTAATAAAAATGTGTGCACATTCCCTTTTGCTTCCAATATTTGAAATGAATGTCATTAGTGAGCTTAGTGCTCTGTACTATATAAAAGTCAAATGAATTATTGCTCACAAAGCACGAAATTGTTTCATATATTGAGTGAAATGGAAATGCGAGTTTCAGCTCACTAAGCATTCCTTAAGGAGCTCTAGTGCTGCAAAACAATCGATGTTACTATCGATAGTATTGTACCACTGAACATACGAAACAGCACTATAATAAAACAGGTTTAAGCTCTTACACCCAAAAACGACACTTAGTAGTAATTTAATTTTTCATATCTCAGTAATTTCAAATAAAGGTCAATAAATAAAAAAAACGGAGTTTATGAAAGGTGTTTTTGCGAAACAAATCTATATGTATTCTTTTAATAAGGGGTACACAAATTATGTATGTGTTGAGTTTTATATCAGGCACCAAAACTCCTTCTCTATAGAATTATATTACTGGGGGACGTCTTTTTAGTCCATGAAATATTGTTTATTTGATTTGTAGTTTTGGTATTAAAGTTTTCGCCATTGCAGTCTACTTATAATGTGAGTATAATTGAGTTGAGAGACTAAAAAATCGATTTTCAAATAAGCTGATTGCTTATTTCTTGAATGGTAACACTTAGCTCATGTTTGATAATTAATTTGATCCTTCCGTTGAACGAATATGGTTGTGCATAAGCTTAGCTAATTGGGCCTGCGATCGACTTACAGAAGACGCCGATTTTGCCAAAAAATCATCTTTTCAGATTAAGTTCATATTGATCTTCGCGGCTATGTAAACAGGGTTGCCACTCAAAATTTTTTTTCCTACCAAATTTAATTTCAAAAACTACCAAATGGCATGTTTACCTGCCAAAAATAGAATAAGCAGTTATAAAAAATAATGAAATTTATTACAAAAAAAAAAAAAAAAAAAACAAAACAAGTTTATACATAACAATGTTAATATGTATCTTTATAAAAATAAATAACAATTCATTTGTAAAAGAAACAAAATTTTAAGTAAAAAATAAATAAGACTTCATTTGTAAAAGTAAAAATTTTAAGGGTTTATTTGGAAAAAGGGTTTTTTTAAAGTCTCTTTTTACTGACCATATATAGTGCGAATCAGTCTTATTTATCATTTCCTTGCACATCATAATATTATTTAAGGAACATAGTTCGAGTCTATTTCGAAGTTTGGTTTTTACCAACGCAAGTGTTGAACATTTTCTTTCTGCAGCTGCGGTAAAGACAATAAATTGAAAACAAAATTAACTAGATCGCTAAACATATTTTCATTAAACCCATTTTTAATTTTGCCAACCTTTTCCCAAGAAACATTAATCTCCATTTCACCATTCAAGTTGTGGTCACTAACTCTTAGTAAATTCCACAGCGATACAATTTTATCGGTATCACAATCTAATGATTTATTGAACTCTGTTAACAAAGGCAGAATTGATTTGTCATTGATGGATTGGACGATTTGATGGATGAAAGCTAATTAGCGTGAGAAAAAAAATTAAAACTGAAATTGAAAAAAAAACTACCAAATTCACGACACAACCTACCAACTCATTTCAAAACTACCAGATTTGGTAGTAAACTACCAAAAACGGCAACTCTGTATGTAATCGAACAAAATTGTCGCATTTGCGGCACAGAAAACCCCCACAAATACATTGAAATGCCGACGCATCCAAAATGAGTTACTGTTTGGTGCGGATTTTGGTCCAGATGCATAATTGGGCCATTTTTCTTGGAAAATGAGCAAGGAGTGGCCGTTGTCATAGGCGAGCGTTATCGGCCCGACAACGCTGTTGAACGAATTTTTGTTCACAAGAGGAGTTTCTTGACAACATTTGGTTTCAATAGGACGGCGCTACGTGTGCCACACAGCCGCAGCTACACCCGATATTTTGTGCTGTTTTCAAAAAAAAAAAAAAGTTATTTGGCGGATTGTTTATTTTTTTAAACTAGTGTTTCGAGCCTGATTCTTGACTTCTGCCAGAACTAGACAGATTTCTCATGGGGAACAGAATAAAGTAAGTTGTGTTGTAGATATGAGCCTTAAAGTTTTCTTCAAGAAAAGTGACTAAAAATGGCTCTAGATTAATTTCATTTCCCGTATATTCATCCTTTATTTAAAACCATTATAACTCAAAAACTTGACCTGAAAAAAAAAACAGAAAATTTTTGTGTGTGTACTCAAGAAAAATAAAAATTTGTTTTTCAAAAATCCCATTTTTTGTTGACCTGTGTTATTTTAAAAGTTCGCTTGAAATTTATGCCACTGCCAGTGGGGTTGTTTATTTTTTTATTTGAATTTCAAACAAAGTACTGCATGAAGCTTTAAAAAATTGTATTTTAATGAAACATTAAGGACTTTCCAATTTATGCAAATCGCTGTAATTAAAAGAGATTTATTTGCTTAATTTGAGTAGAGTTAGCAAACAAAAACTAAAATAGATTTTTTTCTAGAGGCAAAATAAAAAGTTTTATATTTCGTTATCACACAAATATGGAGACGACTTTTATTTTAGTTTTCAATTTGTTGTTGCAGGAGTATAAATTATTTTTGCTAGAATTTAAAGGTTTTACTAAACTTGCATGATGATGAGTGATCACAAGTTATTCCAGTTTTAAAAAGAATATAAATTGTTTAAGATACGTTACCAGAATGTTGTAGGATAAAATGCCACAAGCTAAAATATATACACAGTAAGAAAAAGCTCGTTTTAAATTTAAGCTTTTTCTATTTGATTTTAGTACGAAGTGTACTTGAAAATTTTAGTATGCCTAATAAACAAGTATACTTAGAATAAGCCGAATAGCGATTATTAAAGGGAATCAATTCAGTTATGGCTTAAAGTGAGTAAGACATTCACGGGCGTATATGTAACCAAGACTTATGTGTGCGTGTATAATTTTCAACTCAAAATTCCTTTCAGTTATAGTAAAATTTCATAAGCAGTATGCGTAAACTGCTTGAAAGAAAAACATGATCGTGTAATCGCAGAGTTGTCAGTAGATCTAGTGATGCCAGAATTTGTTGGAGAAATCTTACTTTTATAAAAAGTTCTCAATCCGTACTGCTTATAGCCGCTGAAAGCTGCAAACTGCTTGAACAATTAAGCGAGCAATTATAATGCGGCTATTATATGAATATCATTAGCTTTTTTTTTTTTTTTTTTTTTGAAAACACAGGTTTGTTTCAGCATAACTTTGGAAGGGGAAGTTTGATTGAAGCTTAGCTTCTTATTTTGAGACTGGCCCATTTGGGTCCAAGAAACGTTCCATTGTGCTGAAAATACTTTTGGTACAGTTGCGAGATCACAGCTTTTAATTTTGTTGTTAAAACTCTGCTTAAAAGGAACACATTGCATACGTACTAGAGATGAGCGCGTGAATGTTTTTTTTTTGGCTCATGTGGAAATATTATTTATAGGATTTAATTATTCGGCCAATCATCCGAATATGAAGTTCTATCTAAAGCTAAAGTGATTTACGCTTTATTTGTAATAATGCTAAAAATTCGAATCTGAAAAACAAACATCTTTTAACTTTAATCTGACTAAAAACTCTTACAACTTAAGGCAAATCAATGTTTATTTGATCAAGTTTGGAGGCTATAACATTATTTTATGGTGTTTTATCTCTGAGTCAAAGCACCCTGCGTTGTCTCTGTAAACAAATCGTTGCACAAACAGCGTTAAAAAACACAATTTTAACAAGATGTCATAACAAAAGGAAAAAAAAAATTATATGCACAACTTAAAGAGGCAAGAGAATACAAAAGGTGCATACAGCACAGCATTAAATAAATGCTTGCCTTAAAGTGTACAATCTAAATAAAAAAAAGACAAAGTTGACAAAAAAGAAGAAGAATAAACTTTTTTTTAGCTGCCTTTGTGCTGCTTAAAATGCATACATACATACATATACATACATATACATACATACTTAAAAATGTATTGTTTAATGAAAAAATTCTCTTAATGGCTTTTATTTCTTTGTTAACGCTTTAAAAGTTTAAACATTAAATGTTGACTTGACATGGCTTGAAATGGCCATTAATGATGCTGGCGATGAAGAAGAAGTTGACTTATTAGTGGTTGAGTGCATGAGTGAATTGCTTGAATGACTGACTGTTGAAATAATAATGGTTACTTACTTTTCGAATGGGTTCTTCGTTGGCAAACATTTGAAGTACACACTGTTAGCAATACGAAAAAAAACGCGTTAAAAACTTTAATTTCCATTATTGTTTATTCTTTTTGCGCTAAAAACTTTTAACCATGATTATGTTACACCATGGGGGTTTCTTTTTCATTTTCGCAACAAAGTACGGTTGATTTTTTATTTTTTTTTTTTTTAATTTTTTAGTTTTTTGCTCTGCAACATTTGTGGAAAAAAAGGTATTTGAAACCTACTCTACGCGATTGTTTACGATTGTTTTGTTATTTTTATGTGAATGACCGTGATATTGACCCACTTTAACTTTAAATCCATAATTTGCCAAGATTATGAAGTGCTTGATGCCGACTGTCAGTTTTTACCATAATTGATTGAAATAAGCGCAAAAATATAACAAATTATTAACCTTTACTCGCTTTTTTTCCTATTTCGCTGATTTGATGGTTGTGTGTTATGAATACACCGCAAAGTTTTGGTTTTACCAGAAGAGAAAAAAAAAGTGGCAACAACCATAAAACTTATTAATTACAGGTTTGCCTTAACAAAAGAAACGGCAAACAGTAAAATATAGAATTTTTTTGTTTGTTTTAAAACAATAAATAACTTCAGCCATGCCAATTAATATAAAGGGTATTTAATTTAGTGCTTTCAGGTTTTGAATCTGCATAAAAGTAAGCAAGTGATTTTAGAAATGTTTTTTTTACCATGCAATGAAAAGTAATGTAGTGAGCTGAAAGGCCAGGTGATGTAAAGTAATGTAATGCAATGTAAAGTTGTTTAATGGTTTATTAGGTACTGCAAAGTAATCCAAATTAATGCAAAGTTATGCTATGTAGCTCAATTTAATTTAATTTACTTCAGTACATTGTAATGTAAAGTATTTTCACTATTCAATTTAATGCACCACAAATTAATGTTGTTCAATTAAATACAAGGTAATATAATGAATGCAGTAAAATGTGATGTAATGAAATGTAATATAAAGTAATGTAATATTATGTGATATAATTTAATGATATATAATGTAATGTAATGTAATGTAATGTATTGGCATGTAGCGTAATGCGGTGTAATGTAATCTGATGTAATGCAATGTCTTGCAATTTAATGTAATATATTGTAACGTAATCTACTACATTGTAAAGTAATTTGATTTAATGTAAGGTGATAATATGTAATGCAATTTATTCCAATGAATTGTAGTGTAAAGTGATGTAATGTAGTGTGGTATAATGTAATGTAATGTAATGTAATGTAATGTAATGTAATGCGATGTTATGTAATGTAATGCAATGAAATGTAATGTAATGCAATGTAATGTAATATAATGTAATGTAATGAAATTTAATGTAATGTATTGTAGTGTAATGTAATGTAATGCGATGTAATGTAATGTAATGCAATGCAATGTAATGTAATGTAATGTAATGTAATGTAATGTAATGTAATATATTGTCATGTAATGTAGTTTAATGTAATGTACTGTAATATAATGTAATACAAAGTAATGCAACGTAATGTAATGTAAAGTAATGTAATGCAACGTGATGTAATGTAATGTAATATAATGTAATGTAATATAATGTAATGTGAAGTAATGTCAAGTATTGTAATGCAATGTAATGTCATGTATTGTAATGTGATATAATATAATGTAATACAACGAAATTTAAAGCAACGAAATGTTATGAAAAAATGTAATGTAGTGTAAAGTGATCCAAGGTAGTATAATATAATGTAGTGAAATTAAATTCAATGTAAGTTTAAGTGAAGTAATGTAACAAAATGAAATGTGGTATAATGAAATGTAATGTTGTGTTATATAAAGGAATGTTATGTAAAGCTATTAATGTTATCGTGCAGTAACGAAACGCAGTGTTGTTTAATATTACGGTTTGTCATGTACTGTAATCTAAAGTAAATTGATGTAATATAATGCAATTTGACATGATTTAATGAAATCTAAAGAAATTAGATGTGATGTAATGTGATATTATCTAATATAATTCTATGGTATGTATTGCGATGTAATGTAATTTATCGTTACGTAATGTAATGCAACGTAGTTTAATGTAGTGTAGTGTAATATCATAAAATGCACTGAAGTTTAATGTACTGCACAACAATGTTGTGTAATGAAATATAATATATTGCAATGTAATGGGCATACAGAGCGCTACCAATTTAAAATCTATACCAAATATGTATTTTTGTTTGTGTTGAGTACATTTAGAGCTTACGTAGTTGATATAGTACTATATCGAATTATTTTCTAGATGAACGCTGTTATTCAAGTATACATTGTGTACATAGGCATTTCGAAAACTGCTTCCGTTGCGAAAAATTCCGTGACCTCTGCAAATACTCTTTTGGCTGTTGTTTCAAATATACAACTTAATTGCCAACAAAAATTTTTTTTCATTCAACTTTAACGCAATCAATGAGGGAGGAAAAGGTAAAAAAATGTCACCTGGTATATTTTTTCAGGTTGAGTAGCTGAATATTTTAATATAATTTCATTTTTATGAATTTTTATTTGACCAAATTAATTAATTATTTATTGCCAACACTTCAGCTGGCTGACTGACGGCAAGCAGGCGGAAAATATGTTCAAATTAAAGCACACAAAAAACATGTTAAATATTTACACTTCTCTTCAATGGTGTTTATGTTATTTTACATAAAAACAACACTTTCTGCGTCAAACGTTTTCACCTTTTTTCTATGAGCAAACATGTTGTTGTTTCAGTTGATAAAATTGAAGAAAAAAATTAGAATGCATTTTGAGTCATGTTTGATAACAAAAAACATCTCAAAAGAGTGCAAAAAATATGTGTTTCGTTTTTTAATTAATTGAAACTGGTTCGTTATTTGGATTAAAAAAAAAAGAAGAAAAATCTTGCATAAGATTCACGTAATTAAATGCCAAAAAATTATGTGAAAAATAAACTCTGAAACTGGTTGTTAAATGCAATATTTAAATACTTCAGCAACGTTGCTTAAAAACATATTTGTTTTTGTGTGGTTATATATAAATAAACTTGTATTTTTAAAGCAGTGGAATGTGCGGAATTACTATTTTAATATCCTATCTGAGCACTTTTATTTGTTGTAATCTGGCTGGTATGGGAGTGGGTCACAAGCAGATTTCATAAAAAAAATTAATTTACTTTACTTAGGTGTATGAACATGGCGCATTAACTTCAACAGTGTCATAATTTAAAAAACAATATTTTTAGGCTAATATTAAATCAACGAAAGTTCAAGTTGCTGCTTTAGTTGCAATTACAATTTAGTAATAATTCATGATTCTCATTCTGTTCATGGGAATTATGGAATAAGTAGTTAAATTTCAAACAAACTTTTAAGAATTTTTCAAGTCTACTGATGAGTTGATTAGCACCAACGAAATGTCGTCGGCATATAGACAGCTGAAAAATACAACAAACATTTTTTGAAAAGGTTCATTTTTGGACCTGAATTAATACATTTCAATTGGCTCTTAAAGCAAATAAATAATTAAGTTCATAATTACAATTTAGCTTTCAAGTCAGATTGAGCTAAAGTGAGGGTAGTATGAAACAAAAGTACAACTGAAAATATTAAAGCAACCTTTGTTTTTTTTTTTTTTATGTATTTATTCTTTTTTTTTTCTTCTGTGGTCTCTGCAAATGATACAATGGATAAAAGCTGCAGGAATATATTCAGGCCCTGGAAAGGAGATTGTGAAAAAAATATTCGCAGATCACAATTGTTCCTGTTATGCATGATAATCAGCCAGAAATGAGCTGCCCTGATGAGCTGTAATGATCGTTCTCAGTTATATTCTTATGTATTAATATTTGAAAAAAGAATGAACTTAATTAGTTTACAGTATTTATTTAGCATATATATAAAATACGGTCTAATCTAGCCGTGCCATTTACAAAAATATCATTGACAAGAACCAGGAACAGTTGATCGAATTGAAAATTAATCAATAATTGAAATAAAGACAATAGAGTGATTCCATTTAGCAACAAAAATTGTGCCATGAGGAGTAAAAAATTTCCACAAAAATTATTTTCGGGGCTTCCGATTTTGGAGCCTTCCGGGGCTTCCGTTCTACGGAGTGGTTCTGTATTGCCAAAAAAAATTTGGAGAGAAAAAACTATTGTGGATTGGTCATACATTTAGCTTCTCTGTGGGCACTGATTAGACGCATTGACTCTTATTTGGGCGCCTGGAAAACCAAATTTACCCCCTACTCACAAGCTTGCCCCAAAGTGCCCGCAGACCAAAATGTTTGATCAACCCCCAATGATATTGTCTCCCAATATTTTTTTCGAACGCACCAACCGCTTCCTTAGGAACACAGTAAAAAGAGTTGGAAAAAGAAAAAAAATTTTTACTCTGTTAAAGGTTTTCTTTCTGATTCTCATTTTGTTCATGGGAATTATGGAATAAGTAGTTAAGTTTCAAACATTAATGAAAAGAATTATTGTTTAAGTAATTTCAAAATTTTAAATTTTTCTGGTAAATATGTGCAGGGATATGAAAATATAAAATAGAAAATTTTGTTTGCTACCGATTTCTCCGCCAAAAAAAAAAATACCAAATTAGAGTAAATAAAACCCCTGAATTTTTCTTGGTTGACCAGACTTTCATGACAGCAACATGTTTTATATAAACAGCTCGGCTTAAGAAAGTCGCGATCGAGCGAGCAGGCGATTGTGTTCGATTTTGTTAACCTTGACATCAATAATTTCCATCAAATACAAGTTTTTGTTACTTAAAACTCGCATTCCTTTTACTTTCGTTTCAAATCTAACCAAGTTTTACCACAAACACTTACAGCGGCACGAAAAACTTTAGTAGTATAAAACTTTAGTAGTATAAAACGCACACACTTACACACACCCATACACCCATAAATGAGACTGTCAGCATCTTGCATTAACAAGTATTTGAGAAAAACATTAATCTATTTAAGACGCAGTGTCGCATTGCGTTCCAAACTACTTTCATTTAAAGCTGCATACAAACAAACCAATTTAACTGCAGCTACGGCAGCATGATGGACGGAGCGACGGACGGACGGACAGATGAACGAACACACGGCCAACAAATAAAAGCGAATTTATTGTTTTCATGCAATTGAACTTAAAAATGTTGGAAAACCATGAGCTTAAGTAGAGAGCATTTACTTTTTTATAAAATAAAATAAATTGCCATAACTTGCATGGCAATTTAAATTGAAGTAAAAACAATGTGATCTATTAAAAAAAAAATAATAATATTTTATCAATGGTAATGAAAACAATGTAAAACAAACTCAATTAATGTGTCAAAAAATAGTGCCAGAATTTTTGAAAGAAAAATCTCAGTTTTATGGACATCATCTCAGGCGTCGTTTTAAATTTTAATATTAAAATAATGGAAAACAGCAAAAACTTGCGCCATTAAGTGAGCAAGGAATTCAATGGGGCTATTATGCAAATATGTGAACTTTTTCTTTGTGAAGAAATGAAAGTTGGGCCTGGGATATAGTTTTTGTGAAAGGCTGTAATATCAGATTTATCTCTATTAAGAACGTACTTCTTCGAAAGCTATTGCTGGCACCATACTACGTATCACAAAATAGTCAAAATAAAGTTTGGATAATTAAGCAAATCTTATTAAGGGAAATTACAAATTGGAGCCTTCATTACTTCATTGTCCGAATTTAGAGCTTTTTATAAAAAAAAAAACAATCTCAACGAAAGTTTGTCAAACGCTAATAATATGCTGTTTGCTCTATATGCTGGCATTGCCAACATAAGTTTACTGAAATTGTTAACAAACTGTTAGCAAATATGTTTCCTATCAAATTTTTCAACATAAATATGCTGATTCAGCATATCGTTCAGATTAAAGCTAAGTATAGACGATTGTAAGATCTTACAATATTGTCAGAATATGTATAGAATATTTTTAACCAATCGTGAGAACTTACAATTTCTTTCTGACAATATTGTAAACAAAAGCATTGGCAGGCCACCTACCTAGCAATTAATTAATTGTCAGTTAACTGTCAATCGTCTGAACACTTTGGCATCATCATTGCTAGTACATTGTCAGGCATTGGCATATTGTAAGATGCATAAATTCTCAACACCTTACAATGGCGTCGGTGTCAGAGTAAAGAAAAATGTGTGTGTACGAAAGGGTGAGAAAAACAAGAGAATACTAAAAATGTGAGTACGAGAGGTAAAAAGTTGCAGAAAAGAGAATAAAAAAATTAAAAACATGGTTATTGAGCGAGACAAATAAAGATCCAATAATGGCATGTGTGCGTGTGTGTGATAATTTTTGATACGTAGAAAATCTTACATCCGCGTAAACTGACAATTTTCGTTGGTAGCTAAATTTATTGTCAGGCAATTGTCTGGCAATGAAATTGTAAGATTTTCTTGCAATTGTCTGAACTGATAATTTTCTTAATGCTAACAATTTTGTATTTCTAGTAGATTGCCAGCACCTTGTTAGGTCTTACAATATTGTAAGATCTGACAACCGTCTATACGAAGCTGTAATTGTAAACCAAAAATCTAATGTGCTGATGATAGCTGTGGCGGACGCGTAGCAGCGATGATCACTACAGTTTTTCCACAAAAAGTTTTCTCTATTTAGGGGAAATAAAACCGAACTTAAGAAGTTATTAATTATCAATTGTAAACTAGAAAAGTTCGACTACACCGTCAAATTGATATTTTCTGTTAAATAGTATTGGAACATAAGAAGATTAATGATTAATACTCAAGTAAATTACATAAATTAAGATATTTCAGAATTCGTTTAATCATTAAAATACAGTTTTCAGCCAAACGTCAAATGCTATTATATTGGAACTATGGAATAAAACGCCAACGGATGGAAATAATTTAATTAAGTTTTACTAATGACAAATCTCAAAAGTTTAAAGTTTAAGAAACATATCTGAAAGTCTTTCTTGTTCTGAAAGAAAAAAATATCGTAAAATCAAAGTAAAACTTGCCTTCTGGCAGCTCTGATCCAATCAAATGTTCTCTCTCTCTCTCTTTCTCTCTTGCCGTCAAACGCACACACTCAACCAATCACTCTAATGGTTTGTTCGCAGCCAGATTTTTGGTTTAAGTCTTGATGTGTTCATGCTGTTATTAGTTGCCACTGACATTGCCAACAATAATTAGCTTCTGTTGTTATTGTTGTCAGCTTAAATAGTATATTGTTGTGCGGCCGTTTTTTTTTTCATCTCCTCATTGTTGTGTGTCAAGTGTGTGCAGCTTTGACTTACACTCTGTTTAGCAATAAAATACAACAAAGAAAAACGTTCGATTTTAAAACTGTAATGAAAGTACAAGTGCTGTCATGGTTTTGCAAGCTAATGACAAACATTTATCGCATTTGGAAACCAATATAAAATCATGCCAAATGTGTACAATTCATTAAATGATTTGATTAATTGAATTTCACCATTAACCTGTTGGCGAGCGGCGGTCAAAAGCGTGTTCATGATTTTGAAGTGCATGCAAAACGTTTTAAAAAGTTATTTCACATCATTTTAGCGTCAACATTTTTTTTTTTAAATTACTGCGTATTGTGATTCTGCTGCACGTACAAATTTGCTCTAAATGTTGCCTTTGCTCGTTAAGTAAACATAACCTTAAATTATGGTGTTGTGAAAATTAATGTTTTAACGTTTATTCATTTTTTCCTTTGCATTGTTGTTGTGTCCATGTCCAAGTTATATGTTTGTACGCATTCAAAACGAAGGTAAACAAAAATGTAGTGGTCATCTTTTTGTTTAACAGCAATTGCTTGAAACTTTTTTGTCTGACTAATCTATTACAAAATCTGTTTAAGTACTTGATATTTAAACTCAGCTATTTTGCAACATGAGGAAGACCCTTACATGTTTTTGATATGGTCTCTCTTTTCAAAAATATGCGACATAAATCGCGAAGCAAATTGTGACCTTAGTTCGTAAGTAATTGGGTGTTGATGACCGCTGTGGTTAACGTGAAGCAGCCTTGTTTGTACCTTAGCTAAAAAGTTTTCAAATTTACTTTTCTTATCTTCTTTAAGAAATGTGGATCACTACAATATGTCACAAAAGCTCTGTCTCTCTCAGTTTTGAGCGGGTAAAACTAAATTTAAGCCCATTTAATATCATTTGAGGTGAATTGTGTACATCAATCAATGAACGTTCAATATAAGAAACCTGCAATTGTAATTTATGAAATCCAGCTTAAAATTATAATCTAATATTCCTTGAAAGAGAAAACAGTGCAGAAAAGAGTTTCATTTGAATATTAGATTTATAACAAATTTAGATTTATAATAAATTGAAAATTTCCATAATTTGAAAATCAAACTAAAAATATATACTTGCTGCCAGGCAGATCACACGCTTCCTAACAGGTACGTATATGCGTATGTATGCATATTGTAATCAACTGGATGCCAGCCAGTGTGGCATATTAATAATTAAATATTAATTACACAAACAACAAAACGTATAATAAAAATTATTTAATTTATGTATGTATGATAAAGACTTTTTTCCCCACTCACTCAAATTCATGATTGTTTTTATTAAAATTATTGTTATTTAATTTGTATGCAACATGCAACTGCAATGCGATAATAACGGCTTTCAATAAATAAATATGTTAATTAAAAAAATTAGAGAAAAAAAGAACTTTTAAATGCTTTTTTTTATTATAATTTAATTACAGTAAAAAAAAAAGAAATAACATTATATAGTACATTATTTGTATTCTAGTGGAAAAGCGTCATGAAAAAGTCTTTGCTTGTGAAAAATTATTGAAAAGTGAGTGGCCTTGATAAAATTTAAAGTATTTGAATTGCTTAAACTAATTAATAATTCCACTGAGAGTTTTTAACTGCAATGAAGGCCTGTTTTCACATTAAAATATTTACCATTGCTATTAACTAATTTTAGATATTAATCAAAACAAATTCATTTATGCAACAAAAAAAAATTTATTTTGTTCCAGTTACATTATCATGTCCACTAAAGTAAGTTAAGGTTTTTTTATATTTATTAATGTCAGTCTAGTTTTATATTTTCATTGTAACCATTAGGATTTAAAAAAGTTGATTTATATTTTATTTAAAAGTTTTAAACAAATAAAATCCAGTTCAGCAGAAATCATAAATTTGGCAATTAAGACTGTAGAGTCGAAATGGGTGCAATAAAGTACTTAAATTTGCAGTTTCTTTTTAAAAGATTAAAATCAATCGTATATCATATCTCTGACCAAATTTTGAAAAAAGAACAATAACAAAGAAAGAAGCATTTTGTAGCTACCGCCAGATCGTCAAAGTTTCTTCAAACATGTAGTCAGAAAAAAGAAAATTTTTAGCACATATTAACCCTTTAGCTTCTTCAAAAAATTCAAATTTTTTCTCTTTTTTAGCAAGTCCTAAAAATACAATGAAAATAGACAAGGGTAAGGATAAGTGTTCTATATAAATATTGAACGTAAATTTTTTTACTAGACATACAAAAATTACCCAGTAATATTTAGTTTAGTTTTCATGTCACAGAGCTGTGCAAATTATTTATATGTGACCGAATTTACGAATCATTCATGGCATAGGATTTCCTGAATGCACATCATTTTCCCCAACGGGAATTGAGTCAAAACTTGAATCCATGTTTAACGAGCTAAACTGTATTGAGTTCATTAATTTCATCTATAAAAGAATTGGTTTAATATATAAATTGATTATGCAGCATTTAAAGCTTCGGAGGGCATTGTTTGCAGAGAAGTTTCAGGGTTTTGCTAAACTTTTTTTCCGTTTTCTCTTCTCTTCTCTTCTCTTCTCTTCTCTTCTCTTCTCTTCTCTTCTCTTCTCTTCTCTTCTCTTCTCTTCTCTTCTCTTCTCTTCTCTTCTCTTCTCTTCTCTTCTCTTCTCTTCTCTTCTCTTCTTTTCTCTTCTCTTCTCTTCTCTTCTCTTCTCTTCTCTTCTCTTCTCTTCTCTTCTCTTCTCTTCTCTTCTCTTCTCTTCTCTTCTCTTCTCTTCTCTTCTCTTCTCTTCTCTTCTCTTCTCTTCTCTTCTCTTCTCTTCTCTTCTCTTCTTTTCTCCGTACTTATATCACTATCTATTTGTTTGCGTTTTTCATAAACATTTTAATTCAATTCATTTTGTAATTGAAATGAATAAGTTCCCGAATTTTTAGATGATCATGAATGCTTTCAAGTTTTAGTTCATTCGAGTTTGGCATACTAAGTTCTCCTTGGGCTGTGATTGCTTTCATAGTTTATTTCAATTTATGCTGTTGACTTTACGATACAAACGTAAGTTTGGTTTTTGCCCCTTCAGGAAAGTGTGTGGCTTCAGTTAATATTTTGATCTACGTTTTTTATGATTTATTCGAGTGGAGCCAAGAACTACCAATGTATGGCGGATATGGTTTTATATTATGTGGATATCGTCCACTACAGTCGAACGGAATTATTGGTAATTTTCACAACTTGCTTTGCGATATTATGTTTTCATTCAACAGTCATTAAGTTTCAGCATACGAAGGTTTCTTTATTTATGACCAGGCAGAGTAAATTCGATGAGTCACTTTGGGCCCTGATAGCTGTAATGCTCAGTCGATTTTAGTGGAGGGTCTACTAGGCCCTCAATATAATTTAACAAAAATCTTAAAATAAAGTTTCACTCAGTCCTACACTCCTGTATTCCGCCAAACAAACTCTTACGACACAACAAGATTAACCTGCTTCCTGGAGTACGTGTTACGTGGGAGTCAGACGGTTTTTATGGTAGTAAAATGTACAAGCATTCAAAAAAATACTTTTCGGCCCCAACAAAAAAGAATGAATGCCGCATCCTTTTTACAGTTCTTAAACCTCTTCTCTTGGAATAGGGTTTTGGAAAAGTTGATAATTTTTGAGTATCATTGTTTCAAAAAAAACTTGATTTAATAATGTAATAGATATTTCGATTTTATGAGCTTTCAGCAAACAGAGTTCTCCATTTAATATCAAAACTTGTTTTCTCTAATCTCCTGGATCGAGCGATTGCAAAAACCGAATAATTGATAACACTGGCAGCGCCGTTGGCACTGCAAAAGTTCACTGCCCTTTTATTAAACTTTGTATTTGTTCATTATTTTTTCAATTCCAAGAAACTTCACAATTTTTACAATTCCTCAAGTGGATATTAAACAGCATATTTGCTTTGGTATGTGATTTTTATTTGTTCTTGTATCACGTCAAACAATTTTTTCACGTCTTGCTCTGCATAATGTCACTGACACTCAATTTGATACGAGTACATTTAGTGCAAAGTTTTGAAACGATTTTAGCAAACAAAATATTTGATAAATGTATTTTGTCAACGAAAAGAGAAAAAATATTTGGCAACAAGAAGCAGACAGCAAAAGTTAAATTTAAATGTCAAGACATAAAGTTAAATTATTTGACATTTACGTTATTCGTTCGTTTAACTGTTGTTTTCGGTTTCAAAAGACATGGAGCAACAGCCACCAAGTTTTCCACTTAATTGTGTTTCTTTTAGTTTATATTTTTTAAATACATATTTTTTATTTTCACCTTGATTTACTTAAAATCTGCTTTAATGATTAAATAATTGATGGTTTCATTTTCTTAGCGCTTGGTACTGGTCCTGTTGGCTCGTTCTGAATTCTTTTGCAATCGTCACAAAAAAAAACCAACCTGACATTTAAAGTTTAACTCAATTAAACTTATGTGAAACATGGCACAGATAAAGAAAAAAGAAAAAATACAAAACCGGCATACAAATATGTTCATTCGCAGAAGTTGCTGGCCGGTTGGACGGTCGGTTGTCACAACGACTTCCTCAACTATGTATGCTATGAATTCTTAATAAAGCGTGAAATTAATAATTCTTTTATACACAATTCTACTTAAAATGAAAAAAAACAAGTAAGAGTGCTATATTCGGCTGGGCCGAATCTTAAATACCCTTCACAATGGTACATACATTCCGATTGATTTTTGGTGCGAAAAGTTGTTTTATTTGGCTTTTAAATGGGCCGATTTTTTCTGAATTTCAATATCAGATCCACTACCGGGATTTAACACAGGCTGCAAAACTTTTATTTAAATAATTCCTAATATGCTCAAGTTCAACCACTGGGTGACACCAATTCTTTTTAATATCAATGAAATAAAGAAAAGCAAAATGTATTTCTTAATTATTTATCAATTAACTTTATAGTAAAATTTATTTAACAAAAAATTGCATATAATTGCATTATTTTTGAGTTATAATGCTAAACATTCTCATTAAGTGTGATTTGCTTTTCAATTTACTTACGTATGTGGGTACATGCATACGTATGTATGTATCTATAATAGAAAACTCTAAAATAAATTCTTTATTATTGAATATTTTCAGTGTGTTCCATAAAACAATGATTATATACATACATATATACATACATACATATTTACATTGCTTGCTTTTACAAAATTATTTTTTTCTTGTGCACGTTGTTGATGATCTATTGCGTATCATCATACACATGTGTGTGTGTATGTACATATGTAAGTACGTAGGGAAACCCAAAATGATTTTTTGTGTGAATGAATTTGAAGACGCAATTGTTTAAAAGAATTTCATTGCGTACCCTTTTTTCAACAATTCTTTATATCACTTTCATTTTCAAGCTCGTGTATACATACATATGTATGTACATACATACACATTTTTACACCAAAGCAAAAAAATTGTTTATGCTAACATACTTGCATGCATACAAACGTATCTACATACATACATACATACATACATACATACATACATACATACATACATACATACATACATACATACATACATACATACATACATACATACATACATACATACATACATACATACATACATACATACATACATACATACATACATACATTCATACATGATCGCAAATATTATATACATATGTATATAATATTATATACATATGTATGTATGTACCATTATGATTGATTTTTGGTACCAAAAGTTGGGTGCATATGGGCCGATGTCCAAAAATTTTCTAATTTTGCCCCTAAACAGCATGTATGTACCATTCCGACAAATATTTAGTGCAAAAAACTGTTTCGTTTAGCTTCCAGGCCCGACTTCTTGAGATATCGGGAGGCGCTATATCTCGAACATATATGGGCCGATGACAAAAAGATTTCCAGTTTTGCTTCTGACTAACCTATATGTATCATTCTGATTGATTTTTGGTGCCAAAAGTTGTTTTATTTAGCTTATAGAGCCGATTTCTTGAAAAATCGGGAGACGCTATATCTCAGGTATATATAGACCGATTGCAGACATTTTCAAATTTTGCTTTTAAACACCTTATTTGTACAATTCTGATCGATTTTTGGTACAAAAAGTTGTTTTATTTGGCTTTTAGAGCCGACTTCTTGAGAAAACTTGAGGCGCTATATCTCGAGTGTATATGGGCCGATGTCCAAAATTTTCCACGTTTGCCTCTAAATAGTCTATATGTACCATTCTGATTGATTTTTAGTGCCAAAAATTGCTTTATTTGGCTTAAAGAGCGGATTTCTTGAAAAATCAGGAGTCGCTATATCTCAGATATATATGGACCGATTTCAAAAATTTTCCAATTTTGCTTTTAAACACCTTATATGTTCCATTCTAATCAATTTTTGATACCAAAAGTTGTTTTATTTGGCTTTTAGAGCCGACTTCTTGAGAAAACGGGAGGCTCTATATCTCGAGTGTATATGGGCCGATGTGGAAAAATTTTCCACTTTTGCCTCTAAATAGCCTATATATACCATCTTGATTGATCTTCGGTGCCAAAAGTTGTCTTATTTGGCTTATAAAGCCGATTTCTTTAAAAATCGGGAGACGCTATATCTCGGATATATATGGGCCGATTTCAAAAATTCCTTCATTTCTAGGATTTAATGACCACTAAAAATGATATGGTTCAGTTTTTAAGAAAAAATTTTTTTCAAAAATCTGAATACAAAAATTACACAAAATATCCCTCAAAACCCGGTTTTTTGAATATATCTCTGCTATCCGCGGACCTATCTTACTGAATTTCAATAGCAGACCCACTACCGGGGTTTCACACGTTTTAGCGAAAGAATGAGGTTTCTATCTCAAACCGTTTTCTCAGAAACGGTATTTCAACGACTACAGACGGACAGACGGACAGACGGACAGACGGACAGACGGACCGACGGACAGACGGACAGACGGACAGACGGACAGACGGACAGACGGACAGACGGACAGACGGACATCGCTCAATCGTAATCGCTATTGATGCTGATCCAGAATATATATACTTTATGGGGTCTTAGATGGATATTTCAATGCGTTACAAACGGAATCACAAACTTATATATACCCTTACACATTTATGTGAAGGGTATAAAAACAGAATAAAAATACATAAAAATTGTTTAATTTGATTTCATAAAATACCAGTTAATGGAAATTATTCAATGTACTATTTCTATGCGTTACCAACTCGAACTAAAGTCTGACTGAATGTCTGAATAAATAAAATTATTTGTTCGTTTAATTGGAGTTTTGTGGTTTGTTCAAGTAAGAACAAGTAATAATACATAAAGTTACCAGGGAACTGCAAGCGATCATCCCAACCAGTATTAGTATTAGACAAGCCGCTTGTATAATTATTAAAATACCAGATTTCTTAGCGGATAACCAGTACTTTTAGTTTAACTTAAATTTAAACTAGTAAATCTGTCAGCTGATGAAAAAATGAATTTCACCATCTTTCAATCGAATAAACAGTGGTCAAACCATAGTGCACAATGTTAAGTTTGAGTTACACTTTAATGTAAATTTTGGTTGCCCAATTTAATGTCAAGTGAGTAGCGTATTTACATCACATCAGAATGTTTTTCTTGCACTTCGTAGCAGATACTTTCACCGCAGTGCATTCGTTAAGTAGCGATGCCCAAACAGACACTTCTTGAGGATGCCTCGGTTTGTCATTAATTACTTGCATTATCGTTGCCCAAATGTGCCAATTTTGTTTGTTAATAAATCCAATAAGATCGATTATGTTTGCCGAAGTGCAGGAAATGCATCTTGATTTGAACGCCAATTTTCGTAAAGGTCTTCAACAATCTTAAGCCCGTATGATACTTCATTTGTCTTTCATTAATTGGTATGGGATAATTGCTAGACAGAACCAAATATACAAAACGTAAACAAAACTGAACATTTTTTTGAGTGTTGTACTCTTCTCATTTTCAAGAAAGCGCTAGGAAATAAACATGTTCAAAAAAGAAGTGTTAAATCGCAAAAATCGTGCATAAGCCGCTGACACAGCAACTTTCAAGTTTGAAATGTAAATTTTAAGTTAAAAAATTTTGTCCATGACAGTGATACTTGACAATACTCTGGCAATCCAGCCATTAAAAAAAAGTCAAGTATACTTTGTACAATAGAGAATAAACAATACAGAAAAAAGCAAAAAACATACTCAATGAATTTTTTTACAACCCTTTAACTGTTCTACAAAATGTTGAAAGTATTTTATTGTGGTTTGCACATTTTTCATGAAAATTTTTAAAAAAATAAATAAAAAATATACAGGGATAACAAACATTAAAAAAAAGGGAAGTACGGTCGGGGGACCCGCGTTAGGAACGAAGTTCCTTACGTTTTTTTTCATATTCGAATGTAATACAAGGTGAAATCTGTATGTTTTAGTTTGTGTTGTTTTTGAAATTTTTCAGGTTGATTAAGTTGGGCAAAATGCTTGACGTCAAGATGTGAGTCACAGATCACTCTTAGATCACTCTTGTCGTATGTAATAAGCTGTTCATCTGTCCTTTTCATACCTAAGGGTTTCGCATATTTGCGCTTTGCCAAATGTTGAAATTAAATTCATGATGCTTATTTTTCGACCTTTCTTGTTTAATATTTTAACTTAATAATTTCAGCTTGAGGTCACCAAAAATATTCCTGAAGAAGTTACCTATTGAGGTATCGAAATATTGTATTAAGCAAGCATTTTATAAAAAAACACAACGCTCGAATTAATAATTTAAAATGTTGCAATTACATTTTTGTATAGTTATTAATTTTTCTGCCTTAAAAAGTAACTGGTTTGTAATGATCGAATAGGAATAAATCATGTACTTTTAACGCTGGTTTTTTGATATTTAATGATTGATTTCTTGCGATCACTTTTTACTGCTTATAAAAATGCTTGTTGATTTATTCTCAATATTTTCATACTTGTTGTGTGTTTTCTAGGAAAAACTTTGTAAGTTTTGAAATATATATACTTTTTTTTCGAAATTCTGTAAATGTAAGAGACATTATTCTTTGAAGCAGATATGTGTACCTACATTGTGTATCTGAAATATTGAGAGTAACACAGCAAGCATTGTTATAACGAAATGTAAGCTCAGGCTCATTTTAAATATTAGGCCTCTCTCTGGTGCAGTTCTCTAGTACTTACTACATGACATTTTTTTTTATAGGTTTTTCTATAAAAAATCTTTAACCAAGTTTCGCATATCGAGCAAGTACAAAAAAAAAACCCAAACGCATTAATGTTCTTTGTTATTTATCACGCATTTAACACTTCTATTAAATGGCAAAAACAAATTTTTTTCTCTAGCGATATTCATACACATACCAAGGGATTTTTTGTTGTTGTTGCAATGAGCAATTTTTAAGTTTTGTGTAGTCAAAAGGAAGAAAAAATTTTTTGAGATAAGCAGAATTTGAATAAAATGTGAGCTTCAAAATCACAAGGCAATAAATTTAAAAGTAAAAAAAAATTATGATATCCATGAAAAGGATCTTAAAATGGATGGATGCTGGATATGTAAAATTGATTTGAGCAGCACTCAATTAGACTATAATTATAGGAGTATTTAAAATAATGCAACTTGCAAAAGCCTGAGTGGTTTATTTATATTTCAAATACTGTGAATGTTTCTTTTATTGGCCACATAGAATTGTTTTTGGATTTTTGCTGCCTAGACCTTTGTGTCCTTTATATCGCTATGCAGGAATTTATATCATTTCACCTTTGTGCTTGTTAGCTGTATTCTATTATCAGCATAAGGTTTCCTTAGAAATTGCAAATTTTTTTGTTGCAGCTCAGTTATTTGTAAAAATCATAAAGCAAATTGCTTCCCAACGTTGGCGGAATTCAAGCTTAAAATGGAATATTGGTTATTTCTTTTGTGCTCTTAACAAGTATGATGATTATTTTAATTACTGAGTTTTATTTTACCCGGCATTTAGACGGGAAAGTGCTTTCATTAAATTTTTGTACACGTATTATGAATAAAAATTTCAATGAAATCTGTGACTTTCATGAAAATGTCTTGCTCACTTTCAAAGGAACGTGAAAGTTCATTTTAAAAATGTCGTCAAAGCGGAGAGTTGCAAGTATTATAGTTTTGTTTACTACTGAAATAGAATTGCCAAGACTACTCCAAACATAAATTTATAGGGCAACATTCGAAAATAATTTTTATGGCTAAACTTTTATTAGTTAATTTAATAATTATCACTATAAATATACTTCATTTGTGTTCTTTATTTATATTTGCTGTAAAAATCTTTTAAATATTTTCTAATGTACAAAATAATTTCAAATTCACAATTATTATTCTACTGTAATCCTGAAAATTTCTATGTGCCGTGAAGTAGGCAACCGTGTTTACTACATTGTCACTTTACTTTCAGTAAATGTCAAAAAATTAATTTCTGGAAAATTTTGCTGAAAGCTGAGTTGAAAGTTAGAATACTGTGAGTGTGTTAGTAAAAAAGTGTGAGTGTATTGCAACTTTCAGGCATTTACTTTCCCGTCTAAATGACGGGTTATTCATCTTGAACAGAAAAGTTTAAGCTTAAAAATATATTAAAATCCATTTTTTTCCTGATTTATTACTTTTCTTAGATTATACATATATATTCAATGGTTTCGTTTTTTAAGGTTTTTAAAACTACTTTAATAAGAGCTTGGCTTTTGTGTACTCTAAGTAAATAAATATCTAGATATTTGAACATAATATGCACTGGATTTGACTCCAGCATCAAGGTGTGTTGGTGCTTTGTGTTTCATTTTAATAATAACTTTAACTAATCCCTGAAATAGTTTGGGCTTTAATCTTGATCGGCTATTTACATACATCTTTTAACCACACAGTTGCATTTTTTCATGCTTGGCAGAACTTGAACATGTTTAGTCATGTTCTGCTGCAATTAATTTCAATTTAAATTTATTTCTAAGCAAGTTATCGAAGTGTCTGAATCATGTTTCTGAAGAAATCTTTTGAGCAATTATACGAAGAAAAAAACTTGTTTTCGGTTACTTTTGAACTTAACCAACACTGAGTAACAAAATGTATGAATAAAAAGAAAAAGAGTTTGGTGACGAATTGTGGTTAAAGCAAATAAAAATAATAACAATAATATAAAGCCTTGCTCTGGAGTCTGGCTTGGAATTATATGTCTTGCATACCATCAATCAGATCAATCAGATGTTTCTTAGGGCTGCCATACACCACATCAGCGTTCACACGCGCTCATGTGTTGGTGCAATCATTTTCATCGTCCATGGGCCGGCCTGATTGTACCCTTGGCTATAGGGATGCCAAGCAGAGCTTACTACGTTGCTGATGTCACCATCACTCTGATATTGTATGTATTGAACTCAACTAAGTTGGAATTATCAAAGAGAAGGGAAATTATCAAAGAGTAAACATCTCGCATTGAATGAGTTTTTAAGACCACAGCTGAAAAGTAAATGGAATGAAAACAGATATAAACTAAATTACTCATTTGCTTTACTAGCCAATTGAAACTTTTTTTTTTATAAAACAAACGCAAAACTGCGAAGCTTTTGGCTTGTCTGGCCACTTAAAGCCTTCGGCAGGAATCGAACCTGCGACCTCGGGGACTCTTAGTAGGACACTCTACCAATTCATCCATCGAGGCGCTCCATTGTATTAATTCACATCCAAAAATAGACTTTATAAATGTTTTCTGTCTTTCTTAGCTGTCTATATGCCGTCTTCTGTATTAAATGTGTTTTCAATATTTCTAATTCTCATTTTGTTCATGGGAATTTAGGAGTAAGTAGTTGGGTTTCAAACATTCTTTTAAGATTTTTCGAGTCTACTGACGAAATGTCGGCGGCATAAAGACAGCTGAAGAGAATAGAAAACATTAAGAAGGTTTATTTTTAGACCTAAGGCAACCATATATTTTAGTACCAGTATTTTTTAGCGCAGGCGGTTTCGATAAAAATACCGGTATCCATTTGTAACGTCATTTGAATCGGTAAGGGCATTTTTATGATACCGCTGGCCAACCTTGGCTTATTTCCCTTAATTTTTTTAGAGTCTTCCGCTCTTCTTAGTTGCTAGAACGTACTCACAGTACTGACCTGCCATAATTTTATATAATTTTATTTTCTTATTAATGTTATTTTGTAAAGAATTTAATTCCTGCATAAGAACATATTTTTCTGGTTATTCAATGCTAAATCAGAGAAGTTTCATTTATAAACTTACAATATCATTTATGCATTATTGTGCCTTTGTTTTATTTTTGTAATATTGTATTTTCTTTTTAATTTTTTGCTGAAAAGGAGACAAAACCAAAAACAAAACTACATTGTCTAGTTTTAAAGTGTTAAAGTGCAATGGAATTAAAAACAAAAGACATAAAAAAAAGTTTGTTTTCAATAGCATTATTTCAAGTTGTATAGAGTTTAAAGCAACAGCGTATTACAAATTACCATTGTGCACATGTTTGCAGTGATTCAATTTGAATGGATTTTTCTGACACACACACGCACACACACACACACACGCGAGTAATGAGTGTAGGAATTAAAAAAGTTTTCTTTCAAATGAATTTATCGTGCACAAATGCAAAACAAAAAAAAAAAACAATAAGAACAACCTGTTTGTAGTATTTTACAGCGAAATAATTATGTCAGCTTTACGTGGTTTCAATCACGATTTTTATTGACTGTGGGAGGGGGGGGGGGGGGGGGGGTAGGATTTTGCAATAAACTGAAAAATAAATGAAAACTATTTATATCCTTCATATATTTAGTTTTGAGCATTATGATCGCATGACAAGAAAATTCTATGGATACTTTTTTTAAGAGAGAGAGAGAGCGAGAGAGAGAGAGAGATAAATAGACTTGACGGGTATCCGTCAGGAAAATAAATTTTTTTTTCTTCTAATTTTTAATTAACTGAAAGAGATTATATCTTATGTTGATAAATGATTATTAAATGTTGGCAATTATATGTGGAACACAATATATTAGATAAATGTCCGCCTCTGTTAGCCCCACAAAAGCGAGCAGTTTTGAAGACATTTTTCATAACCTTCTCCTGCATTTCACGTGGTATTTTATTAAGTTCCACACAAAAATTTTTTTGATTCAGTTGCTCCAGTGTTTCTGGCTTGTTGAGCAGCAGTAATGTTTTTAGCCGATCTTGTAGTGCTTTGTGGTCTATACTTGGGTCTATCAGCTACAGTCCCCCCTTGTTCCACAATCATTCACTACACAATAAATAGTTTTTTATGAAACGTGTTAACGTTTAAAATAGCTTGTTTTCCTAAATATTTTTCCATAAAAAATTGGTCATGTATCTACTTCACGACTGCCAAATATAAGTCATCAAGATTAATGTCTATGGTGACAAAACAAAGTAGTATATCTTTCCAACGGATACCCTGTATTACAGATAATAAATAACTACAACGGCAAAACATAAAAAAGCAACACTGCTGCTTTGCTGAAATCCACTCAACTACAATTTTGATATTTTTCAGCTAACTTATTTTATTTAGGGCTGCCGTTGTTTTTATTCGTACTCGAAATGATAAATACAACATGCTCTCCTTGTGCGCAATAGTAAATGAGTTAAATTAATTTAAATTAGATTTTACCACGTTTGCTGAAATTTTATATTTTTTTATATTTTTTACATTAAAAAATTCTTAATTTTTTATTTTGCTTGTTTGGTTATTGTTTTGATTTATTTGTTGCTCTTTTCATATATATTTTCTCTTAATCAAAACGCAGTTTAATAATACAAGTGTGTGAAATATTTTAAAAGAACCTTTTAGTAGAAAACTGCTTGCCTTCGTAGTAGCTCTGACTGTGAAGTGAACAAGAAGAGAACAAGGTTCACAACCTGGCTGAACCAGTACCCGACAATGCTTTAAGTTGTTTAAATCTAAATATTTTTAGTGTGACCACTATTTTGGGAATTTTGGAGAATTTTGGGAATTTTGGAGAAGTGAGTGATACACAAATTTTTTGTTTTTAAAAATTCACAAAAAATAAAAAAACTTTAATTACATCCCAGTTTTATTGTTTATTCATAAAGCTGTATCTGGGACCCCTCGATGGATAAATTGGTGGAGTGTCCTACTAAGATTCCCCAAGGTCGAAGGTTCGATAGCTGCAGTAGGCTTTTTGCAGATAACCAAAATGCTTTGCAGTTTTGTGTGGGTCCAAAAAAGTTATAATTCAAACTACATAAGCAATAATATTTTTTTAAGTTTTTCTAGTTAAAGTTTCCTATATTTATTCATTTGTTTGCCAATAGTTTGCTACGGAGAGCCTCTCTAGGGCAATAAGATAATCAATAGATAAATAAACACTCATATTTTTAAGTCTTTTATGCAGGTTTTTTTTTTATTAAGAAAACGTTCCTGTTTTGCTTAATTTTGAACAATGAAGGAAAAATAAGTTTTCACTGGTGAAAATCGGTTAGTAAATAATTATTTTATTGTAGATGAGATTAAAGTTATTTTTGTCAAGTTATTTCAACAAGCATATAAATTCAAGCTCAAAGTCCTCTTTAATAACATTCATATGTGATTCATAAATATTTTAAATAACAATGTCATCTCTTAAGAATTTTTGCAAACACAATCTTTTGAACTCAAAAATAATATTCGTAGTTTGCAAGGAAATATTTATTCTTTGAGATGTTGTGATGAAATTTTCTTGAAAACTTTTAAGCTTTTTTGGCATACATTGCCATCATAGTTTATCTTTTACCTTTTATCGTTCTAATATTTCCATTAAAACCATCATTAGTGATAAAATGGGGAGAAAATTAAAAGGACATTAAAACATCTCTAGATGAACTTTTGACCCAAATTTGTGGCATCTCCTTTGATGTCAATTACAATTTAGTCTTGGGTAAATTTACAAAGTGGTCAAATTATTTATGTAGATTTAATAAGCTGTTATGCGGATCACCAGTTGTCTTTTTAACATTCAATTTGCTTTTTATAAATTTAAATTGCTACTAAAATAATGCTGGTAGTGTTTGTTTGTTTGTTTTCCCAGTTTGCTTAAAGTTTAATAAAACATTTTATCAAGTGTTTTGATGTATCATCTGCTTAATTCAAAATAAACTATTTTAGCATAAGAGTTGTCTATAATATTTGGTTTCTTAATGTAACAAATATAAAAAATATCATCAATAAATAAATATAAATATAAAATAAGCGACAAGCTTAAGATTTTTGTTTCTTTTAATGGATTTTTTTCTCTTTAATGGTTATCCGCCAAACCATAATTGAAGTACTTTCACATGTACCATGTATTAAAGTACTTTAGAAATACATGACGCGTATTTATAAGCCCTGAAGAAGCTATTCCAAATCACTTCAGGGCAGTTCTTGCTATTGTGCTGTATAATAATATTTGTCAAAAATTCCAATAACACGTGCAAGTGTGATGGTAAACTTGTTCATTAAATTAATATTGAAGTTCATTGAATTTGTAAACAAAATTCTTTCATTATAACAATGTTTTAAATTAATAAACGCGTGTACATACATGCAGTCTCGTGGGATAAAATAAAAAATACGAGGGTTGGTTTTTAAATTTCATAATTAGAAACCAAAAGTAATATTATTCATGGAAAATCACTACATTTTTTTTTTTCAAAATGTTCCTCATGGAGATCTGTACACTGGTTTTATCCGATTGTCGGAGCCATTTGGCAACACACTTTACTCACTCAACTGCTATTGTTCTCTATTACACCTGTGTATTTATGTAAAATTTAAAGCATTTGAACGAATACAAACAACAAGAAGTAAATTTCCAACAATTGAGTGAAAAATAATTTTTACATGCATTTACAAGACAAGCGTTTAAAATACTACATGTAATAAATGCGAAATGCATTTTACTCAAAAAAAAAAAAACATGAATAAAACATTAAAAGTAAAATACAAAACATATTTTAATTTTATGCCTGAAAGCATGCTGCAGTTTTATCAAGTAATTTTGCGAAAGTGTTAAAAAGATGTACTTAGTTGCGCTCAAAAGCACAACTATTTAATACACACACCATCCAGGGTGGCCAGGTTTGATAGGGAAATTATACATATATTCAACTGTATTAATGCGAATGAAAGGAAATTGTGTGGTGTTATTTTTTTTTATCAGCTTTATAAGGCGAAAAAAGTTGTAAAAATAATCCTGCCTATTTTAGTTGTCGTTGTCGAAAATCAGCAACCATACGGTTTATTGCTGACTCTCAGGGTCCAACCCGCACATTAAAATAACGACAATATGCAAGCTGAGTCAATAAAAAATCGTTGATTTGAAAAATAAAGCGCAACAATATGGGCACGTTGTTCAATCGAGTACTGCTCCATTTTAAATTACCTAAAAAAAGAAAAGAAGAAAAATTATAATAAAAAATTTATAAGCAATTCAAACTCCTTCCTTAATTTCGGGCCACCCTGTACATGCAGTACACTAGAGCCCCGACTTGCGTCGTTAATGGGCACCGGGGAAACGCGACGCAAATGGAATCACTTTTTTCTATATAAATGCACTGAAATTTAATTTGTTGGGGAAAATATTTAAAACAAAGCAAAAAATTTTGTATTTTTGATAAAAAATACTAGTATGAGTACATTTTTATTTATTTAATTTACTTCAACAAATGTTTATATACATATATTATAAGGAAATAACAAAACCATAAATTAAGACAAAAAATAAACATAAAAATTACGTATGTTTTACGTCCTTAAGACATATTCTGGTCACACTAAATTCTTATCATAACCAGACAGCTGCTCTTAGCACCACTTATATAAAAAAGAAAAGGGGATTCCCCTTTTTTCACGCAATCTGAAAATTTCTTAACGTACAGGTGACGATCGTTGTTGCCAGAAGTTGTAAAAACTAATGAATTCAAGATGCTAAATACATACTACACTACAAATGCTAAAAATGGTAATTCACAATGATGCAGTAAAAAATGTAACCGTGTTTAGCGACGCAAATCGAAATCAAAACGATGCAAATCGAATCGAAGCAAATCGGGGTCAAAACGACGCAACTCATACCGACGTAACTTGAAATCGCAACGACGCAAATCGGGGCTTTAGTGTACTAAAGTCTGAGCTCATGCTGCGTAAGCAAAATAAAAAAACCCAAACAATTTTTATACACTCTGGCAACCCTGTTCAATTTGTTTCCACATTGCCTAAGGGGAACAATTATTGCAATAAAAGTTCGTTATTTACGTATTTATATACATATACCTACAATAAATAATCTAGAAATATAATTATTCTAAACTGGAATAATTTGTTTTGTAAATAAGTTTATGGGCATGGAATTAGGTAAATACAGATGTAGACATATTTGTTTGCCCGTATGAGCACTCATGATTTATTGATGCATTTGCTTAAAATTATTATTTTATGTGGACCTGCTAACTCTGCCTACTTGCCATGTTTTGTTTGTGATCTGCTTATAAATAAATCATTTAAAATACGCTAGGAGCTTTGATGAGATTAAATACCTAATTAAATATGTGATGAAATGTTTGCTTTAACACATATACACAAGTATGTTAGAACAGGTCGATTTAGCAATGCATATTGTGTCATCGATTTTTCGATTGCTTTTGGTATGAGCCAAAAAAAAAAAGAAATTCCACTCCAACTTATCATAAAAATCAGGTTGGGGGCGTCCACTTCAAAAAAATTATTTTTGTTTTGAATTTTGTATGGTTACACCCGTCAAGAGATGTGGAACGGGGTCGGTAAAAAACAAATTTTGGGGATTGGTCATATCTTTGACCCCTCTGTAGGCATTCCGGAGCTAAATAGCCTCAGTGGCCCAAGCTCCGGCGCCTCGAAAATTGCATTAGCACCCCTATCACACCTACTTGGCCCGCAGTGCCCATAGAAAAGTCAAATACGGATGCAATATATGACCCGCAATGATTTTTTCCCATTTTTGTATTTTTCGAACACAACCATCCAGTAAATAAATATGTGACTAAGCTCTAATAATTTTCTCTCCAACATATTTTTGATTGAACACATCCGCCCCATGCCATGCCTATTTAGAGGCGCTCCCAAAAGAAAAAATTTAAATCATTCGATTTAAAAGTTTGTTTTTGAATCTCGTAGTGGAACTTTTTTCGCCACATGTCAAAAGACATCGAAACATCAATGGCACAACATCGACAACATTTTGTTAGTACTAATCGACCCAGTCTAATGTAAGTGGTGGCAATTTCATGTTAAATGCTCTTAAAAATGTGTTAAACTGAATTTATATTTATAATGTGTTACATTATTCAGTACGTGAACTTTTACTTTTTGCCTAAAGTAAATTTCTAATACATGTTAAATTCCAAAACAATTAAATATCTGCACATACACGAGTCGCTTAGGTGTTAAGCTCCACATAGAAGCTGCAAAAGAAAAACTTATAGTTTAACTAAGATGCTTACGAAAAATTAGCAAAAGTATACATTCGTTAATTTAAGTATTCGATGAGTTTGAGTTTTTGTTTGGAGGATTTTTTCCATATGTGTGTGAAGATAAATACGTATTTAAGTTCCGGGACTCAAACCATAATTTTTAGCAAAGCCACATTTTGAAGTTAACAGAGCACTGTTAACGAGTTAACAGCGCTATTTTTATAACAGATGACAATTGTGGAGAAGATGAGTGGGTTTTATGGAAAAATTAGGACATCTAGGAGGTACTGACCATATGGAAATGGTGGTCTGGAGGGTTAGCTATGACTTGTGGTACCAAGAATGTCTGCAAAAAATTTTTTAGTCCCAGAAAATGACTTTCAAAAACACCCCATTTATGAAATTTCTGAAGAAGATGAGTGGGCTCATGGAAAAATGAGGACTTCTGCGAAGTACTGACCATATGGAAATAGTTGCCTGGAGAGTTAGCTATGACTTCTGGTACCTGGAATATCTCAAATTATCTTTGGAGTCCCACAAAATGACTTTTAAAACACTCCATTTATGAAATTTCTGGAGAAGATGAGTGGGCTCATGGAAAAATGAGGACTTCTGCGAGGTACTGACCATATGGAACTAGTTGTCTGAAGGGTTAGCTATGACCTCTGGTACCTGGGATATCTCAAATTATCTTTGGAGTCCCACAAAATGACTCTTAAAAACACTCCATTTATGAAATTTCTGGAGAAGATGAGTGGGCTTTATGGAAAAATGAGGACTTCTGGGAGGTATCGACCATATGGAAACGGTGGTTTGGAGGGTTAGCTATGATTTGTGGTACCAAAAATGTCTGCAAAATTTTTTTTAGTCCCAGAAAATGACTTTTAAAAACACCCCATTTATGAAATTTCTGGAGAAGATGAGTGGGCTCATGGAAAAATGAGGACTTCTGCGAGGTACTGACCATATGAAAATAGTTGCCTGGAGAGTTAGCTATAATTTCTGGTACCTGGGATGTCTGAAATTATCTTTGGAGTCCCACAAAATGACTCCATCCCTTCGATCCCTTTCTTTTACTTTTTCTTTATAGAACACTAAATGTGGTAAAAAATTGAGTTATGTTTTTTTTCTCTATGTTTCAGTAATTATAGACCCGATTTTACTTATTTTCAATCCCGAAGCAAAAGGCACATTTATAAAACGATTAAATTTAGATCTGGATCAATAAAGTACATGAAGGCTTCACAAATAGGTGTTATATGAAAACTCTATATACCCTTTTGGTAAGGGGTATAATCAGAGAAGGGAAACAATAGGAAACAGTAAATAGAAAAAGTTTTCGTTTTGGATTCTGTTTTTCTAAGTCGGAAAGCAAATTCATATCAATGAAACATTCTTCAGTAATAGTATGAACCGCTGGGTTAGCGCGTTAATAATGAAAAAATTTATTCACAGAATGATAAAAATCATGCCAGGAAAAATGCTTTTTTTAGAAATTCTTGAGAAATATGTCACATCACAATTTAACTTGACTAAAACACTATTTACTTATCTTCTTGTTATCGTTTTCATTACCGCATTGGTATTCTAGAAAACTTTTCATACTCGTATTTCTTGATAATTGATATACATAAATTACTGATTAAAACCAAACACAATATTTTTAACATTAATAAATGTCAAAAACGACACTTGTCAACGACACTTTTGTCAATAATGACATGGGCATACATATGACAGTAATACCAAAAAATATTTGTCCGTCAGGCATTTCTTGTAGCGTAGTTGTGTGTTCATGCAGCCTGCTGTGACAAATATGTTTATAGCATAAGACTTTTCAAATCGAAATCGGCAATACATATTTTGTAAATCTTTGAAACTATTGAAGAGAACAAAATTCCAATATTTTGAGCTGCTTTTTTAACTTTAATAACAAACCCAAATATTCAACTTAATTCGTCCCACACGTAGCAGTTAAATTTTATATTCACTTACGAACAATATGAAATAAAAGTATTTTCTAAAACACTACAATTTTATGGTGCTGTCGTTTGAGCATAAAAGATTTATGATTTCGATAAATATTTAAGATGCTGCCATTACATACATACATACATACACTTCCTGTGTGCCTGTCCATTGAGAAGGATTTGCGGAAATTTTTGTGCCATAGTTTTGCAAAACTAAACTTGAGTGTGATGGAATTGAGCATAATGGATGAATGACAATAATTTTGCAAATTTAATATTCCTTTCTACATTTCTTTTGTGTACATACGTACACATACATATTTGTTCTATTCCAAAGTTAAGTGTCAAAATTTGACTGTAAATGAATAATGTTGTATTGCATGTAATAAAATGTCTTGTGACATGATGTTACATTATGAATGAATGCAGTCAAGAGTGTGTGAGAGAAAGAAAAACTAAATGCAAAATAAGAATGTTGCATAAACATTTTGCAAATGATTATAGAAGTTTGTATATCATATCCTTTTAGGTTTTGTGATGGAAATTGGTTTTCTTCGTTGAATACGCTGCAATAATTTTTTGTAAATTTCTTCTGCCTTTCAAGCAATTTATATTGTTGCATCTCCAAACACGAGACAAAAAGAGAAAAAATTTCCGCAATCCTTTTGGTTTTATTCTTACAGTACTTCATTCGCAGTGTTGTTGTGATGTTCATCAGACACAATTTGAATTTTTATTACATTTCATTCATAACTGTTACAGTGGGTCTGATTGCCATGGAAATGCAACAGGGGCAAAAAATTCAAATATTATCTCCCACAAGAAAAAAAAAAAAAAAATAAAATCAAAAAAAATAAATTTAATATAAATGAAAAATAAAATCCATTTTTGCAAAATAAAACAAAAAGTTGGACACTGAAAAATTTGATTGCGCTTTTATCTACCTTATAATAGAGTGGATTATAACAAGTTAACTCAGAGATCACGCTATACGAGTTGTTATAGATGAAGTTCAAGATTAACTCAGTGGTACAGAAAAGTTCTGTTCCTTCTCCTACTTTATTTATTATATTTCATAATGATCTTCTGTCTTGTACTTGCAATTCTATGCACCTTTATGCGGATGACAGCAGTTTTTGGGATTTGTATTTATTTGGCCTTAGACCTAGTCAATCAGAGAGTGAAACAAGACAGTAGAACATGAACGTTGCACTCTATAATGTTCTATATATGATATCAAAGAGGGATTGCAAAACCAAGATCGATTCCCATACACCCAAAGCCCAATGTCGTTAACTAACACTTAGACGATCAAGTAGGGAGGCTGATCCATCTGTTCTTCATATTCTTGGAACGAAAATTCAGTGTTGTGTTTGCTGGACTGATAACAGTGGTTTGGGTTTTTGAAAGGGTGCAAGATCAGCTCAGCTACTGATACCACCTACATGCGATCAAAAACTGAATACAACTCCCACGTGTAAGCTGATGGAGATGATAGAAATGAAACTACAGACAGCTTTTCTGTATACAATGAATGAACCTGGCATGCCTACCGGATTAAATACGAAACTTTGTTGCATGAAATATTATAAGCTCTAAATAAATACTTATATATAATATTTTACATACATGTACGCAAGCCCCTCCTTTTATATGTTTGAGCCGGTGCCTGAAAGTCTATTTTGGGGTTACTCAATCGTGTAAAGGAGACGGTGAAGAAGCTCATCGGTGACAATAATTTAACCCTATTGACTTACTGCAGCATCATCGCATATCTCTACGTAGTAAGCGTACATTATCCAGGGTTCATGCACTTGCAGTGTAATCGCATTAAAGAGCGGATTCCTTTTTCAGCCGTACTGTTTATCTATGGAATAGCCTGGCTGGGCTCAAACCTGGAATGCAAGTCCGATTTATTTTATTTTAAAAAACAAAATCCTTGTTGAAAGTATTCTTTTGCGATTCATCCCACTGTTTTCTAAAACAACGTAGCAGAGCATTTAAAAAATTGTACAATCGAGCAAAAAAATGCAAATTGTATGTAAATTTTGCAAAAAAAATATATGTAATTTTTTCCTTAACACGCATATAGAAGAAAGTGTATTTTTGTGCTTTTGTCACAAATATACTAAAAACAACGACACTTGCACATACGCGTAAACTATAGCAAATTCAACCATATAAGTGTCATATGCAAGCTAAATTTAACACACACACACACATCCTCACTTGTGCTCACATACACTCACTTAAAATAACATCATGTGGCATTGCACTTGCCACACAACTGCATGCTAAAATAATAAAGAAAAAAAAGTCACACTACAGCTTTTACTGCACACTGTCTGTCAGTGTTTTTCATTTAAGTGCCATCGCTGAGAGTGTGTTTGAAGGAAACAAGTAACATTTTTGAGTAAAAAAAAAAACAGAGACAAAAACAAAAACAAAAACAGTTTAACAAAATATCTGAAACAATTTATGCTCGAAATTAAAATAACCTTGTAAAATATCACATCTTCTTTTATAGCAACGCATTCACATCTCTGTTCAGACAAGCTCATACATGTTTGTACATGTTCATTTATGTTCACATATTCACAAACATGCCTGCTTTTTGTTTCGTGCATTTGTGAGTGTTCATTTTTATTTTAACAGCCCTTTTTCGCTGCTGAGTTGTCAAAGACAATTGCATTTTTTGTTGCCTTTTTGAAATGAATTTTAATAAGTGCATACATTTACTTTAAAATTAGTTTATTTTAAAAAATGGAAACAGGTATTAATTATGAGCCAGGTGATCTCGGAGTAGCAATGAGCTACATGAAAATTGGCGTTATATTGGAGGATATGTGAAAAATTTCTGCAGATAAATAAAAGCTTAATTAGCCTTAAGGCAACAGGACAATCGAAACAAATGGCACAATAACTTTAGGAGCGCCTGCGCACCTGATAAATGGTAGTAGAGAAAGTTCAATGGACAAGCATAAATTATCTAATGTAAGAGACTGCTTAAGAGTTTTTCCGATAAGCATGAGTTATGTTGTGTTTTAAGGACTGCTGGTCATGAGGCGGCCCACTTTGGTCTTACAAGGTTCCGTTGTGTTACCCGAAGAAGCAGTAGGGACTCATTATTTTCTGGTTCTGTCCTGCCAGATGAATGGATGAACGATTTTGCACTGGATGAACGATTTTGCACTAAACGAGTTAATTACACTGTGCTTGAATTTGAAACTTTTTTTTTCGACAGACGGGCACCCAGTGACTAAACCTAATTCGGGTGCGCTGAATTTAGTGGTGCTAACCGTTTTCTTAGGTTAGCTCTTGTTTTTGAGATAAACCGTTATCTTAAAAATGGAGGAGTTACGACTATATACATTCTCTTAACTCAAAAACGGTTTAGACTATAGAAAAAGTTATAAAAACCGAAACTCCGCAACAAAATTACCTTTCAATTACTGTAAAATAATTTTTAATCAAATTGGTAGTTTAGAAAATAAAAATTTTTTTCGATGAAAAAAATTAAATTTTTTGCAAAAGTTCGAAATTTTTTGTTGTTTAAATCCGCATAAAAAAATCTGAAAATAAAGTTATACTGATGAATTTTCATACATTCACAACTTTGGAATTTATTCACAAAAAAATCAAAAATTGCAGTTTCAAACGGTCACCAGACGAAACCTCAAAAATTAAAAAAATTTTTTTTTATGGAATGAAAGTAGTATGGAGCAGTAGTATAGTACAGTCAAATTAATTAAATTTTTTAAACGAGGACAGAACTGAATATACCATAAAAATAATAGCCGAAACTAAATGCTACAGTTAATGAACATTTGCAAAAATTATGAGCTGAGGTTTTAAAATATTGAAATATATGTGTAGTATGGCTCCGAAAAAAATGGAGGCTTTTCCAAATTTCATTAGTTTTTTCTGAACAGCATAAGTTTGCCTTAATGACGGCTCAGGGATTTTCATGAATAATTACTTCCAATAAACTTATCTCATAGCGTACTTGTCTACAATACCACATCCATTTATTTTAATATAAAATGTTTTCAAAGACACAGTTCTATAACTTTATTAACAGGATTGTTTAATGTTGTTTATTTATATCGATTTTAATTAAATTTTTGTTTCATTATAATTAAACAATTTTTTTTTTGTGTGATAAAACTGTAGTGACCAACACTTCTGAAGCTGATCAAAAGAGTGAATCTTAAGGCTAATTGGTTTGAGTAAAAACCAGAGCTGTTTCACGCCCACCATATCAATTATTAGCACGCAAATGACTTACCGTCTAATTCATAAAAATTATAGCAGGTTTATAAAGCTCTTATTTGACAGATTTTCCATACAAATATGTCAAATAACAGTCTTATAAGCCTGCAATAATTTTTATGATTTAGGGGGATAGAATTTAGGTCACAACTAGTTGCATGCTGATTTTAAGCTTTAGCGCTTAGCTCTTTCCCGACCTGAGCTCCTTATTACTGACTATTGAGCCTCTGTCAGTTCTATATCTGTGTTTTCTAGTGATAAGAATATATTTTATATTCTCTTATCAACATCCAATTGCTCGTTACTATTATATCAATTGTGTAAACGCTTTGCGCCGGGCCCAATAATTTTCAAACATTAACTTTATTTTATAAAATATGTTTTAATGTTGCAAACGTCAAGACAAAATTAATTTCGTTCACTGTTTTTATTTTTATTTTGCTACACGCATCAACTTTAGAATATTCCCTTTAGTGCTCCTGCACGGATTTACATGTCAAATGGTTTTGCATTTATAATTTAATCTCCAAAAATCACTGCATAAAATTGCATTGTCAATCATACAAATTGTTGTAATAAATCTTACGACAAATAAGAGAAGTACTACTTTTGCTACCTCTTGTAGTCAATTTTAAGAACAAGAAGAAAAAAAAAAAAATAAATAAAAACAACTTAGCAAGTTTGTTACAGAGAAAACTTACAGACATGAGAATGTGAAAGTTGTCAAAGAAAAATAATAAAAATATTTCAATTACAAAATTACACAAGAACATTTATAAGCGGAACTTAAAAGCTTCTAGTGTTATCAAATAATCAAGACTTATTGTACATATTTAATAAGTCTTGTGCACGTGAAAAAGATTTTATAAATTTTCATTGCTCTAATAATTGAATAATTTAAAGTTCTATTTGAAATTTTCAAGCGAATTAAAAATAAAAA
This sequence comes from Sturmia bella, assembly GCA_963662145.1. Taxonomy (NCBI): domain Eukaryota; kingdom Metazoa; phylum Arthropoda; class Insecta; order Diptera; family Tachinidae; genus Sturmia; species Sturmia bella. The sequence continues at coordinate 67,820,553 of OY759170.1, read as the reverse complement.
TTGTCTTGTATTACAAAAGCACAGTGTACGTGCCGGTTTAGCTTTTAAAAAATCTTCATCACTAGAATTTTACTAAATATAAATAGAGGGCGGAGGATCGGAAGCAAATGTGCTCGAGCTTAAGTTTAAACATTTTGTAATTAATATGGAATCATAAGCAATTACTCATAAAATTGAGCTGCAACCCGATTCAAAATTTAAACATAAGAACTAATTCTAATTTTGATTAGAATAATGGCGCAATGGCGGACGATTTTTTGGCTATTATCCACACATAAACATTAGTCTTGGCATAGTAAACGGCATTTTGTTGTGAACTAATTATACAAATTGTGTAAAATTTATAACGAAAGTTTAGATAAAGTCAAGGTATTTAAACGTATGAGCAATATATCTGCTACACTATATGCCAGGTGAAATATTGCTCATACGCATTTAGAATCAGTGCACTAGTGCACTGTGGTCGGAAATAATTTTTTCTTGGCCAAAACTATTAAAACTTAAAATAACGGAATTTTTAACTGGAATTTGAATTTGCAGTATATTTTAAAGGCCATATTCATAATAATTATTGTAAGTTTATTTAACTCTTAGTTGACGAATTTCTACGGAATATTTCTCAAATAAACGTGTAATAAACCTTCAATAGTTTTTATGAATATGGGTGTAAGTGTTTTGTATAAAATAATTAATTTTTTTTGTAAATTATCAACATTTGGAATTAAAATTAAAAAAAAAAAAATTTATCAAAAATTTTACAAATTTTTTTTTGTCTTCTTTCTAAGCTTTTACTTTTTTTTATTCTAAATGTAGTACGAACTCAAAAAATCTAATCCAGGAGTGCAATGGACTAAGTCCGTACTGTAGATTTCCATCGATAGGATAAATTTTACGCTGTTATAATCTGTGCCTTTAAGAAATTCATTTTGGATTGCTCAATCAAATACTCAAAAACCGCAAAAAACCGCAAATCGAGATAAACATTTTCAAAAACTAAACACTTCAGCAAAGTAATTCGGTTTTTAACCTTATGCTTAACACTCCTAAACAAAATGTGTTACGCTTACTTAAACTTAAAAAATAAAATAAATTCCAAAATGTTAAAGACTTTTGGAAAAAATTATTTTATTTTTTAGAGCATCCAATTTTCGAGTATTTTATTTTAGAAAATTAATAAACTTACCATCACCTTCGTTTTCCATTTAAACTTTTATTTAACACGCTTTGCTTTCATCTTTAACAAACAATTGAAGTAAGCACTATAAAACACCGAACGCAATTCTGTTTACAAATGAAGCAAACAAATTCATTTTCGATGACTCACCGAATAACGGTAAATTGCATATTACAACAACAAATTTAGTTTTTGGTTGTTTTGGAGTGTTGACTACTAGATTTCAAAAACAAAAACATATTTCGTGACTTTTGGCCAATGAAATGAAATTTCCGACCACAGCGCACTGCTGGCAAATTCCGAGGCTGTACATTGACTTGTGTCATTCATGAATGAATTAATTTAATTGAATCATTTCTTCGATTGTGTGAATGAAATATTTCTGTATATGTTTTCTGTACCTTTTACCTTTCTGTGCTCTTTCTTTTTTGCTTTGATTCATAGAGCACGATTTTGTGCTTATTAGTTTTCAATTTTAAAAATATTCATAATATTTTTAATTTGTTTTGGCTTTGACGTTGCACTATTGATACAAATAATCCATGATTGTGGTGGCTGCAAATCCACCTGGGAACTGTCTCTCAAAGATTTTGCTTTCTATTATCATTTTAGTTAAAAAAAAAAACAAAATATCCAGTTTAGGAGTGCGTATATGCAGAATTTGGAAAGTTTGAGAAACAAATTACTGCAATGAATGGGACATTTTCATTTTCGTTCACTCTGAATTATGTGTAGCATTGAGGAAGATGAATTAAAGGAATGAATTAATTTACATTAACCCTCTGAAGGAGCACTTTTTTGCCACACAAACTGTACAATACTTTTCAGTTGACTCTCTACTTTACTCAATACCTTTGATGGTTTTTTTGTTTGCATAAAGCCAGTATGGACGTCTTAAGAAAATTTATGGTTCGCTAAGAATTGCGTGCAAAAAATGTATTTATGAACAATTTTCATACACCAATATGGAACGTAATATGAAAGCGCTTCATCATATACATACATATATTATAATTATTAGTGAATACTTTCTTTGGCTTAATACACTGTGTTTGAGCTCACTTTAGTTTTGGTAAATGTAGTAAACATCTTTCTTTGTGTTCTTCTTCAGGAAGACCAAAGAAGGTCCAATAAAGAAGGGCCGAAAAACTAGCGTCCAGAACATATTTTTAAATACCTTTTCCGCACACTGATGGTGGTGAATTTTTTGACATTAGGCTTGGTGTTTTAATAATGTTTTTATAAATACTGAACTAGTTGTGATAAAGTTGATTTATTATTGTTACCAGAAAATATATTTTTGCTTGCAAACAATTTTTTCCGTGTAGGCACACTTTTTACTTTTCAAACATACATTTTCTCTCTATTGGCCTTTAGCTTTTAAGTATCTGTTGCATTTTTTTTATTGCAAAACATAAAGTTAATCTGAAAGTCAACGCTTTAAAGTATAGCTGTGATAATAAGGACTATTTATGTTGGAGTGTAAATCCTCTATACTGTAATAACACTAGTCAGTAATAAAGTTGTTAAAACCTTAGTACTTTGAATATTTAATAACAGTCTAAGCTCAATGTCAGAGGTTTTTCGCAAGACAGTAATAAATTTGATATTTCTTATAAATTTTTTTAGACAAATTTGATTATCTATAAATAATCAAAAACTACACCGTCAATTTGTAAATGTCTAACATTCTGATTCAAACTTCAAGTATTTGCCACTGTAGTCCAGTGACAAAACACAGATATAAATTATAGCCGTAGCAGCTAGTTTAAAATACCAAAAAAAATTACAACAAATTGGTTTAGCCAAAGCTAAGCAATTAATATAAAATTTCTTGTGTTTCATGTTTAAAAAACTATTTTCGCTTATTTGAAATACTGGCACTTAAGTCCTTCATACATATTTAGTTCTTTTGCCACTAAGACTGTAAAACAGTTCCCTTCAGCGTAAAAAACTAACTAAAAACATTCGTGACAGTACAGCAATGATGTACTTAAAATATTTTCTTGTAATTAGTTGTTCGACAATACTCTCATATACTTTCGAAGGACATACAATTTATTTGCTTATGAAGAATGAGTTTAGTTCAGATAAAATTTACTTCGCTTTACAAATAACAAAAAAAAAAAAAAAAACCAACAAAAAACGTGGATTTTACATATTTCGAAATTAACTTTCAAGATGTTACAACAATAGAAGTTCAAACCAATAAATAAAACAATTCATAGTCGGCTGCACAAACGAACTTCAGCAGAGACTATTGTTTGTAAGCAAAAAAAAAAAAAAAAAAAATAAAAATAAAATAAAACTAAAACTCGGTCACTAACACTAATACCGATACAGCACACACACACACACACACACAGCCATGCAGCGGTTTTATTAAATTTGAACTTAGTAAAAGTATTAATAAGAAATAGAACAAGCAGCACAACTGAGCGCAAACGAAGAATACCAGTTGTTTTTTGGGTTACTGGGAAAAGCGGTGAAATAAATGCAGTTTACTTTAACACTGTTGTTGTATTGAACCAAAGACTCACAATTGAAATTGAATCCAATTGATGTAAAACAGCCACGTGCTTAGCAGACAGATTTTGTGGCAACAACACAGCACAATAGAGTCAACTTTTGCATTTACAAATAATGGGAAGAGTTTGCACAACGAAAACAGGAGAGTAGTTAAGTGCGCAGCTCTGCAAAATGTATAAAATCTCTTAATTATTTTTATGAGCATTTTAAGAGAAAAGAGTAGCTGTTGGAAGAGTTTTTTTTAGTCAGTGCAGGATATTTTTACTTCACTAGTGTGTGTTGTATGATTGCAAGCAGAATGTAAGCTTAGTTTAGTTTTATTCAAGTCAAATCTCCAACACAAAACCCAAAAAAATTTTATCAATATGGTTTTATAGTTTCAATTAAAAATTTTTTGTGTTTAAAATTCAACTGAAATTATTGTCTGTACACAAACATTTTTAAATAATATTGAAAAGCTGAGTGAACTCTGAGGTTGGCGGCAACACGCTTCTCAAGGAGACAAGAAGAGTGAAGATGAAGACTTGTTGGCTGGGGTACTTATCATGGTTCTTTCTCGTGCACCATGACGCTCATCACCACTTGCATTCTTTTAAGACCCAGAGAAGAGTTCTGGCACATGGCTTTTAAGAAGCCATCGTGTGTATAGAAAGTATTACTCATCTCACTACCTGATCTCCCACAAAATGAATTAGATTTTAATATTTTTGTTACACTTCTTAAAACCAAGCAGAAATCTTATTACTTGAATCTATAGATTTAGAAATTGTTATATAAGGGTTATAAAAAGTAAAAGAAAATTAATTTCTTAAATAAGTACATGTATCCCTTATTCTTCCTATTTGCATACCTATTAAAATGTCATTAGCATTACTGAGCATATATTTTGCATTTCACTTATAATTTTTTTTTTTTTTGTGGAGAAAGTAAAACAACGTATACATGTGCTCGTATGTGTTTGTTTTTGTCTCTCGTTTTTATCTCTTGCTATTGACTTATTGACGATCTGACACTACGCCAGTGAACAACATTTAATTTGTTCCGTTTTTAATGTTGTTGTAGTGATTACAAACTCATGTTACCATCTGTGCAACATGGCAGTGAAAAAGTTAAAATGAGACATTGTGCCAGACAATCTGATACGAGTTCAATGGAAATTAAGCAACAAATTTGATGGGAGGAGGAGAAAATAGCAGTCAACAAGAAAGAAAAATAAAAGTCTTGTGCGAGTAATTACTGTTAATACAGAGCAATACGAATGCATTTCCCAAGAAAAAAACGAAAATGATAGACAGGCAACGGTGGGCCAGAAAAGCGTAAATTAATAGTAAAATTAGAATAAATTTTGCATTGAACAATTAATCTGGCAAAAAGTTGTTTTAAAATCATGTTAATTTTGCCTAAAAATATTTAAGACAGAATCTTTGTTCATAAAGCCAATTGCTCTGTTTGTGCTTATGATTGCAACTTATAGATCATGGCTGCACAAATTGCGGTTCGAGCCCTATCAAAAGTAAACAAAAGGGCTGTCGTACAAAAATATTAAAGAAAACACAGAAAACCAAATACAATAAAATAAGAAAAAGAAAACAAACCGCATTTTTTTTTTTTTTTTTTTTGGATTGTTACCGAAAGGTAGAGTGAACATAAATACGATTTTTGGTTACATGATATTTTTTTGACTTCCTCTTATGCTCATTTTTAGGTTTTGTTCTACGTAAATTTTATAGGTATTCTTCCGTTGAGGTGTTCACATCGATGTTTTAATACATGCAAGAAGGAAATAAACTGTTAATGTGTGGATTTTTCAATAATACAATAATCCTAATAATACAAATAAAGGAAACATGTTCGAAAATATCATCTTGAACATGTAGCATGTCTTGTGAGGAAACTTTAAAGAAAAATAAATTAGACATGTCTTACAAAAAAAATTGCGTAATAAATTGAGTTCAGTTGCACAAACTTATTGCACTAACAGAAATCAAGCAGAAAATGTAATTTTTAGTTCAACGCAGGCTCAAGCCAAATCAAGATTGAAAATTTTAATTTTACCTTATAGTCACAAGATTTTGTACTTTGCAATTTATAATTGTTTCCAAATCGAGAAAGACTTTTTCTGTGGTGAAATTCATCAAAATTTTTTAAGAAGACAAGAAAAGCAAAATATATGACATTAGTTTATGTTGAGATCATACCATTGCTGCCTCATGCCTGCCACAACGATCGTTGTTTCAAATGTAGGTTATAACTCAATTGAATATTGGTTTTACTAGTCCTCCTGTTTTGTGCGTAATGAATGTCGGCAAGACATTATTCCGTTTTACTAAAGTGATTTCTACGATCTCCATCCTCCTGAAATTTTTATAAAGAAATATAATTTTCACAAAGAAATCATTACTTCTTATAGATCACGGGTTGTTATTTTTATAGTCAAGACAAGAACCACGTTTGTTGTAGAGATTAATGGATGTACCAATATTTGGTTGTGCCGATATCTTTTTCTGGCTGTCTTATGCTTAACGACCACAAACAAGATAATATATTTTATTCCTCGTGATAATAACGATAAAATTTATTTAATAATTACAAAATTTATCAAAATAACAATATAAAATAAAATTTAAAATTTATGTAATAATTAAAAATTTATTAAAATGAAATTTATTTTCAATGCCTGAAATCTTTACATATTAATTATGCTTGTCTGGATTTGTTGACAGTCTTGGATTACCATTTTATAACCTGCACGTGAGTGTAATTATTAAATACCGATTGGGAAGCCGAAAGTGGAATTTAAAATTAGTGCTTAAAATTAAAATCTTGCTTTATTTTCGAATACTTACTTTTGCGTCCACTGTTAATGTTTTATCATCAATAACGACATTTCGCAGTCATTTGTTCTAACGAGCACTTCATGCTTTCTTTGTCATGTCTTAGAGGCAATTGGAAATTTTTTAGCCACCTTTCCTTTCCCTTCTTTCAACCATTTTCGATTGTTTAAATTTGGAAGTGCGAAGTGTTTTACAAATTTCTTTTTTCTTTGTTGCTTTTTCATGCCGAAACAACTTTTACATTTTTTTTGTCTGCTCTTTCAAATTTTTCTTGCTTGTTGGAATTTGTTTTAGCAGACAAGACATTTTTTGTTTATCTTTTACCAATCGCTGTGTCATTCTTTTTTTCTTTTGGCATTTTTTAGCTCAAGATAGAAGTTTTTTATTTGCAAATTTTAGCGTATGACTACGTGTAGTATGGCTGTTTAGTTATTTTATTACCAAGTGGCCAACCTTCGCAAGTGGTTAAAAGCGCGTGAAAAAAAAGAAAAGCATTATTCTTGAGGCATTCGAATTGCAATTTTTTGTATTAATGTATTAATGAAGTCATTGTACGGATTCAGTGTGTTTGAAAAAAATATTTGTGAGAGCATTTGACCAACCTATATTACCTAGGTCATATTTTTTGCAGTCGTTCTTTTTCCTTCTCGCCACAGTAATCAGTCCTTGGGGGTCCGTACATATGAGCTTGCCCCAATAACATTTACGATACGTTTTTCGAACACCCGGACTTCGTACCAAAGACCTCGCATGGCTCCATATGGGAAATATATATTAGTGTGGATAAGATTAAAAAGAGATTTTGTATGCTAAATCGGTCCTAGAAGGTTTTCTTAATGTCACCATTAACCGTATGGTATATATATATAAAGTAATGCTAGGAACACAACTAGGACGAAGGACGAATTTTTCGCTGCGAATATTCGCCGTCAAAAATAAAACACATTGGTGTGTATGAAAATGCACACAGTCACAGCGTCGGTCGAAATTCATTGTACGCGGCGAACTTAAAATAAATTTATTTCTATTTCTTACACCGGCGAACGCACGACGAACAAATCAGTACCATGTGGCCATTTTGGTTTTAGTTTTCAAGTGTTTTAGTAGAAACAGTTAATTTTTACTTTAATAGTTTTTATTTTAAGTGCTAAGCTTTGACTTTTTGCAGTTAAAATAAAAAGCCAACATATTAGATTATAAAACATGTTTGTACAGTTTAATTTTTTGTTTTTGGTAATGCTAAATATTTTAGAAACCATTTTTTTTCTTCACATGGTCACCCCATCAGCTGTTCAACTATAATAAGATAAAATTACAAAACTGAGAAAATGGATACAAGTGAAATTATAATGGAAAATGTTAAACATCATGAATGTTTATATAATATGATTCAGATTGAAAGCTTCTGAACAACTTTAAGGGCCATTTTTACAACTTGCCGTAATTTGAGAGCAGGGTTTTATCGAGCACATGAACCATTTTCTATTATTACAATTTCCCTTTAACAAAAAGTCGGAATTAAATTATCGGAACAATAATAAAAATACAAAGTTTAAAATAAATCAAAAGTGAACTCAGTTTTTTATTTGCTCTAAGAGCCAGTTGAAATGTATTATTTTAGGTCTAAGAATCGACCTTATTAATGTTTTCTGTTTTTTCAGCTGTCTATATGCCGCCAATATTTCGTTGCTGCTAATCAACGAGCCTAATCCGAAGGCTTGAAAATCTTAAAAGATCGATAAATTAAACACCCGTTGCAGTTCTCTGATAACTATTTCCATGTCTTTTTGTACCACAGTTCTTTGGTATGGAATATTTGTCGAATTACAACTTATACGCTAAAAGTTGGACAAACCTGCAAGTGCAGGTCATTTTGTGGTCTTCTTCTCTAAATATTTCTGTTTTCAAATTTAGTACACAAAAAGGATTTTAGAAAAGACAGCAGAAACAAGTTGTGCATCTAAAGGGGGGTTTTCTATGCAGTTCTTTGGTATGGAATATTTGTCGAATTACAACTTATACGCTAAAAGTTGGACAAACCTGCAAAAGCAGGTCATTTTGTGGTCTTCTTCTCTAAATATTTCCGTTTTCAAATTTAGTACACAAAAAGGATTTTAGAAAAGACAGCAGAAACAATTTGTGCATCTAAAGGGGGGTTTTCTATGCAGTTCTTTGGTATGGAATATTTGTCGAATTACAACTTCCATGTCTTTTTGTTCTTCATGTTTTTAGAAATTTTAAATGAAAAAAGTGAAAGCAAAACTTAATAACATTGATTACTTTTGAATTTTGTTTGACTAGACAAACCATTGTAAAAGAACACGAACATGAATGGAGAACAATAAGAGCGATAATTACAAGCATAAAAATTAACGAATTGAAGCCAATTTCTTGACAGACAAGAACATTTAAAATAACATGTTTTCTAGCTAAGATTGTGCCAGAACAAGGGTTAAATTAAAACATTAATTAAGGCAATTACATAATTGTAACGACAACATCGTTGTTGACAAAAACCCAATTGTTACATTTAATAGTGAAAACAGTTGCTTGACTGTTAAGGGAAAATGCTGCAATATGCATTAAAAGGAAATCTTTATAAAACATTTGCTGGCTTAACTTCCCTTGACTGAAAACCTAAATTACAAGGAAGAGGAAAAAGTAAATTTACTTTTTGTTTGCTTTAAAATATTCTGACTTACTGCTTTTGTTTCGCTCACAAAGAAGGCGATTTTTTAATTTAGTTCTCCTGTATTTGGCTGCTTAAAATTGCAGTTCTGTTTGCTGAAATTGAAAAAAACTACCTTTTTTGGCTGCTCTCAAATAGTATGATGATGACATTTGTGTGGCGAAATAGGAGTGTCTCTTTGCCAAATAGCTCGCAACTTTGGCTTAAATTTTAACGTTTCATTTTCCCTCTGCCACGTTTTGCCAAAATCAATACCTACGCAGCCTTTCTTGCAGAGTATTTCCTATTTATTTCTATTTAAGAAAAATCTTCTTTTCCGCCACAGCATGCACTGAAAATCATTGAAGTAATGAAATATTTAACAGATTTATAGAAAAACCAAGAAAAATGCCAACGGAAGCTCTTGGGAAACGGGGAAAGTAAGTTGAAATCTATTTTTTATTACCCCACTTTACAGCTGTTTAAATGCAATTTATATTGCTTTTACACGAACGAATTTACGAACGGCACACCAACAAGAGAAGAACAAAAAAAAAAAAAAAAACAACAAACAAAAAACTTTTGAAAAGGTTATAAGCAAACAAAAAAAAAAGAAATCTAAAATAAAAGGACACCCACCACCAACAGCTACCAGAAAAGTGTAGTTGCAGCGGTAACAAAAGCAGTCTGTCTGTCTGTCTGTCTTTTTTCTTGTTTTGTTTTTTATTATTATTTTTATCATCTTCATTGCAAATTGTATATAAATCCCCCACAACAGCAGCTGCTAAATGGCAAATAATTGTGAATGCATTTTGTTTTCGTTTTTGCTATTTTGAATGCCTGTGTGTGTATGTGTGCTGTATTTAAGCACAAGAAGAATGTCTTTATAGAAGAATTTAGTTTTAGTCAGATTTATATTGTATCAACATTTTTGTATAGCAATTAATTGCTCTCCAGGGATACATTATAAGTGAGTACAAATAAATGAACTGAATGATGGGTCTTCGAGGGGCCCGCTATTAGCGAAAAGTTGGTGGGAGGTGGGTGTGTGGTTGCCGAAGTCGTCAAAGCTTTCATGTTTCAAAGCAACAGAACATGTAGTTAATGTCAAGCATTTGGAAAAATTTATAACAATGAGAAATTTGGAAGGCTTAAAAAAAGACTTTTGAGTTTAAAAAAATATATAATGAGCAAAATGTTATAGAATTTTAAAAGTTTATAAAATCAATAATTGTATACTTTAAGGACAGATGACATTACGTTTCTAGAAAAATTCTTTTAGAGAACTTCGATACATTCAAAAAAAATTATTTTCGTGTTGTTCAATTTTAGTTTTTTTTGTATTTTCATATGGGAGCCATTCTGTGTTCGAAAGAAAAAATTTTTAAGAAAGAAAAATCATTGAGGGCTGATCACGTTTGGCCCCTGTTCTTAATTTGAATTAAATTTTTATACATTTATAGAAAAAAAAAAGAAAATTTCTTTTAATCACCTGTCAGTGAAAATCGGTTCGTGTACTTTTACCTGTCACTGTATCTTAAAATTCTGTAAACAATACAGATGCAAATCACCTCTGGCCATAACAAGTTTAGCATGGTAACATGTGGAAAAGAATAATATTAAAACAAATTGCAAGTTGCTCATTCGAATCAGATATTTGTTTTTCACAAACGCTCAACTTCTCCAGTTGAAATACAAAAAAAAAAAAAAAACACTTGAGAATTAAGTTGCGTTTTAAAATAGAACTTGATATTGCATTAATGGTAATTTCACGAAACAATGTTTTAATGACTTGGAAAAAACAATAACAATACCGGTCATAAAATATGTATATGACAGAAGGAAGCCAGGAGGAAGGTTGGCATCTATAAAATACCCTCATGTGGGTGACTAAATTTATTATTTAATACGCTATTCAACTGCAGCCTTTAAATATACCACTTTCCTGGTTGTAATTTCTTAAAACTTGCCTTTACGCCGTTAAATATTCTATTTGCCATTGTTGTGCGACATGAATTTTTTGTGTTATTTTTTCTATTTTGTTCAAGCATCCTGACTTTATATGCAATCGTGACTAAGGAACTCATCACGTCCTTAACAAACCGACTCCAATGAATACACCATTTACAAGCTATCGAAATTTATGTACTCTCTGGTACATGTCTTAATACTATTTGTAAATGAATGAACGTTCACTCGTTTGTGTGTGACTTCGTGTGTCCTGCTGAGTATCGAAATGAACAGTCAACTGCAATTCAAATCCTATTCAATGCCATTAACTATGTATGTGTTTGTGGAAAATATAACAGACTATCGTGACACCACTAGAATATAAGAAAATGTGTTGGCAACTTTTAACGCCACGATTTCTTTCCAATTCCGCTCAGTTTTCTTTGCCTCTGCCACTTCGTAACTAAATATTTCATTCGCTCTTTGTTGGCTTAAATAATTATCTTGCGGAATGTTGAGGCAATCAATTTAACGGCAAAGTAAATTGCTTGTAGTTTTTTTTACTGTCTCAATTTTTTTTATAAAATATTTTTTCTTTCTTGCGACTTTTATCGTCTTGGCTGCGGCCGTTGGTGGTGGTATTGTTTTCATGTTGCTGGTAATGTTGCTAATGCTAATAATATGAATATTGTATGAAGCGATGTGTTGCTGAGAATTGGTCTTATCTTGAGTATTGCCCTAAACACATAGACGACAGCAGACAGCAAGCAGCAATACGTCAAAAATAAAATGCATGTGTTTAAATGAAATCGATTATTGTGGCGGCAGTAGAGCAGCACGACTGCACGACAGCATTTGCTGCTGCTGCCAACTTAGGATATTTTCTATTTTGACGGGCAGCAAATAAGCAAATATAGTGTTGCCATTATATATATAAATTGGACAAATTAGAACAAAAACTTTTTTTTTTATATTAAACACAAAAGAACATTGCAAAAATGCAATAAACAAATAAATGTATGGGTTTTTATAGTTTTTTCGTGATATTATTACATTTTTCATCAATAACTTAAATTTTATTCATTATGAAATAAAAAATGCGGCATCCCTGAAATTTGCATTGCTAAAATACACAGCTGTTCTGGGCAAACCCACCATCTTCGGTTTCTTGTACTATTCGTCTCATGGGCTTCATACACTTCAGCTGTAGTCTGGGCTATTTTAGCAATTGTTGTGATAAAATTCACTAAATTTTCTTCGCTCATTTTTTATATTTTTAAACTTTGAATAAGAACTTGAAATTGATTATTATGTTGTTGCTGTCTTCAAAATATTTATGAAGCCGACTTCAGAGCAGCATTTGAAGTTGGCTGCACTGGAAGTTGGCAGCATTTGCAGTCTGCTGTCGTCTATGTGTTTAGAGCTTATATGTTTATAAAATTGTATAAATGTATGTTGTTTGTGTAAAAGCATAAGATTAGAAAATAGAGATATTTTCTTTTTGGATAACATGTTGACATTGACTTTTGAACGATATGAGACATACATATTTATTTGTAGGAAGTCGTACAAGGAATACTTTAATTTTTAAATGCGGAGCTGTTTGTATTAAAGCCGGCAGGTGATAGAATGTATAAAAATCGAAGCAGTGTTACAGTAAATAATATCCTGTGTTGAAACTTTAGTTTTGCAATAAAATTATTAACAATTCAGAAATTATACGCTTTAAGAGTCATTTTTGAAATTTATTATTTTATGTTTTTCTTTCAAATATGTTTGTTGGTTGTTATGATTGTTTTTTGAAAAAACTAATCAAAACTTTTTTCATTATTATTTTCTTGAAGAAGCTATCCGAAGGAAAGCGAAATATCGACAAATATAATTAAATAATTTTTATAAAAGACCTTTATCTCAAGAAAATATATATATAAAATATAAAAAAGGGGTCGGAAAAAACCAAATAATAAATATATTTTTTTTAGGTCTAAAAATAGAACTTAATGTTTTCTGTGTCTTTCAGCCGCCTATGCGTCACCGGAGTTTTGTTGATGCTAATTAACTCATCATTTTGTTCGTGAGAGTGGCGGAATAAATAGTTGTGAATAAGTGAACACTTGCAATTAGAGAACGATTATTTTGATAATAAAACTGAATAATTTATAAACGTTGTTATTGAGTAAATCTCCCCAAGATCAAATTGTAAACACTACTGAATGCAATGAAAAACAAATCATGACATGTTACAAATGGCCAAAATTGCACTTCCAAGTCATGTCATCCCTATTGGACAACCGTTGAGATTGACCTGTGACACAGTTTTTTGATGATGTTGTGTAGTGTATGGGTGATTGGTTATTTAGGTTTTTTAATTGTTGCGATATAGATGTAGAGCAAAAATATGGTTGCAATAATAATACGATTTTCTCTATAACGATGTGGAAAGTTGTGGCAAACAAGTTATTTTTATTTAAAATGCTGTAAACATGATTTTGGTCACTGCAAACACATTATGGCAAAATTCCGATCATATTGCTACCAGGCAACTGCAAGCAATCCATAGACATAAGCAAATATACTTAAGCACATACTTTTTTCCTTTACATTTATCAAAGCAGTTTTGCTTTTTATATTTTGGCTTTTAACTTAAAACTTTTTTAAAAATATTTCTAACATTTTTCTAAAAAACGACATCAACAAATTAGTTAACCCAAGTTTTCTACCACCTACAAAAAATAGAGATAAATGCTTTTTAAATTTAGTTAATAAAATTGTAAAGAAAAACAAAAAAAACAAAATGATAAAATGTTAGCCAGATAATTTAACTGCTTTCAATGTTAGAAGAGAAAAAAACCAGCTGCAAAAATATGTCACGTGACGTTGGAACATCATCAATTAGTGTTAAAAATTATTTGTGGACATGTTGTCGTTGTGTCAACGGCAGTTAATCATGATGCCAACAAGATGAAAATTTTTAACAATATTTGATGACTAAAAAAAAAAACAATTTCAATGCAAAAATAAACCACGTCAGGGTATTAAAAAATACAGATAAATTTAATTATAAATCTATATTGACAACAGTGGAAATATTGAGTGTTTTTCTGCACTTTAACTAACGAGCCAATAAAAGAAAAACTTGGGTGTTAATGTGTGAACTGGAGGTAAATTGAAGAGCAGCAAAGTCATAGCCCGAAATATCAAAATATTTTGATTAGGTTGTTTGCACATGTCGAAATATATAATTGGAAATTATTTTATTGGGCTAAAGTTCGAGTTTTATTTCCTTTGGTGTAACTTTGTGGTGTCACTTTGGTTTTAACACTCAATTTTTTACAATATTTCTTTATTTTAGAGCCCCTGTTTAACACACTTTATGCCCTGAACTTAATTTCATTAAACACAAATGGCTTTCAATACAAAACGAGCCAAAACTTTAACCATGAATATGATTTTCTATTAATAGTTATTTTCCATTTTTTTCTCTCTCAAAATTCATGTTCATTTCATTTCACAAGAATTCAGTTTTACAAAAGTTTAGTTTGGTCTGATAGTTGTTGGCTTCTATGGTTGTTATGATGGCGTTTAAACTTATTTTCTTATGCAGAAACTTATGAATAAATTTCAACTTAAACAAAAAGCTAAACTGAGATGAAAATTACAAAAAAAAAAAAAAATTAATATAATAAAATAAAATGTTTGCAAGTAAAATGATCTGAAAAACGCACTGACGTTAATAGTTTAAGGAAGATTGTGCGCGTATTACAAAATGTGCAAAAAAAATAGAGAAAAAAAATTAAATAATGACTATCTGTAATAACAACCATTGTTCAGAAAAAAAAACATTCTGCTGGTAAAACTGGGCAGGGAAATAGATACAATGCAGAGGAAAAATATTAAATTGAATCTCTGCTTGAATGTAATATTGTTGAGACCACTTAGGCGTTTATTCCTACACATTTACTGGGGCTGTTTTTATGCATTTTTCTTCATTACGTTTATTCTGCCAGAGTTTTTTTTTTCTTCGCTGGAAATTGTGAATTCATGTTTTTGAAAAGTTGATTATTTGAGACTGAGATAAAATGAGAAATGGGGTTTGTGTTGTTAATAGTTATTACCGCGGCGTTTTTAAATGTAATTTGGAAAACATTTTCCGACAAAAACAGAAAAGAACAGCGAATACTTATGTCTTCAGGGTATGTGTAGTGCAAAGGTTAAGCTGAGGTACAATACAATAATTATGCTTAGGCAATACAACAGCAACAAAGAGTGGTTTAAAGTGTGTATTCTTTTTAGTTTGGAAGAATGTTATGTTAGTGCTGGTTTCTTCCTACAAAATAGTCTGCATTCGGTTTGGAAAAACATTGCCTCTTCACAGCATTCTCATACTTGTTAATTAAACAGCAATACTGCAACATATTCAAGACTCAATTCAATCAAGGTGCTTGAAGGTACTACAATATCAGTGGAAGACATGAGCAATGAAAATTATATTTTGTCTTGAACTTTTGGCATGTGTTGAGATGTTGAAAATATGTCATGAAAAGAGTTGCAGGAAAACGCAAGAAATTTGAAAACACACAAAAAAGACTACTCAAAGTGTTTGAAAGATTAAAACAGCAACACTATTGTCCAAAAATAGCGAAAGCTCAAGAAAATTTGGTAAAATAGAAGCAGATGAAAAAAATAAAGCTTTACAGCAAATCTCCGCGAAAAATTCTTAAAAAATAATTTGTCAAACAAAAGAAATAATAGTGCTGAAAGAAATGAAGCAACTACAATAAATTCAACTTTCAAAAAACTGCTTTCAAAATATAAAAATTAAAAAAAAAGACTTAATACAGTATAAAAAAATATATACAAAACTTAAGTAGCATTAACATATTACTTCTTTCAGGCAAGAGTATTTTGGGGAGTATACGAAGTGCCTCAAGCCACATCTTTAAGAACAGATTAGTTCTTATACGAATAGTGAGCCTCGAAGGACATAAAGGCAACGAAAGGGTAGACCGCTAAGTCAAAAGAGGCCCAGTAAGGAATTTTATAGATTGTGAACCATTTTGAGGGGTAAACAATAGTTTTATGGACAACATTCTACTGCAGTGGGAAGACAAAAGCCTGACTGCCCACTGGAGCGATCTAAAGGGCATGCAGCAGGCAAAAAACGCTAATAGACACCGGCAGAGTACAATCCGACCATATTCTAAGCCTCGACACAAGGAATTTTAGACTGTATAAATTAGCAGGTGGAAAAACTAAAATTGGTATGCAGTGATTCCAGCAGACTGTGTAATAAAGAGAAAAAAATGGCGCAACACATCTTTTGCGAATGCAGGAATACATACCTGGACGCTGGATTGTTGGACCTCAGGGAGTTTGTTAAGCTCATGCTTGTAACCGTAATGGCATTTTCTAATAGGCTAGATTTTGATCTGTTTGGAATAAGGCTGCATACAGATTTTCTTAAAGGGTTGCACAAAAAAATATCTTTTTCCCATGACGCTAAATTGGCCTTAAATTATCTTCAAGTAAGCAATTTAAATTTGTTTAATAGTTAATAAGTTTTTGATCTTTTGTGGTCGATAAAAAAGTAAAAATACATGTGTTGTGACGTAGTAAGCGACCCATTAAATGTGATCCTACTCCTCGGATGACTTTACACCCATAACTTTGCTTAAAACTGATCCTTCATTGTGATCGGAGACGAATGGGACAACATTTAAGTGTTTAGTTTTTGCTATTTTTGGTATATGCTGTATTAAAGTTCTGGCAACTGCATATCCTGTGAAAATTAAAGTGCCTATATTTGATGATTCAAACGATCTTTTAGTTTTTAACCTTTTGCTGTTTTAAATATTTGTAGCACAAAAAAATAAGGTATAGATGATTTCTCAATTTCGATTTGAAATGTAAAATTAAAACAATTTTCTTTAAGAAAAAAGTGTTTGAAGTTCTTATAGAATATTTTTTGATCTCTATATTGAATTTCTATTTCATGCCAGACAAATATTTTGAAGTAACTGCAATTAAAACCGATGTTAGACATCAGTTACATTTTTGCTTAATATTTGGAAATTCATTGCAATCAATCACTACACATCAGTAGAATTTGGGTCAGTATTTGAATCATCATTGATGTGGGTTTGGCTTACTGCATTTTCTGTCAGCCAATTAATCAATAAAAAAGCGACAATTACGCCAGTTAGCACATTTTTTTGCTGTGATAAATGCAATTTGTGTGCAGAGGCTACATATTTGTTATAATTGTGTGGTAAAAATTTTATAAATGAGTGCATTTTCATTTTCATAAATTTTTTTTTTTTTTAATGGCATGAATGTGCTCCTTAACACGGTTATTTAGTGGTTACTTTTAAGCGTGTTGACTGCGTTATATACATATAACACAGAATTGAAAATTATGTCTTTTTAGTATTTTATTAGATTCAGGTGAATAAAACCGCTTTTTGTTTGCGTTAAACAATTTGTTTTTTTTTGGATTGGGTTTAAAAAATAGTTTGTGGCCTTTTTTTTAGTTATCATCCTCAGAAAAAATTTTTGCATTAATCGAAATTCTACTTTTTAAAATAAAAATGAATTGTAAGGTTTGTTTTTTGTCTGTATTCGATACTGATACAAGCCCATGCGAAAAAAAATAGTCACTTGCTTTCGCATAAATTAGGGTTTACAAGTTCTAAAATTGGCAATACTGGACCATAACTGTAGACATAAAAAAGTGTGCTTTAAGCCATTTTACTTCATTGCTAAATTAGAGTGAATTTTTTTCAATTATAGATGAAAAAAAGCAAATTTAACCAAACAATTTTGTTCTAAATTAAACTTTATTTATTTTAATAATTGAGTCCAAGGTCACTTTATTTTCAATAAATATACTTTCTATTTATTGTTAAATTATTCAATATTTCGATATGGCTTTGTGTATGTTCTTTAGGAAAATGTGTTTACTAGTATTTTATAAATTGTCAAATTTCAAAATAAATCCTAATGACAAGCTAATTGAAAAATAAAAAGGGTCATACATACATTATTAGGTTTTACATACATATTTATTATCTATACAATTATATATAACTATACTAATGTTAATAATTAGTTTATACATAAAAACGCTTTCAACATAACATTTTTTTTCCAGAGCGTTCTAAATAAAATTTAAAATGAAGTTGAAAAACAGGCTAATAATCTTTCATTGGACCTATAAATGAATGGCTTAGCTGCCGATGCGTATGAGTATTATTTAGTAAAATACATATGTATGAACAAATGTGTGTTAAGTATACGCTTGGGTGCTAGTGCTGCGGAAACTTTCGATTTTTGTTTTGGTTTTGGCAAAAGAAAAAAATTCCACTACCATATACCAAAGTTATGTGGTAATGGTAGGAGGACAAATTAATTATTTTTTGCAAGTTTGTGTATTATGGTGTGGTTGTGCTCAGAAGAAATATTGAAAAATATACTGTTGGGGCGTGGTCAGACTATACTACAAACACTCTGTCACTGAGGCGAAAGATTTTTCCCTAGTACAAAAATACAAAATAACTAAAAGTTAGGTGAATCGAAGACGATCTTTTCAATATATTCTTGTAGAACTTTCTTTCCTGATGCCGAAGGTTACCGAAATATCGATGGCAAAAGATGGAGTGCAAAGTCTATAATAGAATAACTATTTATCCATCTGTTTTCAGAAGGAATTATTAAATTATTTTTACTATATACATCTTAATAAATTAGCAATAAAATTGGGAAGTATATGAAGCTTAATTTTTTACGAATTTTAGGATATCATGATCTTTAAGTTTTTAATTGACACATTTTTTTTTTGCCTTTTTGATCTTTTTGATATAGTCAGCCAGCTGTAATAATTTAAAATTCTTTGATATACTGTTTAATTAAAAGGAATATCTAATTTCAAGGTTATGAAAGGATTTGCTACTCTAAAAAAATCTATCCACAGAACCTATTGCAGAGCTCAAAAACCTATTGCTGTAAGCAGGAGCCTTAATGATTGCTAGTAGTTTATTTTACCATTTAATATTCATTTTAATGTATAACTTAATACTGACCATATGAAGCCCTTAACACAATATTAAAAAAAAAAAGAAAATAAAAAATTTACATTCCACTCTGGCATTTGAAAATATAAAATAAAAATTAATTTCCCACTCTGGCATGTACACATTGATGTTATTTAATGTTAAAAACCCAAAAACCCTGTATTATGTTTATAGCAGAAGTTGCACTGAGACAGCAACAGCAGCCTCAACTTGGTAATCGTTATGACAAGTGTGAACATTCTCATAATCACACTGAACAAATATTAAACAGACATGCAAATAAAAGTCGAAAAGCATTAAAATTATAAATACATGCAAATTACAACAAGTGTTTTAAGTGGTCATTCACCGAAATTGTAATTTTGCTCACACCTCTATATTTCCAATACCCAGTTGGCCAAGGCTTCTAATATGCGGTATCAATAAACATTGCTTTTCTTTAGCTTAATTGCACTCTCAAGGATATATTGTGGAAAGCTTAGTTTATTTAAATTTAATTTTAAATCACTAATTCGGGGAAAATTGAGAGTTTTTAGTAATAATATGATATCCAGTATCTTACTAACTACTAGAAATTTGAGGCGATGGCCAAAATTAATTTATCACAATTTATCCGTTGAAAAAGTCAGTTACATAAAAATCAAGATACATATTTTCTGAAGAGAGCTGTTGCAACGAGTACATCTCTGTCAACGCAAAGTAATCTTACATAACTTTTGTCATACTCTGAGTACTTTGTCATCATTTTCGTTTTAATTTAGTTTTCTGTGCTATGAAGTAGTAAAAATTAAATAAACTCAAAAAAAATCAGATCAAATAAAAAACATACTAATCAATTTTTCATTGTTAGAACTTTTTCTTATATAATTATTTATGTTTCACATTTATCAGGCTCAAGTGTTTTCTATATTATTTTTGTGATTGATATTAATTAAGTAAGACAAAGAAGACATCAAATACATTTAGCAGGATGGACAACTAGTTGTTTAGAAGCTGTCGCACTTTCTCGTTACCAAAATAAAATAGAATGGGTGTGTTTGATATAATTAAAAATTTAGATAGAAAATATACAACAACTTGGGTGGCTGAATGTCGCTTTAGAAACATGGGCCCCTGTGATTAGGGACGGGTGCTGACGAGAAAGTGTGGGGGCTGTGAAACAACCAGTTGTCTACCCTGCTAAATGTCTTTGGTGTCTCCTTTGTCATGCAATAAAAATTTAAAAATGCCTCTGGTTAAAGTTGAAGTGTGCCTGTTCTTTGTGGGTCCTTGGTATTCACAATAATAATTTAAAATTGCATAATCAGCACAAAAATTAATTTCCACGAAAAATGTTTGTTTAAGCTTTTTACAATAGTTTATTAAAAAATAGTACAATAAAATACAAGTAAAAGGTCCGCCAAATAACTTTTTATTTTGAAAACGCTATAAAACAGCGAGTGTAGCTTCGGACGTAGCGTCGTCCTGTTGAAGCGAAATGTTGCCAACATCCTCCTCTTCAATTTTTTTTCGAACTATTGTTATTATTATTATTTATTTATTTAATAGATTACAGAGCTCTGTTTAAATATAAATTAATTATCTACAACTGGCGTAACATTAAGTTGTAAGACAGATTAGCAAAATGAGTGCTGTACAAAAAAAGAAAAAATTTTAAATATGCTTTAGTCAACATATTTAAGCATAAGCCAAATAACTACAAATGCATTTGTTATAAATATTCTCAAGAAAATTCTTGTTTCATTTTCTATATTTTAGGGATGATTTCAAATAGTTTGCAAGCACATGAAAATTACAGGTCTAGCCGTTGAGAGTTTGTATAACTTTTTCAAGGTTTAATTGACTTTTATTGAAAAATTTAAGTCTATATCCATTGAAAATAGGACAAATTCCAATCAAGTGTAGAGTATTCTCCGGTTCATCCAGGTTACATAGGGTATAAAGCCCAACTAAAATGCTTCTAAAGCATCTAGCGTTTATATTTTTTTCGAACTAAAATTCGTACAACATGCCGACAACGATCGCCATTGACTGTAATGAGCACTGCTTGCTCATTTTCGAAGAAAAATGGCCCAATTATGCCTTTGGACCAAAATCGGCACTAAACAGTCACTCGTTTTGGGTGCGTCGACTTTTCAATGTATGCGTGCGGGTTTTCGGTGCCCCAAATGCGACAATTTGCTCAAAATAAGCTTCATCTGAAAAGGTGATTTTTTTTTTTTTTTTTTGGCAAAATCATTACCACGATTTTCAAAGTAAGGTCGCAATATTTCCCAGCATTGTTCAAGCGTATATACAACCATATTCGTTCAGCGGAAGGATGAAACTAACTATCTGTCAAATCAGACATGAAATAAGCACTAGTTGAAAAAAACACGATAAAGGGCGTACCCTGTACATACATACAAAATAATTTTCAATGAGATTTCCTATGAATTTTATTCGTAGCGTTAAAAAAATATACTTTATATCCAGCACTTTTTGAAATTTGTCAAACGTCTCGCTGTCTATAAAGTGTGTTGAAACTTTTTACAAAATACTGTGGAGTTGTCGAAGAATTTTTCGCGTTCATATTTAAAATTTTGTTCACAGTATTTGTTTGGTCAACTGGACAGCAGCCGAAACCTAAGAACAGCAGCTAAAAACCAATTTATGAGGCGATTTAATTTGTAGTAATTACAAATTAACATAAAATGCGCACATAAATAAGCAGAAAATAAAAGGTTACTAAACTTCAGGCAGCTAAATTTTATGCGTTAGGAAGAATAACACTGTGCTCGATTTGAAAACTTTTTTTTCTTCAAAAAAGTGAAGGGAGGTTTGGATAAATATAAATCCAGGAAGGTTAAGCACTGTAGGTGTTTCAAATAATAACCATTGTATACTGAACTTCTTTTAGTGGTTAATAAAGAATTAGCTAAATCAAGAGTTTCTATTATGAAAGAAAAACTGCTAGAAAAAAACCAGCTTGCTCAGGAATAAATTTACAAGATGATAAATCTTTGTCAGGCAGCAAGACCAAATTTTGGATTGTTTGTAGTTAAAAATTGGACAAATTTCACAGATGAATCATTAGATGCTTCACGTCTTAATTCTATTACATCTTGCAGCTTTTCTAATAAAATGTCTGAAATTATTTTAGGTTCTTGAGAAAATTTTTTATGATTTTACTTATGAGTTGCTTTTAATTTCATTCATTAAAATATCTCACATAAGAGAAATCTCCTGGTTTCAAATTCTTTGCTGTAATTTCTGTAGGCTTGTGTAATACAAAGAAAAAACTTGCGCTGGCCACGTGGAGTCGCTGGCTGCTTGTCATTTTAATTACAAAACGGATCTTAGCACTTTGCTTTTGAAAATGTTGTTTAATATAAAACAACAAGTGAATTATTAATAAATAATTTTTATAAACCAAAAAGTAATTTTTCTTTTGTTTAGCCAGTCGGTTTGGTTTTATTGACCTCATGGATTTTACATGGAAAGGGAGATGATTAATTTAAATGATTTATAGATAAACTGGCCTACGGGAACTGGCTTACTGAATGATTTATAATAAACATTTCTTAAAGCTCAAATATTTAAGACGACTAAAAGTGATACGTTTTTTGTTAATATCAAAAGTAAAATTTTAAAGCTGGGTGCACCAACGGCTGTTTCTGGATAACAAACACCCGTTGGCAGCAGTCTGTGAGCTTTGTCTCTTAGCTTAACCACTCAGCCACCAAAACTCTCACATGATTATATTTCCTATTTACGGACTTATTGCTCTGTTTTTAAAATTTGTTCAATTTTGAAAAATCAAAAACTTTTTTTTTTTTTTTTTGCAGAAAACACAATATTGAAAAACTTGAATTTTGAGAAGAGTGGGATAAATGGAGTTTTAGATTAAAAATTCGACATAATCTATTTTTACTACTTTTACACAATGTTGACAGATTTCTATTCTCAAGTCATAAAATTTTTATTTTTATAAATTACCGCCAATTTTTAACAATTGCTGCTAATATTTAACTCTCCTAATACAATCAGTTTTAAATGCTTTTATATAAATTAGTTTAATTGAAATCTTCTGCCTGCTTTTTCTGCTTCTTTTTTTTTTTTACTCGTATTAAAAAATGCACGCAGGTGTAAGCCCGTGTTGGTTTTCATTATATTCCCAGTGAGCTGTTTTTATTCTCAACACCGCAGACGTCCGGCCTTCACAGCATCACCAGCAACACCACTGGCTTCGTCACCATCACCATCATCATCATTTTCTCCGTCCTGGCGAAGTGTCCAATGTCATTTTACCAACAGCAGCAGGAGTGGTCTTTCGTCTACTTAATAAACTTAATGCGTTGCTTATTCAGCGAAGGCCGGCTTTGGTTTTTTTCGCCACCTTTTTGTTTTTTATTATTAATCATTATGCTACTGTTGTTTGTGTGCGTCCATGTTTTCCATGATGTTTGAGTTATTATCGAGCTTCTGTTTTTTTTTTCTCGTTTATATGCTTTTATTGTTTGTTGAACCTTGTAACGCTTCAACGACTCTTGTTTTTGTATTCTTTTGTTAACAAACAACTGGGGAGTTTTTTTCATTTGTACTTACACACCCTCTAGTAATTAAACACAATGTAACCAGAAACATTTCATTAATCGAATTAATCTTTAGGTTTAATGCTACAAGAAAAAGAAAAAAATACACCCACAAGAATACAAAACAATGCAATATAAACTGAAATAAAGATACAAAATAACAATAAAATAATACCGGAAAGGGAAAACCTATTTAATTATAAGTAGGTTTGATTTAAGGACATTTAATGACAAAGTTTCATAAATAATATCTATGCAAATTAAGTTTAAAACATTAAATCAATGCAAGAAACCTAAAACTTGGTTAAAGAGTAAAAGTTGCAACTTGAAAGCAGAGTTGGCGTAAGTAGAAACCTCTTTGCTTGAAGTGAGTGGTATGCTGGTGCCTGCTTAAAATTAAGGCCAGCTTTTTACCATAGAAATGTGCATATTTGAGACATAAGTCAGGATATTAAAAAATCATAGAAGCAACGGTAATGCCGAACGAGGACGAACGAAAGCCAACAAAGAAATTTTTGTGTTGTTTTTTAAAAACAAGTCAACAAACTTATCTCTGCCTCTTTAATGTTGATTTCCGGACCCAAACTTGAATTTAAAGCCACCTTGTAGCGCAGCTTGCCCTTTAATATTCTTCCATATTCCAATTGTTATCATCGTCTTCACATTATGTCGACGCACAAAATTTTGGCTCTTGTTTTTGCACAGGCGATGAATTTTTCTCATTGTATCTGCCAATTTTTCACGTGTAAACGGCTACATATGGTGCGTTGCCTTTGAAGCATTGCTTGTGTAATAAACATGAAGAAAAATCATAAGACATACCTTCAAATAGAGCGTGTTCTATATTGTTGAGTACTAACATATGCCATCAAATGTCTATGGTATGTGGGAAAAAAAAACATTAGTTGGCGGTTGATTATGTGCACTATCATTAGCCAGCTGAATGAAATATTTTGCAAAATGAAAAAAAAAAATTTAAAAAAAAATGTATTACAAATATTTTATATACATATTTATTTGAGCTCAAGGTCTTTTGGAATTTGAGTAATTATTTTTGTCAAAAACAAATTGGTTTTTTTGAAAAAAAAAACCAATCAAAACATTTTCCATTATTATTGTCCTGAAGAAGCTATCTGAAGGAGAGCGAAATATTGACAAAAATAATTACTCAAATTCCAAAAGACCTTGAGCTCAAATAAATATATAAAATATAAGAAAAAAGGGGTCAAAATAACTAAATATTAACACCGGTATTCATAAAAAATAAAACGTTGCTCAAATACATTTTAGAACAAATTTTATATGAAAAATTTGTTCTAAAATGTCTTTTAACAATGTTTTATTTTTTATGAATACCGGTGTAAATATATTACAAATATTAAAAATAATAAAAACTATATTAAAAAGACAGCAAAAAAAATAAACAGTTGCATCGCCTGTGCTTCAGTGACGCAATCAAAAATAAAATCGACGGCCACAAGCCATTTTGCAAACGAACAACTTGAATATTTCTGTAATTGTAGATTATTAAAAATAAAAATATGTTTAATAGTTACTACTTAAATTGTTATTGATTACATTTTTTTATATAATTTATTTTTTGAAAATATTTTTATCAAGCAATAAAATTTTAATTTTTGATTGAATCAGCTGCTGCAAATAAACATGGCTAATGTCACACTTACTGGTACGTTTGTGACCAAAAATTAAAACCCTTATGTAAGTTGAAATTTTTTTTATACACATAAAGAAAAACATGTGACTCAAAGACCAAAAAAAAAAAAAAAACACACATAAAAAATAAAAGCACATCATGAGGGGGATACTTTACCTGGGTAGATGTTTTTCATCACAAATACAACTAGTTGCATTACAACTCTGTTTTATTTTCAAAGGAACTTTGTGGCTTACGATCATAAATTATTTGTCTAAAAACCTGTAAATGATTGATAATATAAATGTAGATAAATAATAAATCAAAAATTCCCCTGGCTACTTTTTTTTTCATAACATATGTATGTACATATGTATTTATAGCAATAAACAAAATGATACCTCAGCGCCAAATTGGCATTTTAGAGGTTCGCTGGTAAAATTAATATCTTTAGAAATGTTAATTATAAATATATTATTCAGTATTTTGTTTTAATAAGTTCATCGCGGTGAGGAACCGTGCTTGCTTATCATAAGCCTGAGCTTGCAGCTGTTTGATTGCCGCTAGGCATAGTGGCAAAAGTAAATTACCCGGCTGTATGCCAGCTGATTATTCATCATAGTGTATATTTCTCTTTCCATCTTTAGACATTAATCGTTGCCATTACTTACTAAAAAGTTTCTCAATGTGAATTTGAAAGTCATCTTAGGACGAATTATCAATTACTTCAGGTCTAGGAAGGCCTCTTCAATAGAATTCTGTTTACATTTTCTGTTGATTTCGTTGATGCTATACTCAGCTCGTAACAAGACTCAATAATGACAGAAAACTGCTATTTATTTTATGAAAGTTATAAAAGCTCAAAAATAAAATGTACAAATAAAACTTCAATACAGAAAATCCTAAACCGCCATGGTATGTATGCCAATCAATAAGTCTTCAATTGTACTTTCCTGATCCTCTTTAAAACTGTTGACCACTAAGTTTCACCACAAAACATCTTTGTTTCTTTCCGCGGTAGTAAATATTGAGCTCGAGCGCTATAAAATAACTAATAATTGAAAATAAATTATATTTTGTTATGAACGGATGCTGTAGCGTCTAATTTGCAATATTTATTTTACAACCCAAAATTTTATTTTACCAGCTTAGTGGCTTGTTGAACACCGCAAATTGTACCTCCGTGGCCCAGTGTGCATTGACCTATTTTTTTTACGATTCTAGCGATTACAATAAGAGTTAAATACATCCATTTAATTTAACCTTACAAATTTTTTCACTTAATTCAGAATATTGTTATTTTTTTTTTTAATTTACCTGCTTAACAAAACGGAAAGTCTTAAATTATTCCCCGGAGTCACCGCTGCATGTTCATTCAAGCGTTCGCGTGTCCATTCGTGCCTTGCAGTCTTTTGTGAATTTCGCTTATTTAAATTAATTTTAATTTTATTTTTGAATTCATTAAAATGTTAATTTATCAACATATTGTTGTACTCTTGATTGTCTTGTTGTCATAATGTCAACGCTCGCTTTGTGTATTTCATCTTCATTCACTTCAGATTGTGTAGTTTCACAGAAGGAATAATGGCATACTGGCAGCTGCTAAATGGCAGATGACATTAACGGCTTTGGCAGAGTCACACACTCACGTTCGCACTCTTGTTAGCAGGGAGACTTTTGTAAATTAAGTTAAAATAATATTATTGGTCATTTATGTTTGTGTTTTGGTTGCAGCTTTTTGTTGCTTCTGTTAATTTTGATTTGATTTTTTTTCTCTTGTGTCATTTTGCTTTTAAGCTTAAGTGGCCAAATAAGTGTCACGTAGCCTGTGAATTAAGATCAAGTCAGGCAAATCAAGTTGGCGGGCGCTACCAAACCAAACCGAACGGCAGTACCAAACCGAATTGTCAAACCAACCATGTTGAAATGATTTATATGATGACATACAAATGACGTATCGCTTGTTTTGCTTAAGTTTTCTACATCGTTGTAAGTTGAAAATGAAACAACATAAAGTGTCAGCAGGATTTTTTTTTTTTTTTTGCTTTTCTGTTGCCTTTTTCTTCCATTTTGCTGGAAGGTTTAGGAGCTTGACAAAATGCCGTTTGAATTTGGTAGCCAATAGAAGGTGGCGATTTGGGGGAGGGGGTTGGAACCATTAAGAGCTCGTTAAATTGATATTTGTCTCAATTGAATTGCTTGAGTTTTGTTCACAGAAATATTTTCTTATCGTTTGCTTTAGCAAATCAAGTTAAGGCGCTCGTGACTATAAAGCATTTGGAAGATTTTAAGAATTTATTATCGCCTTAACTAGTTTTAACCCGCTCAAAAGATAATGCATTTTAAAGTGAAATAAATTATGTCATTAAAAAAGTTGTTTAATTATAATTTAAAGCAAATTTAATGCGGAGGAAAATAATAAAAGATTTTTAATTGCTTTTAATACTGAAGGCCAGTGAACATTCGAGCACCTTTCCACCGATGACCGACAGCGGTTAGTGAGTGTTGTATTATTGAAAGGTTGGCATGAATAAGATTAGTTTTCATTAAAAAAATAATAAGAAAATTAAGTAATTATATACAGTTGAGTATATCGTTTTGGCCAAGGATACTGTTTCAACGATGTTCGACAGATTGTGACAGGGGACAAATTTTGTTCGCTCAGTTTATTAAAACAGAGAAAAATTAAAGTTTCAAAAAAATTATTTTCAAAGGGTCCAAATGTCAATATTGTGTATTTTTGTATGGAAGCTCTTCTACACAAGCGTGATGTGCGGTCGGTGTAATTGAAAAAAAGCAAAATTGAGGATAAAATGTTTTAGAGGTTGGTCATACACAAGAAACTAGAATTTGGATGCCTGAGGTTTTAACTAGGTGTAAGGTACACCTTATTATTCATTATGGGTAACGTTAATTGTAATGACCTGGATTTGAAGCTATTTGGGTGCTGTTGAGAGTCGTGGTAGACGTGGATCAGCCGTGCAAAAAAACCCGAGCAAATAAATCTTTAGGTTTATTGCTCTTGTCTTCTTTAAACAGTTTTTTTTTCTTTAGAACAATTTTTTTTTAATTTAAATTTGGCAGGATTCAAATCGCAGCCTCATGACTGGTTAAATAATAATTGAACTTATTTGCTGTGAAATTTTTCAGACTTTGATAATTATAGTCCAGTCAGGCACTCTACTATTGAGGCGCCATTATTTATCGTTATCTTTTATTTTAACAGTTACCTGAGGCCGGGAAACAGAAAATTTATTTTCTGCCTCAAATTTGTATGTAGCTTATAACTCCTTGAAATATTTACAAAATTTTTTCAATTCTAAGCAACTAAGATCAACCTAAAAGCTATATAAAGTAATCAAAACTTTTTCTGATGTTTTTCTATGAGACAAAGCACGATCATTTCATTTGATATCGCTGGACTTCGGTTTTTGGCTCATTTAAAAAAATAGTGCGTAATGAGGCAAGTTTAAGAGTTAAAGCATGATCTAATTTAACATATTAAAGACTTTAAACCCCAATTATGTCTCAGAATCACTGAATGTTTTACAAACAGGCGTACGATCGTAGCCGTGGCAAGTAGTTGAGTAAGCAAATTTAATATAATTCTGCAAAAACTATTTATTTAATTCTTGTGGCTTTCAATTTCAACCTTTTCTGTATGACAATTCTGTAGTCATTGCAAAAATACATTTATTTACGTTTCGATATGTATGCAGTTTGTAATTTTGTGTTATAAAAATAAAATATTATTAAAGCAATACTAATTTTCACATACTATTCTCATTTCCTCTATTGCTGCTCACTCAAGAGAACTTCCTTGGCTTCATCATTTAACACACTCTCTCAAAGTGAATTATGTGTCAAAAATTTAATGCTTTTCTACAAAGATGTTTTGAACTTTACTTCGACTTTTTCAATTGTCCAGATTAAACGTAGTTTTTTGCTCCCATTCTAACTGAATTTCTTTCATCTTTTTGGCAGCAGAAACCACATGAGCTTCCGCTCGAATGTGGAAGAAGAAAAACGCACATCCACACATATTTATAATTTTCTCAGCACACACTTGCCAGCAAGTTGAAGAAGAGAAAAGAAGCAATTTCAGCATTTGTGTTATAGAATATATATACATATATATATTTACATTTATGCGTGTGCACGTGTTCATTTCAGGGATTCGAATTGTGAATAGAGGAGAAAAACTTGACTTGAACGATTTACAATTTTCTTCATTGGCTGAATTGTTATAACGAATTGAAAAAGTATTTTCCTGCTCAATAACGCAAACGATTTCCATTTATTTTTTGTTGTGTTTTTGATGAAAAAAAAAACGAAGAAAAGGAAATACCAATCGTTTTCTTTGCAAAAACCAGCCAAGATTAATGAATATTTGTGTAAGAAAGCAAAAATAAAATAACACCCGCACACATATTTCAAAGGAAGCACAGACATACATGCATTTCTTTATAAGTTCTTAATAAGTTCAAGAAGTCATGAGCCACACAAAAATTTAAGATAGAAATTAGATTTTCTATAGCACGGCCTCAGGTAATTGATCTTTAAAGCAAAATATGATGAGAAATAATGACAGTTCAAGCGTTGAGTTTCTGATGTAAGTGCGGTTTCCTCAAATACGAAACATTTTGCAGCAAGTAAATTCAATTAATATCTAATCGATCGTGAGGCTGCGATTTGAATCCAGCCAAAGTTAAACGAAAGATCTTGCAATACAAACATGCAATAAAGAAAATATAAAAATAAGATAAAATAATAAAAAAATAACTTAAGTCAAGTACGAGGCTGGCTCGCACTCTTAGGGTTCCGTACGTATGTATGTGTAATGTATGTATATTTTATAAACTTCATCTCTCTGTTTTTAAAGCTACTTTATGTTGTACGGGGACACCTAGTAATTTTCCACTTGTTGTTGTTGTAATTTGTTGTTATAAGGCATCTGGGAATACATACACTGTGCGAATTTCGACTCTCTATCTCTTACGGTTCGAGAGTTGTAGCTATTACTCTACGTTGTATAGGGACACCTGGTAGTTTTACAGTTGTTGTTGTTTTTAGCAAGTGTTGTTGTGGAGCATATGTGAATACACATATTGTGCAAATTTCATCGCTCTGTCTCTCACGGTTCGAGAGTAACGGCTAGTGGTTACTTTACGTTGTATAGGGACACCTGGTAATTTTCGACTTGTTGTTGTTTTTAGCATTTGTTATTGTAGGCCACATGCGAGTACATATATTGTTCACATTTCATCTCTCTGTCTCTTACAGTTTGGGAGTTATGGCTAATTTTTACTCTACGTTGTATAGGGACACCTGGTAGTTTTTGACATGTTGTTGTTTTTAGCATTTGTTGTTGTAGGGCATATGTAAGCACATATATTCTGCGAATTTCAGCTCTTTGTCTGTTATAGCTTAGCAGCTACGGCTAATTGTTTCTTTAGGTTGTATTGGGATACCTGGTAGTTTTCAACTTGCTGTTGTCTTTAGCATTTGTTGTTGCAAAGCATCTATAAATACATACACCATGCAAATTTCAGCTTTCTATCTTTTACGGTTCGAGAGTTATAGCTAATGGCAACTTTTCGTTGTATGGGGACACCTGGTAGTTTTCGACTTGTTGCTGTTTTTAGTATTTATTGTTGTAGCGGCAAGATACAGCAACATCCTGTAAAAATTTCAGCTCTCTAGCTTTTACCGTTTCGGAGAATTGACGCTGTGACGGACGGACGGACGGACGTACTTGTCTCAGTAATAGGGTTCCGTTTCACTCTGATGAGTACGGAACCCTAAAAACAGATAATTAAATAAAAAGACCAAGAAACAGTTCTTTAAATAATTTATATTGATTGAACTTTAAAAAGTAATTTAATATAAAAATATTACAATATCATCATAGTTCAATTAAATTTTTGTCTCAAACCAGTTACCTTCTTTATACCAGAATTCGCTTGCGCCAGTATCTTTCAGAAATTTCTTTCTCGAGAGCATTTGA
The DNA here is from genome assembly GCA_963662145.1 of Sturmia bella. Classification (NCBI taxonomy): domain Eukaryota; kingdom Metazoa; phylum Arthropoda; class Insecta; order Diptera; family Tachinidae; genus Sturmia; species Sturmia bella. The sequence continues at coordinate 67,789,094 of OY759170.1, read as the reverse complement.
TAATCGCTGTTGGTAGCTCTATCGATTATGTCAGCATATCAGCACTACTAGTTATTTCGAGCTCTAGATGTGTCTCTGTTTGATATGGATGCCCTTACCAAGTAATCCTAGTTGTTACTAAGAATTTTTTAACAAGTCAAAAGCAAATTGTAACACCTTGCCAAGAAAATGTTAACATGTAATGAATTTGATATTTTTCGCCAACTTTAATATGCATTTCATGACTATTTGGTATTGTGTTATTTATACTTCATAAGAGAATATTATTTGTAAGTTTTTACAACATTTATTAATTTTTATATATAATTTTCTTGCGGATTTTTGTCCGCACAAAGTTAAATAGTACTGCAAAGGGTATTGATTTTACAGACAAATTTACAGTGGCATGGGGAATAGAATATTCAATTGATATATTCAACAACATGGTAAGATAGTTCTAGAATTTAGCCCTTAATCAAGTTAAAAATAATATCCATTTAGGTCTAGCTTCAACTCTTGAGCTGTAATTATTTTCCAATAAGTGATAGTAAAGTTAGGTGTTGTGACATCGATAGCCTTGCAACCAGTTTAATATTTCATAGCAAAAATATAATTTTCAAAGCGTTCGAGTCAAATTTGTTCTGTATGAATTGAAGCCATGGAAAATGAAAATCGTACATCTCGTACGAATAATGTGTTTAGAAAATCCTCCCCCGAGATGCACAACTGGTTTCTACTGTATTTTCTAAAATATTTTTTGTGTACTAAATTTGAAAACGGAAATATTTAAAGAAGAAGACTACGAAACGACCTGCATTTGCAGATTTGTCAGAATTTTAGCGCATAAGTTGTAATTTGACAAATATTCCATACCCAAAAGCTGCATAGAAAACCCCACCCACCCCCGTGATGCACAACTTGTTTCTACTGTTTTTTATAAAAAATGTAGGGCGTTAGCTGTGTCCATTATAAGATTTTTACAAAAATGTGTGGTTGGGATAAAACATTGACAGAAAAATACGAATTTTTTTACCGTCGACAATTTTTGAATTAAATTTTCATATACATAAATCTTTGATTTCTACTGATGAAGCTCCGCTACAATTCCTTCTATTCTTTTCTCCTTCTATGTAGTCTCAAGGCGCTGTGCATCGCCATTCCACAAATCACATCAGACGGTCTTTCTGATTGCAGCAGCCTCTCAACAATCATTCCAAGTGAGGTGATTCGAAGCTGAAGGCGATAAAGGTAAATAATTTGCATTTTTTTAATTAAACGCTCAATTTCGTAAAAAGTAGAGAGAGAGAGAGAGAGAGAGAGAGAGAGAGAGAGAATAATGAATTTGCCCTAATAATTTTCAATTATAATTACTCTTGTTAACCTAATACACTCAAACTCCACAATATAGTTTACAGACCAAAGAACTACATCTAACAGCCTCATCTATAAGTACAATGATTGTTTTACTTATCAGTTATACTTTCAAGAATTTTTAAAAATTAAAAAAAAAATGATGGACTATTTTGAGATGAGTAGTATTAGATCTCTTGTTAACCATGTACATGCCATCTCCTTTCCATGAAATTTTGTATTGAAATATCAGGCTTTTATAGAAGCAACTGGAATTAAAGCTCAACTGCACACTGGCATTTAGTTTTTAAATTCTTTAAACATCCTGAAAGTGTTTTTTTGGTTGGCTACTGTGCGGTCATAAAACGAAAATGTAATGAAACACGTTGCAAATGGCCCGTGTGTTTTTTTATGTTTTACTTTTTATTTTTATCATATCAAATTTCTATAGCCTGGTTTTTTATGAAGCTGATGGTGTAATTTTTTTTGCGAGTGGAAAACATGCAGCTACAAATTTTGAATTTTTTTTTTTGTTACCCTTAAATATAAGTTTATGTTTTTGTGTCTGTTTTTATGCTCAATTTTATGAAATTTTCCGTAATTCTAGTATTTTAACAAAAGGTTTGTTGTACATACACTTTTTTGTTTGCTGCAACACAATACAGCAAAATAGAATTTTGTGTTTCTTTATTATTGAGTTGCAAGCAGCCAGCCATATGAGTGTGTGTTGCCAAAAAACCAGGAAAAATTTTATGGAGTTTCGATACAAAAAGAAAAATAATATTTGAACTTTAATATTGATATGAAAAATTTAAGCATTTCTGTAGCGATGACTGATGATGTGCTATTTATTTTGTGGTAGAAAAACAAACATAAAAGTAACTTATTTTCTTTTCAAATTCTTAATCAGTCTCAAGTTAAATTTTAGAAGTTATTGCTAACGATTTAACAAAAGTTAAGGAAGGCGAAGCAACATTTTAGCTGGGCAGCAAATAGCAGACATATCTAAATAAAAGAGGAATAGGATTTTTTGTTGTTAAATGTTCTCTTGCTTATAATTTTTTTTTTACAGAGCATAGCAAAAATCCAATTCTGATAAGAAGTTTGATAATGTAATCAAGAATGCAACCTGCACTAAGTGTAGTGAGAGTTCGAACAGCAGCTGCAAAAGAAACAAAAATTTAACTTATATATTAATATTTATTTATAAACTGATTTGGGTTTGAAGTCCTTTCAGTAAATAATTTTACATCAAATTTAAACTGATATAGCAATTATTTTATTATCTCCAATATGTCGGCCAACTTTGTTGGTCATCCTCAGGGAGTTCTTGATTTTACAAAGAAACATTAAATTACATTTATAATATTGCACATTTTAATCTATTTATACATACATCTTTTTAATATTTATTCTATTATATTAGTTGTGTCATCAGTTGTTAACGTAAGTAACTTTTCTCGCCTGCTGGTTTGTTATTTGTATGTCTTATTATGAGTTACAATATTTGTTCATTGCGTATCGTTATATGTATGTGTGCGCAGTTGTCTGTGGCTGCTTTATAGTTGAGCCGTTTATCTGCAGGTATGTTAATAATATGAGACATCTCTTTTAAATATCTCTTCCTGTAATTTGTCGCACTTTCTAGTATTCTCACTCTGTTTAAGTCAGGATCAAGGCAGCTCGATACCGGGTAGCCTTACAAGCCCAGCTGACTACTGCTTTTAGCTTGTATAACTGTCAAAATACACAACACAAACAAACATACGCGAACACACGGATGACAGTAATACAGTTTTTATACTAACAAAATACATGAAGTGTTTGTTGTTGTTCTGTTTGTTGTAGTTATGCGATTACCTGATATCAAGGTGCCTTGGTCAGGCTCATGTTTGGTTGCTGCACAATGGGAGGCAAGTGCAGTTTTTTGTATTGTTCGGTTTTCTGTTACTTGTTTTCTTGTGTCTGATTTGTGAGATGTTAGTCTCGTTTTTAATTTTGTTTGTGTAGTGCCAACATATACTTTTGGTATGTGTTTATGTCAACATATACTTTTGGTATGTGTTTATGTCACATATGTGATTTTTTACACTACATACACTATATCAATTTAAATTTGGGGTAAAATTATTTACTAAAAGGATCTCAAGCCGAACTCGCTTTATAAATAAATATTAATATTAAAGTTCAACATTATACAGTTCAACTTATATATTAATTATATTACATTTTATAGTTTTTATATATGAATATGAACTTAGTTATTTATTTGCTTTAAGAGCCACTTGAAATGTATTAATTCAGGTCCAAAAATGAACCTTTTCAAAAAATATTTGCTGTATTTTTCAGCTGTCTATATGCCGACGACATTTCGTTGTGTCAACGATACATAATTTACAGCAAACAATTATTAATGATTATTAAAATTTTGTGGAGATGAATATGAATTTAATTAATATATGAATTTAGTTAATAATAATTAATAACGTTATATTGGCTTGTCAAGCGAAGAGAATTTGATGATTTAAAGGGGTCTTAGTGCTTTTTCTTTTCGTTATAGCTTTTAGTTGTTGTTTAAAGGTGATTATTATCGAAATTAAAATTTTGAACAATCATGAAATATTGAATTTCCTTGAAATCCTTTTTAACTTAACTTTTATTTTTGAAATTATAAACATGTATATTGAAATTATAAATGTATTGAATATTATATTAGATATATAAATTAGCAATGAGCGGTAGTTATAGTGAAGTAGTTCCGACTCTGCAAATATTCACACATATTGTGAATTGTTTTATGGCGATTATTGGAGAAATTGAACGAAGCTTTTGGTTTGATTGCGCCTTTTTGAAATTTATAATGGGCATTAGCGTACGAAACCTCCAGAAGGACGAATCAACACCAAGAGCTTCAGTCAACCCAATTTGTTTCCTCCAATAAACATTCATGTAAGTTAATCTAAGCAAGAAAACCAACTCAGCGTTTTAATCACTTAGAGCCTTCTTCCCACACGTAAGTTTGTTGCAACACTGGGCAAATCTCAACCCAATAATTCATTTCATTATTAGGCTCTAGCAAATTGGTGATCTCCCACCATTTTTGCTTTAATTTTCATTTCCTTCGATTTCTTATTAAAGAAACCGAACAAATTTGTTCAGTTATTGAATGCATATGTGCGTTGTGCAGTTGGAGTTGTTTGTATGCGTGCATCTGCGAAAAATAAAAGTCAAAATGCAAGTAGTGATCACGTCTTTTGGACAAACATATGTTTATATACGAACGTTTACAATATATCCTTTTTTTATTATGTGTACATATCTATTTAAATTTGTTGGTATTTTTGTTTCTTCATCTCTCTGCGAACAACCGTATCGTATCAACTCTTTACGGACATCATTATTTTTTAAAATAATATCTAAGATTTTCTGTATTCAGCCAGTAAAGCCTGCTCTGAAGCATTTGGCTTTATTTGCCCCCCAACATAACACTCACACATACTTTAAGTTGTTTTAAAAACACAAGTGCGCCTTACTTTCTCTCCGTACGAGGTCAATTTTTTTTCTATTAGCTGAGTTTCAGAAAAACTTGTACTAACGTTTCCTGTATTTGTTTCATGAAAAGAAAAACATAAAAAAAGTGTTTTTTCTCTGTTTTAGTTTACAAATGAAAGTAGTAAATTTTTCTGTGAAAAGATATGGCTTATATGATTCTTTAGTAACGACTTTATAAACTGTTATTGAAACTTTGAGAAAACTTTAACCATATTTTTTGTAATGAAAACTCCAGCACTCGTTGGCAATTTGTAAATATATACTTTAATAAATAGTTGCAGTTGTTAAGTAAATTAAAGTTGGCTTTGAAAATAAGTTTTGTTTCACTTATTTGATTGATTGAATCTTTAATTGCGGAAAAAATGGGAAAACTTTTATTTTTTATTTTTATACTTTAATTTAATTTTATAGTGAACTATATGATTTACAATTGTTAAACATTTTTTATCGAACTTCTTATTTTTATAATTATTAATAGGCTTAAGTTTAATCCTTTAGTACGTAATAATTTTTTAAAATATTAATTAAGTAAAGAAAAGCAAAATTTTATAGCGTGGAAACAGCCTGTTGTGTTTACCGATCATGATAAATATGAAAATTTTAGCACTGCCGTTTTAACCATTCTAACGTAGTATTTTAATATTAGGTATCCGCTTAGCTACAACAACAACAACAAACATTTTATGTATTTTGTTGGTAGAACTACTTTAATTCTGTCACCAATTTGTTTGTGTTTGTGCGTATGTGTGCTGGCAGCACCATAGGGCAGTGCTTGTTCGAAAATGGGGTCCGTCAAGCATTCACCGTGACATGCCTGACATTTAGTTAAAAGGTGGTTGTGTCACTTGCCGTATAGCCAACGAGTTAATTTCTCTTTTGCGCCAGAAATTCAATGTCCGCATTGTTTCAGATTGTGGCGTTGTTAATTGGCACCCACGATCATGTGATTTAACATCGGTTGACTTCTTTCTTTAGTTATATTGCAATTCTCATCTAATAGCCAGGAAAAATTCAAGGCTTAAAGGATGGGTAATTCGTCACATCAGCGATATTAGATTTAGTGTTATAACTTTTTAGTGAAATTTCGTGAAACTTCGTGATGTGCCTTAAAATGGTAGTCGCGCACGAAATTTCAGTTCTGAGCCAGCCTCAGGTGCTCACATGTTACTTTTCTAAAATTTAACAAGAATCATACGTGATTCATGCACGACACAACATTTTCATGACAGCCGCACATCTCGTGTAAAGTTTTTTTTAATTCACATTATCATCGAGCTTTTATAATTTACAATCGATAATTATTTATTGGGCTTTTACTTGGTCCAACAATGAAAAGTTCCTTGGTGTCAAAGCTTTAGTGATATTAAAGAAGACAACCAAAGTAAAGTTGAAGAAATATTAGCTGGGGAATATGCCACGGCTGTCTCATCAGCAGGTAAATTGCTTCAAACTTATTTTACAACTAAATTTTAAACTGTTTTGAATAATAAAAAACACGTTCCCTTAAAAATCAAAATTTATTTATTTTTTAAATTTAATTATCTTTCTTTAGCAAATAAATATGTAACCAATTACAACTAAAATACTTCATAAAACCCCAAACATGAGGAACCCTCTCAAGTGGCAGGTACTTTAAACTTAAATAACACTTTTAGCATTTTGCTTTAAATTTACAGCCCAAGTATAAACAACAACAATTAAGCAAAAGCATTTTCAACAACTTTGTGAAGAAATCTGATAAGCACAAGCATTTTAATGCTTTCATTTTAATTCACTTACAATTTTTTTGTGCCCTCTAAAGGAAGCTTTCATTTTTTTTATTTAATTTTTTTTAAATTTTTTAAATTGTGTAGTTGCTACTGAGAGACAACTTTGTTTGTCTCTCCACTTCCTTTTGTGTGTATGTGTGTGAGTGTTCGTGTAGCATTTTAATTAATTTTAAAGCCAAGACACAGAGTTTGTCTTACAGCCATAAAAATGAAAGTAAATGTTGGCTTCTAAATTTTTTGTTTGTTTTGCTTGCAACGTACAATTCTAACAGGAAACAAATACAATGAACTAAATTTTTCCACTTGGCAAACAATTAATTGAAGGTTTTTGTCTTGTTACAACATTTTAATTTTATTTTGTTGTCTGTTGGTAGTTTTTTTTTAAGTTTGTTTTTAATATTTACTTTACTTTTTCTTTGAGATTCCTGGCTGTGTTGTTTAGAGAGGCAGTTGTAATATAATTCCGCATTTCCCACACAAACACCTTCGCTCAAATTAGCAAAGTTTCAGGTGTAATAGGGCCATGTAAGATAAATAGTAAAGAAAATTACAAGAAAAAGAAAGCAAAAAAAAAAAAAAAAATAGGAAAACAGACAAAGAAACTCGGAGTGCAGGTTGAGATAAGCAGCATGTTAAATAATGTGAAGTTTTGTTTAGTCTTTAACCCGGATGTAAGACCAAACAATAATAACAAAACGGAAATAGCAAGGAAAGTAGGAACTGCTATTTAGTGTCCTTAATTTCCTCATGCGCTGTTTGGCGTTGTATCTACGAGGTTAGTGGGTATGAAATTTGTCAAAAATATGAAAAAAGTTGAAAGCAAGAGCTTGAAATAACAACCGGAGATCTTTTGCCAAGAAAATTTTGCAGAATTTCCTTTCTGGTTATCAACGAAACAATGTCATGTAATTTTTTTTTTATATTTTTACTTTCGCTTGAGCTGCTCTCACTGCAATATAATTTGGTACCCTCGTATTTTTAATTTATTTCTCGACAATCTTAAGAAATCTCGTAACAACAATGTCGAAGACAGGCAGTTTAAACCCTTCTGAAAATTAAATAAAAAAAAAAACTAAAATCTTTTTTGTCATTTTGTTGTTGTTATTATGTTTTCGAGCATGTTTACTAATTGCAAACCTTGTTTAACAGATAAAATTATATATTTAAAGAAAAAAGAAAGCAGCAAACGTACTCATCACTAAAATTTATTAAAATCTCCTGGTGTATTTTTGTAACATGAAGGGGCTGATTACTCAGTGTTGCCGTGCAGTGCTTTTCGAAAACATATTTCACTGCATTGTTCAAGTAGACAACTTGGATGTAGTGCAGATGAAGTATTGAGTTTCGAAAAGTTGTACATCTTTTTGGATACTCAATATTCAATACTTCAAGGTTGAATCTTTTAAAAAATTTTAGGGAAAATTTCAAAATAAAATGTAAATCTATTTCAAAACTAAGTGTGATCAGTGTTATAACTTTTTTTTTCTCAGCTATCATATTAGGGGTTAATAAAACAAGAGAATAATAGGTATGTACGCACAAGAAGAATAAAAAAACCACCTGTTGTTAAAATATTTAAAAACCATTTTAAACTATTTAGAACTAATATAAAAATTATGGCATATTGCAAATAGCTGTTGAATTCATCAATATTACTAAGGTGTTTCGAATAAAACCTCAGCTAGGATTAAAGCTATGTATGTAGTTGCAGGCGATCTCAAAAAAAAAAAAACAAAAATTATTTGCCAAAATTGTCAGCATATTTATTGAGCTTAAGTGCGACTTTACTTCCTCAGAATTGAGAAAAGTTTTTGTTGTAAAATTGTAAAGATCAACATTTTTAAAAAAGCTAAGAAAAGTAAGAAAAACACAGTGATACATTTTTAGCTGATAAAATTGATCTATAAAATAAATACATATAATCATTAATGAAAGATTAAGATATTAAGATTGTTAAAAGCTGCTCAAAAGGAAAATGCAATGAGCTTTAAACTATTTTTTGGAAGTCATTTGGGTGCTGATGGTTGACTTGGTGGACGTGAAAAATTGTTGTGTTTCCCAGTTAATAGTTGTTCAACTTTTCTTTTAATTCTCTTCTCATTTTCTCTCTGTAGCCATTTGTTTTGCAATAATTAAAATTCGTATGCCATATTTGCCTTACAATTAATTGAAGCACTCTCCGTATTCAATTTTCGCTCTTAAGTCAAATTCAATTGTTCCATTCCCATCCCTGGATTTTTCTTATTTAAATTGCAACAGCTTGCAAAAATAATAACCACTGCTTAGCTTCAAAAATATTTTGAAATAAAAATTATAATTCGTATTTATAAACGAGGCAGCTGCAGAGCTTAAAAACACGAGGCTCATATACAATTCAAAGAAGCCAAAAAAAAACAGACGCAGAAGATTTATCACATGTGATCTCTCGATTATGCTGTGTATGAACTTCTTAAAAAATTTTATATTTCTTGGACTACTTAAAAAGATTTACGGTTTTCAAGCAAAACCTCTATGTAGGTAAAGTAAGCTTTTTACGTTTACAAAGACTTGACATTTTGGGTGTAAAACCAGGGATGGGAAAGTCAGAAGTTCGATTTGAGGCTGGAGCTAAATTGATTGCAGACAAAAATATAACTGTCTTAAGAGCTCTAAACAAAGGTATATTAAATTGAACCATCGAACTCATCGGGCCACAATTGGCAATTCAGTGAAAAAAACTAAGAGAGCAATGTCAAAGGCCATGGTAAACATATAAATATTTTTTAATTCTTCAGCCAATTTTTTATCCTAGATCGTGTTATAAAAATTTTTGACAAGTATTAATACACAGTATAATAGTCTGCACTTCCCTTAAAGACAGACGTGCCAAGTCTGGCAACACTTTAGTGCGTATAAATGACTATTGTTGGCAATTATGTAGAGTACGTGTACATGGAAGTAATCAAGTGTTAATGTTGACTTTTGATTTCGCTGCTGCTTTTGTTAAAGACATGCAAGTAAGATGGGCAGGAAGATTTTATTTTCCCTTGTTAATTTTAGGCCGTAAGTTTGAGTATGTTTGTTCGCATATTTGCTTGTTTTTCTTAGAGATTCATGGGACGATTGCTTACGAATATGTGCAGATGTTAATTATTGTTAATAAATGTTCATTTGATTTCCTGTATAGAACGCCTTACATTGCGTTTTTAGAGGAGAGTTGTTTCATAAAATTTTTGTACACGTATTACCAATAAGAATGACAACAAAACCTACGACTTTCGTAAAGACAATGGGCCTTAACTATAGTCAAACGCTAAAGCAGGTTTTTTTTAGAAACAGCTTAAAGTTGGCTTTAAGTTGAATTTAAGTAAAATCCCATCTCTAATGAAATGACTCTCAAAAATTATGCCAACACACACATACATACATATATAAATGGAAGATTTTATTTAAAAGTAAACTAAAGACATCAAAGTGAATTCAATTAAAGTAAAATTAAAAAAAAAAAAATGCTGGCTAATAATACTTATTAAAAAATCTTTAATTTAATTACTTAATGTGAAAAAACTTACATTTTTTAGCTTTTATGTTTAAAAGTGATATTTGTTCTACGAAAGCTATTGCTAAATAGGTTAAATACAACTTCTGCTAGTTTTAAGTTTAGAGCAGACTTTTGCTCGTAAAGTCGGCCTTTTCTCGTCTATAGTAAACAGAGAGCTTATTTTTATTTTACTTAAAATTGCTTAAATCATACTTTTGCGATGTCTATAGTTATGAACCAATATGACTCTCATGAAATTACTTTCCTTTGTAATCACTATGCGCAACATATTTGAACTTGTGGTACTTTAAAAAACTTATTTTTTAGTTAAAATTTTTATTTTAAGTGGTAAAGAACAAAGCTATTTCAAATAACACAAAACTTATCAAATTCAATTTTTTTAAGTGATTTTAAGTTTTTTTTAAGCATTATTTACACATCGTTGGTCTTTTTGTAGAGAGGCCCGAAATCGAGCTCTGTGCATATTTTGATAAATGAAAGTATTGATATACCAATTTATGCAAAACATCGGAGATTAATAGAATACACATATGCTAGGGCCTTTTCACATGAGACCAACAATATATGTATGTGAAAATATCTCAAGTGGCTCTGTGCCCTTGTCGCAAATCAATCCTTGCCACAATGCTTAGCACGTAAATTACAAGTCTAAATGCTGTGACAACTTTACTGTATCCTTCAACAGTTTCTTTATAAATTTGTCAAGTCAATATGAATGTCAAATAACAGAAATTGTGCCAAAAATCTAAAAGAAGTTCTTTTAGGCTTGAATATCAACCACACGAAGAAACAAGACATGTAAACAGAGAAGAGTGCTTGCAATGCCAAAATATACAGCATAACATAGTTACTTTTTATGTGAAAACTAACGTTTCTGCTTGGATATAAAAGCGTTTATATACCACAAAATTTTGCCCAGCAAACATCTTGAACATCAAATGGTGCTATTTTAGAAAATTTTGCTTCAAAATTTTTAAAGCATTAAAATTTATAATAGACTCCAAATCGATTCCCAGCCATTGCGACACCTTCCTCTGAAAAAAACTACCAAACCCCAATAATTTTTTTGTCACCAATATTATTTTCGAACACTCTCCTCAGAGGTGCCCCATACAAACGTATAAAGAAATGATAATCTGACACCGAAAATGTTTTTTTTTTTGATATGCCGCTGTAGAACTTTTTTTCTAATATCGCAAACTATCGATGATCTTCCCTAATGCAGATATGTAATAAGTTCATGTGTATAAAATTTATTCTAACTTATCATGCTTTTTTCCAATAGTTTTGCTCTTTTCTTTCATCTTGTGTTTATCAAACACTTCACTACTTAGTTAAGGCTCGAGGTTTGGTGATTTGTATAACCATAACTTGTGTAGTTTGTTTTTCAATATTCTTTGAGATATTTTTTTATATAAATGATACTAAGACTTGCTTGAGTCATGGCCTGGGTTCGAAGCCAATGTGGGCGTGCTGACGAGCAACGTGGTCGTCGCGAAACAGCAATGGTATGTACCCCAGCCAGTAGGCCTTCAACTTCACTCTTCCTGTCTTCTTTAAAAATGTTGATCACTCCAATTTTATCTCAAGAATTTTTTCTCTATTTCGAGGAACTAAAAATCTAACTCTAGCCCCATAAAATTGTTAACAATTGCTTGTTTCTTTAATATTTTTTTATAAAAAAAAAAAATTAGTAAAGCTGTTGTCAGGTTCAGAGACTCAATCTCTAAGCAATAAGTTCTAAATCTGTCGCTGGCTTTAGTCATTCATTTCCGAGGTTTGTTAAAAAGAAAAGGTGAATATTGAATTTTCGTGGTGTATGTATGTAGATGCGATTATCCTATAAGTCATTAGCACATAGTGCCATTATCAATCAATTTGAACTAGTAGTTTATTGTTGACAACTTAGGAGGCTAATAACGTTTGTGTGTGCTCTTCAATTTTAACTTTTCAAAAAAAAAAAAAAAAAAAAAAAAAAAAAACAGAAAGATGGTTCAAAGAGGATGTATGAAATTTTGCGATGAAAGTGGAAAAAATTGCACTGTTCGGCCCCGGTGTACGTTGTCTCAGAAAACTTTTTATAAGTTGTACAAGTGTTTTACGGAAGCTTGAGAAGATATTGACGACGATGAGAGTACTGGAGTTGCAATCACATCAACAAGTAAAGAAAACAGTTATTTTAAAAAATCCTTGAATAATAATAAGGAAGTTGCAGAGGATATTGGGATATCAATCGGCTCCTGCCATGCAATTTTAAGGAATGTTTTGGATATGAAACGTGCCCAGCAAAGTTTGTTCTGAAATTGTTAAATTTTGAGCAATATCAATGTCGTAATAGTATCGCTCAGGTGTGGTGTTTTGGACAAAAATAACACTCTAACCCCACCTGGTCAATTTGGCCCCCTGTGACTTTTTCTATTTAAAAACCTGAAGAATCAATGAAAGAAAATCGTTTTGTTTTTGAAATTGAAGATATTGAAAATCTCGCAGAAAATGTTAATAGATAATTATGGTTACCAAAGATATTAACAAAAGAGTCGTAAGATCTTCTTTTATTCAACTTTCAATTTAGTTTTAATTAAAAGAGTATAAACTGTTTTTATACAACAATCGTTTTCAATCGAATCTTTTTCTTTTTCTCATTTTCTATATTTTACAAAACAATATTTTAAAATGTTCCTTTGATTTAAAGTTATTAAATATTATAGTACAGTAATATACATAAGTAGATTTTAATACAGTGGTTCCCAACACAATTTTTATTTTTTCTATTGGTATGAAGCAATTGATCAATACAAGTAGGCATCAATAACTTTTGTACGATACTGATTAGGTGTCGTTACTTTATAACTAATACTGCATTGAGTATACATATGTATTGATGCCCTTGTGCTATTGTTTCGCCTCTAATCTGGTAATAATACATTCACTTTGTGAGCCACAAATGACAAGGATGAATAGAAGTTAACAAGGTAGGAAAGTAGATCAAAAAGCATACCTTTAAATTGTTGCATTCCAAATTCATGTATTCTTTTCTTTTATCATCTAAATTAACTTCTACTGAAATAATTTTAAGTCTGCAAGATGAAATTAATTTCCAAGAAGCACAAGAAAAAGCAAGAAAATGCCAGACATAAACTCGCAACAGTAAGAATAGCCAGGCCTTTACGAGGCAGAATTTCTATTACTGCTTTTGCTATGCACATCTACTGGATTTCATTTATGGACGACCTTAATATTTAGGAATATTTCAGATGTTACTGTTCAATGATCAACGGAGGAAAATTAAATCTATCATTTATTTGTTTTGCCTTGTAAAGCTTTGTAACGAGGTTGCGACTTGCAGAGCCTGTCGAAAGAAAGCGAAGCTTACGATCACATACCTAGAAATCTTTGTCCACTTTGATAAAAAATATTAAAACGTGACCATTACTCCTTGAATTATTTATGTTTTGGTGAAATATGTGCGCATAAACCATTAGTAATGCATTTGCTTTAGAGTGGATTGATTTTGCAATCGATATTCCGCCAGAGATTTTTTGATAGCTCTTAATATGGGCAAAACAATCCTAGCACTACCTAAAAAAAATTTTCGAGGCATCTGATTGATGATGATGTGGTACGCGATCAGTACAAAATATTGGAGGAAAATTCATTGTGGGCTGGTCATAAAATTTACATTTCCCTCTACGAAAACGCTGGAACTGATCCATCCTGAGTCCCCCTATCATACTGACAGTTGCCCCACGTTAGTCTTAGTGGAGTCAAATGTATGACTAAGCCAAAATAATTTGTTTTTCCTTCTTTGTTTTTGATTCACTATAAGCGTGTGTGTGTGAGTGGCAATATCCAATGTGCTCATCTAATAATTATGATATTGACCCAACGACCTTCCAGCCCATCGCTTTCCCGTCTGCTTTATTCTTTGTTAAACATTCACAATAAGTTCTTATATGATATATGAACAGCAGTAAGCTGTTGGCTAGAAAAGGCCCTGTAACAGGCCTCTGTCATTCCTTAGCTAAACGTAGACTTTTCTTCGTAATGCCAAATTACATTCATGTATTCATTTACCACTTTGTGCGTGTGTGTTGACTGTAAACATGCATAATGTTTAATAATTCTACTCAATTAAGTCTTAGTCAGCTTTCTAATTAAACTGGAATTTGTGCCACAAGTTAATTTCTGCATCTGTATGCTTGTTTGTATGTAATTCTCAAATAAATATTTTTTTCTTTTACTTTTTTCAGACTTTTAATCCAATGAAATTATAAAAATATGCGAGGCTGACATGCTTCAATCTCTCGGAGACAGGATTTTAAATGCATTACATATGTCTGAATTTGTTTTAATGTTAAGCCAATTCGAAGATGCTTAAGAAGGTTATTAACTAAATTAGAAAATAATTTGAGGTGTGTGATAAAATATTTTATTAGTTCGAGCCTAAAGGTCACAAATTTGTTTGAAAAAAACATCAAAACATTCCTGCAGAAGATACCCATTGTGGTATCGAAATATTGGATTTAATAAACTTTTATAAAAAAAAACAAGTGACCTTAAGGCTCGAACTAATAATGTACTAAACAGCAAAGGTCGAAAAATTAGCATCAAGCATGTGTGATAAAAGTGTTTGTCCCTTAGTCAAAACCACAAATAAAAAAGTGCTTAGAATATTTGTGGAATTTACATTGTTGCAAAGGCAACACGTTACCTTAAACAGATATGCAATAAAAATTTACTATTTTTAGTTCTCGAAGGAGGGCGCTCAATAGTCGTTGGGTAAACACTGTTAAGCTCAAAAGTGATTTTTACTTGTCTGAAAAAGAAAGATTCCAAAAATTTTTTTGTTTTTATTATATCTTGGTAATATATTTTCCAAAAAATTCGCAGTTTCATTTATTACTATTTGTACAAAAGCTATTTTCGCTAAATATATGTCATTGAAAACATTTTCGTGGTACCAAAAACCTGCAATATATTCTTTGTTGAAAATCGAAAAACGGCTAAACAGTAGCAGAGAAAAATAAACTTTAATTTTGCTCCTACTGTTTTTTTGCAGTTTCAACAGAGGAGTGGAGTGGAGGCGTTTTAAAAGAAATTTTCAACTTCCTTTTCTTGAAAACTGGAAAATAGTTGGTGTTTCCTGAACAATGTTTCTTAGTTTACCTATGAAATATATGTTACCTAACATGGTACCCCTGTATCATGCGGTAAATTTATGGCACTACCAAAATCGGAAAAAATTTATTTTTTAATTTTCTTTTCTTCGATGCTTTTGCATATGATCAATGCTGGCATTGATCTGCGAGAGGAAGTTAGCTCTTAGTTGAGTTGCTAATAAGTAATTGTTATGTGAGATACAAAAAGCTTAGTTGTCCCCCAACGTATGCTTCCCAAAATTTGTTTTTCTTGTCTTCTTCTTAAAAAATATGGTACATCACATGATACAACTAACAAGGTAGCCTTTTCGCTACAATAAGAACAATTTCAATAAAAATAACATGCATTTTGTTTTTGTACAACTTATGCAAACTGTCAAAAAGACGCCACTTCTACATTTGCAGAAGAGAGATGCACTGAGCTTACGCGGATTAGCTATCTCGTTTTGGCTGCCTTTCATCTTTGCAATCTCTTGACAACCTAAAGTAGTCAGTTGATTAACGGTTTAGCTGACGAGGCTACCTTGTTAATTGTATCATGGTACATCACAATTTTACCACAAGAATTTGATTTCGAATTTTGAACAAGTTGAACCGAAATTAAGTCCTATAAATTTGTAATTAACAAAATTAAAATTATTTAAATTTTTGTTACTTTTAAATGTTATTTCAATTAAAAACCTTCTCCCTCTAAAATACCTTTTCTGCTTTAACTCTTTCCAACCCCTGTAAAATAAATTTGCCCACCATTTGAGAAGAACAAAATTGAAAAGAAGTGAATAGAGTTTACCAAAAGCTCGCTTAAAGTAGTCACAATATCTAATTACAAAAGCTAAAAGGAGGAAGGAAAGTGCATAAGGACAAAAGGACAATATAAATTAAAGCAAAAAAAAAAGGAACACCATTTTATTTCCCTTAAAGCAAAGAAATCAAACTGCTCATTATTGTTTTTGTTTTAATTGTCATTTGTATGATTTAGTTTACATTGAACATCTGTCTAACTGTTTGAGGCCGCCGTAAAAAGAAAAGAGAGCTAAAAACTTATTTATCTGCTTTCATTCAACTGGAAACTGTAAAAGGGGAATCAGTTGGAAAGTGGAAAATTACAAAAAAGTAACGAGCAGCGAAAACTTCAAAGGTTGCTGTGACAAGACATTCCAGCTCTGAAGAATAAATCAGAAATTTTTGTCAAAGGGTAAAAATTTATGGGGAAAAATATTACGGAAAATAGTTGTTCATACTGTGTTTACTTTAGACTGTGTTTTCCCGGTACCATAGCGAAGAACAAAGTGTGAGTAGAGCTTGTGGAGTTTCTACTCGAAGGCTCTGAGCTCTTCATTTTTTTTACTTTCAATTGGATGTTGGTAGGAGAATATAAAATACATTTGAATCAACAAAACAATACAGTAATAAAATGGAAAATTAATCAATAAGATTCAATATGGGCAGTCAGTAACGAAGAGCTCAGGTGGTAGGATGTTGAATATTCAAAAAATACTTTTACGTTTTCCTACTTTCAAGAAAACAAATCGCAGGAACCAATGGTAACTCGCTCTATGAAGGTTTTGAAGAAGAATTCGACAAAATGTTTTCTGCATTAAAGATTTGTTGGAAAATGTGATATTCTCACTGTGTTCATGGCAATAATGGAATAAGTAGTAAAGTTTCAAAGATTCTTATGATATTTATTTGAGGCTGCTGACAAGTTGCGTAGCATCAACGGAATAGTAACATTCAAGGACTGCTTAATATCATTTATTGGTAATTGGTTTTTAAATTACTGAAAGCTTTATGTTGTTTTAATATTTTTGTTTACATTTTTTCGCTGGTATTCATAAATAATTAAAAAATATTTAAATACATTTTAGACCCCATTTTATATGAGAAATGTGTTTCAAAATGTATTTCATTAATATTTCGTTTTTTACAAATATTTTAATATTTTTGTTTATTCGTTTTTTTTCTAAACTTTACTCATTTCAGCTCAAATTTTTATGCATGTTTGCTTGTATTTCGTCTACATTAGGAGAAAGAAATAAGCAGTAATTGAAAAACATCTAACTGTATAATTTCAATTTTATTTTACACAAATTGCTGCCCTTATTTGCATACAAATGTTTGTTTAGCTTTAAAATTCTCATCTTGTGCTTTAAACTGGTCTCCTTGCGTTTCCAAGAACAAATAAACTCAATACCTTTCGAGTGCGCAGGAAACAAAACCGTACTTGTGTATTTATGCAATAAATATCAACATCTAATAAAATTAATGATCTGCAATGTATCATAATAACTGTGTTTAAAGAAGAGCAAATAAGAAATAAATTTTGTAAATAGGTTATTAAAAATAATATAAAACTTTGTAAACAGTCTTATTTAATAATAAATCTCTGACTTCATCGCATTAAGAAATTCAGAAGAAATTTTCTTGATTCAAGCGTATTCTTCTGCTTCAATAATTTTAAACATACAAATTTGTGTGTGTGTGTGTGTGTGTGTGTGTGTGTGTGACATAATTTTAATAAACTCAAAAGCAAACATAAATTATAATTTGTTCACATTGACACACAAATAGAAAGAAGGACACCCAGGAGGACATTGTGTTGACTATTCTTATCCGCAAGCCAACACAATAGAATTGAAAAAAAAAAAAATAATAATAAATAAAGTACCTGTTGTGTGGTGATTTCCGATTTAGTTTATTGCTATTGGCCAATTTATTACGGGTATTTGAGTTGTGGTTTCTTTTACAATTTATGACTTTTTCTGACTGGTTAATTTGTTCTCAATGATGCGGACTTTTTTGTATTTGTGTAAATTTTGTTTTTGAATTCAACTCTTTATTATAAGTGACAGCGAGCTGTACTGATTGAGGTTCAAGCACAAGTACAGTGGTAGTTTCTTTCATCAATTTTACATTTATATGAACACTCTTTGAAAAGTTTGTGCTGTAATTTTTTTTTTTTACTAATATTTTATTTGTAGAAATGTCATATAACAGAGTAATATAAAAGATAATAACCAAAGCTCTCACTAAAACTAGTGATTGCATAATTTCAATTTGGGCGTAATTGATTACACCTCTCAATCTCTCAGCTTGAATCTTATCGAAAATCTCGATAATAAGATTAATTAGGGGTTCACAGCTTTGTAAACGCTCGTCATAAGCCTGTTTCATATAAGATTGGCTATAAGTCATCGACTAATTGATATTTTTTAAATCTGCAAAAGCCAACTTATTTCTAGAGACCTGTGAAACAATTAAAATAATACTTTGGCTTTTACATATTTAAAAAATATCAATTAGTTGAGCAGTTATGGCCAAAAAACCAAATAAACAATATGCTGAAAATCGGCATTTGAATGGAAAGGTCGATGGTCGATTAAAAAAAATTTCAAAATTTCCACAGTGTAATTTTTTTTTCTCCACAACATGTTTTTTGAGCCCACCGACCGTTAGCATTCCTCTCTAAGGTGTCCCATACGAAAATATAAAAACAAACAAATATTAGTTCTGTTTCTTTACTTTTTGGGCAAAGTTCGGTAAAATGAGAGTAACGTATAATTTCTCTCCATAAGAGACAAAAATGCACAAAAGTACGGGAACGAATAAAAACCAATATTTTACCCCAAAAGAAAACGTCAGGGTTCTGACAGCTAAATTTATAAAAAAAAAATATATTTATATATATAATTTTATTTGTCTTTATTATGTTTTATAAATGAGCGTAAGGTCACTTAATTCTCAATAAATATATTTTCTATTTATTGATAATTTTTCGATATTTCGATACGCCTTCTTCTTCAGGCGACTTTTTTTCCTGAAGAAGATACACAAAGGCGTATCGAAATATCGAAAAATTATCAATAAATAGAAAATATATTTATTGAGAATTAAGTGACCTTACGCTCATTTATAAAACATAATAAAGTTAAATAAAAAAAAGGTCGAAGAACGAGTATCCAGAATAATTTTATTTGTGAAAAAAGTTTTCTCAAAACAATTAAAAGAATTGAAATGCATAAAACTTTTTACGAACACCACAGAAGTCATAAATTCATATACATACATATGTACATACATAAATGAATTCGTAAATATAAATATGTACATATATGTACATATAACAATCAACAATTTTTTAGAGAATGCTTTAAAATATTTTTTCACACTAATTTCCAATTTTTCTTTTAGTTTCCGCAAAACATTTATTTCTTCTATGTTATTGTTTATTCTTTGAAATGGCTGACAGCTGAACTACTTGCCCAAACTAGCCCGAAGAAGAAGCATAATGTTCTCTCACAAATACTCTCATTTACCCAATTTTAAAGTACGGGAATGGTTTCCGTGCAAATTGGGATGGGAAAGTAGAGTAAAGAAACAGAGCTAATGCTGTACGCCTCGAAAATGTATTTTTTGGCATACGGCTGGGAACCTTTATTTCCATGCCAAAAGCTACCAAATCGAAGGCACAATATCGAAAAGTTTTCGTTTATAAAAATTGCCCCACTCTAATATGCATAACAAGTAATTTTCCAAATTTCACCAAATATTAAATTTAATTTTCCGGCCAGCTTGTCTTTCAGAAATTCAAATAAAAACTCAAGTATGTGTTCATTTACTTGAACGTTCATACACGTTTTTGTAGTGACATGTGCTCATACTTGCTCAAGTGTTGCGATTAAGTGAGAATGTGTGTGAACGAACATGTCCATAGACAAACAGCAACTTCATGAAATATTCAAACCAAATGCAAATATGCATGAATATTTAGGTCCGATGCCGTATCACTGACCAAACACACGTGCTTATACCAACAAAATTATGTATCTTATACCGCCAGGTCAACCCAGTTGACCAAGGAGCAGACACTGTTAATTCCTAATAAGACACACAAACACACTACAATTTTATTATTATAAATTAGTAATAACTAAATAATAAAAACAAAACTGTCTTGGTAGTTGAACAACCGGCTCGTTCTAGGTAGACAGAAATCAATTTTTTCCCATTCAAACACAATATTAGCTGAATCAAGTGAAGTCTTGTTCAATTTCGGTCACAAATTTTGTAGCAGTCACAAATTTTGTAGCAGATTTATTGAAAAATAAATTCAATGTTGTTGCATCAAACAATAATTTGATAGATACAGTTAAAATGGTTGTTGGAAAGAAAAATACTTTCAAGCAAGTGGTTGATTTGTAGCAAACACCCTTTATCAGCACTCTATGAACTTTGGATGGTTTCACAAATTCAACACTGCGGCTTTCACCATTCACTAACCAAAGCGCACACAATTTTACTTTCTAATAAATAAAATACTAAGATTAAATCCATTACTTGCATTCTTGAGATAATACGTCTCTGAATTGTCGAATTCTCTCTCGCACATTATTCCTAAATTGCTTCGGTATTCTCGATTCTAATCATTTGGGATTTTTTAGTTGGAGCTAAACATTTTTACATAGTTTTTTCTTTAGAATATGCACTGAGAGCTTACAGTTTTTACATTCTTCTTACTTGTTCTACATTCATGTATGCAATGTATATTCATCATGCCGTGGTAACATGTATATGATTTTCAATGCCATTGACAATAACGATTTTCACTTCGTGGGAAATGGACATTTTGTGGGAACATCAGTTTCTCATTTCTATCACGATAGAAATGATAGTTTCTTACACCGGTATTCATAAAAAATAAAACATTGATGAAATACATTTTAGAACAAATTTTTCATATCAAATTTGTTCTAAAATGTATTTGAGCAACATTTTATTTTTTATGAATACCGGTGTTAATATTTAATTGGTATGGAAAAAAGGTTTTATTTTTACATTATCTTAAAAAACGCGTTTCTCTCTCCATTGCTGTCTGTAAAATGTAGTACAGTATGTCTTTGGGGCATGGTCAATTGGGATGTTATACAAGGCACTAACAATATCCTGCCTTCAATGTGTAGTGAAAGACATTCACATATTAACAGCCATAAATTTATACAATGGGGCATTATTAAGAGATGCATTATGAAAGTATGTAAATGGATTTGTTTAAGGGTTTAACAATATTAAGATTGTTTTGTTTGCTGTGTTGGTGTTTCTAATAGTTAGTTGCATAACTTGTGTGCTCACACACACACACACACACACATCCATACAGACACCTTCCTATACACACAAGCACGTCCATAATACATGGCCTGTGCTCATAACAATTAATAGAAATTTTGCTAGAAATTTTTCTACAAAATAACTACTATTATCATTATTTTCATGCATTTAGCCAAGGATAAACAAATAATTATTAACAATATCGTTGTTGTAGTTGTAGTGGGGTTTGTTGCTATTGTTGGGTTCATGATCATACCTATTAAAATCATCATCATCATTATCATCATCATCATTATATTCTTGGTTTGACATTTTAGTAAGCCAAATTTAATTTTATAGAAATGAGAAAATAAATACATTCACTGCCACCTCCTTTTTATTTGCAGCAACTTGAAAGACTTTGAGAGTGATGGTGATGAGCTTTCGTTGGGTGTGTGACCTTTAATCTTGTGACTTTAATTAAATCTGACTAGTGTCATTGTGTGGATGAGTGTTTGTCTTTGGCTCATTCTAAGATTTCTGTTATCGAAAAGAAGGCAAAAGTAAGTTTAAATATTTTTACCTTAACGAATACACTTGGAGTAAATTGAGTTTGTTTTGTATGAGAAAATATTTGGAGTAAAACAGTATCTTTTTGCAAGTTTAATTTTTAGTCTCTTCTATATGTTTTTTCAGGTGGAGCACTAAAATTTTTCACAGTTACCGCGTTTACATACATATATAATTCTGGCTGAACAACTTTTGAGTTTACAATTGTTAATTATTTTATTGGCCTTCAGTTCGATTTTACATCTCCAAAATTGAGGAAGATTTTTTGTGCTACAAACCTGTATTAAATAATATTATCTGAAGTGGACAAGTCATGATTTATTGGCCGATAAAATTATTAACAATTGTAAATCGTACAGTTTGATTATAAAGTTAAGTGAATGCTTAAAAATTGCTGGGCGCGGCTCAAAGTTTGAAACAGTTGTCCTCACTGACACAATAGCGACAAACACAAAAATCAATTAATAAGTGTTGATGAAAGAATATAAAATATATTCCAATCAATAAAAAAAAACACAGTGATAAAATTAAAAAATAAGTAATGAAAAACTCAGGAAGTAGGATGGTTAAGCTCTGCTGATTAAAAGCAGTATGCTATTACTCATAACTTGGATTCAAAGCTGCTTGGGAGCTGATGATCATCGTGGTACGCCTGAAGCAGCCAGCCATGGTGTGCCCCCTAGCTAACAAGTATTCTTTTAGGGGCTTAGGTCCTATGACGCCATTGTCAGTCAATATTATTAGCTTATAATTTGAATTATAAGTTCAATGAAAATAAAAAAGTATTCCTCTTATTTTTCTGTTTTTTTTCAATGTTGGATGCTACAATTTTACTACAAAAAAATCTTTTCCTACTCTGAGGAAGTACGATGGAACTAAAAAAAAGTATATTTTGGTCGGCTACAGAGATAAATTAAAACTTTTGAACTAGAAAAAAGGGGGTAAAAGAAGAACGATAGTCAATGCCGAGCTGCTTCTACTGGCAGGTCATTTAGAATGAATGAAGTTCTTGTGCATGAAGAATAAAAACGAAAGAACTTGCAGTCATAAGTATCAAAATTGGTTACCACTGATTGCTGTGTGTGAACATTAAGGCCACTTTAAAAGAGGATTGACAAAAGTTCTTCTTCGTTAAAAGTTGACCTGTTTGAGCTGGTACAGAATCAAGAAAATGCAAAAAGAATAATCTCATTCTCAAAGCTTCTGCCTTAAAAGATAAAAAAAAGTCCCAATAGTCGTTCATAGCTCATATAAAACTTACTACGGTTTGTGATTTTGTAACGATAGCTGTTGCTTAAGCAATTTCAATCTCTGAAAGTTTTCTTTATTTGTCTAATTTATATATTAGTTTGTTATTAAAACTGACAGCCAAAGGGGTTTTAAACTAAAACTTGCCATTTTGATTCCATCTGTTTCCGTTTTTCGAACACCCTTTTCGTTTTATTTGTCTTCTTTTCTAAGCCACTACGCTGCCACAAACTTAACTGAAACTGTATAATTATTATAGGAAATAAACTTCACTCCCCTTTATTGACAGCCAGTGGAATTGCGTATCTCCGTTGACTTGTTCAAATTTGAAGTTGTTGGCGTGCGTCATATGAAGGTTTTTCGCTTAGTGTCTTTAAATATTTACTTATAAATAAATATACATGGTTCATGCTTTGCTTTTGTTACATCTTCGGTGTTGAGTGCACACATACATACAGAATGGAACTAAGGTTTGCCCCAATTAGTTGTTTTAAGGCAGAGAAAAACAAGTGTGATTATAAGTGGCCTGTGTTGCAAACAGTGTCTTAGAAAACAACTTGACAAACACAAACAATTATCCAAAGGAAATTAAAAGCTTACACACAATTTGTGTATGGTAACGAGGGGTGTGTTTGCTTAGAATATTGAAGTACATGTTTCGTTTGTTGACCTCATTGAGCATTAAATACATTCAAAACCTTGGAAAACGATTTTTAAATTCCTTGAGTATTTCTGCTGTTTGTAGGCAAAAATTTCAGAAGTTTTCTTTTCTGGATTCTATTCCACGCTTCATCTGCCTCTTTCAATTCTTCTGGCATTTTCTCAAAAACTGAGGTTGTTTGAAAATAAGAACTGGCTTTGCGAACTGAATTCCCTTGAAAAATTAACAAAATGTCATATAAATTTACCCTTTTAATCGAATTTTTAGGATTTACCATGGTTAATTACTTTACCTGGCCTTCGTTCGCTTTTTAGTTCCTCGAAATTGTAAAATTGAATTCACCAAAAGAAAATGTTTAGTCTTATTGGCTGAGTAATGCACTATAATTGTTTCAGGTCCACCACAAAAGGTCATATCTAATTATGTATTGTACGCGTTCACCTATCATGACTACGCATCACAAAGAACAGTTCCGTCCGGGCAAAAGTTTACAAACAACACATCGTATCCTCAATTTCTGCACACAGAAGTTCCTTATCATCTCGAGATAGTGAATATTAAACATGATAGCTACATAAACGAACTAAATTTCGAGCAAATACGTGCCCATGGTGGGTCTCAGCCCATAAACTGAACCATACAGTCCCTCCTTTTAGATTCATTTCTACTTCCAGATGAGTGAACTAAAGTGAAAGTGCTCGGCAAAAAAAAATCACCAAGTGCACAAACCGTATTTTAATTTACAGTCTTAATTTCATACAAGGCTTTGACAATCTTAACGTGTTGCTCAATTGTGTGCCTCCAGTTAGATTAATTTGCCAAATACTAAAACAAATAAAATGTCAAATTAAACTGGGCAGTGTATTAGAGAAGTCAACAAAATGGGGATACCAGGTTCGATGAATATATTTAAGAACATTGAGATGTCCATTAAAGCAATCTCAGCTGAAAGGATCAAATCACGGGCTGTTGGGGATTGCAACAACGCTGTTATCAGTTACATGAGTCATGGTGAGCAACACATCATGTGGGTGATGGGATATGAGAGAATAATTGAAAATGGGATGCCAAGGCGACTTGCCTTAGAACCAAAATATCTAAAAGACACAAGCTTGGAATGTGCGAAAACTAATGACGCAGTTACAACGAAGCTAAAGATTTGGCCATACAGAGCTCACTTAAGTCTCTAAAATGATAAAACTGTGCAACTCAATTTAAAAATTCTCTGCGTGGGTTTCCGACGAGGAAAAAACGCAAGTAGTACTACATGTTAGCAAGCTTGAATGGCGTAGAATAATGGGCGTGATAACAGATCACTCACTACGTCTGGTACCTCTAGGCAGCATAGCAGGAGTAGATGAATATAGAGCAAGTGGTGAGGATAGTAAGACATTGGATCCTTCAAATAGGGTCTCGCCATCTATGGGATATAACTAACTTATGCCTGAGGAAACTAAATTGCTTTATGCACGAAACTGAATTCTTATGGACGTATGAGTCAAAACTATTGTGGCTTAATCCACGTGGTGCAAGCCGTTACTGGCTTAAGTGTATGCCGAAAGATATGAGTTATCACACCTCTGTTAACAACTCCACCTAATCTAAGTTGGGCAAAAGGTGTGATGTTCACTTAATATTGCGCATTATGGTTGGACTATTTTATAATCGTTTAACAAAAAAAAAAAAAAAAACACATGAACTTAATTATTTATTTGCTTTAAGAGCCAATTGAAATGTATTAATTCAGGTCCAAAAATGAACCTTTTCAAAAAATGCTTGTTGTGTCTTTCAGCTGTCTATATGCCGACGATATTTCGTTGGTGCTAATCAACTCATCAGTAGACTTAAACTTTTAAGAATTTTTCAAGTCTACTGCTGAGTTGATTAGCACCAACGAAATGTCGTCGGCATATAGACAGCTGAAAGATACAACAAAAAAAAAAGGTTCATTTTTGGACTTGAATAAAAAAAAAAAACTACCACAGAAAAACGAACAAAAGCAAATGATGTATTCCTGTAAGGCCGGGCAAACTAACTACTCAAAAAAAACTAAGTAAATATTAAATCACATAAACTTAAAAAAAAAATTAAGAACTTAAATTTTAGTAACTTTTGAAATCAGTGTGGACTGTTCTTTATGTTTTGAACGCCTACAAGAGCTGTATCAAATACAGCTTTTACAAAGAAATTCTGTGCACAATTTCATTGAAGGTTTCAATACGCCTTTTTCTATCTAACCCTGGTGCTGTGCATACTGTTAGTAAGTATGTGTCTACATTCCTTCATCTTCTTATCGGTTTGCCTTTTTGTTTATTTCTCTATAATTTTTTCTCCCTTTTAAGAGACACTACTTTGTTTTCTTTTTGTTTTGTAAATTTGTATGTTCATTATTTTTTGTTGTTTGTTGTGCAAAGAAAATTCTTCTTCTTCTTGTTCTTGTGTTTTATCAAGCTTAATTTTTTTTAAATCAAGATAATCATACACAATTAAATAGACGAAATGGCCAAAACAATTGAGAAGTTCAACTGTAGAAGGCAAAAACAAACAAAGAAAAAACAAAAATAGAAAACAGCCACACAACCAACCAACCAACTCAGCTGGGAAAGTGCCTAAAATGTACAAAAAAGTTTAATTAAAATGTTTATGAAAAAAAAAACTTAAAAGGGGTTTTCGCTTTATTTAAGTTTAAATATTGTAACTAATGGTATTTTCATGTTAATTGTCAAAGGAGGACTTTGTTGAGGAATTCTGTGCTCAAATACAAAGTAAAATTAATTACAGAGCGTAGAAAGCATTTTCCTTTTGAGGACTTATGAATTGTTTTTCCAAAGAAGTGAACAGCGGGATATCTAAACTTTACTGTTAATAAATTGGAGCATATCCTTGGGTTAAAAAATACTTTAGTTCAGTAACGTTCTTTGAATTGTTTTTTAACACTTCCTTTGTAGGTGTTCTTCGAAGAATTGCTTAAATTGTTGAGTTACTTCAATTGCATAATCAAGTTTAGTATATTGTAAAAAATATATATGGAACGTTTGTGATGATTTTCGGATTTTTTAAGATAAAGAGAGAATGTACTAACCATTGGTAGTACAAATCTTCCATTGGCTCTAGTTTTTGGGTTATGTATGCCTTAAGCTCTAAACACATAGACGACAGCAGACTGCAAATGCTGCCAACTTCATGTGCAGCCAACTTTAAATGCTGCTCTGAAGTCGGCTTCATAATTATTTTGAAGACAGCAACAACATAATAATCAGCTGGTGTGTAAATCAATTTCTAATTTTTATAAATATTACAAATTCAAAGTTGAAAAATATAAAAAATGAGCGAAGAAAATTTAGCGAATTTTATCACAACAATTGTTAAAATAGCTCAGACTACAGCTGAAGTGTATAAAGCCCATAAGACGAATAGTACAAGAAACCGAAGATGGTGGATTCGCCCAGTAAATATAACCCGTGATGAGGAGGGCATTTACAAAACTTGTGTGCAACAGCTCAAGGAAAAAGATGAAGAACACTTTTTCAAAGCAACCAGGATGAAAATTAAATAAAATATCACAAAAAATTAGCTCAAACGAAAAAAAATTGTTTTGATATTGAAAATGAACAGCTGTGTATTTTAGCAATGCTAATTTCAGGGATGCCGTATTTCTTATTTCATAATGAATAAAATTGAAAATATTGATGAAAAATGTAATAATATCACGAAAAAACTATAAAAACACATACATTTATTTATTTATTTAATTTTTGCAATGTTCTTTTGTGTTTAATATTAAAAAAGGTTTTTGTTCTAATTTGTCCAATTTATATATATACTGGCAACACTATATTTGCTTATTTGCTGCCCGTCAAAATAGAAAATAGCCTAAGTTGGCAGCACCAGCAAATGCTGTTGTGCAGTCGTGCTGCCCTGCTGCCGTCAAAATAATCGTTTTCATTTAAACACATGCATTTTATTTTTGACATATTGCTGCTTGCTGTCTGCTGTCGTCTATGTGTTTAGAGCTTTACGCAAAATTCATTTGTTAAGACATTCAGAAGGTGATTATTGTGTTGCGCTTTTATAAGCCAAGAAAGAAACTTATTGCTTACAAATCTTGAATGAATTTAAAAATACGATTGAACACATTTTCCTATTGTCCTAACCAGCGCCACTGTTCCTGTAGAGGGAAGTCATGTATGTGATTAATTCCCATTAGATTTTTTTTATTGATATTATCCTGGAACAAACAAATGACCGGTATTTGTTCATTACATGTATGTGATAGATCTGCTTAGAGCAGTAAAAAAATCAGATAAGACTCTAAAAACTCTACTTTTTGTCAATTATCATCATGTGTTTTAGTTGGACTATGCTCTATAAGAACTCCTTTTTACTTTTTTAACTGAACATCATGTGTTTTAGTTGGACTACCCTTTATAAGAACTCCTTGTTCTCCTTTTAACTGAACATCTGACAACGCAATTTCCTTTTATAGTTTTGTTAATTTGGCCCACACAGTGTGTGTACAACGACCATTAACGATTAAACTCACTTATTTATCTGTTATATTACCTGAACATTAAGCCCCTCCTCAATAACAAGCCTATTATCTTTTTATATTGCATAACAAATTTAGGATGAAAAAATCACAGCATTTAATTCACGAAATGTTTCTAGTTTATATTTTGCTGACAAGTAAAATTGCATTCGAAATTAGTTTGCTTTTGATTTGGTTTCCTTTTTCTCATTATATAAATAAATAAAATGTTATACATACATAATAAAAAGGAATGAAGAAAACAATGAAATCTTAAGTAAAATCTGTCATAAAAGTGTTGCTTACTCTTCAATGGAATATTCTCTGTGTGAGTTTTAATCAACAAATGCCAATTTAATTAAGTCAGAGAAAAATAAAAAAAGGAATAAAAGTACTTGTGTATATAAAAATGCGTAATATTATATGATGTAAATTTCCTTTGCCTGTTTAAGCGATGCCTAAATTTCAGTTACACTATAGACAGCACACGCACACACAAGCGATGCTTTAATGCTGGCAGTTATTGCCGTTACTAGTGTAATTGTTAGATACACCAGACATTTTCAAATGCGAAATCGCTCAGTTTCGTCAAAAGTGAGCAATAGATAACTTTTAGGTTTTTGCCCCTGGTTTTGGAGCTTTTTAAAATTTTGGACGTATAGAGATCTTGATTTGGTGCGCAATACGCTTTTTTAATTTTTGGTGCCAAATCATTTGTGCTGAACATTTTTTCAGTCTAAATTTGCATAAAATTTCAGTCAACTCTGCAAAGAAATTCTATTGATTCAACATTAGAATTTTGGCTGGAAATGAAAAGGTGCAAGGAATGCTGTAAGTTTTATGAATTATCGAGTATTGTGATAAGAGCGCTATTTCTTTCTATCGAGACCGTTTTTAGATCGATAAATATGTGAAAATATAAAGGCTGTACCACAGCGTAACATGAGGCAAGTTCGGTAGAACAGTAATAGATAAAACATATCTGATGTTGACCAAAAAAAGCAAACGTTTGTGTTGCAGCATGCCTTGATGTTGCTAAGGCAGTTGATAGCCTATGGAGAAGGTCTTTCTCCAAAATCTAAGTGATAAAAAATTTTCATCTAACATTAATAGGCGATACACAAAAATTAAGATTAACATTTAGATATATTCCATATTCGAGCTGGGGTTCCCCAAGGCAGTGTCCAATATTTTATCTCCTCCTTACCTTTGATATTCCAGCTGTTACATCATAAAACAATATGATAGCTACATGATGCTGACATCAATGTTTTACTATCTTCCCACGAACACATTAAATGGGCTATGCCTAATTGGCCAAAACTGCTCAATAACACGTTGGACTGGGTTCGCAGTGGGGGAATACAAGTAAACAGTAACAAAGAGTTCAAGCAATCTACACAAACGGGAAGATGCCAAAAATTCAAACCCTTCAAGAAAATGGATACAGAAGCAAAATACCAAGATAATTGATTCCAAGCTCATATACAAAGATCACGTCATGCAGACAAAAAATAATTAAACAACACACTCTGACATCTATTTTGGCTACTAGGAAGGGACTCCAAGCTATCAACTCGAAACAAACGGCTCATATACAACACAATAATGGACATTTTTTAGTGTTGCTGGACAGTTTTATGCACCTTGTCAATTTCAAGCTTCTACCTTTTATGGCGCAAAAGCTACAGCTGATTTTGAAAATAAAGGATCAGGTACGAACTATAGTTAAATTTTAACTTTTTGCTCTTTTTGATATTTATTGTTGCAGAGACTTGCCAACTACACGCACTGTGAAAATTTTAAGTCCTTAAATTTTACTGTTCAAAAATTTTTTTTACTATTTTTGGTATTTGCTGCTGTGTCCCCTACCATTCAAAAGTTACAGATAATTCAGTTTCGAGTTTTTTTGTTATTGTTATTGTTATTGTTATTGATATTTGCTGCTAAAGTAATTATGTTACTACTTATCCAGTGAAAATTTGAGCGCTTTTGCTCTTGTGGCTCGAGACTTAAATTAATTTTAGCTAATTTGTACAATTCCCTGAGCGGGGACCCACTTTAGTTTTAACTATTTTGTTGTTTTTAGTATTTGTTGTGATAGCGGCCGAGTAACTACATGTTCTGTGGAGGTGCCAGTTCTCTAGCTCTTACCTTTTGGGAGAATGTGGCCTGAGGCGGACAGACGGATGATCATCGAAGTCACAGTAATAGGCTACCGTTTTCACTCCACAAGTAATGAATCCTAAAAATGGGTTATAATGACAAAGTTCTGTTAGCAACTCATGTCAACTTTTGGGTAGTTATATTTGTCACATTAAAGCAATGATGTCTGTAAATCTTTAGAGCTTAAAATCAAATCAAAAATACCCTGAACCTAAGCATAACGATGAAAATATCAATTGTGTTAATTTTAAACATCTATTAGCAATGTGCGATCCCATTTAGAAACGTTGGTGAAAAAAAAAATTTTTATTACAATAAATAACGGTGCAGTTTATATTGAATTTGTTATTTGGGTTGGTAACATTTTAATATGCATGTATGTATGTAAAACTTTTATTATTTATATTTTTTTTTAATATCTATTATGGAAAAATCATACAAATTCATTTCTAGAGTATATATCCCGCGAAGCCACAAATCCTTGTCTGCAGCTTAAAATGTAGAAAAATCTTTTCCACTTTACCTTATTTTATAAACAACAAATTCATAGTGAATTGCACTTATATATCGTCTGGTAAAAATGAAAACAAATTAGAGGATTTTTTTTAATTCTAAAGTTTTGTGTGCTTTCAAATTTGAACTACTTTTGTTATTGTTTTTTTTTGCACTAAAATGATTTTTCAAAAATTTTATATTAAAACAGACCTATTGCCTTTTTTAAATACTTTTTCCTTTATTGGTAATTTATCTAATTTTATACTTAATGAAAGTCCTGGGGAAGTCTAGTGTTATTTTGCTGTTTTTAAATTTATTGCACAATAAGCAAATATTAAAATGCTTATTTGCAATATTTTTCTACATAATTTTACTTTAGCTCTTAGTCAATCTCACCCGCTTCACAACTACACTTCAATCACTTCATAGCCTGCCAATTTCATTACTGCGGCAACTTACTTCTTGCATAAAAATGTGTGTGTGTGTGTGTGTGTGTGTGTTAAAACATGCTCGTGCAGGTGTCAACCCGTGGATAATGTACCACGCATCACCTATTCTACTCTGCTGTAAACCACTTTAAGAATATAATTGTTGTGAAACTACAGCAGTTTCGTCTATAAAAAAAAATTTAGTGGATGAAATGCAATGGGAAGTTTACCTTAGTGTATTATTAATAATTTTGAATTTGAATTTTTTTATAAAGGCTAAAAAATTCATAAAACAAATTTTGTAATCTTACAAATACTTTTTTAAGGCTCCCTACTGATAAAGTGAAAACGAAACCCTATTACAGAGATTTCGCTATCTGTCGGTAACAGATGTTTTGAAACATAAAGTTGTCTAGGGACAACGATAATATAACCGCTGGAAGTGATATTATAAATCACAGATCATTTGATTTCACAATATTATGATCCTCTTTAAAACTGCTTCCCTTAACTACATGTTTTTTATAATTTCTTAAGTAATTATTTTTGTATTAAATTTTTCAAGCTCAAGTTCCTTTCTATATTATTTTTGTGATTGATATTAATTAAATCAGTCAAAGAAGACATCATCTTATTTAATTAATATCAATCACAAAAATAGTATAGAATAATTATATAATATATAACAGAAATAATTATATAAGGAAATGTTCGAATAAAAAACATTAAATAATTTCTTAAGGTTAGATGAATATAAGGCAATTTATTTTGATGAACAAACACAACTACAAATTTATTTTTATTCATTCCGTCATTTTTTCAGTTATACTTTTTATTTCCAATAATATAATTTTTCGTATTAATGATAATCCAAATATATCTTTTAGGCCTTAATTTTGTAACTCTTTGTGCAAGACTGCATTTGTATGGAAAACAATAACAAATTTTACATTTTTCCAAACACAAATTTTGTTGCTTTACATAAAAATTTTCGCCACAAAAATTATGTGTTCAGAAATGATGCTTAAATTTTATATCTGTGGACAAACCAAAAACAAATTTGTAAAATATTTTCGAATATGTTACTGCTTTTCATTAAAATTCTACTATCGCGTTGTGAGTTATAAAACCAGGGCCTTAGTATTATTATATAAGTTAAAAATGTTGACTTTTTAGACAACGAAAACCAATCTGAACTATTTTTAAATGTGTAATTCTGTTATTGTTATATTATCATCATATGGTGATTATAATGATAATTAATTTTTTTAATGCAACTAATGTTCATATAATATCCTATTCCAGGTTGTTAACCTTCCCAACCTACTGCCACATGCAGGTTTTTTCATTTTATATAAAAATTGTTTGCATGTTGCAACCGGCACTATTTTTTTTATAGTTCACTTACTCCATTTGATATTTTTTTAACTCAACAATCTATTTCAATTTCACGGCATACAAGGTGAGTAATTTGTGAAATAATTTTATTTGTTAACCTCAATTGCGCACATCCACCCATACAAGTGTGAAACCCCACACACGCACACACTATTTAATCACCCTTTTTTTCGCACGCATCATCTGTCTTTCAGTTTATTTGCTTTTTTATATATTGTTTTATTTATTTACATTTTTATATATCCTTTTTATACACATCCTTTTGCTGATATATATTATACTCCAGTGGTGCTAAGGATGACTTTATTCGATTTGATATGCATGCTGTGCGATATTCGTCTTTGCTAAATTCAACACAGTAGATAATAAAATACTTGTAGTGAAAAATATTAATATAATAATAAATGTGTATTGTTTTAGACCTAAAAGAAGTCTCCAAATTGTTTACTGCATAGCTTTTCTGCCGACTATATGTCGCCGGCAGTTCATTGGTGTCACTCTACTCGATAGTAAACTCTAGAGAAATCATGACAGAATGTTTAACATCTTAGGTATCAAAATGAAGCCTATTAATGTTTTCTCTCTTTGGCTGCCGTCTATATACCGCCGACATTTTATTGATGCTTGAAAAATCTTAAAATAATGTTCGAAATCCAATTATTGCCAAGGACAAACTGAGAATCAGAAATGTTCAAACAAACCTTTAATACAGACAACATTTTTTCATCTTGTAATATTTTACTTTTCCCAACTTCTATACAACGAGTTGCCATCATCGGTCATCACGATTTATATATTAAGACCTACAATAAAAACATTTCAATTGCCTCTTAAAGCAAATAAATAATTAAATTCATTTTTGAATATTCAAAAAACTTTTAGTTTTTGATACTTTCAGCTTTACTTATTC
Source organism: Sturmia bella (assembly GCA_963662145.1). Classification (NCBI taxonomy): domain Eukaryota; kingdom Metazoa; phylum Arthropoda; class Insecta; order Diptera; family Tachinidae; genus Sturmia; species Sturmia bella. The sequence goes on along the minus strand of OY759170.1, from coordinate 67,755,253 downwards.
TGTCGATCACTACAATTTTATCACACAAAAAAAAAGATCTTTATCAATTTTGAAGGAGTAAAATTCAAACTCAAGCGTGATAAAATTTATACCAATTATAAATCACATAGTTCGACTATAAAGTTAAAACTAATGCTTAACGAAATCGCTGGGCCTGGCGAAAAAGTTTACACCCGTTGTTATCACTCATATAGTAGCAACTAACATAAACATCAATTGGAAGTCAATTGGATGTTGGTAAGAGAATATAAAATATATTTCAATCAACGAAAATGCACAGTGATGAAGTGGAAAGACGATCGATATGAGTAAATATAGACAGTCGGTAATGAAGAGCTCAGGTGGCCATGCCCTGCTTCTTAAAAGTAGTATGTAGTTAATCATGTCCTGGATTGGCAGCAAATTTGGGTGCTGATGAGGAGAAAGACAGAAAACAATTATTAAGGCCTTTTTAGACCTGAAATAATAATTCAATATATTTGATAAATACTAATACAAATATTCGTATTCGAAATAATTACATCAGTAGTCTGTATGTACATGTTTATTACTGGATGTGAACATTTGTAGTGATGAAGTACATTTTTTTTAGCAGGTGTGCACTTAACTTTGGAAATTGTTGCTTTTGCTCAGATCACTTTTACACAAAGAAATGTTACTTTGGAAAGTTTAACACAATTTCGCTTAAAACTTTCTTTTACTTCAACTCATCAAAGAAATATTATTCGAATTTTCCAAATTTTAGTTTTTTGTATATGAGTCTCCGCCTTCATGAGGCGTGACACGGGTCGTGTCTTACAAAAAACTATTGGAAAGAAAAAAATTACTGGATACTGATCATGCAATAGGCTCTTCTACGGGTACCCCGAAACAGATTAGTGGCATAAGCCACTAATCTGAAACAAATATGAGTCAGGGTCTTTAGTGCCAATCACTTGTAGGCGCCAATAGAGGAGTCAACTGTATGATCAACCCTCAATCATATTTTCTGTCCAATATTTTGTTCGAACACACCTGCCCCATACTGTGCCTGCTAAGAGAAACTCTCATAAAAAAAAAAATTAAATATGGATTCTAGGAATATTTGGTTTTTGAAATGCCATAGGAAAATTTATTCAGCACGGGATGAAAGCTATTAAAGAATCGACAGCACAATATCGACAAGTTCTTCTTCTTACAAATTGATTTAATCTCACGGCAAAATTTATGCTCACTCCCTTTTACCTTGGCTGCTAAAAGCTTTCTACGCAGCAGGAAAATAAGGAGTTGATTACCAAAATAAATAAAAAAGTAAGTGAAATTACTTTCATCGCACACAATAATGTCTGATTTTGTATTGAGTACACAGAAAAAGGAGAGTGCACACTATGAAAAACGATATACCATGCCATTAATTTGTATACAAATAATCGCCTAATCGATAAATTAAATGCTACCCAAAACTCCCTTCCATGATTTTTAGTTATTGCAGTGGATGAATGGGTATAGTGGCTGCTAAATATTTGTGATATTCGCTGTTCGACTACAACCTTAGAAAAAATTTACGATATGAATATGAAATACAAAATTTCAAAAAATAAAAGATCAAAATATAACTTTAGCAAATATTTTTAGTGTTGACTATTCCCAAATCATAGGAATGAAATAATTAATTTTATTCTCAATTCTGAATGAATGACAATTAGCAAAGATTAAATACCATGAACTATGGAATATTTGCAACTATGTAGCGAATATATCTTATAATGAAAAATCATTTATCGAATTCATATCGAACTTTTGGATTCCTACTGACCAGCTTTTTGCGCTTTAGACCTTTTAAACTAAGCTTGCCTTGTGTAGAAGCACTTCCGTGCAACTAAACCGCTGCTGAGTGATTTTGGTGTTACTTTTGTTGGTTACACCTGAGAACGTTAAATGGTTGATTTTTTGCGTCAATCTACAATCGTTACACATTTTGCATTTATAGAAACAATAAAAGGATACATTCAGTTATTTGCACATGCAATGTATATGTGTTACAGTATGAATGCTCAAGCCAGGGTGTTCTAGCTGTGCCCAACACGGACTGATGTTTTACAATGATTAACACAACAATTGCACAAAGTGTTTAAAAGAAGACAATCTATGAGCAAATTTGTATTTTTTTTTTGCGGCAAAATATGAGTTTGAATTAAGTGTTCAAAGCAAACATTTAAAGGAGTGACAATAAGAAATATCTCAGAGAATATAGAACTTTCTCCCGCATAAAAGCTTGCTCCTTGGTTACCGACAGTTCTCTTTTTCCTTCATTTACTTTATCGGTTTATTTCCTTTAAACAAAAAATTTTTTGATTTGCTTAAATTTTTCAACGAATATTATTAAAGGAGAATAATATTTTCTTTTGAACTGCTAGTAAATCATTCTTAATTGTTTTTTGTGGACTTTTTTGTTTGTAAACTATTATTGCGCTCATCCTTTTTGACAGCTGTAAAACGAAGTTGTCGAAATTTATTTGATAAAATAATTTTTTGTATTTCATTTAACTTTATCACTTAAATTACATTTAACAGATGGTTTTTGGAAAAATCGCACACAAGAAGAAAAAACTACTACTTCCCTTTTTCAATTGAATATGAAAATGCAGAGATAAATTAATTATTTACAGTACTACAGTGGCACGTAGAGCAAATTTGTAATGGGATACCGATGTAAAATTTTTGCATAAGATAGAAACAGGACTACATATAGACAGTCAGTAATTAAGGGCTCAGGTGGTAGAATGGCTATGCGCTGCTACTTAATACCGGTATACAGTTGGTCTTGGCCTGGGTTCGAAGCAATTTGGTTGCTGATGAACGTTGGGGTGGACGTGAAACAGCCATGGTATGATGTACACTAGTCAGTAACCGTCTAATTCATAAAAATTATAACAGGTTTATAAAGCTCTTATTTGACAGATTTTCCATACAAATATGTCAAATAACAGCCTTATAAGCCTGTAATAATTTTTATGAATTAGGTGGTAAGTCTCTAACTTGACTCTTATTGTCTTCCCTAAAATTACTGATCACTCCAATTTAATCAAACAATTTTTTTACCCAATTTTGAGGAAGTAAAATCGAAATCAAAACTGAAAAAATTATTATTATAATATATATTAATATTTGCCTTTTTTAATAAATAGTAAAATCTTGGACATACTCATAAAATCTGGAAGGAATTTGTATGGAGTTTTACTTCCTTTACTTTTCCTAAAATTTATGGACTCGAAGCTCGAACTATTAAAATACTAAACACCAGAGGTCGAAAAATTAGCATCAAAATAAATTTGAAATATCAATCGATCTTATATTGTGCGTTTTGTGAAATAAAACATTTCATGATATTAACGTGAGCTAATTGCTTAATCAATAGAAAACTGTGTTATAAATTAAGTAAAACTCACTGAACATACTTCACCGCGACAGAGGAGTGCGTGAGAGAGTATGCTTAAGAAGAAGAGCACATGTTAATGTACATGGGCCAAAAATTGAAAATAAAAAAAAATGAGAATTGCAGTGGCATTAGCGTTAGTAAAGATACATATATTAGAGACTAAAATTACAGCAGCGCTAAATTATTTTATCTACTTGAATTGCAGATATTTAATTGTTTCAATTCAGAAACGTCTCTAAACGTATTTGATGCTGTCGAAGTGTGTTTGACAAAGTAATCACTTGTTTTTTCAGGCTGCTTATAGAAGATTTTGTGCTTCCTCTAACAAAATGGGATCTTTGTACAACCCAATTGGGCCAATCGCATGACCGACAGCCCGTCAAACATATGTATAACGGATAATCAGCTCACTGCTAATACGTACACTCAGAATATTTTTGCAGTAACTGACCGTAGTTTATTCTAGAAGTAATCAGTGTAGTTATTTTTAAATGACAAAACGTTTGAAGAAGAACGAAATTTTAATTTTAACTGATTTGTACAGTTACTTAAGAAACTAACTACAGATAAATACGGATTTTCGCTGACAGTAGTAGCTTGTGTTACACATACATATATGAAGAAAACAAGCTGTTAATACGTATACACATATTTATAATTTAGTATCGACGCACATATGTAGCATACATACTCTTTACTTAAATTGATCGTTGTTGAATTTGTTCGGATTGTTGCGATGGCGGAGTGGATATGGCAGCTGCTTTCAAGTCGAGATGCTGCATGTTCGAATGTCAGCAAATGCTTGGCAGTACAAAAATTAAATTAGCGAATTGAAAAAGGAGAAAACTATAATTAATTAAATAAAATGACCACCTAAGAAAAAATAAAAAAAATTTTACAAGTTAATTACGCACGAATTATTTGACAATTAGAATAAAGGAAAAAACATTGTTTTTACCGATTGGGTTCCGTAAAGTTTTTAGCATTTAAATTCAAAAATGAAGTAATAAGTAAATTTAGTTGAAAAATAAGCGGGACTTTATTTATTTTAAAGAGTGTTTTCAGCTAATTTTACTAGCAAAGTTTTCTGAGCGTATAATCATACGTTCATATGTATATATAAATACAAAGGACTCGAGATTAGACCGCTGCTATTGTCTTCATGTGATGTTTGCTCTACGAAGTATTAATAAAATATTAGTTACTATTAACTCTTCATTTTCCTATTGGGATTGTTGCAGGAAACTCCTGCGCAAAAAAAATTTAACTTTATTTAGTACATAAAAAATTATTTTATAAAATCGTCGTATTCTTTTATCTCTCCAAAAATAATACAAAATTATTTGACTAAATTTAAATTTATTTATTGTTATTCTTGTTGGGCATTTGCTTTTTGTGTTTGCCATGCAATAAAACATTTTTTGCAATTGATTGGTTAAATATTTTATTTTATTGTGGAAACTTTTTTTCTGTAAATACACAAAAATAGATTTTTATCGATAATGCTTTTATGTTATTACTTTGTTTTATTTGGCCACAGTGTTTTTGAAAGTTTTTTTCTCTGTTCTGCTGAAAAATATAATTTGATTTCCGTTTGTAGAGAACAATTCAGTCAGCCATCTGCATAAACAGAAAAATGTGTGGATCCTTTAAAGTCGCCGGCAACAGAACGGTTTAGTGTTTGTACTCGAGCGTGTGCAGGATACGAAAATTTGCTTTTTCAACAGTTTAAGTAGTCAACATGTGCGTGCATGAGATTGCTGTTTTTTATCCACTGAACATACAAACATACATACACACATATGTGGTTTTGTAGGTCTGTATATACAAATTTGATGATTAAAATAAAAATTCGTATTGGTTTTTAATAATTTAACAGCATTTATTGGCCAGCAAATATTTAGAAGTAAAGAATTTGGATTTTTATTTATTTCATCTTTTTTTTTTGCCATTAAAATAATAATATGTTTATTCGTGCAAGCTTATTTACATATTTAAAAAATAAAATATCCAACATAAAACTATTCATTTGCTAACACCTAGGAAATAAAACAAACTTCAAGCTGACCTTTTGCCATATTATAATTTAATATAGAAATAGAATTGATTTAAACAATGAATTAAATAAGTTAAATGCTTTTTTTGTGGCTTTTTTGAAATGGCACGAAATTGGACTTCCTAGTGATTGGGGTCTCTGGGCAGTTGGAGCTTCAGGAAGGTCTTATCAAGTTAAATGCACATTTTCTCTGTATTGATAAGGAGAGGAGAGCAAGAAGGCTGTAAGCCAATGCGCATTAAGCTATTTTTTTCGTACAATACTTTTGTAGCAGGAACAACTTTTTGTTTTCTATTTTCACTATTCGAACACAATTCACTCTAATGGCTAGCCACACCTAATTATACCCCAGCTCCAGTTATAACGTTGCTTCACTTGTCATTTTCCGATTGAGATCTAAAGAACTTCTCTCGTCGGATTGTATTTTGATTTCAACGATTGTCTTCGTTCACCGGAAGATACTTGAAGCATTTATCTCAAGGATTGTCTTTCTAGTAAGTTTTTATTCAGCTTTATTTAGCATGAGCCAAACTTTACAATAGTTTTTCTTATAACTCTCCTTTGAGTAGATCGGCTCGGAAGAGTGGAAACTCCTGTCAAAACACAGGAAATATATTATTGTGCTATAAGACACTTAGAAGTTAATACATTAAAGAAAAGAAGCTTTTGGTTTACCCCGGCAGACGCTTTTCGAAAGCGCTGTACAGATGAAAACACTGGTTAAGTTTTTTATGCACATATTCAATCAACCTGTATGCCTTTTTAAATGCGCTTACAATTATGCAGCTGATGTTAAATTTCACTTTGCTATTAAAGAATGCGTTACAAGGTAGATAAATAAACATTAGTTGCAAAATATTTGGTACAGAATATCAAGTTTGCTTATAAATTCGTTCATACCAGGGGGAAAAATGCAACAAAATGAAAGGCCTCTTAAAATGGCATTTTTTTTAAAGATATTTTTTAAAGCTACTTTACAGTGGAGCTCTACACAAGATATGCTAAATTTAGTTGGGCAAAAAACTTTACGATAAAGTGTAACTTATTAATAATATCGGCCAAAAAAGAAACACTTTATTAAGAAAAAGAAACATTTGTATGATACAAAAACTCTGAAGGACATTGCTTTGTTAGTTTTTTTGTTTTTATTATTTACGTTTTATTTTGATAAAAGTTTCACTAAAATCTTAAAAGTGGCATTTTAGGAAAAAAATTTTATATAAATGCGTAAATTTGTGTAGAAGCGAATACAGTATTAGATACTAATAAAATGTGTAATATTGTGGCTGTCTCTTTTGTCCGTCTATATGCCGCCCAAATTTAGTGGATGCTACTCAACTGGTTAGTAGACTCGCAAAAAGCTTTTAAGGATGTTTGAAACCTGACTACATATTCTGTTATTCCAGTGAACACAATAAGAATTACAAATGCTCAAACAAAGGTTTAAAAGAGAAAACAGTATAATTGTTTCACAACACTTTTACTTTTCTTCCCAACCTTAATACTACGACTTACCGTTCGTTTCCTGAAAGGGACCGAAAGAAATTGATAAGGCATATTTTTATACCTAAAATAGTACCTTTCAATTGGATCTTATAGCAAGTAAATAGTTAAATTTATTTTTGTTCTATTTTATTTATATATTTTGGCCTACAAAAACTTTGTTCACGCTTGAATCGATCTAATGCCATCACATCAGGCACTGAGCAATGTTGAAAAACTTTACTGAATGAAGTTAAATTTTGTTCTTTATGGGACCATAGCAAACTGTATCGAAATTAAAATAAGATATTTTTTGCTGTGGCAGCGAATGCTTAATGAAGTATAAATGTATCTTATTTATAAACGCTACACAAAAGGGATGTTCGTGTTGAAAACTAAGATGGCATCAACCCGAAAAAATTCCATTTCATTAGAACTGTATTTTAATCTGAATGAACATTTATGTCGACTTTAATTCAAAGTTTCTAGTTCTCATGCCTTGTGTAAATAATTAATTAAAGCAATCATTTACAAATTTGGCTTCCTAGAAATGAAATACAATACAAACTGGGAAAGCTTGAGATTTATATTCTTGCTTTCTCTAAATACTTGATGACAGTAATAATTAAAATTTTTTTTTAATTAACAAATACTCGAACTTGATGAGTTCGTTAATAATTTAGTGATAATAATGGGAAAGTTTGAATATTGAGAATGATTTGTTGAACTCATTCTGAAGGCATACTAGAAGAACTTATTACAAACCAAGAACATGTTATATGTTAAGTGTATTGAAAATTCTGGAATCAAATTTTATACTATATATGTATTATCCTATCAACTCCTGTTGATTATATTTGCCCGTACATTTCTTTTTCCACCATATTCTCCTGTGCAGTAAAAAGTAGAGAGCTTAAACTATTACAGGAGAAGGCGTAACCAGGTCGGTGCAATAACAACTACTTACAGCAACAAAAACTTGAAATCTTAAGAGTGTCCCTATGCAAGAAACTATGAAAGTGATGTAGACATTTGAACTTTGAGCAGGATAAGTGGGTTAGAGCACAGCTTATAGAAAAATAAAGTTAATTGATAAAATGCTTCCCAACACAAGAAACGAAAAAATAACTGTAGCTTTAAAATAGAGATAGAGACTTAAAACTGGCTCAGCACAACAAGCAATACCAAAAAGAGAACACTTCAACAGTAACCCAGACATGGTGGTACCCTCTGCTTTGAAAATAATTTTACTCGCATATAATTGGTTTTTGGTTTGTGACTCAAAATCAGTAGAACTGAAAAATACTTAAAAGTTTGTTTGAAATTTAACTACTTATTCCATTTAGTTTCAAACAAACTTTATTTTTGATTAGCACCAACGAAATGTCGTCGGCATATAGACAGCTAAAAACGGCAGAAAATATTTGAGAAATAGGTCTATAGTTTTGGACCTGAATTAATACATTTCAATTGGCTCTTAAAGCAAATAAATAATTAAGTTCATATTTGTAATAATATACAATCATTTGTATGACATTCTAATTTTTATTCAACATCTCATTTTTATTCAACAACAAAAAGTTAGAACTTAAATAGTGCCTCTTAAGAGCGGGCAGCCTCTAGTTTAAAACTTATTAAATTTTGGGTCCTAAGATATAGAGACCTGATATGTGTACTGGACATCTAGTTGCCTAGCTGCCGTAGCTGCAGACGCTAAAAGCAACAAATAGGTAAACACAACTGGGCGTCTTTTGGCAGCCTAGTGACGAAATCCTTGATGTGCGTGGCAGTCTGGTTGGCCAAAGCTTAAAAATTCTGACAAAAGTGAAAGCAGCTGTCGACAAGATGAGTTGAAATTTTCCTTCTTTACCATAAAATAAAAAAAAAACTAATTTTAAGATTTAAATCATATTTAGAAGCCTTAGTGATACAAGCCTTGCTGCATTCTACTTCAATTCCATTGTACAAATGCGTGCTAGAGTGGGAGCTTGCATGATGTTGCTTTTTAAAAATGTATATGATAAAACAAAACGTAAATTAAATTAAAATGGAATGAAAATTCCCTGAAATTAGTAGCAAACGTGTGCATCATTATGAACGTACTTTAAGTACAAACAATGGCACTTTAAATTTATTACTATTTCATTCATATATTACAGTATTTGTATTGTAATAAATGAATAGTTTCTCCTCGCAAACACACACATGCACACTTAACGTTCGTATGTGTTCACAAGAAGTGTTTGTTAACTTTAGCTGTAAAGAGTACGTAAATCACTACTTAATATTAATAAAATTTATTAACTCCTTAATTTATTAAGCACTAAATTAATAAAAGTTAGTTGAGCATACGAAAGTATTTTCATCGTACAACACTTCTTGTGTTACAACACACTAATGATAAATGTTCAAAGAAAGAAGCAAAGATTAAGTAGGCAATTTGTTGTGGCATAAATGATTTTTCTAGAAGTTATTAAAAAGTTGAGATTGGTTTTATGCTACAATTTAACCTCATTTGACACACGTTTGTTAAATAGTTCTTTTATTTGAATTAAATCTAGCACTAAGAACAGTTAATATTTAACTCTTTTGCTTTAAAAAATTTCTGTTGGACTCTCCACAGAGCTAAAACTACTTAAAACTGCGTGAGTCTAGCATGAGTGTGAATTCAGTTGTGGGTATATAATAGTTGTAAGTTTCGCTGGGTAGTGTCCATAAGCACAGATATATAAACATATAAACTAGCTAATTCATAAAAATTATTTCAGGCTTATTAGGCTCTTATTTGACATATTTGTATGGAAAATTTATCAAATAAGAGTTTAATACACTTGAAATATTTTTTATGATAAGACCCAAAGTATGTAATTGAATAATAATCATTTTATGTTTTTTACTCACTACATGGCTTAACGTTTATTATACATACACACTTGTTATGTTTGAGTTGTTGGCCAATAGGCTACATACCTGTACATTGAAAATACATAACTCCTATAAATTAATTAATAAATTATTGAAATGGGGGAAAAAATTAGTCAGCCTTGGTGAGTATATTTGAGTGCTGACTACAAATGTTGAAACATCTAGATGACCGGTCTAAAAGTAAATTTAACTTTGTTGATCAATATAAGCTAAACAAGTAACGTATTACTGAACTGAACTGAGGACCTGCATAAGAGTTTTAAAAATAAAAATAAATCTTTTTTCATTCATTATCGCTGCGCGTAATATTGAACTTGGGTATAGAAAGACAAATTGCCAGAGTTTTGGTAATGAGCTGCTGAAATCGGCTCTGCTGAAACTGTGAAACCTAGCACTTGGCTGAATTGAAACAGCTTGTTGCACCCCAGATACAGTCTTACCTTTTGTTTGTTAATTAATGCCAAATTGCAAGCAAAGATTTGAAAAAAATTTAGTTCGAGATTTATAATGAATTAAAAAAAAAAAGAAATGCAGTCGGGGGACCCCCGTTAGGAACGAAGTTCCTTACGTTTTTTTTTCATCTTTGAATGTAATACAAGGTGAAATCTGTATGTTTTATTTTGTGTTGTTTTTGAAATTTTATGATTCTTTAAATTTTTGAAACGTTTTCCAACTAATTAATGTTTATTGGTAGGTGTCTCCACTGCTGTCAGCGGAGACACTGCCCATCATACACAATTGCTTGTCGACAGTACACCAATACATATAAACAGCTCGCACGCTTTCGTGACGATTTCTACTACCAGCACTACCAGCAAGCCGCGTTAAGGAACTTCGTTCCAAAAAAAAAATTAATAAATAAATAATAATAAAATAAAAAAAGAATACAAATTTGTATTTTGACAAGGCCATAGATTGAATTGGTTGAGTTTATTACTTTTGTGCTGTGTTGATCGGGCTCAAGTTTGTTTCATGAACATCAAAGACCCTTTATATAAGTGGAACACTGGCTGTTTTGAATCCGCCACACTACTCATCAACGATACTCACGCCACCCGAATTGTTGCATATTTTCTATCAAAACTTTTAATTATATCAAAAAACTAGTCATTACTTTTTCATTTATGTTCATGATTGCACATGTATCGGGTAAAAGTTTCGCACCACATGAGGTAACCAAGTTGTATTCCTAGCTTTTTAAATTTTTCCAATATACGCGAGTTTTTTTTTTTTTAGACTAATTTGATATAAATCGAATTTAAAAGTTCGGCTTTGCGTGACCAAATAAGTGATAGTAGTTCCTATTTTGATATTTTTTGATAAATTTTGAAAAAAGTAGTATTTAAAAAATTATTTGCTGAAACTTTGCAAACAAAAATACATCAAAACTTATTTCCATTCATGCAATTTGTTTGTTTATTGCAAATGCTCTTACGACTGTTTATTTTACAATTTGCTTATTTTTATTTTTGTTTAGAATAAATTGATGTTGCTGTAAATTAGAAAACAAAAACAAACAAAAACACATGTTTTGCCAACGCCAGGCAAACGAAAATAATTAAATGAATGAGTGAATGAATGAAAACTACACAATGACACTAAATAGGAATTGAGAAAATGAGAGTATGAAAGAGAATTGTAATACTGTTGGCTGTAATCTCGCCGAGAAGAGACAACTCATCTCAGGCCAACAGTAACGGAAGTGAACAGATGCCATACTGGGAACAGTTTATGTTCGTACGAGAGTTTTCGCAAAATACATGTGTATGGAATAAAAACAAAAACATGAATTTTCTTCTTACAGCCAACAGCAGCATCTTGTTGTAGACGAAATACTTGCAACAAACAGTTTGTGTCAAAAGCTTAAAACGAAACGTTGTGGCCGCCGCGTCGGTATGAAATAAATATGTGTCAGAACGTTACGCTTCGTGTTTCTTTTCTTTTTCTTAATTAATTTTTAGTTCTTTTCTTCTTTCTGCTAAAAAGCAAAGTGTGAGTTTGCTTGTGATCTAAAATATAATAAAAGAGATGACAACAAATTACAACGACCTTAAAGTCATTCAAAATTAAAAATACAAATTAAATATAAAAAATGTGTTTCAATATTCCGTTTTAAGATTTTGAAAAATTATTTTAAAATTTCGAAGAAAAAAAGAAAAAGAATTTGTTAAAATAGAAAAACATAAAAAAAACAAAAATAAAAAAAAAATTTCAAGGTATTTTTTCGCTTTTAGAATAAAAATGTACGACATGTTAGAGGCAAATTGAAATTCATAATCTTTCAGATCATTATGCATAAAAAAATTAAGAAAAACATTAAGAAAAAAGATAAGCAAAAGCGCAAATATTTGTATAAAAAATATGTATGTCTGGCTGGCTGCTAAAATGGGGCGCAGCCTCCTCCGTCTGCCCGCTTTTCAGCTTGGGACGTAAACTCACTTCACTGCTTAAGCATTTAAAATAATGCTCTGGTGGCTTTTTGCTTGACGCTTGAGGACGATATATTCTTTTTGCCATAACTCTTTAAGAGAATAAAACGAACAATAAAAAAAAGAATGTCTCGTGCTAATTTTTCTTTTTTTTTTGCATTTAGTGTTTTTTTCATTTAGAAATTTTTTTATTTTTTTTTTGTGCATAAGAAAAGGCTAAAAAGAATTGTTTTGTATAATAAAAGTGCTTTTAAAGAAATATATGGCCTGCAGATACGTTTAGGTGTATAATTGATGACTTGAGTAGTAGCTGTGATTACCGCGTTTCAAAAAGCAACCAAGAAAATACAGATATATATATATATATATATATATATATATATATATATATATATATATATATATATATATATATATATATATATATATATATATATATATATATATATATATATATATATATATATATATATATATATATATATATATATATATATATATATATATATATATATATATATATATATATATATATATATATATATATATATATATATATATATATATATATATATATATATATATATATATATATATATATATATATATATATATATATTTATATATACATATGTATGTATACAGACATATATTTTTTATAGTCATCTATTCCACGATCATAACGGTGGCCATCAATTTTGTTTAAAATCAAAAGAATCATAAAAAATACTAAAAGTCTTAAAAAATCACCTTTATAATAGAAAACCCAAATAATCGATAAATTCGTAAAAATAGAAAATAGTTAACAGATATAATTGTGTGTCAGAGGGATTTTACAATTTTTAACGATAAGATAATCGTAATTTTTTTCCACATATGTATTTCAGCGCTTGCTTAGTTATTTTCAAGCTTCTTACGTATAAAATGTGATATACAGGACAAGGACCTTTAAATGAAGAAGTTCTTGCATTACCTTTAGAAACAATGGTGGAGTCTAGCCTGGATTTAGAAAGTGAATAAGTTTTAGATTGAAGTAAAATATTTTGTGAGCTGCAATGCATATGTTCATAAAGGTCATCCCCTGAATACTGGTCTCAGTCTAATAAAAAATAATAACTAAAAGTGTGTAGTTAAAATGTTGACAGCAGGTAGCAAAAGTAACAGCTGATTTAAGACAATAGCGAACATTCGAATTCGACAGAATATCGTGATAATAGGTGCGATATTTATATCGTAGTATAAGTTTTAGAATCCAGTTGTAGGTATTGCTTTCTTAATTTTGACAAACATATGGAATTACATGTGATGCTGAAACGCAAAAAGAAAACATGAAAAAAAAATACAAAGTGAGTGAATATTCAATCTTTCGAGATATGGGAATTCTTCTGTTTAGAATCAAATTTTATACATACATAAGAAATTTTTCGAGCTTTTTAAAAATGTTAAGGTTTGTGCATCGTTTTATATGAGACAGTTTACAATTCAAATAATTGCAGTTACTGATACTATTTAAAAGGCGAAAATGACATAAGACCATCACGAAAAAACAGTTTTTCAGAAAAAGTTCAAGCAATACCAAGAGAAGAGTTTTTCATAATTATTATCCAATTAGCAATCTCCTGGTATCATTGCATTGGGGTTATTTGGTTGTATTAATGAGAACGGTTATATCGTTGTTGCCATCAATTTATATGAAAGAGATGTTTTTTTATGTGAAAGGTTCGACCTTTGGTTTTTGTTGATATCAATTATAATTTGTTGAGTTTGAGGTCTCTTTCATTTTGTTTAATTTTGGCGCTACTTTTAGTACTTCGGTCTCCCTCTGTATACCATCATTTATAAAGCAAAACAGTTTTCCTGAAGGAGGTACACAAAGTTGTATAGAAATACTAAAAATAGCGCCAAAAACAAACAAACTATAAGTGGCCTCAAGCACAACAAATTTTAATTAAAACAGGTTGGAGCATTAAAGTGCGTGAATGCTAAACATCCACACGCGCACCTCTCTAGTAGATAGGCACATACTTAAAATTGATTTCCCGTATGAAACACACTTGTTTGTTCAGAAATACTGAGCATATTTTCTTACTGCAGAAACCTTGTAGTGTAGTGTAACAACCGAGTTGCATATGCCACGTACTCGTATAGTAGTAAAAAAATTTCTGAAAACCAATGAGGGCTGACTTCTTTGTGGGGAACTGCAGGGTACAAGTGCCTTCAGCATTTGCATATAATTATTTTTGACTAAAACACAACCCCAGAAATAGCGTTTAGAGCAGCTTTGTAATGATTAGGAATTGACTTATCAAAAAGTCATGTTGGTTAAAGCCATCCAAGAAATCATATGAATTTTGGTTTTTAACAGCTTTGGCTTTACCCCTCTTCTCGCCTCTTCCTCTTCCATCTTTATTGATGGAGAAAAACGCTGGCTGCTTGAGGATCCAAAAATAAAATCTACTTACATTTTGCCAGTTCTTAGCAGCACTTTCCATAACCGCATTCTCATGCACTGCAGTTTAAAACTTCCATGGAAGTATCATGAAACATGTTAAGAAATCTGCTATAAATGCCATTTCTGCTAACAAGTTATTGCCAACAACTTCAAAATTGTATGAAAATATCTTACATTATCCATGCAAAATTATCTCGAATATATTTGTTATTGGCTTCAACCAACCATTAAACAAGTAATAACATCCTTCCGGCAACGAAAAATTCCTATAATAAATGTATGAGAGAAAAAAAATTTTCATTTCTCAATATTCTTCAATTGCCTTGACATGCCTTCTTTATCATTATCGATGTTGTTGTACATACATATTTATGTATGTATATTTTTGTTAATGGCAAATTTCAAGAAGACGCGACGTACTGACGACATCGGGGACTTTTTTCTGTTGCTATAAACAAAATGTTTGTGGCTGTTTTTGTTATTGTTTTTTTTTTTGCTTATTTCCACTTAATTTAGAAAAAATTAAAATAAAAAATTAAATTAAAATAAAAATTAAATTAAAATAAAAAAAATTTTAGTGCTCTCCAACAACACAACAAGACAAGCTAAATCGTGCTTGTGCAAGCACAAGCCAGCTCATGCAAATAGCTGGTCATACATTTTTTCAAGAAATTTTGTAATAATAAAAATATAAAAGAAAACTACTTAAGTGTAAAAAATGAAATTCACATAATTGAGAATTTTAATGCATAAATTCTAAGCCAAGTTAATAAAAAACAAATAATGAAAAGCAAATAGAAAAAAACAGTGATAATAATAAAATTTATGATAACAGAATTTTAAAAGCTCTTGTAATTGATAATCAAAAACAAGACAGTTCTCTCTGGTTAAACATTGTATGAATATAATTTAGAAAAATGTTCGAGCAAATGTGTCATAGTAAATCAAAGTGCGAACGGTTGTCTGAATGCGTGGCAGCATTGTGCGTGTGTCTGACTACCAACAAGATGTTTAATGAAAAAAGAAGGACACATGCACAAACACATATTTTAATATATTGACATACATGCAGATTTATGCTCTACATAGACTTAAACATTTCCTACAATAAAAAACCAGCAAATAGCAGGAAATTTATTAACTTATTTTTAGTGGTGGCATCTCAGCCATGTTGGCATCTTTTATTTTTTTTTATTTTTATCCCATAATTTTTATGATTTCTTTTTTTTAGAATTTAGTTCAAGTGCCAAACAAATAATAAAAAAGTGAAAGAAAAATCATTCATAGAAGTACAGACACAAGCAAAATATTATGAAAAATAGAATAAATATTTCTTGCTCTGCAATAAAAATAAAAGAAGTGTGAATAGAAAATTTCTTTAAAACCAATTACACTGCAACAAAAGTAGACTGAAAATGCAGTGAAAGACATCATAGAAACATACATCAATTGGGGTTGGGAAAAGCTATTTTTAAAGGTAAGGAATTTAATGCATATTTTTCGAAATTAAAACTAAATCTTTATAAAGCCAAATACTTGGGCTAAATTTATTTTTTTAATTTTAAACATGTTTTTTTAATTTAATTGGAGAACCTTTTATTTTAAATGAATGATTATTATCTGAAATCGCTTTTGAGTTCTAGCGAAGAAAGATGTTTGCAATAAGATATTGCTTATACATCCTAAAGAAAAGAAAAAAGTTATCAGCTGGGGGACCACAACGCTGTTTTGTGACCACAACGAACAAAATTTTAATTTCAACTTCTTCATCTATACAGCGCCAATGTCTTACTTGTTCTTTGTAGTCCTGCATCACCTCATGTTACTGATAATACATACAGTTAAAAGCAGCAACCAATTGTTCTGAGAAATGTGAAAGTTCTACCCAAGCTACAAGCATTAGGAACAGAATCGTTTATAGAAACATCAAGTGGCAAGTTAGTAAGTTAAATATATGTATTTCACAGTGAATCAACGATATAACTGGTTGAGAGGTCTCAGCATTGCTGCATTAGACAGTGCAAAAATTTGGCTGTTGACAAGTATAGTGAAATATGTGAGATATCTAGTAGTTCCCCAGATACTGAGTCTCCAATACTTACTTTTCTGCCTTCTTTAAAAATTGTTAGTCTGTATAATTTGAAACAAGCCCATCACACGATATTATTAATTAATTTTTATTTATATTTTATTTTTCTTATATGCAATCTCTATTATTTCTTGACTTAAATTTTTTGGATTTTCTTATCAAAAGTGAAAGAAAAAATTAAAAGTAAGTGTTTAAGAAACTTGATCCATTAATTTTTAAAAGTCCTGTTTTGACATATTTTTTTCTGAGAAAACCCTATTTGTACTATTTTTTAAAATTTACCAACAGCAAGGTTTGTCATAAGTCTGTAAATTTTTTGAACGCATGAAGTTTTCTAGTACGAAAAGCAGGGACCACATTTTTTGTGGCAAATATTTGATTGATGTGACCTTTTCTTAAGCAAAGTAAATGAACGCCTACAATAAAAAATTCCCTAGATCGAAAAATACATTAAGTACCGACACTCTTTAAAATAGATAATAAGTTGATCAGGGACTTATAATTCCAGATGTGCTTCAGTCTTAGAGTATTTATAAAAATTTTATTGATAGTCTTTCAAAGGGTAAACTAATTTGGCGCAATCTTACAATAATGAATATTGAATTTTTTTCAGTGTACTTAGACACATATCGCCTCTTTCGTGACATACATATTAGTCATAACAAAACTGGATTAAAATTAAGTGCCTCATACCAAATTAGGAGCATAAAAACTGTAAAAAACTTTTTTAAAAACTGAAAAAATCCCAAACATATATAATTGAGTTGATGTTTTCTAGGGCATGACTTTTTTCATTTCGATGGCGATATGATACATATTCTTGAGTTTGCCTTTTTCTAATGTTTGTGCCACAATGATTGCTGTGTGCGTTTTTGACCTCCACAATTTGTAAGAAATGTTAAAAAAAAACTAATGAAAATAGAATAATCACAGCACCTGCTGCCAGTTTCAGAATGCCATGAACTAAGAAAAAAAAAAAAAAATAATTCAGCAGCAATTGATGCGTTACAAGTTGGATGAGTTGAAGCTAAAAGCAAACATATATTTATACATAAATATGTTCGTGGAGAATACAAAAGTGTATACACATTCATACACATACACGGAGATATAGTGTATATACCCTGTCGGACATTGAGTATTCTTAAAATAGTTAACTTTAAGTTAACTTTTATACACTAGCTTCAAGTTGGCTGCGCAACGCAATCGATTTGTACTTCACTTTTCGTGGACTGACTGTTAGCTAACTAACTATACTAGATATGATTAATAGAGATCTATTAATATGTAAATATTTAATTAATTATATCTATTAATCTAGCTCAAAAAAAATTTCAGATTCAGTTAAGAATATCCTTCAATGTAGTGCAGGCTTAACCCTAACTTCATATAATAACATACACACATACACAACTAAATCTTAACTTAAATTGCTTGTTGTTGCATTCGTTCTAACTATTGAGATGACTGAACGATTATGTTCACTGCTAACCAGTCGCGAGACTTCGATTTCAGGCACAGGCTAGCACAAGAATCTAGCGGTACAAAATGAAAGTAATAAAAAAAATTAAATAAAATGAAATTTAATAAAAAAATATACCTCCAAAGATAGATATGAAACCAGCCTTGATTTGTACATGTTATTCTATGGGCACTAACGCTCACGTAGCTTTCTTTAAGTTAGTCGAAAAGCAATGCAGCATCGAACAATTGGCTACTTCCTAGAACATTACAATGTTAAAATAGTCAGTTGTTTGCTTTGAAAAGCAATCCAGGCAGGTGGGTTAAATGTCAACTTCATTTCCAACACGGTATACACATGTCAACAAATACATGCATTTAGCTGATCTAGTTACAACACTTATAGCAAAAACATAAATAACATTTACGAATGCATGGGCAACTTTGTTTTCCAACTATTGATAGAAGCCAGTATACATGTTAGTGAAACAAATGCCGGCTAAAAACTTTTGGCCCACATTTTAAATTTTCACTTTAGTCCATGTAGTTTTTTCCTCTTTCTTTAACGTTTCTCTTCTTAAGGTTTATTTCTTTTTATTATTTATTGTGGTAGTGTATGAACCAAGATTGTTTGCTAAATAAGAACATGCACATGTATGTTCTTGATTCTATACGTTTTTAGGTATTTATTGGCACACATACATTTCTATTATGTGCACAAGTATATGAATATCAGTTGAAAGAAATAGCTACAAGAATTTTTTCTTCAAACAACTGCCTTTAAAATATCTTCTGCTTTTCCTTCTAACAAAAAATCGTTAAAGTTTTTAATTAAAAATTTATTTGTTGCCCAAAAAAAAAAAAAAAGATTATATATAAAATAGAAATATGGCAGGATATCACTAACGACCAGTCATCCTTTAGTTTTGACTATGGTAAAACACAAACAAAGGGAAAACAGTTGAGTCCATCACTTGCCTGATACATTTATTTTTGTAAACAATATACACCCGGGTATAGAAGTGTATATGGTTTAATGGTTTGTGATTCAAATTTTGCTAAGTCTATACCATTTCAATTCATGCATTAAGTAAAAAAACCTTTTAATTTTAAAAACACTGTCTGTTGTTTTGATTATTTGCAACTTGCTTGAAAATTTATTTCTTATTTTTTTTAGCTCTGTCTTGTTGCTCGGCGTGTGTACTTGCTGTCTATAACTTTCACTTTTGCTTTAACTATTCTTCGTCAATAAAATAATAAAAACTATTGAATTATTAAAAAGGACAAACAGTTGCTGCTCGGCGTGCAGAGTTTTTAAAGACTTCATCCGAAAATTTTCAAAAATTTTTTGTTTTAACACGTTGCAATGACATAGTAGAACTCGTGGATTGTTTGTAATCTTAAGTCTTTCTGTCTATTACATCGAAGCAGCTTGGCCAGTAAAAAGTATATTAACAATTTTATGGTATTTATTTTAATTTTATAATCGAATTTTACGATTTACATTTGTTAATAAACATACTTTCTTGGAATTCAAAGGAATTTTTTGTATTGAATTTTTGTGACCATCAAAGAAGAAAAAATAAATAAGTTTAATTGACTGGACTAGACCTAGAATGCCTGCTTCAAGTCCACTTTAACGATCATCAGTATCCACATAGCTTCGAATTCCGGCCATAAGCAGTTGCATAACCTTCTTTTGTAGCGTTTGGGAACTTCATTTCTGGTTAGTTACATGTAATCTATTCATCTTTTTTTTTCTGTTATGTTTACCATAAGTACAACACATTTATAAATGTACATTTGTTGTAAAAAATGTATATAAATTTTTTGCTAAATGCATTCATATTGAAATTTCTATGAATCACTACAAAGAAGTGATTAAAATGCTACAAAACCTGTATCAAAAATTATACCGAAGTATACCTGCTAAAACTTGCACATGGTTATTAAGAACAACGTACTGTTATGGACATCATACTATAAAATATGTTTTCTTTGAGTGTAAATAATATTTACATTCTATAACTCGCACTTTTGCCTAAATCACTTCTAAATAAATTATTAAAAACTATTAAAGCATTACAAAGAACAAAAACAATTTCTTTTATTTCACTTACACATCATCATGAAAAAATAAGAAACAAAAACAAATAATTACTTGTAATTAAATAATATGTTTTTCATTTCATGTAACAAGTTTTGTCATGTTGGAGTAATATTTCATTGAATTAATTTCTTAAGTGCTGCACGACAGGTTTACAAACTCCTGTGTTTCCAACGAGATCCCAATGTGACAAATTTTTACATGAAAAGCTCCCCGATTGATATGAAAGGGAGTGAGTTTTTTCTTTCTGTATCAACATGCCATTTTTCCCATCACCAGTACACAAAACTCATAAGCAATAAAAAACAAATTGCAACAACTACAAATTGCAATAGATAAGACCACAATGACATACAATAAAAAAAAAGAAGGAACGAAACAATAACAAGTGGTTTTTGTTTGTGGTTAATACCATGAGTAATTGTCTTGAAATAACAAAAACTAAATAAACAATAAGCAGAGCTTCACATCCATACATACAGACATGCATATTCGCAAATGTTTCAACAATTCCATACAATGAGTAGATATTTTCAATTTATGGAATTTTCTATCGAAAGGGTTCAATACGAATACAAACAAAAAATAAATTGATTGTGGTTTGAACATTTCCGTCGGATATGACTTGAAATTGCGTTTTGATATATCTTGTGCAGCTTTAAATTTAGAATTACTTTAAACTTTATTGAAACTAAGACAGCAGATTTCCTAGTAGCATATTTTTGTAAAGGGAAAAAATGGCATGCGTTTTAAATAATTGCTTAGGTTTTATAAAAAGGAGAATGCTCAACTATTAGGAATGGTAATTTTTCTTTGATAAATTGTGAGGGCTGTAGGTCTAATGGCTGAGTTAAGTAAGCCGCATCCTTCAAACCTGCTGCCACTTCTTCACTGAAATTATATTTAAAAGAAAACCAAAAATTTAAATTTCTTTTTGATGGTATTTTTTATTTATCAAAAAAAAAAAAAAAAACTAATTAATCGAATAGGTTCCATATGGAACCTAATTTTAGTGCAACTACTGACCACCTGCCTTTATTTCTGCAATACTTCTCTGTAGAAAATTATTTGGGCTCTTATAAAATGTGTGTCTATATGTGCCGCTTCCTGAACTAGCATGCAATTTCGCAATTTCACAATCCATATTAGTGCGGGATTCTAAAATTTTTAGCCTTGTTAACCTTTTTACAATATGTTTATGTTTTTGTAGTTAACTTTAAATTATACTAATCAACAAATACGTACATGCTCATAACATGTATGTGTAGACATTAGGGTAGGTCAACTTAGCAGTGATATTTCACCATTAAGTCTTCAGTAGCTTTTTAATGGAGAAAAAATTATTGGGACTGGTTAATCTCTAGGCCCTGAATTCGAGGTCCTCGAAAATGAGAGTTCCCCCCATAAAGGAGACAAATGTATGATTAAAACCCAAAAAGTTTTGTCTTTTCAACATTTTTTTGACCCCACCGAAATCGTACCACGCCCTCTTAGGGAGCTGTCATACAAAAATATAAAAATAAATATTGAAAATCATACAATTCGAAACTGATTTTTTTGATATGTCATACAGTTTTGTTCCTGTTGCTATAACCTATTGGAAAATTGATAGAACAATATTGAAACATTTTTGTTTAAACAAATCGACCCAGCCAAATGTTTACTAGAGTTGCTTCCGATTTTCTACATGTAAAAATGTGGAAAAATAATTTTACTATGCCATATCAAATAGATCATTCCCGCCGTGCTAAAATTTAATTTTTTTAAGGAATAAATCCCTGGCGATGGAAATGTTGACGAATTTATGTCCGTAAAAATCGACCCACCTTAATATATATGCATATGATAAATTAAATTTGAAATCATTTAAGGCTATCAATCAAAACTTGTATTCTTGACAATTTAGAACAATAAAAATTAATACATGTCAATATGCTAAACATCGAAGAAAGCAAGCTTTTGAAATAAACAACAAATAAGTTATTGAGAGACATTCATTGCCAAGCAATTCGTTTACCCAACAAAAGAAAAACTTTTAACAATAGTTCTGCAAGTAAATATTCCCACAAGTTTTGTTAATTCTCGTACGTAGATGATTTGTTTGTATTGTGGAGAAAAATATTTTTAAACTTGATTGAGGCAGCTCATTATTAACATTGTCAAATATATAAAAGATTATTTTCCATCTGAACATATTCTCTATGGTGATTAGAATTAGTAAGCGATTGATGGGTAAAGGGCGTTTTTGCTGTTGAGGTCAATGACAACAAAATGAATGAACTTGGTTTTTCAGGTGTTTGTTTTTACGAAAAATTCCTAAGTGAAAGCTTTTAGTGTTTATTTATCATCTTAAGAAAAAGCATTATGTGAACCACACGTTTTTTTTTAAATATTTCTCATTAATCATTTCCGTTCTGCTTGAAGCCAAACTAAGATCACTTCAGTACAAGCAAAATTTTGAAAATCTTAAATCGCACAACCCATAATTTGTGAACACTGCTTTAAAAATTTATTTTTACAAATAAGTTCACCGGCAGCGAAGTGAGAAGTGAGAAGAAATTATGTTGCTAGGGTTTTTTAAATATAATTGGAATATTTTTTTCTTAAATAAACTTATCCACTAAATGCGTAATATAGTGCGGTTATTGCCTAAATTTCACAAAAATAATACTATCAAACAATTTTTTAAGCGAAAAGTTTCATTTTAAAGGAAAACTTATTTACAGCGGCGAAAAATAGATTAATTGATTTCACTAAGCTGTAAACTATTGGAATCAATGTGCTACTTGAATTTTTTTCAATAGTTACAATTTTGTTTTAGTAACAATTGAAAATTGTTAAAATAATATTCTCTTCAATAAACAAAAATTTAACGCTAATCAAAAAAAATGTTTGGGGAGCTTAGATTTTGTGTTTGAATACCAAATAAAATCTATATCTCTGAGAAAGATGATTTTAATTCTTTAAAATTAATTAACAAAAGAATTTAATGGCTGATAATGAAAAAGATGTCGACTTTACGTAGCAAATTACAATGTCTTGAAAGCTTGAAGATCTCCTTGCTTTATAATTAATATTTATAAACGAATTATTTTCAGTGTTTCAGAACTTTCAATTAAATTAAAAAGACACCGGTTTTCCAATAAAGAAAAATAAAAGAAACCTTAAAATCGTGCTATTATCCGGCTCTAATCAGACCTATGACTTCTTGTGCTCTTAGCAGTCTACGTTATCCACTTATCTACCTAGAAATAGTGGGCTGAAATTTTCAACAAAGGCAATTAGCAAATGAAATTTTTGTTATAGTATATAATTTTCTAAATAAATTTAAGTAGTTTTTGCTATAAGAGGCTTTTGAAATGTATTACACTAAGTCTGAATACCCTTTGTTTTCTGTATTTATCGGCCTGTTGATGCCACTCAACTCCCTAGTATAGTCGAAAAAAATATAATATATAGTCGAAAAATCTATACTATACTAGGGTCTATTATTCGCATGAGCACAGCTAGAATCACAAAGGTTCAAATGAACTTTAATCTTTACTAGTATGCATTTCAATAAACCTGTAGCTGTAGGTTACTTCACATAATTACAACGCAGTCTTTTCTGGTCTTGTATTGTATAGTCTTATTCATCACAATTAATACATATTGTTTAACTTCTTATGATTTCCTTCGGCCTCACTAGTAAAATATTTCTTACATATTAAATTATTACCTAAAAAATTCGGTTGTAATATTTTTTAATCAACGTTTAAAAAATAAATACACTTTTGTGTTCAATTTTGATTCTTCATTTTCTCATTTATGTTTTGCTTCCAAATAATTCTTAACGTTCACACACTTACTTGGTGTCTCTGGGAGCGTATGATTAATAACAACAGTAACCACCAAAAATCATCGTCACTTATACGCTGTGATGCCAGAATCATCTTTTCTCCTTAACATTAGAGATATTTTTCAACAAATGAGATTTATAACATTATTAAATATTATCATTTTATGTTTATAGAAACGCAGGATGATAAGAAATCACACACAAAAACTAATTGTGGGCTTTATTGTTGTAGCTACTCTATATGCGCACTAGGATTAATTAGGACGATGAAGCAAAATTAATGAAAATATTTTTATAACATCGCCCCCACCCCTTTCAAATTGAATGCTGAAGGTCGTTGCTATTCTTGAAAGAATGTTAGCAACTGAAAACTCAATTCAAATAAGTTCTGTTTTTCACTGGCACTGGTGGAACTTTTTTGTAAGGACTTTTTTCCATATCCCGTTTTCTTTTGTATCATGTGTTTTTTCTTCGAACCTCACAATATAAGAAAATAAGTTAAATCTGAAGGTTTTATTTAAGCATAATTTATTTTTAACAAAAAGGTCAGTTAATAATTTTATGGGGTTTTCTAATTTAATTTTTGGTTCCTCAAAATTGAAAAAGATTTTTTGTGATACAATTTGAGTGATCAACATTTTGATCAACAGTTGAAGACTTAGAGGCTGGAGTACATACCATAGCTGTTTCATAGCCTCCACTTATCTTATTCACTTATCGTGCAAATTTAATTTGAGCCCATGCCATTACTAATTGAATACTATTTTTTTGAGCAGTAGCGCTTAGCCATCCTACCACCCGGACTCTTGATTACTGACTGTCTATATTTAACCTTATTATTCAACTATCCACTTAACCACTGTGTTTATCTGTTGATTGTAATATGTTTTACATTTAATATTTAATTCTATAGACCAACTTTCCGCTTTACCACTTTTTTTGTTGGTTGAATTATATTTTATACGCTGTCACCAACATCTAATTGATTTCCAATTGACTTTTGTGTCCAATGTTATCGTATCAGTGATAACAACAGTTTTAAAATTTTTTGCTAGGCCCAGCGATTTTTGAGCATAAGCAGAACTTTGTACAGAACCATTTGATTTACAATAGTTAGTAGTTTCAGTAGCTTGTTTGCCGTTGCATGTTTCAAAGTTCAAAAATATCTTAAAAATGTAATAAGTTTATAGCTATATGTTTCTGAACGTTAGTAGATTTCCTTCATTATATCAATGCCTTTTGCAAACTTAGTTACTCCTCTTTCCTTTTACAAATACTTGGAGTTTTTCTTAAGTGCGGGTCCCTTTGGTCATTTCTATTTAGATACAGCTTTTTGTTAAATTAAAATTCTGTTACATTTTAAACGGCAATGTTTTTAATCTGTATTTACCAAACAATTTTATGTTTGCAAATTATTTCTAAAACTTTCGTTTAGGCAAAACTCTGTTAAAGTTTATTTTCTTAAATAATTTAAATACACAAAAGTATATACTTCACTTGCCAGCAAAGAAAGAGACCGTATTAATAACCTTTGAATTAGTGGTAAATGAGATGAATTTTTTAATCCTTGCGTAAGCCTGTCCTTACTATAATTACTGTTACTTTTTTCTGAATCATCTGCAGTTTTTTGTTTTGTTATAATATTATGTTTTAGTCTCAAAATGAACTAAAAAAGTTAAGTTTTATATTTTATTTTAATTTGAAGCAAATTATCTTTTAGCGCGCTTAAAAACAGTTGGAAGGTCTTATGAGCTTTAGCTTAATAATGATTCAGATTATTCAAAGAAAAGTACATAAGCCAGACAAATTAATGGGATGATAATATATAAAAGTGGATGTAGGTCAAGAGTTTTAAGTAAAAATATCACGTGATGTTTTAACGGAAAAATATCGCATTAAAATTAAAGTAATAAAATTAAATGTAGTGCGACCCTAAGTCTAATAACAATTTCAAGTCTTTTCTGCTCCTGAAAAAGAAAAATAACAGCCCAAATATTGCATTTCTATTTCTTAGAAGCAGCTAAGGCTGCTTATATACAAAATTTCTGACGAATGTCCCCGAAAGGTAATTCGAATAAATGTAGTACGGCCCACCCCTCGTCCTTATTGTGACAATTTCCACAGAAGGTCATCAAACGTGATACAGTAGACACATACTGTTGAAGGATTTTATAAGGAGTTTTTGGGCTTAAGAATTGTCACAAATTATTCTACTACACGCGTATTGGTTCGTGAAACTCATGTTTGTCTGTCCGCACTATAATAAAAAGTTCTAAGTCTTTCCAGCACTTTGAAAGGGTAGGAACACAGAAGAGATCAATGTCCTGGACTTGCGAAAACATTATTATTTTTTTTTTCGCAAATTCGTACTTTGTAAATATGAGGCAATATGTAGGCACTTGGAAATCTTTTCCATTCTTGTTGTGCTTTTATAATTGGGAATAAAAAATTTAGTTCAAGTATGATCTTGCTATTGGATCACCAAAAAGTAGAAGCGATGAATCTGCTTTAGTTTTTTAATAACGATATTTTTTAATTTTGTTTTGTCTTATTATAACTTTTTAATTGTTTTGTGTTTTTTTTAATCACCAATATGCTGCAGTTACTTCACTAATGCTTCTTAACTTCTCAAAAGATTTAAAGCTGGGAAGTTTTAAGTATTTTAATGTTTGAAATTTTACTACCGTTCTTGCTAATCCCATTAAAGAAAGTGATAACTTAAAATTTTCAAACTATAGCGTTTAAGAAGATAATTTTTAAAGCTTGTGAGAGAAATTTATTTCGTTTTCTTGAAGTTCAGTCCTTTTAGTATACCTTTTTTATAAAATTCGCAAGCTATGAATTTTAATTAAATGCAATATAAAAAATAATATTTAATGATGTTAAGATTTAGCTTAACTTTTGATTTCTTGCTGTGATGTAGCATTT
The DNA here is from genome assembly GCA_963662145.1 of Sturmia bella. Taxonomy (NCBI): domain Eukaryota; kingdom Metazoa; phylum Arthropoda; class Insecta; order Diptera; family Tachinidae; genus Sturmia; species Sturmia bella. Next base: position 67,728,068 of record OY759170.1, on the reverse strand, counting down.
GTTATTTACTCAGTTCTTTAAAATAATGCATCAAGAAGTCAAGTTTTCTGGAACAAAATAAGATATTTAAAAAAAAAAAAACACATAAACAAAAGCATTAAGTAGCATTAAATAATAAAGATGTACTACCGTAGGAAAATGAATAAAAATGAAAAAAAAACTTTGTTTAGTTTTATTTATGGTTCAAAATAGAGAATTGGCCATTAATAGCCCGTAGAAAGCCCCTTATGGGGCGAAAATTAAAATTTGTTTGGAAAAAAAATTGTATCACTAGCTCCAAAATTGAATAAAGTACCTTGTTTTCCCTATCGTCTTAATAATTTACTTAGAAGCTTAAGCAACAATAATAACTAAGGGAATGTCAACACGAATGACGTTTTTAAATGCTTGTTGCCCGACACGCAAAAAATGATTATTATTAACAAAACAAAATATATTTTTCCCTAGCAAATTTAATAAAGAAAGCAAATAAAACAAAAACAGAAAAGAAAAGTAAACAGGAGAAAAAGTTGTAAAAATCTCTATCCTCTTAGAAAATTTTTACTCACTTTCATGACATTGCCATGGTATTATTTTCGTAGTTGTTGCTGCCAATGTTTGATGCCGCCAGCGTTGACAACGATGTCGGTTGGCCTTCGCTTTTGTTAAAATTTTCTAAAGAAAATGATTATCTTTTTTCTTTGTTTCTGCCGTCGTTAGCATACATTGAGACCCCAAATAGCAGCCAACGACATGGGCAAACACAGCGTGTTCAGTGATGAACATCTCTGTTTTTTAGACAAAAAAATTAAAAGTAAAAGCAAACAATAAAAAAGGGGGAAAGCAGACAAAACGCAAGTAAGTAAAAATAATCAAGTTTTCTTTCATTTCTTATAATTATTGTTTAGTTTTTTTTTGTGTATTTTATTTTATGCTATTAAAATATTCATGTTTGTACGTGTGCATGTGTGTGTGTGGAATTTTGTCACTTAAAAGTGAAAGTTGTCGTTTATGTATCTGGGCACCATTCATGCTAGAACAACAACAAACCACACAATAGTAAAACAGTTTGCTGTTTAAGATGACAATGATGATAAGACAAATGAAAAACAACAAGATGATTTAAGTGGTTTAAATTGTGGCACGAATAACATGACACAAACCAAATGTGTTGCAAACAGTTGTAACAATTACAACATGCCTCTACACAAACACCAACAAGCACTTCAAACCTTACTAAATAACCCAGCAACAACGCGTACTGTCAAGAGCAGACTAGAAAACTACTGGCAGCATGTTTTTATGGCCGACAAGTACTACAATTGTTTAATTTAAGGTTAGATTTAATCTAGCCGACGTTGACGTTAATCTGATGAGATTTAACAAGAGAAACTTGAGCCTGATTTGACCTCAAGTTTATTAACCGTGAAAAAAGTTTTCGAAAATATAATTAAGAAGAGATTGGTTTTAGCCGAAACTTACATATAATAAGGTTTTCTGTGTAATTAATGCCCTTAGCGATATTCTGCGTCCAGTCAAGTGTACAAAAAGGAAGGCATTTATAATTGCATCAGAAAAACGTCGAAGTCAGTGGGTTAACAACAATATTTCTAAAAAGTACTCGAGTGCTTAACCGCTGGGTTGGGCATTCAAATGGCATTCTCTTTTAATTTGTTTTTAATCTGTTTACTTTTAAATTATGTTGCTATATTTTTTTAAACATTATCTCATTTTATATGATTTCATGTTTTTTTCATTTAATGTTGCTTTATATTTTTAGTGATCTTATTTCGTGTTTTTTAATTTTTTTTATTAATTTACTTGAGTACATATCTTTGCTTTTATTTCGTTTTGTTTTATGTATATAATTATAGGGTGTTATTTTACTCTATGCTGCATAATATATTTATATTTCTTGTAATGATATTTTGATTTGTTCTAATTTTTTTTTTGTGCATTTAATTATGTTTTATCTTCTTTCTTTTTCATGGTGTATGTAATGCTCTGGCTGCTACAAAAGTAAACACTAAAAACAACAAGGAGTTAGAAAGTAAGGGTACCCCATAAAAGAGGTACCCTTTGACTACCACCTATAGTATATGACGGAAACCTTTCTATGCGAGTCTGTCTTTTACGTAGCACAATTTATTTTATTTCAATTACATGTTGCTTCATATCATTTTATTTTGTAATATTTCATTTTACTTCCCTATACATGTATATTACAAAAATTTATTTATTTGTAAAGTAAATTACTTTATTTTGTTTTATTTTATTTTATTGTTTATTATTCTTTTTTTTATCTTTCTTTGCCTTATTTTGTCTATTTCAATTTAATTTTTTTTAAACATTTTGTTTTATTTCATTGAACACTATACATTCATTATCAATTGTCATAATTTTACTCTCGTCCCGTTTTGTTTCGTCTAGTGTCGTCTGCTCTCCGCTCTTCTCTTCTCTTCTCTTCTCTTCTCTTCTCTTCTCTTCTCTTCTCTTCTCTTCTCTTTTCCTCTCTCCTCTCTCCTCTGCACATCTTTTGTTTCCTATTAATTTTTTCTTTCGCTTTGTGTTTATTTTATTTTCTTGTTTGAGGTATAAATATAAATTTTAAAATATTTTCTATATTTTGTAGACGGGTTTATGTCGTTGACAGTTTTTCAAAACCATTGAGGTGTCAGTAAATTTTAGAATTTAAATTTTTTTTGAAAACTTAACTATGTATCCTTTGTTCTATTGAGATTTATGGTAATTAGAAATTTTTAAGCCCATCTTTAATACGCAAAACTAAATAGTCGCTTTGCAGTACACAATAGTTCTCTTTACAACCTTGTTCCAGCGAGCCACCATTGGTGACTGTGATATGTAACTATGGAATTTTAAACTTAATTACGTTAAGAGCGTTTTTGACTTCATGGCAAGCGATTTACAGCTAAGCCTTTTATAAAGTATGAAACTGTTATTAAGCTGTCTTTTATATTGCAGCATAATATTGATGCTTAAATTACAACAATCTTGGCAAATAGATTAATTGTGACTAATTTTTTACCAGTTTATCCGTTAGTCACATATTGCTGCACTTATACCCTGAAACCTGTTTATTTAATTGTCACATCAAAGAAGTTAATTAATTTGTAAGATAATTTTCTTTCAGCACCTAGATTTTTTTTTTAATATATCGTATGCAATAAATACACTCCATCTTTTTTAATTTAATATATTAGAGAAAAATATTGAAATTTATTTCAAGCTTGACCTGAGTTATCTTAGTTAACCAAGTATTATAATCTACGAAAATGTTTATTTAGAATATACTAAAAAAAAATAATTGTATATAGAAAACGTATACTAATGACTGTTTAATAAATCTTACTATAATGCAGTTTTATTAATTAGGAAAATTTGTTAAGCATCTACAGGCAAGACGTAAATAAGACACTTAATGCCACCAATTAAATATTAATAAATTAACTAAATGCTTCAGCAAAAGAGTCCAGCAGTTAACGCAAACGAGACATTGTGCTGCTTGGGGATTTAATTGTACAAAATCTTTGCTATCATTAATATTTATTAAGCAGATGGGCGGAGCAAGGAAAATGAAAAACACTGAAAAGAAGACAGTTACAATTTGTAGTTATTAAGTATTCTTTAGATTTGGAAAGATTTGTTTTTGCTGTAGTTACCTGCTTATGGAACACAAGTGAGTCTCTTGTGCGGAAAATTCGTTTCTCTGGTATTGTTAAAATATTTTACACAAAAATTGTACTAAAATCCATTAATTTTGTTAATTTTAAATAAATGTGAATCCAATATACAAAAGGCAGCATACGTTCAAGTTTTTCAATACTGTGCCATCAATTTGTTTATACCTTTTTGAATGAGGAAAAAAATTCAACTATAACATTAAAAATAATTGCTTTTGAGGAGACCAATTTTAAATTTTTTCTTTTACTTCTGGGCGGAAGCCCTATCAAGAACGCCTAGTATGGGATTTATGTATTCGAAAAAGTATTGAGAGAAAAAATTGTTGGAAGTAAGTAAGATATTAGAATTTTGACGGGTATTAATCACTTCCAGGAGATCGTAGTTGGATGACTGGAAAACATAATTTCTCTATTGTAATTCAACTTGTGCCAGGGTGAACTTAGAGCAGATAATTGTATCACCTAATTCCGATCACTTTGCCTTTCAAATATTTTTTTCGAGCTCACCAATTCTGTTCTGCTTTCAGTAGCTTCTATACAATAAAGTCGAAGCTTCTATACAATAAAGTCGAGCTTATAAGTCGAACGCCTTGCAAATGATTTGTGTGATATGCCATAGTGAAGCCTCTTCTTCAGATGAAAAAGGGTATCGAAAGGAATTAATCAACATGAAATTGCGAAAGTTTCTGTAACGCTCTGTTCTTATGGGTACGTAAATTTCACAAGCGTAAATCTGTAGGCATAAATTGATTCATTTCGTTTAGTGGAGATAATATAGTGGTATGAAACAAATATTGCTAGACTTGAAATTGCTGGCGGCTAAAATTTAAGTCTATAGATGGCCCGCTCTTTATGTATGTATAAGATTGATGGATGGAAGGTAGATTTTCGTTTATTATTAAATGTGTTTTCCCTGTCTTATCATAATTAAAATGCCTGTCTAAATTATGCATCCAACATGGTGTAATACATTTTATTTGTTACAAAACTGAAAACAGCCCTCATGTAATTATATATTTTAATTTATGCACTTAATTCTACGCATTTTTACACTTTTTTTTTGTGAATTTTTAATTACTGCAACAAACAAACTTCTGACACAAATTTAATCAACTTCCTGTTAATTGTAGCTCGAAAATTTATTTCCGCTACAAACAAAAATTATACCAACTCAAGATTCATGCTGACACACCAACAACGAAAACAACAACGGACCTTTAATAAAAACAACTTGCTGTACAAAATTCATGTTGCGGAAGAGGATATGATTTAATAATAAACATACATGTGTATATTCATTTGCACCCATATATGTGACTCCGCTTCCAAACACGCCAACAAATATTTGTGATAATCTCCGGGTCAGACAAATCGGAGAGATATTGCATCTAAGTCATGTAGCTTTCCTTAACGAAATGTAGTTAGTCTTAAATTATACAACTCTTTGATGCATTGAAGAGGACAGACTGAATTTTATAGCTCCTAACATTTACGGTTGAGTTCCAAACACAAATAAGAACGCCAATGTCGTTTACAAAACTCTATTTTTGTCATTCTGGGTTAATTGTGCGTCTCGACCAAAAAGATATTTTATGCCTGTATGTCTAAGTCCAAACGAAATTTGCTTCTGCATATTTGTATTGAAGACGACTATGAAGACTAGAAGTGGTTATTGTTTTTATGATAAATCTACCAAACAAAGGGTATATTCTGAACTGTATATGTCGCGTTGCAAATTTCGGTTTTTTCTATAGCAAAGTTTTATCTCCGCTTTACTGTCTCTTACTTTATAAAATTTTTACGGACATAGAAACAATTGAATTTGTTTATTAAGTAAAAAAGTATCAGAGCTGTCTGGCATTCATACTGAGCTGTCTAATGTTAGTAAGAGCACCTCATTGGATGAATTAATCGAGTGTCCTACTAAGAGTCCCCGAGGTTGCAGGTTCAATTCCTGGTGAAGGCTTTGGGTGTTTCTGCAGACAAGCCAAAAGCTTCGCAGCTTTGTTTGCTTTAAAAAAAAGATCAGCCGTGTGTGTGTGTGATAGAGTCATGAGGAATCGGAGAGGATGGGGAATATTTTATATATCCATATGTTTACTCACTAGATTAATTTTACTAATCCCATACAGACATTTATCTCGTTTGATTATGCCATGATGGAGAGTGTACAGATATTTTGCCACCTTAAGGTAGCGTAAAAGAATTATCACCATTTTTAAACTAAACTAAAAGAATCCACAATCTGAGTGCTGATTTCTGCTAAAACATTCATTAATTTATCAACATCAGTAACCGGCATCAAGGTCTTGTGAAATGCGACTTAATGAATTCGTATTGTGTGCTATAGTATTCAAAAACTGAATTTACACCGGTTAACTAAATTTTGTAGATTCACAGAAACAACAAGTTTCAAAGTGTTTCAATTTTCAAATAATTCAATCTGTTGGTTTCTTTGTGGAGGCTAAGCAGATTCAGAGCTTTTAAATTTTTTCAAAACAAGTCAACTTGAAATATTTCTTTTCTAAAAACTTCCATTTCTACATATTTGCAGCAAAGCAGATTCAGATTCATTTTGATAGATGCAATACGTCGAACAAATGTCATGACATTTATGACGCATACAAATTTAAAACGAACCATGGAAATTTTTTTCAGAAATAATTAAAGAAAATTTCACAGATTAACATGAATATTTAGTTGAAAAACTTTTATTGGTTTACTTCGTGATTTAAATGATGGACGGAGAGCACAACAAGCCTACACTAGCTTAAGCATATGGACTTAAGCTTACCCCTCCAATCAACCCAACCTAAATGACACAATGAAGAGCATACAGACATAAAAAGGTTCACAATCACTTCTATTTTTTTTTTTTTGTTACGATATTATACTATTTTGATAAATGCAACTGGAGCTCTGAAAAGCTAGAAATTGTATATTATTTCTAACGATTTGCCAAACATTGTTGCCCAGCAAATGCCTCTTTTCCATTTCAGATTTTTTAAAAATAAGCAAAAATCATTTTTGAAGCTTTTGTTTTCATTGATAATTTTTTGTTTAATATTATCATAACATCTATCTAGCTACTTTAGAGAAAAAGAATATTTGAAATAAAGGCACTCTGTATATTTCAGAAAAATGGCAAAAATGTCTTATTATGAAATGAATTAACATTTAAATTATAATTATCATTTTGGCAATCATTTTTTGCAAGAGGTTCAGTGTTCTGAGATATACTTTAAATCAAAGCTTTCATAATAATAATTTACAGTATTTCCTCCTTAAATACAAATGAATTTGTATAAAACTTGATTCAATATTTAAATATTTTTCATTGTTATAAGTACAGTTTTTGTTTGTCCTTATTATATATTAAATAATCATCCACGACAAAATCTAAAAGCAAAATATATGTCTGTACATATTTATATAAACCGATACAAAAATCCTAAAAATTACAAAGTAGAATTAAACAGTCACTTTGTACAAAATGAGCCGATCGCCACTGCTGCTAGTGGTCACCACCGCCTTAACTTAATTATAATTTATTATCTTAAGTTTTCAATAAATAAATAAAATATTGTTAGAAAGGAGAACTTTTGAGATCATTATTTAAAAAAAAAAACAGCTGGATTCTTTCCAAAAATAACATTTGATACAGGCATTTTTCGAAATATTTAAAGGTCGGTTTCTGAGAAAAAATTTATTTTTAATGCTCTAGTTCGTACGAAGTGAAAAGCTTTATGGTTTTTGTATACAATATGCCCAGAGAAATAAAGTGCTAGACATCCTTCTAGCAAATATTACTGATTACCAGTGCCCTGTCTTTCAAAACATAAAAGTGTGATTACTTCACACTTTTAAAACTTCAAAAACTTAACAAATGTATTGCTTTGTTTATTCAGCTGAGGAAAATATAAACCATTTTCTTAAGTGTTGACTAGGCAGCAATCTTGTAAGAGAAACTACATTTTGGAAGAGCTGAGATTTTTAGGACATAATATGTGATTGAAGTTTCGTCGCCCAGAAGTAATAGACTTAAGTATTTCTTAGTGTGGCTTATTATACTACTTGTCTAATGTGCTAGATTATGGGAAAGTTTTTTTTAATTATGGGTAACATTCAGTCCTTTTGTCATGCTTTTCAAGTACTTTAACACACTTTTCAAGTGCTTTAACACACTACAGTGCTTATAAGCCTTTACACTTCTTGTCTGAAAAAATTTATCATATTTTATTAGTTTGTGTTAACTTTGCGGGCTGGGTAACAACAAAATATGAAAGCTAAAAGTGTATACTTGTAGGTCTGAGGCCACATATAAAACATGTACACAAATAAAATTATTTGTTTATTTTGACACAATTACATACATATGAATTTAAACATTGAATAAAATCGGATTCATGTGGTTCGTATTTCATTGTGGTTTTCACGCATTCATGTGTGTGCGTGTGCGTGTGTGTATATATGTTTTCTTGATTTCGTTACACTTTATTAGTTCCACTGATTCATGAAGGATATAAAGCATAAAGTTTTGGGGTTTCTTTTTTTTATATGCAGAGAATAATCATCTCTGATACCGCCTGTGTTTTTGGTATAAAAGTTAAAAAATAAACTTCAACGTGTATGTTATGCGGGTGTATAAAATGAGATATGAATGATTAACATAATTAAGTTTCTTGCAAGCTGACACAAGCATTGAAAGTAACAAAGTTGGCAACGGCTCGTGATAATATTGTTTATGAGCACATTATTAAATATACACTACATAAGGGTGTGCCATCACATAACAGATGTAAGAAGCATATTCGTGTTCCAACATTTCAGCCAAAAAATATTAGTTTTAAATTGTTACATCTGTGATTTAGAGGGCAGTTTTAACAAAACTACTTATATTGAAAAACATTGTTAAATATTTCCAAAACAAGTTACCAACAATGGTTTCTAATTTAGCAAATAAGAAATTTCATTTAAGGTGGAACTAGATTTTCTCCATTTCCAACTGATTGGGCAGCAAAGTAATCCTCACTGCTAACTCATCCCGGAGCCATCTCTTCTTGATTGGGAATCGCCCAAAGCTTTGCAAAGTATGCTTGTTCTGTAGCTTGTCTGCAGATGTAAATTCTTTTAGTTACAAGTTACAAATAAGCACAACTGCAAGATGTTCTGCAAATAGGAGAACCAAATAAGCACCGCTTAGCTATTCTACGGAAAAAAAAAATATTATTGATCACTACAATTTCACACAAAAATATATTTCTCAATTCTAAGGAAGTAAAATTGAACTGAAGACCGGATAAGGTAATTAAAAAACGATAAAGTAATTCAAAATTGTGAGTTTGCTGGATCCCGTTCAAGATTTCTCGTCACTAACATAATACCAACATACACAAAGATTAAGTGGAAATCAATTGTATGCTGGTGAGAGAATGATAAATATATTTGATGAAGAATTATAAAAAATGTAGTGAGAAAATTTTAGGCTGATCAATGAGATTAAATACAGACAGCAAGTCAGTAATAAAGAGCTCAAATAGTGGAGCTGCTGAGCGCTGCTGCCTAAAAACAGTATACAGTTAGTTATTACTTGAGTTCGAAGTCGTTTGGCGATCGGTGATCATCGCGGTGGACAGTAAATGCTCTCCAGTCAATAACTATTCAATTTTACTTATTCTTTACTACATAAAACATGTTGATCACTGTAATTTTACTGCAATAAAATCGTTTCTAACTGTGAGGAAGTATAAAATAACTAGAAGACTACGAAATAATTAAAGATTGTAACAAAATTTTGTACATAATATAAATTTAGTTTTACATACCATTTTGTCAAAACATATTACTTTTAAGCGTTGAACTTTTAGCACCAATGTTATTGCTAAATTCATAAAATCACATCAAGTTATACTATTTTAAGAAAGCTTATTGACACAATATACTTTAAAAAAAATTTATTTATATATATTGTTATATCAAACCATACTATTTTTTATCATACTAAATTTGATCATATTATTATCATATTAAAACATACTTTCGGAAAAAGATTTGCTGTAATTTTATTGTCAAATTTGATCGCAATATTATGTCGTATGCAGCCATTCTTGTGCCACTTTTAAAAAGGGTTTCTAGGTAACCAACACATATTTTGTTTAAAAAACACAAATATGGCTTCCGTTAACCACATTATTGCCTCACAAGCCATAGTATTTTCATGTCTACCCATAATGCTACATTTTCAACCATTCCCCTTTTAGTAACAAAAGTAAAGATATTTTTACGGCATTTAAAAAAATAATATTCTGTTTTGATTTATCTTTATAAATATATTGTCATAGTTGTGGAGCTTGTATTTAAAAATGTATTATCTTTTCGTTGCTTGCTTAAAGTAAAATAAAAAAAGTAAGTAAGACAAATTTTTGCAAGAGTTGTGAGTTAGAACACCTGGTAAGTTCAAGTTTTCTGAAGCTTTTTTTGAAGGTGAATTCATACTACTTTTAAAAAGTATTTCTCAGTACCCCAAAACACATTGTATTTAAAAGAGATGTTTTCGTTAGCCAGATATTGCTACACTAAGCCATAGTATTGTCTTGTCTACCCATAATACTACATTTCCAACCATTCCTCTTTTAATTATAAAAGTAGGGTATCTTTACAACATGGTAAATAAATATATTCTAATTGCTTCAGCATTATATATCGTTATGGAGAACAAAATGTAGTTGTACTCAAAAATGTATTCTCGTTTTGTTGTGTGTAAAGTTTTCTTAGTTTTGGTCAGGGTGAACATAAAATTTTTCAAAGCAGCAGCTTTAAAATGCACCATTAAATAACTACACAGAGATTTACTTAATGCTGAGATGATAACAACTCAGTATACTTAATTTTTTGCATATTAAAAAACCAACATCCTTTTCAAATATTGTCTGTTCACATCAATATACAATTCCTTTCTTTCTTGTTAGTATTTCTTAAGCAACTTAACCATTTTTTATATACAGGAAGTACTCAACCGTTTTCCTGCTAAATCAAAGCAGATGAAATTGTGAGCGGTGTCGAAATTTGAAAACTATAACAATTATTTTCACCTTTGATGGGGCTGGAAAATACTTAGAGAAAAGGAAACACTTTATTTACTTGTAACAAAATTACCCAACTTTTCTTATAAAATATTAACAAACACAATCTCGCTTTCATGCCACGTGCACGGCAAAACTTGTTCCTTACTTTAGCCTCTTACCGTCTCCTTTGAAATGAACACATAAAAAGAAATACTCAACAATTGACCCTTATAAGCTTCTCTAAGAGAAAAAAAAATTAAAGCTACACTGAACTTCAGCTTGTACAGGAGACAAAACTGTTTTGGCTTCTTGCTCAAGTTGTTGTACATAAATACTCGGGTAAGAAAGTGAAAGTGCCAGTTGGGGGCGAGTGGAAGTGTGAATGTGAGGCGACCGGCTAAAAAAGTGAATTTATTAATGCTTTGTAAAATTGGTTAAATTATTTATGTACCTTAAGCCCCAGGCTTAAGACTACTTTACAAAGTAGCATAATAGAAATATAAAAAATAACTCGCTTCCTCATCAGGACACAAGAACGAACCTTTTGGACGGACAGCTGTTAAGGTGTGTTTGACATAAATGTTAAGCAACACTTCAAAGGCCAATAAAAATGGGCTTGATCAAACAAAATTATTTAATATTGTTTAAGTAAATAAATTCGATTTTAAATTAATGTATTGTAAATGTTGGCACAGTGAAAAAGGATTGGACTCATAAATATACATTAAATAAATTAAGTCAAGTACGAGGCTGGCTCGCACTCTTAGGGTTCCGTACGTACGTATGTGTAATGTATGTATGGAATGGCGTATGTGAATACATATGTATGTATATTTTATAAATTTCATCTCCCTGTTTTAAAGCTACTTTATGTTGCATGGGGACACCTAGTAATTTTCCACTTGTTGTTGTTGTTGTAATTTGTTGTTGTAAGGCATCTGAGAATACATACACTGTGCGAATTTCGACTCTCTATCTCTTACGGTTCGAGAGTTATAGCCATTACTCTACGTTGTAAAGGGACACCTGGTAGTTTTACAGTTGTTGTTGTTTTTAGCAAGTGTTGTTGTGGAGCATGTGTGAATACACATATTGTGCAAATTTCATCTCTCTGTCCCTCACGGGTCGAGAGTAACGGCTAGTTGTTACTTTACGTTGTATAGGGACACCTGGTAATTTTCGACTTGTTGTTGTTTTTAGCATTTGTTATTGTAAACCACATGCGAGTACATATATTGTTCACATTTCATCTCTCTGTCTCTTATAGTTTCGGAGTTACGGCTAATTTTTACTCTACGTTGTATAGGGACACCTGGTAGTTTTTGACATGTTGTTGTTTTTAGCATTTGTTGTTGTAGGGCATATGTAAGCACATATATTCTGCGAATTTCAGCTCTCTGTAATTTATAGTTTAGCAGCTACGGCTAATTGTTACTTTACGTTGTATTGGGACACCTGGTAGTTTTGAACTTGTTGTTCTCTTTAGCATTTGTTGTTGTAAAGCATCTATAAATACATACACCATGCAAATTGCAGCTTTCTATCTTTTACGGTTCGAGAGTTATAGCTAATTGCAACTTTTCGTTGTATGGGGACACCTGGTAGTTTTCGACTTGTTGTTTTTTAGTATTTTTTTTAGTATTTAGCGGTAAGGTACAACAACATCCTGTGAAAATTTCAGCTCTCTAGCTCTTACCGTTTCGGAGAGTGGACGCTGTGACGGACGGACGGACGGACGGACGGACGTACTTGTCTCCGTAATAGGGTTCCGTTTCACTCTGATGAGTACGGAACCCTAAAAATGGATTAAATACAATTTTATGGATATTAGCATATTAAAGTCAATTTTATTTTATTAATTTTTTACACTGCGTGTGGCATTTATCTATGTAATCTATATTTGTTATATCCTTAAATTAGAAGTTCTTGTAGTTCTGTACAAAATGTTTTTATCATATTCTTGGTAATATGCGAATGCATTTCGTTTAAGTTTTACAATGCTTCTGTAATTAAAGTATAGCGAAATTGCATTTTCTAGGATTCTAAAAGGCTGGTCTTATGACCGGCAGCGAGCGAAACACTGAAATATATATAAAATTTATTCTAGCAAATTTCACAATTTTCATGAAAGTTTTTACAGAATAAAAAACTGATCAGTTGATTTGTTAACTCAACAAAATAGGTATTATTTTATCTTAGTTTTTTAAAGAAGCTTTGTGATATATACGTCCACATTCACACGTAAATAAAAAGGGTTCCGCTTTCTAACTTGGAATAAGTCAGTGTTAGGTAAATTGCAAATATTGCACGTACAAAAATAGGAATTATACGCAGTTTAATTTAGTCATATCACTACTGATAAATTACGATTACACACAAAATTACGAATGCATTTGCTTAAAACACGTCACCCGTATTTATTAGTTGAGTTTTATTTGGGGTCAAAAAGTTACAAAATTTAAAGATACAGGCAGTTATTTTTTACAGAACGTGAATCAAAAATGCTATGTTTCATTTCACTATTTCACAGAGCCAAAATCGAAAAATTGTACGGGAGGATACCCTTAAAATTTGGAAATCCAAATGTGCTTAGTTCACTTAGTTACGACCCAGAAATTGACACTGAATTTAAATACATCTTAAATTGAAATAAAAATTAACTGATTTCGCATTTAAATATAAAGTTGAGAGCTGACCATTAATGCACTCTCTTCATAACTGCAAAGTTTCAAAAATATAGAGAGGAAACAGAGCCAAAAAAAGGAACCGTGACATGAACATCTATTATGAATTTAGGTACCATTAATTTAATATTCTTATGTATAGCAATACTTCATTGTTCTTACGTACTTTTTTAACAAACGCTTGTGTAAAATTTGTTATATATGCATGAAATAAGCACAAAATATTCTATCAAATAAGCTACTAAATATGTATTACCACTCCACACAATCACAAACAAACACGCCCGCACTCATTACTCGTTCCTCAACAACAATTTCGTGGTTTAATTTTTAAAATTATTAATTTATAATGTGCGTACCTAGATATATATGTAGCTATGTACATTAAGCCTGATCGTTTGGTATGGTTATGGTTAAAAAGTTTTCAGTGTTGCCAAAATTAATAAGTTGTTTATTATGGTCTGTATTTGCTGTCTTATCAAAACTTGAAAATCATATAATTTTGCTTATGCATGTGTAGATGAGAAACCAAAATTTTCCACACCAAAAAAAAAAGTTAAAGAATTTGCAAAATTTTTCCTAATAAGTTTTTTTTCTAAATGAAACGTAAGCAAACGAATACAATTCCTTTGGAGGAAAATGTTTAAAATCATAACATAAGTTAGATTTCAGCGCAATTTTTTTTTTTTTTTTGGTCTAGATGTATAGCTTTTTCATCAGTTCTGTCAAAAATCTTGCTGGAAGACAAGCAAGTCATGCATATATTTAAGAACTGTAATCTCTTTTTTTTAACAATGCTACCTTTTGTTAAAAATACAATAACAACAAAAGTTTTGCAGCACGCAATAAATTCAAAATGAATTGCTAAAGTGCTCTTAAGAGTGGTTAAATGCAAAAGTAAGAAACGCTAAAATAAGAACCAAAAAAAAACGTATTTTTACTCATTACTTTTAGCATATACATATACATAAATACATTGTTTATTTTTTACACACCAAAGATAAAGTCGGTTTAAGGCAAACAATTTACGTTGGTAATTGTGGAAAATGATCACCAGAAACAACCTGCACAGCACGAAACCATCACGTACTCAAATTAAGCCACGCCAGTGGTGGAGGAGCGAAAAACAAAAAGAACAGTTGTCTTTATAAATGAGAATTTATCTCATTGCCGGCGTGTGGGTAGAAATATATTGGTAAGAGTTTTCACGTTAAAAAGGATTTGTTTTTGGTAAAGTGGTAAAAACAAAAAATCCGATTACATAAAACAGCATAAGAAAAAACGAATAAAATATTAAAAGCTCAAAAAAAAAAACCGAAATGCGCATTACTGTCAGTTAAAGCACAATGCAACATTTATTATGATTTTGTCTTGGATTAAATAAATGTAAAATATTGTAAACAAACTACAGTCTGAACGAATTTTTAAAATTCTACAAAATGTTTTATTTATTAATGAATTGAGTTATACAAGGTACTTTCTGGTTCTTGGTTGTCTGCTTGTTTGTAAAAGTTCTTGCTGCAGATGTTGCAAAATATAGCTGACATCTTAAAGGTTTTAAAGCTTTTCAAAATTAATGGTAACCAACTGAATTGCAAGGCTCATGCCAAACATACCAACATCTGTCATCCACCTGCCTTTACTGCCAGTGTCAAGTTTTAAATTGCAAAAAAAAAACTTTCCTGCCTGGACATTAATTCAGGTGCTTCACATGTATCGTTTTTACAAATGAGATGGTTTTAAGGATACAGCTGAAATAAATACAAGCATTTGCTCAAGCAGGCGACAGCAGCAGCACGTTTAATTTCGTTTTTATTTTAGTTGTACATTTCTTTGCTTAATATTAAGTTTAACCAAAATTAAATTTTATACTGCTAAGAGTTTCACGTTTGGTTTTGCTTCTGGTCTTTTTTTTAATATATAAGGCAATTTGGGCAAAATAGTGCGCTGTAAGCCAAGTAGTGTTCATGCCGGATGGAAATTTAAAAATATTTTATGTTTCAGTAAACATTAATTAAAATAAATGCCATCCACTTGTTAAATCGTTTCAGAAATATTTGTGTATATTAAATTGTTTGTTTTTAAATGAAAAGGTAATTTTCTGCCTACGATTCTGTGTGTCTTCATCCTGTGGTAAATAATCTTGGGCATATCAGAGAGTTGCATAGATACATACATCGCAATCATGAGTATGCAACTAGCTTCATATGTCAATCGCTTAAAATTTCGATTATTTTAAATAGTTTTAAAATAGCATCTGGCAGTTTTCAATTTATATTTATAACCAATAACTTCAAATATAAAATGTGTGATTTGTTACCAAAAAACAAAAAAAAAACCCTTAATAATAATAAAAGCTACAGTAATATTAAGTCTAGAAAACTTCGCGCCAGTAAAATCAATAAACTTTGCGTGTTTGCAATTTTCGTTTTAAGCTGCTTTCGCGTATTTCACATATTACACAAATAATTTGTTTGCATTATCAATCAGAGTGACCATTTTAAGTTTTTGCAGCTAAACTTTAGACCATTATTCGCAGCAAAAGAAAATAATGGCCTATTTTTGAGTATTACAATTTTCTCTCGAGCTCTCATGGTTTGGAGTTAGTTGTGTGTTTTTGTATGTTCTTCAAATATATATTTAATATGTTATTAAGTTTTATTGTCCTTTTTTTAATTTTCATGTTTTTGCGCTCTATTGCATCTTCCTGTCTTTTGTCTTTTCATTCTTATATTATAAAACCTTAAGCGATCTTTTTGCATATTGCTGTCTGTCAAACAAATGTTTAATTTTTTTGAAGATATTGCAGAATTTTTGTATTGAATTTTTCAACATTTTCCGTGAAATTTCTTGCTCTCGTACTTCGTGTTGTTTTTACTAATCCTTTACTTTTTTATAATTTTAAAAGTCTACTTTTGCAACTTCTATTTGGTTTTTATGTGTTTGCAATCTGCCTTTCTTTTTGCAACTGGAATTTTTTGAAATGTTTGGTAACTTGGTATTTCGCATATTTTCGCGCTTGTTTTCCATGTTGTAATTTTGTAACTGTTGCTACACTTTTTACAATTTGGTTCAATTTTATACCGTTTAACTTTAATTTTCAAAGTTCTTCGAAAGCTTTTTTTTTTGTTAATTTTTGTGTGGCAAACACTTTTAGGAAAAAAGTTCAAAATGCAAAACTATAATAAATAATTTTTTCAACTTTCGACTACAAGCCGACTTAAATATATACTACTTAATCAATTCCACTTAAACGCCAAGTTAATGTTGACATCAAAAAAAATTTACTGCGACTAAAATCTCATTGACAACGTGGACAGCAGGCCTAAAAATAATCTGAAAAAATACTAAGTTTCCTTCAAAAGAAGAATACAAAAATCCTGAAAATCACTTCTTGCCCTAAAGTTGCAATAATAAATTTAATAATTTTTTTTCTTAGCGGAAAAAAAACATGTTTCAAAAAATTTTTAGAATCTCGGAAATAATTGTTTTTCAAGTTTTAGGTTGTCAACAACCTAATAACTCTTATTAATGAAGAGCTAATGAAAAATTCAGTACCTTTTTCTTAGAATGAGGAGTGGCTCTTTCAATTTGATTTAGGTGATTTCTGTATTTCTTCTTCCTCACTGGAGGACAGTCTTCTGTGTTAAAATAATTTTATCCAAGAGAAAGATAGAGAGTAGTAAAATTTTGTGTTAGCTGATTTTAATTAGATGTGGAGTGGCTCTAGCTGCAGAGCAAAAATTATACAATCACTACAACAATTTATATGACACGATTGGTGATAGATTTAATTTAGGTGTTTGTTCTATAGCTGAATTTTACCTTTCTTCTTTCGAGTAGAACTAAAGTTTTGCTTCTGCTGTGCGCAAATAAGGGCAAATGAGCAGAGCCGAAATTATTAAATGAGCCTGGTAGTACGAATTTCCTTTATTCTTGTAAAATATAAGACCTTAAAATAAGACTTAGGTGTATGATTTCATATGAAAATAAAAACACAAACAAAATCATATCCTGACCGTTTGACATGCAAATTTTGTTACGTATTTATAACGCCAAGCCTACTGGATATAATAAATACTTCACGAAATTTATGTGGTGGGACCAAAACTTGCTTTCACGCCAGCATAGTTCTAACATCAAAGTAGAAAGTTGTTACAGCCCTCTGGGACGCTTCAATATTTTGCAAATTATTTGTGTAAATACCTATTTCAACTTTTAACAAATTTCTATGATATAAAATTCTACAACCAAAATCCAGTCAATTGTTCAACATGAAATGAAGAACTAAGTTAATTCTTGACTGCATTCCCTTTTTGGATATTGTTAAAATTAAATATTATGTGGGAGTTGACGTGTGAGCTGACCAAAGGGCATACTTTTATTATTGATTTTTATACGTTTATATGCTTCAACATACATAGTTACACTTATGTATTATAAGATTAATGAAAATATGCTTATGACTGTTGGTATTAAATTACTAAGTTTCAGCGAATACACGTGGGTATATAGTACCGATGATTTTCTATTTTGCCTAAAGGTATCGTATAAATTGACTGTATACTTCACAGTGGTAAAGTAAATCAAGAAAAAGTAGAATATTTAGGTACAAACCGGGGCTTTCAGGGTACCAAAATAAATAAAACTTGTAAAAACAAATATTGTGCGGTTTCATTGACACTCAATATTTAAACAAAAAATTCCCAAAACTTTTGCAACAATAGATTCGGATTACACGCAACAAAAATTTTACAGAATTTGGGTTTTTTGCAATTAAAGCAATTTGTTTACAACAACAGAAAAACTTCTGTAAATATTTTAAAACTGCGTTTAATTTAAAACATCTTTTTCAATTTTATATATTCTGTTTAACGCATTCCGATCAAATTTGTAGTTTTCTTAATAATATACAAAAAAAGAGAATACTTAATTTTTACATCAATCCTTCCATTTATATTAAACAGCAACTCATTTTCATTTGTGTTTAATTCTTTTGTACAAAAACAAGTGATTAAATTTCTCCATTTTCTGCTTTTGTTTAAGGATTGTAGCAAGCAGTCTGATATGAGTAGTAAGTAGCAACTCATCCATTATTATGTTTTACAATATTATTTTTTTGTTTTCTGCCTGGAGCCACGTAGCAACATTGATGCTTTTACATAAAGTATAAAATTACCGAAAAAGAAATTCGTACTTTATATTAAGGTAAATTATTTATTTGAGTCCATGAATGTATTTTGTAAAAGGTAGTTGTTACACCAGTAAAAATAAATAACAATAAAAAAGAGTGCAAAGAAGAGTGGGAAACAGATGACTTCAGAAATTTATCTTATGTAATATATTTTAAAAAAGTTTTGTTCATACATGAAGTGATGTAAACAAAAGAACAAAAGCAAAACCAGCAACGTAAAACACTCGTAATAATATTTTAACACATTGAAAAAAATAAGGAGAGGGAATGCATATAATAATCGAAGAAGATGGCAAAATAGCTTTAACGAAAACTACAGTTGAGCAATTTTATTGAGAATAATAAAAGATTTAATAAAAATCTAGTTTACTTCCCACATATTTCATAAATTGTATTAACCTTTTCGACATCATTAAATATAGACAGACAGTAATAGAAAGCATGGGATAGCTAAGCAGTGATATCCAAAACATTATGCAAGTGATTTATAGGGAATTTGGGTGACGTAGACGTTAAACAGCAGTGGCATATTACCAATTCCGTAGGTGTGTAACTTTAGTTTCGTTTTCGTATTTCAAAGTTTTCTTCCTTAAAGATTGCTTTTAATATTAAGGAGGTGAATTTAAGCTAAAAGCTCTATAGAGTAATTAACAATTGTAAATCATAAAGTTCGACTGTAAAAAAAATTATTTCTGCATATTAAGTTGTTATGTAAAAAAATTCTATGCAACATCTGTCAAATAAGCATTTAAAAACCTTGTATATATTCTGGTTTTTTTTTCAGATAACGCAATTCAAACACAATTTCGCGCTAAGTTTTGAGCAGATTTATGATTTTCTCTTTATTATGGTTTTTCCAAAATCTGAGAACGCTCTAGCATGTTATATGGCGTCTCCTGGGGCGTATGATCAATAGCAACAATAAACACCAAAATAAAACATCGTTCATACGCAGCGATGCCAGAGTTGGCTATTTTCCTTAAATAATGAAGAGGTTTAGGCAAAAAAAGAAATGTTGTTTTTGTAAAAACAAAAACTCGCCAGCGGTTTTATATTTTCTAAAAACACTATTTCGTTTGCGGTGCTTAATTTGGAAACTTAACTAGTCCTACCAAACTCAAATTTCTTTAGATTAAAAAATATGCTTCTTAACAAAAAAGGAAAATACTTACGCAGAAAATGAGTCTTTAAATTAGGACTTAATTAATTAATGTATTAATTATTGTAAAATTTACAAGAACAGAGTTTTTATGCCATGCAAGCATTTTTTTTTACTGCAATTGTTCGTCATGCTGGACCAACGCTTATGAGACTTTGAAAATATTTTATATTTTTGTGAAAGTATATATTCTTGATAAAGCAAATATAAAATTTAGTTTTTATTTCCTTTTTTTGTTTTTAGTGTCGTTTTCGTATCAAAAATTCGGGTTATGGTTCATATGAAATAAAACCTGTATACTGCCGTGTTATTTCATTTTTGCTACAGGTACTGAATTACTTCAATTGGAGGCGAATTAGATTAATAAAACTGAGGCTTTATTGCAGATGGCAGAATGCTCCCAATCTTTGTAAGGAAAGTTTACTGTTTTTTTGGCTTGTTAACTCTTTCCTGAAGAGGTTTTGTGCCATATAGAAATTACCGTTAGTTAACTTCCTAATAAGGCATGGTTCGTTATATGATATTTTAATCTAAAAGTATTTTATGTTAGTCTACCACATACATATAAAATCCCTACTCTAACTCTTCCTATTTTATTTCCGTTCTCATATGTTTGAGATTCAAATGTTGTACTGGCCATCAGTAGCGCTATAAAAGAAGTTTTCCAAATTTTCAAAGTTTTTCAAATTAAATCATGAACTTAAGTCGAAAACTTTTTAAGTATATTATCATACGTAACCATAAATTTATTTTATTATTTCAGCAAACAATAGCTACCGTCGTTAACATCTCTCAGCAATAAATAAATATTGTCGAATTGGGAAAAATCCTTTCTCAAATTGTGTGTGAGTTTTAGATGTGGTATTGCTCTTGTCCCACATTTCTCAAATCTTACATTTCTTTGCAATAAAAATACAATTTTGTTTGTTATGAAATGTGTTTTATTTGTTTTGGATTTGCTGTTGCTTAAGAACGATTGTGTTGCTTTTTATTCTTGTTTTTGTAAAAAGAATAACACGTTGCGAATACTACTACGTGCTCACTGACCAGCTGGATAAGCAAAGGCCACAGATGGGAAAAGAAATCCTGCTTATTAAATTTAACATAAAACATTCCTAAGGACCCAAGTGGCATATGGTTCGCAGAGCATTTTCTTCTTCTATATTTATTTGTGAGTGTGTTTTAATTTTTTCTTAAAGAATTGTATTATTAAAACCAACTTCTGTGTTGTTGATTTTTCTGGCTTTTTTATAAATAAATTACTTTTATGTTGTTAGGATGTCTTTGTAAATTGAATTCAATAAAACTAAAATAAAACATGATTGAATTAGCTAATTCCTTGCTTCGATGCATTTGCTGGGCTGACAGAAATCGTCAAGGGTGTTGGTAATCGATGTCCTTGAGGTCACAGCAATGTGCTGATAAGATTTATATGCCAAGTTATACAAGAATAGGATATCAAGTCTGTTTTTTTTTCTAGAAGTTAAACTAATAAGCAAGTGGACGATTTATTTAATTGATTTTCAAGACTAAACTTATCGTTCCAGTTCTTTTAATGGGAAAAATTATTATTTGCTTTTATCTGTTACAATAATTTTAGGTGTTATTTCAAATTTATAGCTTTAGATCCATTTTAAGAATGGAAACCCGTTATTTGGTTGTAGAAAAAATAATGCGGGCTTAAGATTTTCTCAAGTCTCGGTAATTGACTTATTTGCTTTGAACTATGATATATTTTTTCATACTATATGTTCTAGATTTCGCTTTTGTTATACCCTTCACATAAATGTGTAAGGGTATATATAAGTTTGTGATTCCGTTTGTAACGCATTGAAATATCCATCTAAGACCCCATAAAGTATATATATTCTGGATCAGCATCAATAGCGATTACGATTGAGCGATGTCCGTCTGTCCGTCTGTCCGTCTGTCCGTCTGTCCGTCTGTCCGTCGGTCCGTCTGTCCGTCTGTCCGTCTGTCCGTCTGTCCGTCTGTCCGTCTGTAGTCGTTGAAATACCGTTTCTGAGAAAACGGTTTGAGATAGAAACCTCATTCTTTCGCTAAAACGTGTGAAACCCCGGTAGTGGGTCTGCTATTGAAATTCAGTAAGATAGGTCCACGGATAGCCGAGATATATTCAAAAAACCGGGTTTTGAGGGATATTTTGTGTAATTTTTGTATTCAGATTATTGAAAAAAAATTTTTTCTTAAAAACTAAACCATATCATTTTTAGTGCCCATTAAATCCTAAAAATGAAGGAATTTTTGAAATCGGCCCATATATATCCGAGATATAGCGTCTCCCGATTTTTAAAGAAATCGGCTTTATAAGCCAAATAAGACAACTTTTGGCACCGAAGATCAATCAAAATGGTATATATAGGCTATTTAGAGGCAAAAGTGGAAAATTTTTCCACATCGGCCCATATACACTCGAGATATAGCGCCTCCCGTTTTCTCAAGAAGTCGGCTCTAAAAGCCAAATAAAACAACTTTTGGTATCAAAAATCGATTAGAATGGAACATGTAAGGTGTTTAAAAGCAAAATTGGAAAATTTTTGAAATCGGTCCATATATATCTGAGATATAGCGACTCCTGATTTTTCAAGAAATCCGCTCTTTAAGCCAAATAAAGCAATTTTTGGCACTAAAAATCAATCAGAATGGTACATATAGACTATTTAGAGGCAAACGTGGAAAATTTTGGACATCGGCCCATATACACTCGAGATATAGCGCCACAAGTTTTCTCAAGAAGTCGGCTCTAAAAGCCAAATAAAACAACTTTTGGTACCAAAAATCGATCAGAATGGTACATATAAGGTGTTTAAAAGCAAAATTTGAAAATGTCTGCAATCGGTCTATATATACCTGAGATATAGCGTCTCCCGATTTTTCAAGAAATCGGCTCTATAAGCTAAATAAAACAACTTTTGGCACCAAAAATCAATCAAAACGATACATATAGGTTAGTCAGAAGCAAAACTGGAAATCTTTTTGTCATCGGCCCATATATGTTCGAGATATAGCGCCTCCCGATATCTCAAGAAGTCGGGCCTGGAAGCTAAACGAAACAGTTTTTTGCACTAAATATTTGTCGGAATGGTACATACAGGCTGTTTAGGGGCAAAATTAGAAAATTTTTGGACATCGGCCCATATGCACCCAACTTTTGGTACCAAAAATCGATCATAATGGTACATACATATGTATATAATATTATATACATATGTATATAATATTTGCGATCATGTATGTATGTATGTATGTATGTATGTATGTATGTATGTATGTATGTATGTATGTATGTATGTATGTATGTATGTATGTATGTATGTATGTATGTATGTATGTATGTATGTATGTATGTATGTATGTATGTATGTATGTATGTATGTATGTAGATACGTTTGTATGTATGTAGGTATGTATGTATCTACATATGTATGTATGCATGCAAGTATGTTAGCATAAACAATTTTTTTGCTTTGGTGTAAAAATGTGTATGTATATATACACGAGCTTGAAAATGAAAGTGATATAAAGAATTGTTGAAAAAAGGGTACGCAATGAAATTCTTTTAAACAATTGCGTCTTCAAATTCATTCACACAAAAAATCATTTTGCGTTTCCCTACGTACTTACATATGTACATACACACACACATGTGTATGATGATACGCAATAGATCATCAACAACGTGCACAAGAAAAAAATAATTTTGTAAAAGCAAGCAATGTAAATATGTATGTATGTATATATGTATGTATATAATCATTGTTTTATGGAACACACTGAAAATATTCAATAATAAAGAATTTATTTTAGAGTTTTCTATTATAGATACATACATACGTATGCATGTACCCACATATGTACGTAAGTAAATTGAAAAGCAAATCACACTTAATGGCAATGTTTAGCATTATAATTCAAAAATAATGCAATTATATGCAATTTTTTGTTAAATAAATTTTACTATAAAGTTAACTGATAAATAATTAAGAAATACATTTTGCTTTTCTTTATTTCATTGATATTAAAAAGAATTGGTGTCACCCAGTGGTTGAACTTGAGCATACATATTAGGAATTATTTAAATAAAAGTTTTGCAGCCTGTGTTAAATCCCGGTAGTGGATCTGATATTGAAATTCAGAAAAAATCGGCCCATTTAAAAGCCAAATAAAACAACTTTTCGCACCAAAAATCAATCGGAATGTATGTACCATTGTGAAGGGTATTTAAGATTCGGCCCAGCCGAATATAGCACTCTTACTTGTTTTTATATATTTTTGCCCAGCACTGGCCCATCGGGTTTAAGTTTGTGTTTTTTTGCCAGCGATACGAAATAATAAGACTTACCGATTTTACGTTGCTGGCTGGATACTGCAGGAGAAAGTCGTAACGTTTCTGATAAAGGCTGTTAAGGTTTGCAGTATAAAGTGAAGTTTAGCAACATCTGCTAAAATTGTACATGTTAGTGGTACTTATGTAATTTATTAGAACTAAGTCCCCAGTTTCAAGGCTTAAAACTTGCTTTAATTTTCCTCTAAGTCTCAAAATGTAATAACAAGTTTTAATGTCAACTCATCGAGTTCTTTTTGAAAAATTATTTTTATTGTATTTAATCCCACAGATAACATAAAAGCAAGAAAAAAATTTAGCAGGTATATATTTAAAGTTATTTGAAATATAGTAAATGTAATAAACCACAAAAAGTACAGTATTCGTTTTGATATAAAATCCATTTTAACTCCAAGCATCAAAATCAAACATCAAGTTCTTTTGTCAAATAAAGAATACAAATCAAGCTGAATACAACATATGCACATACATATGTGCTTGAAAAGCCTCAAGGACAGTTATTTAATATCAAATGATTTTTTTTTTATACATATATCTATATACACCTTATGTGCAGTATAACGATAGTAATATTTTTAAACAAAAAATAAATGAGAAAATGTTGAATTGCTAAAAGCAAAAACTAAAAGAGTTGAACAAATTGCAAAAAAAAAATATGTTATTCAAAAACATTTCAAGGAAAATATGAAAAAAGGAAATGTTTTCAGCAGTAGTGAAATAAAAACATTTTTGAGACGTACTTACTTTCAAAACTAAATTGTTTGCAGGTTTTAAGCTTTTTTTACTCTTTTATGTTCAAGTGCTCGTATTCACTCAACATTCACTCATACACTCTCTAACCCAGTAAACAGAAAATATTCAAGTTTGTATTGATGATACTTATTTTTTGGACATTTGGTGGTTATTATTGAAAATAGTTTCAGCGAAATAAAAAGAATGAAATTGGCTTTAGATTATACTAAAAGACTGCGCGCTGCACATGGGCTTGTTAGATGTTAAAATTGTAAGTGGAGCCCAACCTATTTGAAAAGGGTAGCGTTTAAAAAATTTCATATATATATGTAGTGAACGCACAAAATTGCAGCTTGGTTGAATTCTTTTTTTTTCACTTCAAATGCGTTCCTTAATAAAATGAATTTTCTTCGAATTTAAAAAAATGAATATTTCTTTGTTTGATTTCGACCTATTTTGGAAACTAAAAAAATATAATATAATAAACTAAAATCAAAGTCGAAAAAATTACTTTTCTCAATAACTCAGCGATTTGTTAATTGATTTTAAATTATTTTTTTTTCCTGTGGCAGGAATGTGTCAGTAGAATGAGATCATTTATTTACTGGATACTAATTTTTTGACCTTTACTTTATAATTTTTTTTTTTTTTTTGGTTTAATAGAAAGAGATTGATATCACTTTAGTTTTAATAAAGATATATCTTTTCTTATTAAAGTTTTCAATATTTCAATAAGCCTTTGTGTATCTTCTTCAGAAAACACATAAAAAAAATTTTTTTTCGCTCAGGCTCGAAATCGAAATCAATGCAGAGAGTAAGTCGAACACTAATGGGCAGCTTTTTAGAACTTCTTTTGCTCTCTAAGCATAGTACTATTCTAGGTTATTATAAAACCCACACCAACCTCCAGCTAAGTAAACTACCGTGCGAAGGCCATAGTTATTTTGATGGGATAAGGATATAATTTTTAAGGCGACCGAATATTTTCTTATAACGCAAGAGTGCTCCCTTATAAGAGACTAAAACAAATTTTAAATCAGGCGCCTTAGAAATTATTTTTTTAATAATTTTTTTTTTAATTTTTCATGACAAGAGCTATTGACAAATCGATGGTAGCATATCGATTGCTAAATCTACCCTCCTAATCCATGCGTACAGACGACTATTTTTATTTTTTTTCAACTGTTCTGTTTTTGCACTTTTTGTGGTGCATGTGCTTATTTTTTCCGGTTGTACTAGTTCGCATTCAACTTCTGCTCGGAAGTTGTAGCATTCAGCCACTCTGCTCGTTTCTTTTAAAATTTGTGTTTAAGCTGCTTGAAGTTTACGCTCAGTAAACTCATCCATTATAGTTGACGGGAATTGCACTTTTTTTAGTTTATTTTAAGTAAACATTTTTTTGTACTTCCTCTTGGATGCAACAAGGAAAGTAACGAATAAAAACAAAAACAAATTTTTACCTGATAAATAAAAAATATAATTCTCTTTAAAGTTGACTGATTTGTTTATAATGAAGTTTTACGACTTGTGTGTTGAGGGAGGAAATAAAATTATTCTTCTAATGGCAGAGATAAGAGCATTCATTATTGGAACGATATGGATAAGAAATAAGGAGAATCGAAATTCAGTTATTTTCTTAAATATTTGTTGAACATTTTTGTGGTAAACTGTTTCCGCTTAAAAGGAAACCATGAAAATATAACGAGAATAATTAGTTTTGTAACAAGCAATTAGTGGAAAGAAAGGATGCAGTAACAAATAAGCAAAATACGGAACTAAAATAAGGAAAAAAGGATGAGAGAAGAAAAATTTTAGTAAACGGAACAAAAAATTAAATATTACCACGGAAAGTTGGCTGTAGTTTTTCTCATTTCTATACATCCGGTATTACACAAGATGTGAAAGGAAATAATTATACCAGCTTTTAGCTTCAAGCCTTTTTATTTTCTTAATTTAAAGCGGAACCTTAAGAAAAATTTCTATTCTATGATTTCTTTTTTAATTGCTTATTTTAGGTATATTTAGCTTGAACTTGACAGCTGGCAAACATTTTAATATTTGGAGGTGCCACCTTGAGTACTTTAGACAATTCATAAATGTACAACAATTTATTTGAAAATTAAAAACTCAAATTTTTTCGCTAAGATAATGAACATGTTCAACAAGTTCTATTTTTGGACCTGAACTAATACATTTCAATTGGCTCTTAAAGCAAATAAACAATTAGGTTCATAATGAAATATATTTTAAAGTGTAAAATATTTTGCTTAGATAGCATCGACGATATCTTATATACACCAAACTTGTATACACCAATCTGTCAACTATTTTTGAGTCTACTGATGAGTTGGGTATATTGCTGGTGAGTTCTATTATTTTTGATTATTAATGATACTCAATACTTTTCATTGGAGAACACAGTACTCTTAATGAATTTTTGATCATCTTAACATCAGGTAGTTTTTTTTATACATATGCATACATATGAACTTATGTACATCAAATGTGTAAATGGTTTTTACTTTAACAGAAGAAAAAATAAAAACATAATATTTTTTTATTATCACCTTTATTTTGACACTGACGTCTTTCAGACAGTGTTGGCACTTTATTGATTTTAAAATAAAGTTGTATTTAATATTAATTCAGGTTCAAAAATTAAACTTTTCAAAAAGTTTACTGTCTTTTTCTGCTGTCTACATGCCAACGACATTTCGTTGGTGCTAATCAACTCATTAGTAGACTTGAAAAATTCTTAAAAGTTTGTTTGAAACTTAACTACGTGTTCCATAATTCCCATAAAAAAGACAGTAACGTTTTTTAAAAGGTTCATTTTTGGACCTGAATTACAACATTTTAATTGGCTCTTAAAGCAAATAAATAATTAAATTCATAGTTGTATTTAATTTAACTTTTTTTTTTTTTGTAAAATTGGATTACAGAATGCAACCTTGAAAATACCTAGATGTGGTATCTAAGTATCAAGTTCATTATACATTATTTAAAGAGAACATCAAGAACGTTTACCTAGCTGGACAACTAGCTGTTTCGAAGCCACCACACTTCCCGTCAGCACCCATTTTTAAACTCATGGGCTAATGTTTCTGAGGCGACACAAAAGTCACTCAGCCAACTAAATTGTTGTATATTTTCTAGCTAAATTTTCAATTAAATCAAACACATCCATTGCTATTTTTTTTATTTATACGTATCATTGCATTTGTATCGGTTTAGAGTTTCCCACTACACTACATGGGTAAATAAGTTGTATTACAACTTATGACAAATCTAATTTCTCATATTGTTAATCTTATGTTTTAATTTCCTCATTTCCTTCAAATATTCTACTGTGACCAACGACTGTTATAATAATTGATTTTTATTATTCGAACTTTTTTTATACTATTATTTCGAACAATGTTTATTAGGCCTAAGTTTGTTTTATATTATTTATGGATTAATAGCAATTAAACAAGTTAAAGGAAACATCAAAAACCTTTAGATAGGTGGAGAGCTAGCTTCTTTGTAGCTGGTACCCATCAGCACCCATCCCTGAACTGTTTTTAAATCGGCGCTCAAATTATTCAAATCACTAAAATTGTTGTATGTTTATGTCTTTTTTTAATTAAAACAGAAAAGTGTGACGTGAAGAGTAGCGGCTTCGAAACAGTTAGTTTTCCACCTAGCTAAAAGTCCTTGACGTTTTCTTTGTCTTACTTAATTAATATTAATCACAAGAATAATATATATCGGGTTTAAGCCAGGTAAACGTAATGCAAAATAGTAATATAAGAAAGTGTTTGAATAATAAAAATTAATTATCTCAAAAACTATAGAAGTAGTTATCACCCTAATACTCAATACTACAACGCAACTAAATATCGGCGGCTTATAAAGAGAGATAACAATTGAAGAGATATTTCTACACCTAAAATAGTAAATTTCAATTGCCTTTTAAGCAAAATATTAATTTTATCATATAGCATGGTTTCCTTACTTGATGAAATCCTAGCTTTGGTTATAAGTAAATTGTGAAAGTGGACGTTCGCCTTAAAAAAGCCATATTGTCATTGAAATTGAAATTTCTCTTTCAAATTGTTCACTAGTTTATTATTATTTTAACTCCTTTTGGTTTGGAAAATAGTAGTAGGAAAACAGTCACTGATTAAGTTTCATTTGTTGTCTAGAAATAATAAAGAAAATATGTCTTACTATGAAAAAAAAAATCTATAGTTTTTAATGCACCACTCAGGCTCACGACTTAAGTTTGTTATTTTAGTTTAATTTTTTTTTAGTAAAATTGTTCATTCATGCCTGAAACGCAGCGAAAGAAACTTTTGCTTTTGAAATTCTGCCTTTTCAACATTTGCTGGTTGTTCGTGTGTCGTTGTCGTTTTGTTCTTCGATTTTCTTTTTTGTTTGTTATTTTTTATTGGCGTTTTCTTGAAAAATTGTGTGCCATAAAATTCATTGC
This sequence comes from Sturmia bella, assembly GCA_963662145.1. Lineage (NCBI taxonomy): Eukaryota > Metazoa > Arthropoda > Insecta > Diptera > Tachinidae > Sturmia > Sturmia bella. The sequence goes on along the minus strand of OY759170.1, from coordinate 67,698,715 downwards.
TGAGCGAAGATTTAATATGTGAAACAATGAAAATTTCATTCATAACAGCACTCTCTTTCTCTTGTGTGGAGGGACGCACCATCATTCGAACACACTCATGTTTATGCCTGGCTACAATAGCGGCGACAGCACACTTGAAGAGAATTCAAAAAAAGTAAAAGAAATCAAGTAAAATTCACATAAAACTGTCTGCAATGTGCCTGCAAATAAAACAAGCAGAATAAGAGGAGAAAGAAGAAGAGGAAGCAAAAATACTTTTTTATCCGATAAAACAAATTTTTTTTGGACATCATCGCTAAAATTAAATTTAAGTGAAATAATTTAAAGGCAAATTTTGTGTGATACATTTGTTAAAAAGTCAATAGAGAAAAATGTGCAAAGCAAGTACAAAGTTGTAAATGTAAATATGTTTATGTATGTATGACTTAGCTGCATTTAACAAGATGGGAAAACAGTTATTTTCCCCATTCTTATATCAATAATGAACTACCAAAAGAAGTCATGAAAATCAGAGGTCATTTATACATATATATGGCGATGTCAATTCCGAAAAGTTCTTAGTCGTACTGCAGAAGAGCTGCATACTCCTTTATATGAAATCTTTCATCGTGAAATAATATACATACCAGGAGCATTTCTGATGTCAAAACTAACAATTTCCGTACAAAATGGGTGGTTTAGACAGCACAAATACGTTCAACGTGCTGATGATGTTTTGATTCATCTAAATATTTCGAAGGAGTTCAATACACTTTTGATATCAACTACTGTGGGTTATATGCCGTTTTCAGGTTTTTACTTATCGTATTGTAAAGCTTATTAAACCATGGCTGCTAGATCAACTACTGCATTATATTTAAATACTTGTTTACTATAAGATCAAAAATTCATGTTTGGTAAAGTTGAATGCGACCATTTTCTAAAAATTACATTTTTAAAAATATGGTTTTGAAATCGAAAAGTTTATTTTGATGCGTGTGAATGCTTTAATGCAGGGATGCCCACGGCCTATACACTTGGTACGCTTTTGTTTTTGTAAAAGCGCGAAGCATTGGCTGAGCATTCTAATATGTGTACACAACTCTTTGTATGAAATACACACATACCCCAAGTACAAAGCAACAACACTTTCATATGCACAGCAATACGAACGCAGGCTTTGTTGGTACACATTGGTGCCAAGCGTACATTTTGTTGTTTTTTGTTTTTTTGTTTTCATGATTTTGTTGTTTTTTTAATGATTTCGTGAGTATGAAACACTTGAAGAAATAATTTAGTGTTATTAGTTTCAACTGTACAGTTTATTTTGTAGAATCACTGACACGTGGGAAACCGACTTTTTTTCGCTAAAAATTTTCAAAATCGAGCACAATGTATGATTTGCTTTCAAATAATCAAGACGAATAGTAAATATGATTTGGAAAGGCATTTTAATACAGTACATAAATTTTGTGAAAATGAAATTTAATTTTTTTCCCAGTGTACGTAATGAAATATTTCTATTTTTCCTTGTGTGCGTCAATATAGTGTATACGTATTGGTGTTTGCGCTTCCATAAGAAGGTTTTGGGCACTCCTGCTTTAATGCCTTGAAACACGTTACTCCATTCGAAGCATTTAGTTGCCAGCCAACTAAGGACATTATTTTATATTATTATTATTTTTATTCAACTTTATTCGTTATTAATATCAACCATAGCAATTATAATATTTTAATGATATATTTTTTGTTTAAATACAACTTTAAATGTGTCTTCTATTTATGACCTACAAAATATCCACAAATAATTTTCAATTGCTACAATTTTACAATTAAAAAAATTCAACTTTTCCAATATTTTAGTTTCTAGGTAGCTTTCAGGCTTTGGCAAAGTGTTGGCGACTTCGAAAATATTTGACTTTTCACAACTTGTTGAGAAACAATGTTTTAAAAATGCTGCTTGACATTTGCATAAAACATTATACCCGATATTATTTCATTTTGTTTTACTTTTCATTTCTCTTAAAACAAAGAACAGTATCACTTACTGGAATAAGAACAACTTTGTGAATTTTTATGTATTAAAAAAAACGTTTCAGGTTTTTAACATGATGACCATGACACGAACAAGGCACAGTGAAATAGTTTTCGAAAAAAAAACGGCTATGCTGAACTTATTTCTTACTTGATGTTTTGGGTTATAGACATAAATTTCGAAAGAACTGATAAGTGTTGAAGAAAATCAAAAGACTTGATTTTTATTTTTATTTGACAAATGTCCTGCTAATATTTTTCAAATGCGCATTAATGAGCACAAACATTTTTTTTTTAAATAATCTATTAGCTAAAGAATCCAGTCATGGAAAACGATTTTTATGAGTAAGGATTTATGATTAAGGATTTAAGATTACGAAAGAAACATTTGAATTTGAGTAATTTAAGCCTAAATTAAACTATTTTAATGCAGGTCCACAAATGAACCTTTTCAAAAATGAGTTGATTAGCACCAACGAAATGTCGTCGGCATATAGACAGCTGAAAAATACAGCAAACATTTTTTGAAAAGGTCTTAAAGCAAATAAATAATTAAGTTCATATTTAAACAATTTTATTTAATTCCCTCCAGTAAGTTATTAAAAATTTAAAGTAAGTTTTAATAAAAAAATTTTCAACTAAGTTTGTTTGAAACTTGTTTTGAATATATGTAATTTTTTATTAATAAAACCCTTAGCTTATAATTATTAATATTTCTTCTGATTTTGTTTTACAGCACCATTTGTTCTTGAAATTAATAAAAAAAAACTGTTTTTCATAAAACGGTTGAGTGAACGCTGGCAAAGAATTTCTCTAGGTGTTTTAAGCATTGGGAAATCATAAATATTTATGAATGCTTAATATTTTAAAATCAAAATTTTTCTACTTTTAAAATATAATTTGTAATGACTAATATAATATTTGCCGAATGGATTCTTACATATTTTTTTCCATAATATCCTATTAGTAACCCAGTTGTTAAAGGACAAGAATAATGACTTTAAAAATATTGCAGACGTAGTCGACAATGTATTTGATTTAACGTTTCTCTATTTAACCAAGAGTAGGCCTCATAGGGCAGACATGCAATATTTCACAATTTTTTAATCTCCTGTTCTTTGTAGATTTCAATAAGTGATCCCTCAATTAATTAAAATATGAACAAACACCGAGATTGAAATAGTTGCAAGTTAAGGCATTTCGACATGAGATCAACGATATGGTCATTAAATTATCTGCCGAGAACCTGATACAAAAAAAAACATAAATTTACTTAAAAGGGAACATATTCACCAAAAAATTTATCATTTATTTTTTCTATTCATTAAAACAAAAACCTAATTGTTGTGCCAAATCTAAACATTTTTGTAAGTCTGACATTTTCTGCTTGTGCAATTTACAAATGCTTGACACTGTGCAAATACCACAAATAATCCAAAAATGAAATTTAGACATTTAAATTACAGAAAACTTTTCTATTGTCAAAACAGGTTTCAGCTTTCTACTAAAGCCACTGCTAGAGCTTCTTAGTTTTTATATTCACAAAACTAATAAGTTTTGAGTTTGAGCAACTCATATTTATTTTCTGTTAAACTTTTTTTTTTTAGTCAGAAACAGCCGGACAGCTGCACAAATCAACAATGGTTTTGCAGAAAGTCAAATATTTGGAAATACTGAGAGCTGGAAAAGTGAAAGATAGTTTGTGTTTGTTGTTTAAAGGATAACCAGAAAATTTAAAAACTTATGACCTTATGCAAAAAAACAAAAAGTAATGTCTAGTTAAAATGAGTGCTAAGAAATTTTTTGCATGAAGAATTGGTTTTGAAGCAAAATTCAAGCACACATTATTAGTTTTCTTTTTCGCACAAGAGAATTAACAACTAAATATGACAACATATTTATTACATGATCCGCCAAATTATTCAAAAAGAATATTTTCCTTTCTCTCACTCCTCGTTTTAGCGATTTTTTGCCATCTAAGAAGACTGTGAGTTGTTGCATATGCGTCATGACATACGTGATTTGTTAACATTTTATTAAAATTTTAATTACTTTGAACTATAATATAGTTTTTGTTGATTGCAGAGGACTCTCCACACTGAGGTGGTTTATTTTGCCCTGCCATTTCAAAGAAAAATCCAATTAAATAGAAATTGTAATTGAAACAAATTATCTTGAAAATAAATTTAAAGTAATTTTGCTGCTATGATAATCACAAAGACATTTGATTTTAAAAAAAATTGAATTTGTAACAAGTTATTTAGTATTCGATTTTCTTAAGCTGCAATTCTGCAGTTGCTGTTATATAGTACAGCATAGCTCTTGAAAGCTCTTGCGATAGCAATAGCATGACTTAAAGCACCTTTTTTATTTAACACTGTATTAAGACGGGAAAGTACTTTCATTCAATTTTTTATAAATGAATTAAAATTCAAATGAAATCTGTGACTTTAATAAAAATTTCTGGCCCATATTCAAAGGAACGTGATAGTTTATTTTAAAAATGTTGTCAAGGCGAAGAGTTGCAAGTATTATTATTTTACAACCATCGTTATAGTTTTGTTTTTTTTTTACTGAAATAGAGTTGCTAGGAATACTACAAACATAAAGTTATATCACTATAAATATACTTCGTTTGTGTTCTTTATTCATATTTGCTGTAAAAATTTTGTAAATATTTTTTTTAATGTACAAAATAATTTAAAATCCTCAATTATTATTCTACTGCAATCCTGAAAATTTATATGTGCCGTTGACGAGGCAACCGTGTTTACTACATTGTCACTTTACTTTCAGGAAATGTCAAAAATTACTTTCAGGAAAATTTTGCTGAAAGCTGAGTTTGTTAGTAAAAAAGTACGAGCGTCTTGCAACTTTCAGGCATTTACTTTCCCTTCTAAATGCTACGTAAGTTAATTTAATTAATCTCTACTACAAAAAGATTTACCTTCAATAAAATTTTTTTTGTGTAGTTAATAAGTTGCGGTCAAAATAATCAGTTTTTAAATATAAGTGCATTGCAAAATATAGTAACAGCGTTAACTAAAGCGGAGTTTGAATGTTAAAGACACACACAGCTCTCTCTCTCTCTCTCTCTTTCTCTCTCTCTCTCTCTCTCTTATTAAAGCACCACTAAAAGCACCCGTTCAAATGTACATGGACCTGCATACCCTTAAGTGGCACACGCAAGCATGTAGCAGTTCACAAGTCCTCACTTCCAAGTACACACACTTAAGAGAGGTTTTTCAATACATACAAATTTGAATGTGCATTATCGTGCTCTGTTAAAGGATATTGCAAGCCATTTTCTAGTGAAATAAAAACATTTTTAGCTCTTATTGTGAACTTGCTGTGCATGAGTGGTGCAAGAATTTTCAACACATGTTACTCTCAATGTTTTCGTAATCGCTTAAAGATTTTATGATGCGGAAAGCAGTAAATAGATTACAAAAACAAAATCAGAATTTTTGTTAAATTTTTCCTTAGTTTTATTCAATGTATCGGTGTTTCCATAGAAAATGGCCCCTTACAACTCAAAAATAAAACTCTTACTTTTAATTAATTGTTTTGCGATTTATTTTCTGCAAAAAATTGAGCATTTATTTTGCAGTTTTGTTTATATATATATATATATATATATATATATATATATATATATATATATATATATATATATATATATATATATATATATATATATATATATATATATATATATATATATATATATATATATATATATATATATATATATATATATATATATATATATATATATATATATATATATATATATATATATATATATATATATATATATATATATATATATATATATATATATATATATATATATATATGTATATATGTATTTACATTTAGTTTTTAAACTTTAAAACGGTTTACAAAGTATTTCTTTCGACTTTGCACGTCTTTGCATTTATTTTATTGCTTGATGTCTGTCAAGTAATTTTTTAAGTTATTTCTGCTTAAAAATATATATATTTAATCTATCAAATTATTTACTCTACAGGAGGTTAAAAAAAATAAAACTTCTTTCTCTCATAAAATAAAAATTGCTTTTGATGTAGTTAAATTTTTATTTTCTTCACAAACCTGTAACACAACTTTGCTTTAAATTATCAAAGAAGAAAAATATAAGCTTAAGTTTTAAAAGTTTTTGATATTGGATTTGCAATATATTTGTAGAAAATGCGTTACCACTGCTTTCTTGCTGGCTTTTATTTGACAAATCTTTTATCAAGACGTTCAAAACTTTGGAAAAGCATACAAATGATAACCACTCAGTACGGCTTGCCAAATGAATTTTAAAAATCGTTCGCTCTATCCGTTAAAACTAAAAAATTTTACCACTCTTTATGTAGTTTTTCTATACAACATAAGAATTACCAAATGGTTACGTGCATCTTTTGTCAAATAATATTTTGTTAAAAATGCGGCATAGTGACTTTGAAAATTTTCGGATGCAATGGCAAATGTCTTTTGCTTTTGCTCAGATCTGAAAGGTATAAAGGCGTTGCTGTATCTCCAGAAAGCATACAGTTGGTCACCCACATTTTTCCAATCTCAGGTTTTCGTCATATTTTAATAAATTAACCATAACCGGGGAGCGCCTCGATGGATGAATTGGTAGAGTGGCCTACTAAGAGTCGTCCTCGAGGTCGCAGGTTCGATTCCTGCCGAAGGCTCTGGGTGTTTTTGCAGACAAGCAAGAAGCTTCGCAGTTTTGTGTTTGTTAAAAAAATAAAAAAAAAATAAATAAAAAAAAAGAATATATTAAAAAAGGTATCATAAATAATATTATAAAAAGTCGACATCGAAAAAGAGTAAGATTGATACTTTAGTTCTAAGGGGCAACGCTGCTTGTATTGCATTTGAATCATAAGTTCTAGGATTAGAAAGTTAAGCCAAGGAATTTTTCTTTGAAACCAAAGAAGAAAAACCCAATAGTGATTAAATGTAAATGGGCAATCTTAGGAACTTTTTTCAATATTTTATTTAATTCTCTTAATAAAGATTTGGCGAACTTTAAGAAACTTGAATTATTAAATTAGTCTTAAACAAAACTTTTCTCTTATTGCCAAATGTCAATTTCAATCTGTGAGTTTGTTTGTTTATGCTTAAAATAACTTTATTTCTTTTTTAATTAGCATTTTTATATATTTATTAATAATTGGCGACATTTCTGAAGGGTAATAAAAAAATGGAAAGTGGACCAGAATAAATGTGCTTTTTGTGTGTTATGAATCAATGTACAATGACAACAATTAAGACAAAAATAATTATAGTTTTATTGTTAATTTCATTTACATACTTAAACGTAAGCATAAGTTAGACTCAACTTGGATGACAATGAAAATAGTGAGTACTTACACTCTTAAATTCTTTTGTATTATCTAAACTTGTACCCTCTTCTTTAGTCGCTTTTATTTGCGATCAAATATTAAAACTCCTTTAAAATCAACAGAAAGCTAAAATGATTCTATAATGAGAAAGAGTAGATACTGTGTTTGTAAACACAATCTGCTTAGAAGTTTAGAGGCGAAAGCATGGCAAACAATAAGATACAAATAGTATTAGGTGAGACAAGAGTGTATCATATTATGAAACATAGCAATATGTCAGCGGTGACTGCCTCACAGCTGTACTGTACCAGCCTTTAGTATGCTAGCCTTGATTGGGTTGTAGTATATCATTATTTCAGGCTGTTACCTTGTATCAGCTCATAGAGCTTTTGCAGATGAGTCGCTATTTTTAAAATTTCAGTTATCATTTGCATGACCTCAACTGTAATATATTTTTTGAATTTTTTCGTGAATCACTCTATTTATGCTGACGAAAGGCAGTCATAAAATTTATAATTTTTGTTTTAATGTCGTTACATGGAACAATTATGTCGACAAGTATGTCGTCATGCTTTTTGTTTAAATGATGAGCATATTGTTCCGGCTGCAATGTTTAACAAGAAGCTGGATTTAATTTGTGAAAAATATGCGAATAAAAATATTTTATATACCAAAAGGCCATAAATATAAACATGAAAGAATTAGTTTTCTTCATCATAAGGTTTCTAAATAAAAATTTATTCAAATATGAACTTAATTATTTATTTGCTTTAAGAGCCAATCGAAATGTATTAATTCAGGTCCAAAAATATTATTGACATGTACATTTAAATATAATGAATCGTAAAAAAATTCTTAAATAAATCTATAGACTTTTGATAAAATCTGGTTTAGTTTTGCAGAAAATATTTTAAACAGATCATTACTTAAAATATATTAATTCAGGTCCAAAAATGAACCTTTTCAAAAAATATTTGCTGTATTCTTCAGCTGTCTATATGCCGACGATATCCTGAAGAATACAGCAAATGTTTTTTGAAAAAATTCATTTTTGGACCTCAATTAATACATTTCAATTGGCTCTTAAAGCAAATAAATACTTAAGTTCATATTTGATTACTGGAAATAATTAAACAAAAGATAATAAAATTTATAATAAACTGAAAAACAATTATATTCATTTATACTTAAATCCATCCCAAGTGGTGTGAATTTTTCGAAATCAATCACGTTGTCCTTAATTCAAGTACAGATTATTCCAGTACTAAAAACTTAATTGAAATAAAACAAGTACATGGCAAGATTATCCGATCTTACCATACTTTTGACACTGATTATGAATTATTTAAGTACGAAATGATTGAATTTATTTTCAATGTGATGATTATGCACTCGATTCGATATTGCTAAAGTCTAGTTGATGCCAAACTTGTACACGAAACTTGGAACCTAACTACTGCCAATCTGACAGCTCTACCAATTCAGCTATCACAGCTATTAAACCAAATTCAATACTTGGGCAAGCACACACAAGTGCTGGTTATAAATACACCCAAGAATTTATAATTCATTTTGAGCCATAACAGGATTGATGCCTTATCAATAACCCCTTTTCGGTTTGTTTTAAATACATTTGTGTGTTATGCGTACTTACGTTTTCAGATACTTTTCGAACCAAAATCAAATAAAAAAAAAATTACATTTTGAACGAGCTTTTTCTTTCTGTGTAAAAACTTAGTGCGAAAAAAAAATAATTATTTGGTGTTCGCTTCTATGCTGTAAACTTAAACCCCATTATTTAACTAATTCGCCTAATAAATCTTAAAACATGCATTCCATACACATGTGTAAGTTTTTGCATGTGGGATTTGGCTAATTGTCATGAGGTACATTCGTAGGCTGCACAGCATATTTTATTTGCAAATTAATTCAAACGTTTTCTTTGGCACATCAAGTCTAGACTTTTAATTTGATTATTGTACGTTTTCGCAAAGAAAAGTTTCAACATTTAAGCAAACTCTTGATCTGTTTGGCGAAACATTCAATTTACAAACACACACGTGCGTTGAATGAAATTATTATTACACATTTGTCAAGGCAAGTTGTAATGCGGGTAATGAAATGATTAAATAAACTTAAATTAAGTCTAAACGCCCAAATTTATATTGAAAATGTTAATCAAAATGCGCAATCAGTATGTTGCTGGCATTTATTTAATTTGTTCTACCTTTTCTGAAATTATTTTCTCTTTTTGATAATTTATTGCAAAATTATTTGTCCTCCTCGTTTAGAAATGTGCAGAGCACACAAAAACACACACACACACACACACACACAAATAAACATTTACTCATCTCTACCAAAATATGAAAAAAGAGAGCAGCGAATAAATAAACCAAGTGATTTTTATTAGAAGCAGAATACAATTGCTCTCGGAAACGCACAAGGCTCCGGCTAGCAATACGTAATGGACAGTCGTACACAGATATTTTATTTGATTTGCACTGAGATAAATGCGTTCATAAGCCGTATGAAATTCGGCAGTTATCTATTTAATAAGAAATTTATTAAATTTAAATCCGCATTGCAATTTACTGAACCGAATTTATTCCTTAAATTTATATGCTTGTGTGAATTTCGATAGTCACATGTAGCTGACAATTTATGCTACTTAGAAAAACTGACATCCGTGTTGACTGACAGTTTTCTTTTGTATCCAAATTAATTGTCAGGAAAATATTGTAAGATTTTCTTATATTTGTCCGAATTGACAATATTCTTCATGCGGACAATTTTGCATTTCCACTACATCACCAGCACGTTGTTAAGTCTCACAATACCGTAAGATTTGACAGCCGTCTGTACGTAGCCTAACACTTAATTAGTTTTTTTTTTTTATTAGGGGTTAGCATCAAGTGTATATTACATTTCATATCAAATACATTTGCATTTTCAAACATACCATTTTAAGTTTAAACAACACTGACGAACAAAAGATTTAATTCTGCGAAGAAAACAAGAGACAAATGAAAATATTATTCTCTTTATACATCCAAGGTATTTAAATTCTCTCCGATTTGTACAAAATAAAAAAACAAATTATAAAAAAGGTAGCCAAGATAACCCAAGTGTCTTTAAAGTATTTAAAATATTTAAAGTATTTGATTTTAGATCAACGTTTCAACATATGTATCTGCAGACATGCAAATTAATGATTTTTTGTTTGTTTTGGGTTATAATTTGTATTTATTTGCACCTAACATTGAAAAGCAAATTATGTTTTCAATAAGCTATTGTTATGTTATACCATGTAGGTATGTAAATACATTTACTTTAATACACAATACCCAAGTATCCACTTATTTATCAAAACAATGTCAGTTGCTTACATTTGCCATGTTTACTACCCCAGGTACTCAAAATTTGGTTTACTTTATTTGTAAAGAATATACTAGCGGTTCTTACTCTAGATACTAATTTTATCACTCTGCTTTATTCACTACGATTTTTACCACAAAGCTCGAGTGACTTTCTTACCTCAAAGTCTGCATGTTCTTGCAAATATTGTAAAACATGATGAATTTCTTTATCTGTCCACCTTTTGTTGTGAATTTTGTCACGTTTTCTCTTCAGCAGTATATTTTTATTTGCTTTTTCCATATTTTTTATTTTCTCAACATAAAATTAAGTTTTGCCGGCAAAACGATTCACAGCACAGAATATCTGTGATTCCCAGTAATTTTTTTACAATGTTAACTAAAGCTTTTTGTTTGATTTTTTAATCACAGCGTAGAAAATAAAAGTTCAGTAAATTTTGTTGCTGCAGTGATGTAAACACTAGTACTTTAATCAAATCTGCTACTTTAACCAAATGTGCAACCGAGTTTACTATCAAGAGTGAGAACCGCTACTATTTATTGAGAATTTTTCCCGTAAGAGAAGCAAATATTGTATTTGTTAAGGGAAGGTAGTGAAAAGCAAATTAACGAGAAAAAAGGGAGTATATTTAACTATTTGTTATTTCTACTTTTGCCAAAGCCTATTTGTAATAATACCTTTTTGTTTGAATGGCTGAGTATCGAATTATCCTGTTATCAAAACTTTATTGTTTGCAACGAATTCTTCTCAGATAAAACCTTCTTGTCTACTTTTAATAGACAATAAATTGTGTGCCAAATAATTGTTTAATTTTGATGTTTTTTTTTTTTTTTTTTTGACAAGTTTTGAAATGCGAAAGTGTTGCCGCATTTAAATATATTTTTTTTTTTTAAACTGTTACTTTGAAAAACTGTTACGAAAAATAAAAAAAATTTAGAGCTCTTTTCACCACCTAAAATTATATTCTAATCAAAAAATAATCAAATGCCGGTTTGGCTAACCAGAAGTTTTTAACTGCCACTTAGCGATTCTGAATTCACCAACTTTCAATTAGCCTTAAGTTTTTTTGGTATACGAAAAACAGTACAACTGCAAAATACACTGCAATTTGTGAAAATAAATGTTCATGAATTTAAAAGTGTCGCTTATAGCTTGCCGACATTTCGTTGATGTTAATCATTTCATCAAAAGCCGCGGAAAATTTTTAAAAGAATATTAAATTCGAAACTACTTATTTCAAAAATTCCCATTAACAAAATGAGAATCAGAAATGTTCAAACAAACTTTTAATACAGAAAACATTTTTACTTTTCTTAACAGCTTGTAATATACAACGAGATACCATTAATTGCTACGATTTGTGTTTTTGAAAGTGTCAAAAAGGAAAAGTATGCCCTCCTTTTCTTCACTTCTAAATATTCAGCAACAACCATTTGCTGACAAACTCACCGCTGCTAATGTGAAGCATAATAAGTAAATGCTTAGGAAATATAATATTTTTACTCTACACAAAAATAGAAGCGTCACCGTGTGTAACAAACGCACCATAACAAATTTATTTAATATTTATTTATGAACATTAAGGTCATAATGCTAATATAAGAAATGCCAAAAATGCTGCCCTTTAGTGGCAATAAATATGCATGTATGTGTGCTTGCACACAAATGCCTTCTTAAACAGTTAAATGCTGGTACTTGAACTGGTACATACACCGCATAAATATTTCCATAGTCATAAATTTTTAAAAATTTTTAAAACTCCCCGTTCATTGTGGTTGTTGTGTTCTCTTTTTATAGCAAAAATATTGAAAAATTAACTTTATGATAAAATGAAATGCTCTATTGCTTCCAAAAGTAAGTGAGGAAAAAATTTGCTGACAATAAAAAGTAAAAGAAATAATGAAAATGAATAGAAATAAAATTTCAAACAGTTGTGTTGGCTCCATAAAAACGGAACGAACATCTGTATGTTTGCACACTTTTAAAGAAGGACGACGGAGAAGTATTTTAAATAAACTAGCTTAATTGTTGCAAATTACTTTGAAGTAATGCTGAGATTATAGAGTTTATGACTGTAGATCTGAGATCACAAAAATTAAAAAAAATAAAAATAAAACTACATTTAAAAAAAATGATTTTTGTCTTAACACTGCAATACCATATAATTTACGCAAGCTGTCAACTATAATGTAGAATTAACCAACCATAATACTTTCACTTTCCAGCAGTAGTAACAAGCAAATCTACAAATTTTTCTTACCGCCATATAAAACTCAAATTGATAACAATTCAATAAATGCATTTTCTTTCTGCCCAAGAGAAAACACACAAATATTTCATATATCCGATCAAAGCCTTTTGCACAAACTTCCGCATTACATGTTTTTTTTTCGTTTTTCAATTTGCAAGAATGCTAACTCACACATGTCGTTCGCTAATGCCGCAGACAGTCGCAGTTTTGGCTATATTTTTAAATGTCAGCTTCTTCTTTAGCTGGCTTTTACTTTTCGCTGTTATAGCAGACGAGTAGAACATAAAACTAGATTTATTGCTTTTTTTCTGCTTCACACAAAAATTAGTAGAAAAACTGAAACAAAATGTGAAAATATACAGAGGCTACATATTGGCGTCTACTCTCTATTAAAAACTTGTGCAAAATAGCTAACAGTTCAACGAAAAACTTAAGTAAAAAAAAAAAAATCAACTGTGTGGTCATATACACTAGAGCCTCGATTTGCAGTGCATTTGTATACGCACCCTAAAAGTTTCTTGCTGTTGGCTTTGGATCGTTATTATATATAACTACAAGCAAACAATGTTTGTATTTCAAAAGTACATATCCCATATTATTCCACAAAACAGATCTTTTCGACCAGGTGTATAGAAATAAATTTATGCGAAAAACAAAATCATACAAAATTTATTAAACCAGGTTTGTGGCACTCGTGAAAGAATTTATTCAACTAAATGTAAGTTTCAATCCAGCAAAAATGTTTTGAACTAGTTTAAAAAGTTTATCAACTTTATGATTTCTAAATCATTTTAAGAAAGGATGTTTCTTAAAATCACTTTTTGTTATCACAAAAAATATGGAGTTATTGAAGTGATTGAAAACAGCATGTACTTCAGCTGTTCATAACTTTTATCTTTAGGATTTAAAAAAAAATTAATAAAATGTCATATTATATAAAATCACGTGTAAAGTTAGAAAATATATTTTAGTTTAATTCACTAATTTCTATATGCCGTCGACATTTCGTTGATACTAATCAACTCATTAGTAGACTCAAAAAATCTTAAAGGAAAGCTTAAGACCCAAATACTTACTCCTAAATTTCCATGAACAAAATGAGAATTAGAAAACAATCTTTTTGTCTTACAACACTTTTAGTCTTACGAAAAAAGGGAAAAGACATTAATAAGGTCTATTTTTAAACCTAAAATAATACAATTCAATTAGCTCTTAAGGCTAATAAATAGTTAAGTTCATTTTTGGATATACAATGTATTTGATCCTATATTTATTTATTTGCTGTTTCATTTCAATTCTAAAAGTAGGCATTTAGAATATTTTTACAATTGTTATTTAGTTTATCTGAGATGAGAAGGTTTCTATGTGATAAGATTGGAGTGTTCGACATTTTTAAAGAAGAAAAGAGAGCAAGTTTAGAGGCTTCTGGTCTGGCTGTTTAACATCCACCGGGATGCTCAATATTTTTACTTGCATTAGTTTTCGTGGTGTGCTTTTGATAAAAATACCTAATACCTGAGGTGTGCATAAAACCGCTCTCAAAAGTTTTGCCTTTTGTTATTTTTAACTAAACATCTTCGATGCTTAGAATTATAACATCCTCTAATCAGAATTAGAATGTTACTTGTCAAAACTTATGTTATGCCTATTCTAATGTATGGATGTGAACTATTTAGTAGTTGTGAGTCCACTAGCAGAAAGAGAAAACTTAGAACAGTATATAAAAGCATTATTCGATATGTATATGGCTTGGAAAGATTTGCCTCTACATCAACATTCACAGTAAAATTATATGGCATTCAGTTTGATGACATCTTAAAAATGAGGGTTCTTATATTCTGATTCTTATATCCACTTCACCTTTATAATCGATTATGTTTCTCTAGTTTCTCTAGGTTCGATCGCGGAAAAAGGCTTATATTGTTTAGACAGCATTCTTTAAATTCAGAATGGCAATTTTTTAATTAACGCAGTCCCTCTTTGGAATTCTCTCCCTCATACTTTACAATTAAATAGTAACGCACAGAGATTTAAGAAGGCATTATTTGAATTTCTATCAAGATAATTTTATTATTTTACATGTTTTTTATATAACCACTTTTAATATATGTTTTCTAATTTCCTTTTTTGCTACTTTTTTTGAACATTTTATATTTCATTGTGAACACTTTATATTTTATTATCCATGTAATTATAGTGTTTTGTTACTAAGCATTCTATACTGTAATAAGAGACTGTAAGTCTTGTGTGTAGAATTGACTGAAATAAATAAATAAATAAAATAAATAAACAGAAAACACTGAAAATAAGCAGTTACTTTTGAGCCGATAGATAGATAAAGATAGAGACTGAAAATGTGCACAGTATATCTAGTTGCCTGGCTTCTACAACAACAAACACAAAATAACAAAAAGTGTAAGTTTGAACGGTGCTTTGCCCAAAAGAGCACCGGTAAGTTTGAAAATTAGCTGCAACCTTTAAAACGTAAAAGAAGGTGACCTCAAATTGTCACTGAACGTGCCTGGATAAAAGCCTTAAAAATGTAAATCTGTCTGCTAAGTGATATGGACACAGTCACTTGCACGGTAGTACGGAAATCTTGCTTAGCTGGTTTTTTTTTTTCAAATTAATGCTTGTCTGAACATAATAGGACTAGACTCAATTCAGTTCTGGTTTTCTTGATTTTCCCCCAGTTAACCAAAAACTTAAAATCATACAAGGTCAAGCTCATCGGAAAAGCGCAAAGTTCACAATGATATTATTGTTTTCATTTGCATAAAAAGCAAATTAAAAACAAGTAATGAGTAGGAGTAAAATTTATGTATTTCAACTTCCGATAAACTCAATACAATAAAATTTATTTTTTAATAATTTTTACTATAACAAAAAAACTGGTAGCGTATTTAATAAGACCATAAAACTATTTCTTTAACCATTAGATACATTAAATTTATGAGCTTTCTGAAAAAAGGAAGAGAAAACATTAAGAAAAAGTACGTTTCTGAACACATGTTTTCCACTTTTGCATGAAAAGTGAAAAAAAAAAAAATTAATAGTCAGTTTTTAGCGCCATAATAAAAACACACAATTTGGATGTGCAAAATTCCAAGAAACAAGCGCGTTAAATCTTATGTCGATTATTTCTTAGTCAGTACAAATATGAAAACAAATTTGATGAAAGAAATGTGAAACAATGTAATCTATACCGCGTTAAGCAGCAATATTTAGCAAGCAAATTCCTTAAACGTTTTAGCACTAGTGGATACCAGATGTAGCTGTTATTTTAACTTGTTAGTTGAACTTTATGATTATCGTGTATTACTTTGAAAATATAAGGACTTAGGTTTGATTTTACTATCGCTCTACTACTCTCTTGTTGCGATCTATATATTTAGGACAAGAAAAAGCAAAGGACGCATCAGATAAACATACCTTTTCAACTAATTTATCCATCTGCTCACACTCAAGATGTGAAATTAGAATTTAATATTTATTAAATTCGAAAAAGTTCTGCTTGTTTCCACTTTAAGGCCTTAAATTTTTCATGTAAAGCAAAAGGCTTTTCGGGTTACTCATAAAGGGAAAATATAACCTTTTCACTAAGACTTCCATTACAGGCTCCACTTTCCCAAATAGCAAAAATTAGAGAGACAAAAGTTCCACAGAACATGGTGTTACCCGGGCTCTACAACATCAAATACTAAAAAAAACAGCCAGCGAAAAATTATCTCAACCCTTAAAAAATCACCCTACATATTTTAAATTTTCTATTCAATACTTCGAATTCTTCTACTAAAATAATGTATGAAAACGTATGTATATATTTTTATGGCTTTTGTGTTAACGATTTATTTTTTCTAATTATGTACGTTTATTTGTTTATTTTTACTGTTGCGTATGATTATAAAATTCTCATACTTTATTGAATGTGCTTTCACATTAAAATGATATAGTTTTATAAGTTGATGATTTTTTTTCCCCAGCAGTGTGTAATAAATTGTTCTACATAAACCAACAACAAAGTTTTACATAACAGCTGCATTAAAATACTTGTTTTTATATTAGAAAATTATAGCAAATTAGGTTTTTATTGAATGTATAAGCGTAATTATTTTTATTTTCAAAAATTAAGAGCCGCCTGTGGCATAACAATCATAGAGCAAGCAAAAGCAGGCTTATGCATGCGCTAATTGGCTCCTCTTTTTTAAGTTTATTCAAGATCTTTTAAAAAGCTTAAAAGCTTCAAAGCTGGTAGTTACTAACTTAAATAAGAAATCCCCTTTAATTATGCCTCAAATAAACTTACTGATTGTGAGAAATTTGGCTAAATAGTTCAGATCATGTCTAGGAAGCGGTGATAACAATGGGAAGTTAGCCAATGGCTAACTTAATGGTAGTGTAGCAATGCAGGATGCTCAATAAAACAACGCAAATTTACTCATGACCTCGATTTGAGTCGCTACATTTTTATCAAAAACAAATCTTTTTCAATTCTGAGGAAGTCAAAATCAAACTTAAGTGTGATGAAATATCTAACATTTGTAAATCATATAGTTCAACTGTAAAATTTGATTAATTAATACATAAACAGACATATCTTCTCTCAAAATTTCATGACCTGCACACACATCTATTTATTTGTTTTTTCATCTAGCCCATAAACTTAAGATTCTTTGCTCTTTTCCAGCAATATTAACGATTAAACAATCGGAAAAACATAAAACTTGCAATAACCCCACATCTCTGGAGAAAAAAAAATATATTTACTTTTTGAATCCATAAGCAGATAAGGTCAGCATGAATAACACTACATCTCTGTTTTTATGATAGTTTTCATTGATTCTAAACTATGACAGGCTTTAGTGCTGTGACTGTGTGGATAAAAATACAGCATATAAAACGAATTGAAATGAACAACTGAATGAATGGCTGAGAAAGCAAAGTTTATGCTTCGAACTAACGTGTAATAAAATTTTGTCGCGACGCCTTTGGGTTTCATTAGGCGTAAATCAACTGTTTTATGTTACTAATTTAAAGGCATGTGTGCTTCATAGTGACTCTATATTTGTTATTTGTTTTTTGTGAAATTAAATATATAAAGTTCAATGAAGCAAATTACCGGTTGTAAAATAAAAACTTGGAATAGTAGAATAAAATTCTTAGTTAAATTAAATTATTGCTGTACAGGAAAAACTAATATGATGATAAGATTCATAAGAACTTCTTATGGCAATAAATTATTGAAAAAATGCCACATACATATGTATGTAAGTAGCTAAAGTCAAAATCAGTTTAAAAGGACTTAATATTTTCTACAAAACCAAAGCTTGTGAGTAGGCTTTTAATATGTGCAGACTTAAAGGAATATAAAAATATACCTCTATATGTAAGTTTGTAGGTATGGCTGTATTCTCAATTAAACCTTCTGAAGAACTCCTGTACTTACATTTGTTTGAAACTGCACACGCTGGCGTATGAGTGATATTTCGAAGGCAAATATGTCAAGTATACATACATCCTTGTTGAGTGTAATTTGAATAATAAGGAGGAAAAGCAAAATGTCTTTTGTTGCTGCGTTTCGATGAATTCAAGCACAAAAAATTACTCATTAAAAATTAACCTTGACATGACGATTTTAATGAGATATATATGTCGAATTCCATTGATTAAAATTGCTTGGAGTGTGCCTTTAAATTAAAATTTAAAATTTAATAAATAATAAAAATTTAAATTTCAAAAGGTACAAAATTTCCATTTTTATTTAACTTAAGAAGAAAAAGACATTATCAAACATCGGACTAATTTAATGCTATTACTTTACTAAATTATATGAATCTGTTATTTAAAAAAAAATGTATTTGTTTAAAACAAAGCTTTGGCTTTCTAATCAATTTAGGCATAGAAAGTTTATTCAAGTCACGTTGACCTAAGATAGATGTAGTTAGTAATATTATCATAAGTATTCGGTTTTTAAATTGTCTTTAAAAATGTTTTTTAAGGAAATGTCTTACTATTAAATTATTGACACTAAGCTTTATTGATCCAATAATATTTATTTATTTACCTGATGCTATTGACTTAAACCTAGGCTGTATTTTGGCGTTGTAAGGCCTTAGCATAATTAAAATTGATTAACTTTTTTTTAGTTTTTAATTTTGAATTTTTGTGTTAAATAAATATTTTTCTTTTATTTAACTGAACAAAAATCTTTCTGTGAATCTCAACTATTAGCTGACAAAATTGCTGTTTTATTTGATATGAAAAAAAAGAAAAATCGTAAGAAAAGGAGTCTCAATTTGTCATCTATTTGCAAACACAAAAACCAACTTTGTTGGAATTGAAACTGAATAAAAGAAACTTGCTATAATGGGTTAAAAAACGTTTCATAATTTTTTCATTGATAGTAAAAAAATCTTGTCAGTACACAGATAGTTTTTTTTAATATTTTGCTGAGTAAGATATTGCGGTTAAATAAAACTACCAAAAGTGTGCAAAGAGTGCATACATCTGGCGATTTTCGACATTGTTAGAATAAAATTAAAAACTTTATAAAAAAAAATTAATAAGCGATAATAGCTCTGTCTCTACTTTTTTGGGCAAAATGAGAGTAAACTATAATTTCTCTCAATAAGAGACAATAATGCACAAAAGTACGGGAACGAAGAAAAACAAATATTTCACCACAAAAGAAACGTCAGGATTCTGACAGCTCAATTTATGAAAAAAATTATTTATGTACTTTATTTAATTTGTGTTAAAAAAGCTTTTTCCAAACAATTAACTTTTTAGGAGCACAACAGAACTCAAATTCATATACACAAATGAATTCGTAAATATAAACATATAAAACTTAACAACTTTTTAGAGAATGCTTTAAAATATTTTTTCACACTAATACTTAATTTTTCTTTTAGTTTCCGCAAAACATTTATTGATATTTTATATTTCTTGAATGGACCCTTATAATTTATTCCAGTAGCTCAATAATTTCTTAACAGATTGACGAACAATTTTGTGCGTTGACCTATTGTTTTAAGTATAAAAGTTTTGACGGATTTTATGCTCTTATGATATTCGATATAATTTTTTTATAGTTACATTAAAACTTTTTAACAAAGATAAGGTGATTACAATTTGTTTTCTCCAGCGCTGCTATTGACAAATTGAAGTATTTCCTATACCGAAGCAAAAATAATTATTAAACTTCATATTTTACTTCTGGAAAATAAATGTATCATATACATTTATAATTAGGCCACAAATAAATAATGCTTCTTGGTTTTAAAACGTGCCTGGAAATGTAATACTCATTCCTTTTCAAAAGTTCGGTGGAACTCAGCGATAATGAGTTAGCGATATTGCAATACAGCCATTGCTTTTAAATGGCAAAATAACTGTCAAAAGCAGTTGCATTATTCTTTCTTAATTTCTGCAATTTATAGATGTTATTAATGTAAAACATTTTTTTCCAAGAAAGCACTGCCATATGATACAGAAATATTTTGTTTCCTTTTTCATAATATCCTTTATTTTTCTGAACAAAACTATCCCAAATTTATAGTTTTGTTAGCTAATGAATTACATTGAAAATGTGCCAAGTTTTCCAAATGAACTTTCTTTACGAAAGAAATAATTCTAAGACATTTGAAGGACTACAGTTAAAAGCTTTCAACTAAACAGCAAAAGAAAAAACTTTTTGTGAGTATCGAAGAATTATTTGCAGAACAATCAAAAACATCAAACTGACAGGTT
Organism: Sturmia bella; assembly: GCA_963662145.1. Taxonomy (NCBI): domain Eukaryota; kingdom Metazoa; phylum Arthropoda; class Insecta; order Diptera; family Tachinidae; genus Sturmia; species Sturmia bella. The sequence continues at coordinate 67,677,955 of OY759170.1, read as the reverse complement.
AGAAACTCTTCGCAAAATATGATACAATTAAATGATGAATGACTGCAAACTGAGAATTGCAACAGCACCGTTAAAGACTGCTCATTGAAGAAAAAGAAAAAAGCTACATCATCTTTAACAATAACCATTAAGTGAACGCACAAAAACCAACACAATTACCAACAGTTTTCATGCTAGATGGCAAATAAATTTGCTGTTCGGTTTTCCTGGCTGCAGTTGAAGACCACACAAAACTAGAAAACCTCTGCTGGTTCTGTTGTTTATGATGCTGATGATAATGACGAGCATAAAACTTGCAAAGAAATTAATATTGTTTCTTTATTTTTCGTTTTTCCTTTCCTCCATAATTTTTGCACCTTTATATGATTTACGATGATTTACCTTAATGTTCTGAACAATATCTGCAGACAAGTGGCAGGATGATAGAAAAAAAGGGAAAAATAATAATTTTTGTATGCTTTTTTATAGAATATAAATCTCTTGCTTTTTTTACGTTTAAATAAAAAAATTATGCATTTAAAAAATATTAAATAATGTAATATTTTTTTATTTTTGTTATTTGCAGACAAAGTGCAATGAGAGAAAGACAGCTGCAAACAAAATCTACTTTTCTGATTATCCTGTACACTTGCACACTAAAAGTGAGATGCTCAAATTAATTAGCAAAAGTGAAGAATAAGTGAAACAAACATTCAGCATTAAATAAAAAGAAATGATACAATCGAAACAAAAGAAATGCATAAAAATTAATTTCACACAAACATTAATACCAAATTGTTAATTTTGTGCAATCTATTGCGGTTTTAAGGCGTTTGAAGTGCGTGGCAAGCAGCAGCAATAAGAAAAGGTTCTGCTTAAACAACGTGTAAATATTTGCTTTTTTCGTTTTTTTGTTTTTCTCTTTCTTTTTTAACAGTCAGCAGCGTCAATGCAGACATTTTTAACCTTTTCGTTGGCACGGCAAATACCAATGATGCGTTTGTACGCATCGCCTGAACACCAGTTGAAATTGACAGCCAGCAATTAAACTAAAATGTGAAAACGGAGTCAAATTGCTCATCATCCTTAAGTAACAATAGCAATCAGAAACACTTAAAACCAGTAAGAGTCTTAATACGCACTAAAACAAAACTTTAGTATTACAATTCAGTTTATGGATGAGAAGGTCTGTCAAAGAGGTCAGCCGATTACATAATTTTTAACTTACTGTGTGGGCAAATATCACAAATTGAATATAAGAAAGTACACTATTGGCTGCCATTGTTCGCAACACCAAAATATGCATAACTGTCGAAATGTCCAAGCAGGCCTAAGAAACTCATAAAACTGTTTAGTAAATTGCTTTAGGGTTGAACTATAAGATGAAGCTAAACTAAAGTGCTTATTATTCAAAACTCTACAAGCACTCTGGCCAAGTATTTCACAGATGGTACGACGAGAAAAGTATCTATTGAGAAATTAATCTATCATAAGTTAGCAAACTAATTTAAATTGGAACTTTATTTTCGTAGTACACATTCCCCTTTAAGAAAAGCCATATTTGCACAATCAATTAAAGTAATAGTAGAGGTTTTCGCTTATTATAAAAGGAATGAAAAGTGGCTGAAAAAGTGGTGATTGAAGATATTGATTTATTAGTTGTAAGATCTACAGTGGCTCATGAAACATTTTTCTTTTTCCACTTATTTTTTTTTTTTTTTGTTCATTAATTCAAATTAATGATCGAGCGCACAAGGCCAAATATGATTCATATTCTACGCCAATAAAGTTAAGTATACAATTGTTATGATTAATATATTTTTAAATTAAATAGGAGAAATTATTAAAATTAAATTAAGATTAAATAAGAGATTTTAAAAGGATTAAATATAATATTTTCTTAAATGTACATAATAATAAAGGCACTCATCTCAGCCTCCTCCCGCCGGCAAAGTGTTTTAAAAAATTGTAGTTCCAAGCTTTTGCAAAAGAAATCAAAGTGAAACTCAACAGTCTGCAAGTTCTTATCGGGCCTGAGATCTAATGATGTAGTCTTTTGGTGCCGTATTTGAAATTTATTATTTCCAGGTTTCTTTGCACATACATGACCTTTAGAAAAAGGCACTCTAAGTTACTGAAATCTACAAAAAATTTCACCGAACCACGATATTAAAATTACCTATTTCTTTTTTGTTGGTTTGTTTTTGTGCCCAGACAAGCTTACGTGGGAATACTGTATTACAGTTTATTTTCCAGCCGAAGTATGTTTTGTCTGCACAGCTCTGTCAAAAAGCATCTTGCTGTGAAGATCTTACTACCACCCCAGTTGATTTACTCAAAAGACGCGATCATAAGACAAAACAATATATTTTATTGGCTTGGGCACGAACTTCTGCTTCTTCTTCCAACCGTACTATACAAAGGGCGCCAGCAGTTTGGCTCAGGCCCAATGAAGAATTAGCTATACCGGAAATACGAGTAAATATCAAAATACGATCAATCTGGAGTAATTCTTCGTATTTCAATAGGTAATATCAAAATCGGTAATATCAAAATACTTTTCGAAGAGAAAATTATTGCGAATCTCAAGCTGCCAACTGCTTTATATACGTAATACCATCTGCCTGCCTGAAGAACGACTACAAGCACTACATTGTGATATATGATGTATTAGGGAACGGAGCACTGAGCATTTGTACTTTTTTTTTTGATACTAAATGTTTAAAAAAATTTAATCGATACTTTCGGAGTTGCACTTATGAATCAAATTTATGGGAAATGTAAGATGAAATAATTTTTTTTTTAAATCAGCCCTGATAAATGAGGCAGTGCTGTTTAAAAATCGTTAGCTTTTACACATTAATTAATAATGTGTATTTATTCGTCCTTTTGTTAAATTAAAAAAAAAAAATTTACTACATGCATATGTACATACATAACTTAGAGAAATGCATATGTTCGCCTGCATATAAAAGAAAAGAAGAAAGCTGTTGAATGAAAGCTGTGGGTATTCAAATGAAAATTATTGAGTGTCACTGAACAGTAGTAAAATTCATCAGGACTACTCCCATGACAATCTTGTTCCCATTTGTGGGCGAATGTTGTTCTCTCCGATGGAGCATCAAGTTTGATATCATATTCTATTTCGTTTTATTAAATGAGAATTTTAGTACACTAGGTGTCGGCTAAATTTTATAAAGAACGGACATCGTCAGATCAACGATCAGCAAAGAAACAAGCAATAAAGAAAATAGCAACAAAATTCCAGTTTCTAGCAAAATAGGCGAAGGTATAAAACTAATAAGAAATGATCAAAAAAGTAAAAGAAGTGGAAATGCGGTTTTGAAGCTTTTGTCTATCTCTTAATAATTCAGCTCTTTCTGATGCAAAAATTAGGCCGGATCAACTTGCATGGACAAAAATTTTTCAGTATTGGGCATTTAATTTTTTATTAGCTTACAATATGAGGAACTATTTAAAGGCAATGTTTAACGCTTTCAATTTTCAATTACTTTTTTTGTACTTTTCTTATAGAAAAGTACAAAAAAAGAAATAAAACACCCTACAGACATATTAGTGCGAAAAATAAATAAGACACCCTACAGACAGATTAGTGCGATAAGAGAGAAACTTAATTTTTAGAAGGCCGAAGACGAGTAGGTAGAAAATTCAAATGTATACCGTTTCTAAAATTTTTTTCCCAACACAGTGACCTCTTTATATCCCTTTTTGGTAAGATCACAAACAAATATAAAAAAAAGAAAAAAAAAAATACCTCGTATATGAATTGTTTGATATGTTGTAATGAAAAGCTGTGGAAAAAATCAAAGGCACAATATCGATTGCTAAATTGATCCATTTCACGCAGATTACAACAAAACAAAACGGCTTATGTTGTTATGAAAAATACTTGCAATCGCCATTCCATTCCGCTTTCTTATACATAAAAAAAAATTTACAATACAAAGTTGTTCTAATTTGTGCTACGGCATACGTTAGCTAACATACCTTCACATATCATAGAAAAGCCGTAACTTGCAGTATTTTCAATCTCACCCTATTGTTCATATTTTAATGTATTCAACTAAATGATAACTTTTTTCATTCACATGTTACAAGTAACCTTTTTTACGTCCTAATAATATCAGACCTAAACTAAGCGACTACAAAACTACTTTGTAAAAGTAGTTTATATATTTTCAAGACCAACATTACATGCGTTTTCCCACTGTTGGCTCATAGCTGAAAATGAACATGCAAACACACATACAAAATCGCGGTTCTAAAGTACAGCCTTTGGCAAATCTCCGCTGCTTTCTGCTTGACCACTTTTCTTGGCAAACCTTCTCAATTGTAACGGACATTGATTAAACGAAACAATGAAACTAAAGTTTTATTACTAATGTTACTAGCATCATCAGGATTTTGCTCCTCCAACACCAACACCATCGTCATCAATTCCATTGGCGTCTGCTTTTAACGTGCCACACAGTTTACAAGAGCAAAAAATCAACAGCATCAAGGAAAAAGAAACTTACCAAATGAAATAAAAACTATTGAGAGAATTAAAAAAAAGAAGAATAAAAATCAAGTGAGTAAAAAGTAAGAAGAAAACAAATTGCCCCAGCTTTGGTAGATGTGAATGAACGCTGCAAGGCTTTTGTAATTGCGGAAGGCTTTTGGCATTAACGATCGGTCTGCTGTCAGAGAATAAAACAACGAGCTACGAAAGACATTGGAGCTGGTGTTGTGGTCATCGATTACGAACACATGACCAAAAACCCTATTTATCTACTGTAGGTAGGCTGTTTGTCTTGTGCTTCACTCAACTTCACTTCATACTTTACAGTCTCGTCAGTGTGTTGCACTCATGTTGTAAAGCACTTGTGGCGATTACTTACAGTTACTACTAACTGCTTGAAAAGGCAGATATTATAAGAATTGTGTGACCAACATACTAACGTCTGACAGACTGCCTGTCTGTCTTGTTGATGGGCTTTCAGAAAGTGTAAGAAAATAGTGAGCCCGCTAGTGATAGGACGTGCATGTGGACGTGTTTTTGTTTTCATTCTTTTTACTATTTTGTGCATTATAACTGTAGTTAATGTCTACGTGTGGGTGCTTTTTACCATCTGCGAGTGTTTTACTTTTCACCAGCGTCGACGTGGCGGGGAAAGCAGCAGCAACCTCATCGCCAGCAACAGCAGCACTTGTACGCTGGAGTAGTCTCCCAAATAATGAAGCTCAGCAGTAGCACGTTGTGTGGCTGCTGTTTTTGTTGCTACTGCCACTGTTGGTTAATGATGCTGTTAATGGTCTCAAGCGTTGTTCACGGTAAGTGCCACTCCTTTTTCTTTCTTTTCTTTGTTAAACTTTTATTCAACTTTTGTCCAAAAAGATTCTTTACAACGTTTAAGTATCTGTATTTATTTTTGCACTTCAATGCATATTCTGGGAGTTTTTTTTTAAGTAATTGAAATATTTTGTTTCAATAAAATAAATTGAGAGAGAGAGAGAGAGAGAGGGAGAGAGAAAATAAACTTAAGGAAATTCTCATTTTTAGTGTAAATCAGCGCAGTCCTCCAGCTCTGCTTCTTCTATTTGGCTATTATTTAAGTACAACTTTTGCTAGTAATGTGTCTGGCCTCATACAATACAATTAAAATTCAATTATTTTAACCCAAAAGTCGTGAATCCTGTTTTTAAAATAAAAATATAAAAAATTAGTTTCACAATTCTCATTTCAATGAGTTTTTTCTTAAATGCTCTCGACAACCATAAAAGTTCCGCTTATTTGAAGCCAAAAGATCACTAAACAATTCTGAGATATGATTAAAGTGTAATCAAAGGTTTTCAAAATAAGTAAATTTTCTGAAATTTCAAATTTCTGTTTGAAGATTGAAGTGTAGAACTCATTAAATAATTATTCAAAAATCATAAAATGTTCTCTGAATAAAATTTAAAATTTTTTGTTTTTAAAACTCTCATACACGGTTGAAAGTAAGTCGTGGTAATTTAAAACTTAGAAATTATCCTTGCAATAAAAAGATCAATTTTTTTTTGAAACTTTTCAAATGCCAGTGAAATTCAATCACCATAAAAATCATTAAATTTTCTAAAAATCAAAAGTTTTGTTTTAATTATTCTCAAATGCGGTTGAAATAAAAATAACAATAAAAAAATTTTTCGAATAAAAATTTCTAAAAATGCTAAAATACTTTTGAAGTCAAGTTTAAAAGCGAAACATTTTCTCAAAATCAAAATTCCACAATATATTGGAAGCCTTAAGACATGATTCATCATTTGATCAGTTTTAAAATTTTGTTTCAATTTTCTATATGTTTCAATTTTCTATTATTATATTTTATATTTATTATGTTAAATTATATTTTAGTTAATATAAAACTTTCAAAATATCAAAATTTGGAAATATTTGAAAATGTGAATTTAAGCTTTATTATTAAAAATTGTAGTGATTAACATTTTTAAGGAAGGCAAAAAAATTATTTTCAAGCTTTTCAGCACGATTAAAATTTGATAAAACTTTTTGATAATCTTTGAAACCGATTTAAAAGTCTCTGAAATTATCAAAATTTCAATAAAAATTTTTTTCAAGATGCAATTGAAATCTTCTATTATATTAAGGAGAAGTTAATATTTATTAAGTTCTTAAACACGATCGAAACCAAAAAATTATGTTATCGAAGGATCAAGATCTTAAAATTTTTTTTTACCAAAACTTGTAAACTACAAATGAAATCCAATTAAATTCTTTCAAAAGTCAAAAGTCAAAACATAAATTTCAAAAGTTTATTTTAAAACATAGTTAAATGCTTAAATGCTTTTTAGTTTATTTTTTTTATTTGTTAAATATTATTAAGTCCAAATGTTCCCAAAAAACCAGAAAAGAAGTTTCAATGCTTTTAATTTACTTCTTCTCAAGTTCAATGATATTTCAGTCATGTGCGCTCAAAAGCTGTAATTCATACCAAAATAAAATTAAAGATTTCCAAAATTTTCAATCAAATGCTTTTAAAAGTCATAAAGTATTTACGAAATACAATAAAAATTTTGTTCTAAAGTAATTTAATCATTGAAAAATTCAAAATATATTTTTTTAATCGAAATTCTTTTCTAACACAATAGAAACTAAATAAAATTAAATGTTCTAAAAGTCATAAAAAGCTTATAAGTCAAAATTTTCATTATAGTATTTTTTTTATTTTAAGCACAAATGAAATACGATTAAGTGCTTGCAAAAATCATACATATTTTTCAAATAAAATTACAAAAGATTGTTTTCAAACACGATTGAAATTTAATCGCAAGTTATAAATACAATAAAATTCTTGATGCTAATAAACAATGAAACTTATTCAAAATCAAATTTTTTTTCAAATAAAATTTAATTCACATCAAATATTCTCAATATTTATAAAAAATTTAATAGCAAAGATTTTATAATATTTGTTTTAAATTATAAATTTTTTTTGAAGTTATTTACCTATAACTTAAAAAAAAGTTGTATTTTGGTATTTACTTTACTATCGCATTTTAATCTTATCTAACAATCCCTCAGGCCATAAGTGACACCTTTATATTGCAAAGCCTGTCTTTAATACACATGTACGTGTAGATTCGCTTTAACTCAACCCCAAAGGAAGTTTATAGCTAGTTTTTTTGAAAAGCCACCACACGCCGGTTTCTCTTTCGCCTGCACTGCTGCGAGAATTACCTCTGTTTTGCGAAGCCTCGAAGTAGTTGTTCAGTGTTATACATGTATGTATGTATGCATGTACGCAAAGCAATAAATTGCATTATAGCAACTTCATTTCTATTTTCTACCTCCAAAACGAAACGAAAAAATTGCGTTATGAAGCAATTTCCAGGGAACAATTTTTGTTCTTAAAAAAAATTGTAGTACAGGCAAAAAAACAGCAATTTAAAATGGTTTTATGCATAATATCCTAATCAAATTTGTCACATTTTCAATTTCCCTTCCAATGCTGCCTGGGCTGGGTGGCTGCTTGACTTGCAATTCGCCACTAATATGATGTGCTAAGACAAGAAACCTAGAGCAACAGTAAGTCGTGGCAAATTCGAAATGAAACCCAAGCCAAAAGACGCAGTCAAAATACCAGACGCCCACAACCAACCCATTCAGCGAACCATAATCATTATGGTTTATGTTATGAACGCAATTTCTTATTTATTCACTTTCTTTCTTACATCATTTTAAATCTTGCATTTTTCATTAACACCACGAACTGTCGCTCTGAAGAAATAGTCAAATTTACAATCTCGTCCTGGAAAATAGCAAGTTTTGTTCAGCAACAGTTTTCTGCCTTAAGACATTTTGCAATAATTTCGTTAAAGGCTAAAGAAAAAATATATACATACAAGTATATATTTTCTTTTCTCGTAATAAAGAAGCTAAGAAAACGAAAAATAAAAATTAACTTCAAATTATTTGTGAGTTTTTCCCCCCTTCTTTTTTTAATGCATTTTATCTTCTGAGAAAATTGAAATTTCTCGAATATTAAAATAAAAAACGAAAAATTAACTGGATGCGAAGTAAAAGCTTAACAGCTGACATCAAAAGGATTTTGTTAAGGAACACAGATTTAATTTAAAATCACTTTGTAGTATCAAATTCAAATTGCTAAAATGAAATTCATGTCGCTGTACCAGCCCACCCATGCAAACAAAAGTATGCAGTGGCATGAAGGAGTTCTATGCCCAACAAACACCCAGATCTGGTCTTAAAATTCAAATAAAATGAAATTAAGTAGTTTCTCAAACGACAAGGGTATGATGGTAACTTGAGCGTAATTCAAGAAACTTAACCGTTTGAGGGAAAGTACAAGAAAATGTATGCGTTAAATTTTCAGTTACCAGAATAAGTTTGACTAACTAAATCTTTGGGAGCTAGAAATAATTGGAATCCAAGAACAAAATTTTGGAACATGTGAAATTAAATACTTTCATCAGTTCGCTTGAAATTCATACTTTGCAGAGAGAATAGAATATATTTCAACAGTAATAATTAAGTGGTGTTACTTAAAGTCTATACCTGACCAAATTATGTTGAGTCATACATCAGACTCTGTATGAGAAAGTAAAAAAAAAACAAAACGACAAAAATAGTTTCATATAGAGCCTGAAGTATGTATGTTCCAAAAAAGTTTTCAGATATAGACATTAAGAGAAAAATGAAATAAATTATCTTTAGTTCAATTTTGAAGAAAATGTCCAAAAAATTTTAATTCATGACATGTCCATTTAGATGGCTTCTGTTTTGGTGACGTTTATTATTTAGTTTTCATGTTGTTGCTATAACTATTAGCTATTACTGTTAGCAAGAGGCAAATAAAAGAATTTTTATATTTATTGCTTTCAATTTCGAGCAAGTTCAAGCAAACGCAACAACGGAGAGATGAGATCTTAAACTTAGATAACGAATGACAAAAAATATGCAATCGAGTGGCAACATGAAAACAGGCTGCTAGAGAAAGTAGTGCTCAATAATTTTCTCAATAAGACTGAGAATCTTCATGTAAATGATGGTTCGGTCGGAAAAGCACAAAAGAATGTTCGTTTTTTTTTTAGAGATTTTAGAAAATTAGAAAAATCATGGTCTTAATATAATACGAATATCTGTGGTGGCACCGAAATATTGGCCAGCTGTTCAACAACCGTTCAGTGGCAAATCTGTATCCGATATTTATTATATCTATTTACTTTTAACGACTCTGATACAATATGGGAGTTTAATGCGCCGACTTAATGGGCCAAAAGAAGTCGTCTGATGTGGTTTGCCTTTTAGAATATCGGTTGCGACTCACGCAGTGTGTGCCGTCGCTCCGTCCTGTTGCAACCACATGTCCTTCAGACCTAATATGTTCAGTTGTAGCAGAAAAAACTCGGTTAACATGGCCATACAACACGTTGTCCCTTGGCCAACGTCGTCCTCAGAAAAAAAGTGGTCCGATGACACATCCAGCGTGAACAGCGCACCACGCAGTCACTTTGAGCGGGTGTAATGGCTCCTCGTACCTGAGTTGTGGATTTTTGGTACCCCAGAAATGATAATTTTGTTTGTTCATATCCCCACTGATGTGGAAATGAGCCTCATTGATCATTATGATTTTATTTATTTATTTATTTATCCATCTAAGCCTATGGAATATAATATCCTTACAGGCTAATAATAACCTAATTACAAAATATAATAATTTCGGTAGAAAAATCGTCCGCTTCGTCATAGACACGATTACTCCGCATTCTTGAGGAGAGTGCTCGTCCATGGCTCGTTTACTTGTGTTCTATAGTTGTCTAGTTCAGAATTGTAAAAAGAGGTTTGGCATTGACCACCATTGGCAAAAATAAGAGCAACTTCCAATAGGGTGATTTCTTTTTTACCCCACCTTGTACTGCGGTGCTTGGATTTTTTTGGGCTTATTAGCTTGTTTTATTCTAGTCTTATTGACTGATAGTATACAATGATGAAATCACTTAACATCAGTACGACGTGATATAAAACAGTCACCGAATTACTCGCATAAATAAAATATTGTTTCATATTATTTCAAATATTGATAATCAGGTCTACATCTAAAAAATTTAATGCTAAAAAATTTAATAACATTTAGTAATGGAAATTTCCATACAAAATTTTTAATATGCTGTTATTAAATTTTTTAACATACAAGCATCAATCTTTAACTTCAGGAAATCTACTATCATGTTTAACTAACATAATTTGCCTGTGAGTACTGCCCCAGCGCATAATTTCCACTAGACACTGACACTTTGTGGATTTGTCCGTTTTCAAACAATCACTTCCATATTCTTATTTGCCGAAATTCGGCGTAATAATAAATTCGTTGGGATGAAGATGTTCCTTGTCGATGTGGGGGTTTTTTTTTTGCAATGTCTCGACGTGCATTTTTGGGGCCAAAGCTTATTTTCGTCAAAGAGTTCAACAGCATCAAAGCGCTTCTCAGCTCCGTGCTTCCTTATTATTAATTATGGCAAGCATTTTCAAATTAGGTTGGGAAGAAAACTTGATGTTAAGTTGTGACTCATAATTCAAATCGGGAGTTACGGTTATAAATTTTGTTTTCCACTGAATTAAATTAACAAATAAATTTTCACTATAAAGCCACCATTTGAACTTGTTAGACTGTAGAAAATTTATTCCAATTGTATATGAATTGATTTTATCAAACAAAATCCCCATCTAATGTTGACTCACATAATAACTTTTTTCCAAATTACATTTTAGATTTGATGTTAAACGTTTGTTGGGCCAATTCAGTTCCACTAAGATAAATTCCTTTTGTATTTTCATTTAAAAAGCTCACCCAGATATTACTGTTTACCCGCACTCTATTCGTCTTTAACTTGTCTTGCGTTTTTGTTTTTGTTTTTGCTTTCTTTCTTTTTTTTTTGCTTGTATTATAAATATGAATTTTAAATTCAATTATTCAATTAGAGCCGTTGCAACGGAAGCAAATATAATTTTATTTTCTTGAAAATAACAGAAAGAGAAAACTAACAACCCAGAAAGCAATAAAACTCAGTGGGCGTTTTAATTTTCATTTGAACAGAACAAATAAACGTTTTCAATTTAAAACAGACCTTCACTTTGAACTGCGGGTCATTGTGTTGTCTTATGACTTTCTGAATGAAGCGAAGCCACAGTGACTTGTAAAGAGTAATAAAAAACACAAGTGACAACTGCTTATTAAATTTATGAAACATTATTAATGCCAGCAATTAACATTTATTTAATTTATTTGCAGATATTTTCGCTTGTCTGTCAGGTTGATAAGCGTTCAGGGTAGAGAAAAGGAGCCAATAAATAGAATTAACTATAAAAATTTTTATTTTGAATTTTATTAAGTTTAATAGAAGTTGAAATCGATTTAAAATCTCTTTTTCGGTGAACAGCTTATTTCTCGTTCAGAGCTTAGTAAATTTTCCGTCAAGATTATGCAATTCTAGGCAATTCCAAAATTAATTTAATTATTTGTGTGCTAAGAGAGCCTTTGAATATTTTTTTTTATTCTTCAGCCGTCTTTAAGTTGCTGGCATTTCTCACCAGCTAATCAAAGTGTATTTTATATTCATATAGACGACTGAAAAAGACAGAAGACAAATAATTGTTTTTGCTATTAGACCTAAAGTAGTTTAACTCAAGGCCTTTAGTATATAAAATTTTGTTGAAATTTAGCAAAATAAATCATATACATATATTTAATATTTTATTATAATAATATTTTTTTGTGAATACCGGAGTTAATTGCCAGTACGAAATGTTGCTTCAAATTTTCAATTCAGAGGAGGGCCCCCTCGCATCTATGCTTGTTTGTAGATGCTGATGAAAATTCGTATCTTTATTTTTCTTACATGTGTTGATTCACAAGCTTTTTGATATTAATTGCTGGTAAATATTTGCGTGCTAAAGAAATTTAATGAAAACTTTTTTTTTAATTTTTAACATCTCGTAGCTTATCCCCAACCTGTCACAGACATTTTTTATTTTCTTTTTTAAATAAAATTGATAAGTTATAAAATATTTAATTAATTTATCGATCATCTTCATTTGCTTTCTTATACCATCTGAAATTAAAACAGTTATCTGATAAAGAACTGTTAAAAACATTGGTATAAATTCATTTAATGCAAATGAAGAAACGAAGATTACTTGAAAACATAAATTGCAGTCTGTGGAGTATGTAAATATTTTGACATTTTTTTTTACAAAAAGCTTAACGCTCTTAAAGGATATTAATATTATGTAAATGCAATATTATTCCCAATGTATTCGTTTTGCATGTGATAATTGTGAAGAAAGTAAAAACCGAATGTTGCAGATTATAACCCAGTTAATAGTTTACTAAGGTCAGCATTGCACTGCTTTACCTAAATACTCACTTGGACCAAATTTTGAGAAATTTCCCATTAAATAAGACGACAAGCCTCGTTGTTTGTTATTGGCAATGTAATCGATTTTGCCGGTGTTGAGAGCACGGTATTTTAAGTTCTAGGTAGCGCTGCATTTTAACTAGGTTCCCTCCCTACCTATTTATCTTGCATAGTTTAATCCGGAAGCATGACTACCACGTTTGATTATAAAACTGAAATTGCATGATTGCTAAAACTTTCAACTGTAACAAAAAATGAGAAAACTTTCTTTACGCAATTTATGAATTTACATTGCCATTTAATAGTACATAAGTTTCATGAATTTTGAACACTAAAAACTCTAGCTTACTTGAGTTGCCTGTTACATAATTTCAAAACTTGTTGAACCAACTTCCCTTGGGGTTTCAAAAACTATTGAGATATATTGCGTGTACAGGATGGGTGCAATACTACATTTATGTATATTATAGCGTTGATTTGCATTAAAATCCCACAAATGCAAATGAAAATTTTACCCTGACAGACGACAATTATTGAAGTTGTTTAGTAAGCACAAGTTTGTATGTTCTGCACACAGCCCCAACGAAATCTGTGTATACCTATCACTCTACAACACACTTCGCTGGTAAATAATTCTGTGAAATTTTAAAATAAAAATATGCATTCGAAATTTTTGGGAAGAAGTGTAAATGAATAAATCAAATCTAGAGCTACCAAATAAGGAAAAATAGAGTATTTTGTTGTTACTAGTGTTCGAAAGAACCTCAAGTCTTTAAAAGTTTGCTAGAGGTGAATCCGATTTGGATTCTTTCAAGTTATAAATCATCTTCCCAGTAAAAAAAATAGCAAAACTAATCACATTAGGTATTTTATAAACATGTGTTTGTAGTTTTGTACATATGTACATATTTATGTAAGAGGAATGTGCATTCGTGCTTGAAACTTTTTTTTAAATCGCGTTTTTATTCCTTAAGTCACTGATAAAAAAGAAACAGACCCGTTTGCGATGGGCTGAATATGACTTATTAACGAAAATTTCTTTTTATTTCTTTTAGACTCCTTTTAAAAACAATATTCTTGATTTATTATTATGATTTTCTTTTATTGCCAATCAAGTCACGTACGAAAAATATTTGTAATTGCTATTTAATCAACTAAGTAAATAACTTACAAAATGTTCTGTCAATTGCTTTAACATAAATATTCTAAATAAAGAAAATGTTTTTCCTGATTTCCATAAATTATTGTATGAAGCATTTATGTAAAAAAAAATGTTGTTAGCCAAATAAATAGAGCGTTGCCGTACATGTTTTTATTTTGATCTTGTATACCATCCAAATAACCATCCAGCGGAAAGTATTGAAAAATACAAATTTTGTACGCAGCGTGAAATCACAAGAAATTCGCCTGTACGATTTCTACTTACAAAATTTGTACAGCAAAATTTTCTGTTCTATATATTTTTTTCTACAAATATATTTTACAAACAATTAATTAATTTCTATTATTCTTCGAACTTTTTCTTATATAATTATTTCTGTATTAAGTTTATCAGGCTCAAGTTCTTTCTATATTATCCTTGTGATTGATATTATCAGAATAATATCAATTAATACAGAAATAATTTTACAAAAAATGTTTCTACATTTGTGGTAAACCATGAAGCATCAATTCTTCTTCTACTGTATTTTAAAAAGTTATTCACATAGTGGATAAGAAAGGGCTACAGTTGAGTGGTTTTATGTCCAACGATTTAAATGTGGTGTGAAACTTAGTCACAAGATTCCTTCGATTGGCCGCTACACTATTCTATATACTACTCCCTCTCTTAAATGAGCATAAATTTAAATAAAAAACAAATAATAGCCTGCCAGCAATATTCGACCGTCGTTTCATCTTTAAATTATAGACCCTGGACAGTTTTCCAATTGTTAAACACTTTACAGGGCTTGAGTTCGATTTTACTTAATCAAAATTCAGAAAAAAATTTTTTTTTTGATAAAATTGGAGTAGTTAACATTTTTAAGGAAGACAAAAAAAATGAAGACTTACTAACTGGGTACATACCATGGCTGTTTCACTTTCACTAGGTCCCTTATCAGCATACAAATTTGCTTCGAACCCAAGCCGTAACTAATTTTATATTGATTTTAAGCAGAAGCGCATAAATATTCCTCCCACCTGTGATATTTATTACTGACTGTCTGTATTTAATCGTATTGATCAACTTTCCATTCTGCCACTGTGTTTTTCTGTTTATCGAAATATATTTTATATTCCATCAACAACATCCAATTGGTTTTGGTGTTTGTTGCTATTTTATCAGTGATATCAACAGTTTCAAGCTTTTCGCTGGGCCCAACGACTTTTAAGGATTAATTGTAAATTTATTGAGGAAGTACAAATCGAACTCAAGCCCGATAAAATGATTAACAATAAATCATATTCTCATGTTTTTCTGGGCTAATAATGGTCTTTGTTTTACCTTAATTTTGATGCAAATAAAACAAAATTTATTTCGTCATTCTTCTCTACGTTTTGTCAGCTTTTTTCCGACTTCTTCAGGAGAATTTATTTTATAAATTTGTCTTCTATTTTACATCACTATAAAAATTATAAAACTGGACATCACGATATACAATTGTATAATTTAGACAATAATCAAAATGAAATAAAAAATAAAATCACAGCTGAACTTAAAACTAATATCACAGAAGCTTTTTCGTCAATTGATTGCAATGGAATATCTGACCATTAGCGAAACAATGAGCATTATTAGCCCAGAAAAATAGGAGAATTTAAATAAAAATTTGGCATAAATTACATTTATTTAAATAAATCCTATTGTTCGACAATAAAGTTGAAACTAATGCTTATTGTTAATTTTTTCAAAAATAAATATATAAGCTTAGTGCCGACTAACAGCAAGAAAAGGGCGTTGAAAAGGCAAGATTTATGTTAACCCTTTTACGAAACATTTAATTACGAGATCAGTTAATTTTCATTTAAATATAATATGAGTATAAATAAAAGGTCAGTTTTTCAGTCGCTAGCAAGTGCTCGTACTTGATTACTTCAAATTTATGATAGTATCCTTACATTCCCAAATTTTATGAAAAGCTTTTCATGCAGCAGCTGCTTGTTGTTGAAAGAAAACAAATGTTCTTACAGGAAATAATTAATTTGTTTCTGACAATGAAAAACTTGGTGAAATAAAGACCTTCAGCAAATACATTATTGGCTTTTCTTTCAATGCTATTGTTTGGAACGATATTAGCAGCCTATTTTATGGACACTACTCGACAAATCTCATTTATGATTTGCTTACTTCTTTTGCAGCAGCACCAAACACTAAGCCCCATATGATTGATTTGTTAGATTTAGATCGATTGGAAATGGCGAATGCTACTAATTTAAGCCTTATTTAAATATATAATAAAATACTCAATATTGTATTCAAATATAAATCATACGTAAGCGTCATTGAATTTGCACGTAAGAAATACGATTTTAAATATGATGAAAAAGACTTCCAATATATTAAACAATGTAACAAAGTGGTGGGGGGTCTAAACTCAAACGAATATTATGGATTTCTGCTGTTTGGTGTAGACCGAACTTTCGATGATTTATGCAATGTTTGAAATTTTCATAATCTAATAATGCTGGGGTAGTCTTCTGCCAAAAAATTTCCGAAATACTCCTGACCCACTGTTTTAAACCCTAGTTATTGCACTTTGCTCCATCTCTAAACTATGTGCTAGTATTAATTAAGTTTTACTAGATGAAATGATTTTTCTACTCCCGTGGATGTGATATACAATATACCAGCTCAACAAAAGGATCATACATCGGAAATTTTAATGACTACTTATTTAATTAATAATTAAGTATTGTTTTCTTTAACTACATTTTTATTTTAAGCTTCCTGTTGTTATTTTTCATAACAATTAAGTCTTATTTTGCAGTTTAATTTGCTGGGACATTTGTAGCCAATATTTATTTATATAATTATCATTGACTTAAGTTAAAGCGTAAAAAATGGCAATGGCCACAAATACGCATGTGATATGCAAATAAACGTGGCGTTTGGAAAACGAGCATAAAAAATTTTATTATAAATAGCCAGCATCCAATTTTCGATTCTGTTGAAGCAGGAAATGCAAGAACAGGACATTTACTGAAAAAGCAATACACATTCATATTCATATATATATAAGTACTGGAATAAGTATTATCGCATGCAGTCTTTAAGTAATTCACTTAAATAAGCAAACACATATCTGCATACGTTTACTTAAATGTTTAAATGAACTTTTGTGTATTTATATTAGGGCGGATGGGTTTGTGTAGAATTTTATATATTATAAAGAAATACAGAGAAAATCTATACTTCAATAATGAACTATTTCTATTTTTCCTGGAAAAAAAAACAAAATTTGTTGTTCCAAAAACTAGATTAATGAACTTTTTTTTTTATAATATTTACGAAACTGAATATGGTTTATTATAGCAGAGTACATGAATATTTATACAGACATCTGTGTCCATTAAGTCTAAATTCGATTATGATGCTGATTTCTTATTGTTATTTTTTTATTTTTTTGTTTGTTAACCGACCCCACCTAATATGCATATCTATATTTTATATATTGTTATCTACCGTTATAAACGTATGGAGCTGAAATATGATATGCAAATCCAGACGCCTTTAAAATGACCAGCAAAAAAACACTGGAGGAAAGCAATTTTTAGTCGCAGAGCTCCTTATGTCAATAAACGTTCTCAGCATCAAGACGTGCTGTCGTTTGTGGTCTGCACCATTGCCAACATTTGGAGCGTTTAATGCAATACATTGCAGTTCGTCGTACAAAGTTAATTAAGCACTGGCAAATAAGTAAAAAAATAGAATATCGTAACCCTTTAGGGTGAAGTGAACAGCAGTACAATGGAAGGAAAGATTTGCAAGATCTTTTTTTTTGAAAAAAAAAAAGATTTTTATATACATACAAGGCTGAAATATATTGACGCGTATTTTTTTTTTTTTTTATACGCAGAGCTGGGGCTGGCACTCATCTAAAACTGACTTTTGAGTACCTATAATATGCAGCTAAATCTTATAAATATCAGCCTAAATGTACAATTACGTGCATAACATCCACCAAAAACATATATAAATATTTCTGAAATTTAAGGTCTTTTTTTCAAACAAATAAAACTTTAAGTTTATGAAGTACATGGCCGAAATTACAAGACAATTTGCATCGCTCATTGTTATTTTGCCAATTTGAAAACTGTTATTATCATAAAACTCCCACTTCACTTACAGTTACAAACGAAAGATTTTGTTTGGTGTCTGAGTGATCGACTGCCAATCGTAAAGTTGTGCATATAAATTCATTACGAAGAAACTTTTTTTCAATAAGAATACCCAACAAAAAGCCTACATTTCCTTTTTAATATTTAAAATAAAGTTTTTGCTGTTCAAATAATAAGACTTGTTTCTCGAAAAAAAAAATCATTGTTATGTATATTTTATTGACTTTATTCTAAATTGTTAGATACCGGTTTCTCTGACAGAGCTGGACTTTGCTAACATAAGGTTTCCTAAACAGAGTATACATGTTCATACATGTTCTTTGTACGCGATATAATGACGTTTGAGGCTTTTCAATTGGTCTCTAGATCTGGTAAAGTGAATTATACAGTTTTTTGTGGGGCTATGCTAGCACTTATATCTAAAAACACAATCCTTCAAAAGTTGACGCACCAAAGGCTAGTGTTATAGAATTTATACTTGAGATGCCCTGGTCAATATGTTAGAGAGAAAAATGAAAAAATTGTAATCTTACATAAAATCCTTCGCAAAAGCTGACTTATATAGAGCGTTCTCTTGGCTCATATAAAAATTTTAAACATTTCTCTTTACAGAAAAAATTTCGTTTTTTAGCCAAGAACAAAATAAGGTGCATTAAATGCATTTTTACAAATTTTGTAATATATTAACTGAAAACTAATTAAAATTTTTGTAGGAAACACAAATATTTTCCAGCAATAATCACATTCTCTTAATGGATCAGCCTTTTTTTTTTTTTTTTTTTTAATTTTGATGCTTGAGATAAATAATTTTTGGCACTTGACTAAAGTTTCCTCATATAATATTCAAAATTTTAAAAAATCTAAATATTTCATAAGCCTACATAAACCAACTGTCCAGAAACGGTTATCACAAAAAAACTTTTATAATATACATAAAGAATTCGCTTCCTTTTCGCCTTCTGTTGTGAATTTTAAGAAATTTGCTGAGGGAAATTAAAGAAAAAAAGTGAATTACCATTGGTCTTTAAACTAAAAGTTGTGAATGTAAAGTGTGTGAAGCGGGAGATAAAATGTTTTCCAGGAAAGTGTGCAAACGTCGGGGCCTTTTCAAAAATGTCCATCTTCAAGTAATATTTGGCAAAAAAGTGGGACGGTTTTTGAACATTTTTTAATTCATGAAAGTACAGTTGAAATTGCTAGAAGTGGAGATTATAAGAGGTTAAAATTATATTGAAAATATTGGTTGGTCCCCAGATTATACTTTTCCCATAATCCAAAGTACATGTTAAGTTTATAAAATATAACAACCATAATCTTCCCATTGAGAGCTATAAAATCAGTTTATAAAATTAAAATAATATTTTTCACAGCTAACAGATTATTAAAAGATACAAACTAACAGCGGTATTCATAAAAAATTTAACGTTGCTGAAATACATTTCAGAAAAAATATAATGAACATTTTTTTCTAATAGTTATATTCCCAATGTTTAAGTTTTTACGAATACTGATGAAAGGATTCAAACTTTTTCAACACTGCAAACTCTATCGATATATCAATTTCTGTTCAGTTTTTCAATACTAGCCAATACCATAACTGAAGTTTTTTTCTATATTTATAATCAGGCGAAAATTAAAATTATTAGGCGAAGGCTTAGGCTTGGTTTTTTGAAATCTCAAATTGGCTGGATTTAGTTAACTTATTAAAATATGTAGCGCTATTAACAATTTTGTGTAAATATATTTTGACGGAATAACTTAGT
The DNA here is from genome assembly GCA_963662145.1 of Sturmia bella. NCBI lineage: Eukaryota > Metazoa > Arthropoda > Insecta > Diptera > Tachinidae > Sturmia > Sturmia bella. Next base: position 67,657,961 of record OY759170.1, on the reverse strand, counting down.
TTTGCTCAAAATGTTCTTCTGTACTCAAATAATAAGCAGTAATATCATTTTGTCGCAACGGGGTCACACATCTATTTGCAGTTTGACCAAATCTAGTTTAACTTAGTACTCAAAAACCCAGCCTTATCATTGGTATTAAGCAAAGAGGAAGAAACAAGTATTTAACTGCAGTACAGTTGCCTGCTTTGAGGCCGCAACGCTTCTTATTGATAATTAGTTTTGAGAAAATGGATTTCAAATTAGCTTGTTGTATACAACTTTTTAGAATTTTTCATAATAAATATGTAAAATTCAGCAGCCTGAAAAGCAAGTTGGCGTTGACACCTACCTACTTTACTTGTATGTGACTTCCAAATAATGTTTTCTAAATGCCGTATTAGTAAATAATGTATATTATACATATGTATTAATGATTGTAAAACGAAAAAAAAAAAAAAACACTAAAACCTGGCAAATATAATTTCCAACAAGGCCTTATATTTTTGTTATTTACCCTCGCATATATTAACGTTTCATCATAAACCTACATACTTATATACAATAAAACTTTGTTCTTTCACATTTTTATTATTTTTTTATACCCTTCACATAAATGTGTAAGGGTATATATAAGTTTGTGATTCCGTTTGTAACGCATTGAAATATCCATCTAAGACCCCATAAAGTATATATATTCTGGATCAGCATCAATAGCGATTACGATTGAGCGATGTCCGTCTGTCCGTCTGTCCGTCTGTCCGTCTGTCCGTCTGTCCGTCTGTCCGTCGGTCCGTCTGTCCGTCTGTCCGTCTGTCCGTCTGTCCGTCTGTAGTCGTTGAAATACCGTTTCTGAGAAAACGGTTTGAGATAGAAACCTCATTCTTTCGCTAAAACGTGTGAAACCCCGGTAGTGGGTCTGCTATTGAAATTCAGTAAGATAGGTCCGCGGATAGCAGAGATATATTCAAAAAACCGGGTTTTGAGGGATATTTTGTGTAATTTTTGTATTCAGATTTTTGAAAAAAATTTTTTTCTTAAAAACTGAACCATATCATTTTTAGTGGTCATTAAATCCTAGAAATGAAGGAATTTTTGAAATCGGCCCATATATATCCGAGATATAGCGTCTCCCGATTTTTAAAGAAATCGGCTTTATAAGCCAAATAAGACAACTTTTGGCACCGAAGATCAATCAAGATGGTATATATAGGCTATTTAGAGGCAAAAGTGGAAAATTTTTCCACATCGGCCCATATACACTCGAGATATAGAGCCTCCCGTTTTCTCAAGAAGTCGGCTCTAAAAGCCAAATAAAACAACTTTTGGTATCAAAAATTGATTAGAATGGAACATATAAGGTGTTTAAAAGCAAAATTGGAAAATTTTTGAAATCGGTCCATATATATCTGAGATATAGCGACTCCTGATTTTTCAAGAAATCCGCTCTTTAAGCCAAATAAAGCAATTTTTGGCACTAAAAATCAATCAGAATGGTACATATAGACTATTTAGAGGCAAACGTGGAAAATTTTGGACATCGGCCCATATACACTCGAGATATAGCGCCTCAAGTTTTCTCAAGAAGTCGGCTCTAAAAGCCAAATAAAACAACTTTTTGTACCAAAAATCGATCAGAATTGTACAAATAAGGTGTTTAAAAGCAAAATTTGAAAATGTCTGCAATCGGTCTATATATACCTGAGATATAGCGTCTCCCGATTTTTCAAGAAATCGGCTCTATAAGCTAAATAAAACAACTTTTGGCACCAAAAATCAATCAGAATGATACATATAGGTTAGTCAGAAGCAAAACTGGAAATCTTTTTGTCATCGGCCCATATATGTTCGAGATATAGCGCCTCCCGATATCTCAAGAAGTCGGGCCTGGAAGCTAAACGAAACAGTTTTTTGCACTAAATATTTGTCGGAATGGTACATACATGCTGTTTAGGGGCAAAATTAGAAAATTTTTGGACATCGGCCCATATGCACCCAACTTTTGGTACCAAAAATCAATCATAATGGTACATACATACATATGTATATAATATTATATACATATGTATATAATATTTGCGATCATGTATGAATGTATGTATGTATGTATGTATGTATGTATGTATGTATGTATGTATGTATGTATGTATGTATGTATGTATGTATGTATGTATGTATGTATGTATGTATGTATGTATGTATGTATGTATGTATGTATGTAGATACGTTTGTATGCATGCAAGTATGTTAGCATAAACAATTTTTTTGCTTTGGTGTAAAAATGTGTATGTATGTACATACATATGTATGTATACACGAGCTTGAAAATGAAAGTGATATAAAGAATTGTTGAAAAAAGGGTACGCAATGAAATTCTTTTAAACAATTGCGTCTTCAAATTCATTCACACAAAAAATCATTTTGGGTTTCCCTACGTACTTACATATGTACATACACACATACATGTGTATGATGATACGCAATAGATCATCAACAACGTGCACAAGAAAAAAATAATTTTGTAAAAGCAAGCAATGTAAATATGTATGTATGTATATATGTATGTATATAATCATTGTTTTATGGAACACACTGAAAATATTCAATAATAAAGAATTTATTTTAGAGTTTTCTATTATAGATACATACATACGTATGCATGTACCCACATACGTAAGTAAATTGAAAAGCAAATCACACTTAATGAGAATGTTTAGCATTATAACTCAAAAATAATGCAATTATATGCAATTTTTTGTTAAATAAATTTTACTATAAAGTTAATTGATAAATAATTAAGAAATACATTTTGCTTTTCTTTATTTCATTGATATTAAAAAGAATTGGTGTCACCCAGTGGTTGAACTTGAGCATATTAGGAATTATTTAAATAAAAGTTTTGCAGCCTGTGTTAAATCCCGGTAGTGGATCTGATATTGAAATTCAGAAAAAATCGGCCCATTTAAAAGCCAAATAAAACAACTTTTCGCACCAAAAATCAATCGGAATGTATGTACCATTGTGAAGGGTATTTAAGATTCGGCCCAGCCGAATATAGCACTCTTACTTGTTTTTTGTTTAACTTCAACATGAAAATCTTTTGAACAGCAAATGTTTTATGTTTCAGTGTCCTTGCATGATACAGATGATAATGATGGTGCTGACGATGTGATATTCATGATTCCTTTCACGTTGTTTTATCTTCTTATTTAATAATATGTACATATATAATAGCAAATAATAATTATGAGAAATATTATCATCAAAGTAAAACTAAAAAAGGCAAACTATACACTTTTATAGGCAGGCATTGGAAAGTGTGAGCAATAAAAATAATACTTTTTTATGCATGAAATAAAACAGGATTTTCAGTTATTTAATCTGGTTTGAATGAAAAATTGTTGACAATAATTTTATTCTCTGAACGGTTGAAAAAAAGAATTAAAACTTCAAAGAATTTTAAATAAGAGTCTACAGCTTTGGGGGTTTTTAATTATTTTGGTTCTTTTTTATATATGGAATTTTGGAAGTCACTATAAGTTTTATTTATCACCTTTCAGATTCTTAAATGGTCATAAATTTTAATTATTTTGCTTTTAATTTATTTGAAGTATTTTCTTAACATTTTATCATTTTGATGACCTCTTAATCAGCATTAATAATTTATAATCACTTGGAATGATTTTAAATTACCTTTTCAAATACCATCTTATCATTTGAAATTTTTAATTATTTTCAATACTTTATTTTATTTTAGCTTTTAGTAATTTCAACAGTTTTGAATACCGTTTAATCTTCTCGAATACATCCAATTGATGCTTTATTTTATTTCAAAAAAAAAAAAAACTTTTATTGATTTCTAGTTTGAAGATTCGCTTCAATGTCTCCAATTTACCCATAGTTCAGTGGCATCAACTAGATGTCTGCGACAAATAGACAGCTGAGAAGCTGGATAAAAAAAGTAATAGAGGAGAATTTTCAGACCTTAAGTAATAAATTTTGAATAGTTCTGAAGTGTTTTGAATAAACCTGTATTTATGAACATGTACATTTTTAAGCCATATGCATGTATCAAGTTTAAAGTTAAAAATATAATAAAACAAAAATTGTTTAAGGTTTTTTTAAGTAGTCTTTTAGGTCTTAAACAATAAAATTTATCTTTTAAAGCAAATAAATACTTAAGTTCGTTTTTTTTCTCTTTATTTTTTTGTGTAAAACAGAATTTTACCAACTGACCATGAAACTTTATTTCTTTTACATGTCGACCGCAACTGTCTTAAAATAAGCACTTTTCTAAGTGTACGGTCTTGTAGATCGGCAGTAGCATTACGAGTGTTGACCTTCAAATGGACAATTGTCTCTGGTTTTTCAACATAGTATGTGCTTCAAAAAATAGTACAACGACGTCAAATTGTTGCTTTTTGCCGGCCAACTTAAATTACCAATTTGGCTAATTAAAGGGTTAGCGAACGTTTGACACAATAAATCGATTGTGGCATGAGATAAGTTTCAAGTTGCACCACTCTATTAAAATTACACGCCACGCATATCAATGCCCTGAGAAGTGGGTACAAAGATATCGCTTATGCTAACGCAATGCTAACGTAATGCTAACGTAATGCTAACGCAGTAATCATTTTCAAGGAAATATGGCCGATAAGGCGCACCTACCATTCACTCATATTGAGTGCATTGGCTTCTGTAAGACCAAGTGTATGTCATTTGTGCCCCAAAAATGACAATCTTGCTTTCCAGTGTGCCAAGATAAAAATGAGCTTCAACTTTTTTTTCCAAAATTCTAATGGCAAAATTTCTAGTAAATCCTAGCGTTGCTCAAGCATAAGTCGATTCATTTTTTTCTAGAGGAAAATATACTGAATTTTGCAACAAAATAGAATGATTCGAAGAAGCCGTGTGTTTTACTTTTCATCTCACTCACAGAAAACTTGTTGTCTATTTTTTTTTCTATCCCCACACAATGCTAGTTAAACATTTGACCAAACACTCAAAAAGAACAACCACCATGGGAAGCCAACAATCACAGATGCAATCAGAAGTACAAATCTCTCCTGCTGCATAAGAAAATAATATTCACTTTTTGAAATAATACAAAATTTAAGTCGAGTAGGAATTCTTTCAACTCTATTGAAGTCGAATTACATACAAACAGTTCTCCACATGAATGTAAATGGATGTAGGAGTTTACTGCTGTTATTGAGTACTTACCCAATTGGCCAAGTGTGTTTCAAGAGTAAATATATATTTTCCAAAAATTTGCCAAAAAATAAAAAAAAACCCAAAAAATAATAAAAAATAAATAGACATATTAAATAAATGGACACAAATTTTCTGTGTTTGATGTAGTAAATGAATGAGAAACGGATTACAGAAAAACTTCTAAGCGCTTGTAATGTAGCTTGCTTTTGGCACTTGCGTAACTTTGTGAACGCACAAATTGCATGCACGCACTAGGGCGTGTTATTGTACTTTTAGCTTTAAGGATGTGTCTTTAACTGCTTACTATAATAATTTTGTACCAACTGAGTTTATCCTGAGATCCATAGTACATTTATTAGTTGTTTGCTTAGGGATTACCGCTTGCAATTACTCATAACAGATAACCCGAGCCTTGATGGACATATTTGAATATTATTTTATATTTATAAATATATATTTTTTTTTTAGAACTAAAACTTGCCAGGGACCTGCACCAAAATACTTAATGGTCAATTGGTTTTAACTGAAGTTATAAAAATACAGCATTGTATATGTAATTTTAATATTAAAAGAATTTTCAAACATATCTGCAATGCAAAGGAATATGGTTTTTGTCTGCTATTTTCTTCTAAACATTTTGTCCTTCCTTTATCAAAAAGAAAATATTTAAATTATGTTCATGAAAATTATGCAGTCGTCTATTATTCTTTATACTTCACATTAAATCGCTGCTTCTCTTTTGATGTTGCTGTTGGGTTTCCTAATGATATTTACTTGCTATTTTTATCTCTTTAAATGGTCACCCTGGGCATGCTGGTGGGATATCCTGTGGATTTTTTATCAGCAGCAATTTCCTAATACAATCTGACATTCCTTAAAATTATTATAATTTTTGCAGATTTGTACTTTCCCACAATTTATTTATATTAGTACATATTGCTCCAATTTAAAAGAGCTGGCAAATGGATTGCACAGTTTGATATTTCTTTTGGAGCAGAGGAATTTCGTTGCTTTAAAATGCACTTCGAGAAAAGAATAAAGAATTTGAAGAAAACAATGAAGCAAATTCAGCTCATGTTTACAGTACAAAGTAGAATGGATTTAAATGTATTTATTCGGTTAAATTTTGAAATAGCTACATCCTCGACGTTCGCATACCTTCCATAATTAGCATCCAGGGATATGTTCTGGTTAGGCTGTTTTGCAAGGCGTGAACATTTGTTAATAGTTACTAATATGAGACCGATTTTTGGTGGGTAGTTTTGTGGCCGATAAAAAAATAAACACAGTTTATGCTTTTGCTATCCTTGAAGTTTTTCAGTGCAAATTTGTTCACTATTCTATAAAGTCTTTTAATATTTGCAAGTAAATTGTTTGGGTAACCCAAGGCTTTATTTTTTTTTATCGAATCGTTGTGTAAGCCATTGCTAACATCTATTTTTATATTTTTTTTTTTTTTTCATTTTAGTATCACCTGAGATGTCAACAACAACTACAACAAAAACTACAAACATAATATATACCAAATTATATAATAAAAATTACGCTTACCAGAATGAAATGACTGATTTTTTACAGTTGACTAGAAAAATACCAAATAGTAGAAATAGAAAAACAGTAGCAACAGCATCAACGTTATTTATTGTGCCAAAGCTATCGCCACCACTGTCAGTCCCACAGCCACCATCAACACCATTAATGATTGAAACAACAACAACAACAACAATCATGGCAGATAATCCCTATCAGCAAAATAATGTAAATAGTTATCCAACATTTGAACATGAGGCAATAACCACAGTTGCCACAATGCAAGCAAAATCAACAATAAGTACCACTCAAGCCAAAACACAAGCTGTAGCAATGCCATTTATTCCTGCAACTGCACAATTACAAATCACAAAACAACGTAGTGTGCCCGATGACACAACAGATTGCAATACAGCAGCAGTGAGGACAAAAAGAAAAATCAGACAAGAACCTGAAACTGAAAAACAAGAAGTTGTGTTCGAACAAATCTATAACAACCTGGCAGAGAAGACAAAAACTTCAAGGACCACTGCTACGACAAGTAATTATGTTGCCGATAAAAGTTATTTGCTCGTGCCAACAACAATGTTAAGAATAGAACCAACAATCAGACCTTTTGTTGGGAATCTAAGGACAAAGGACAACACAATGCAACAAACAGATGATTATGACAACAGCACCAATAAGAAAAACAGAAATAAAGTTCGCAAGAAATATACAATAAGCGGGAATGTCACCCTTGTTACGCAACACAATCGAAGGCAAAAACAACAGCAGCAAGAACCTAATAGCGACAGTACAACAGGCAGTAACAGCAAATTACCAAAAAGTAAAAGTAAAAGTGATTGTACAAATATGAGCAACAGCAGCAGACAAAAGACAGCAAATACATTAGGCCTTAATCACAGCAGCAGATATGGAATAACAAACATTAACGGCAATAACAACAACGGCAGCAAAAACAACTCAACAACAAAAGCACTGCAGCAACAGCAAAAATATCTTCAAGCAGAAAGTGGAACAAAAAAACGATTCACAAAATTTGCATTAGATGCAATAGCAGCACCAGCACCACCACTAGCAACAGAAATTAATTCCTTGCCATCAAATGGCACAACTGATTTTAGAAGAACTAGCAGTCATAATTTAAGAAACCACCACATCAACAACAACTACAGTTACAGTTACATTAGCACCACCACTGATAGTGTTAGTAATTTAAGCCCTAAAGAAAGCAATCGGTTCCCCAGTGGTTCGTATCATCGGCAAGAGCGAAGCACAACCACCACCAGCAGCAGCAGCACGTCAGTGCAACTTAGAATACCAGCATCATCATCATATTTAACACAACATCTCCACCAGCAGTCACACAATCAGCCAAAAAGACCAGTGCTTTTGCATCGACATGGCAGGCAGGCGACTGCCGAAGATGAACAGAATGAAAAATGTCGCATGTTCATTGAAGGTGACCCGGAAAAGAATGAACTGTACAGTCCAGAATATCCAAACAATTATCCCAAAAATATCAACTGTACACGTGTTATAACAGGTAAGTGCTTACAAAATGTTTTACTCTTTTTGAAACTTGTCGCGTGGGAAAAGAAATTCCTGCTATTTTTAATCCAAACAAAATCAGTAGAATAGTGAGTTTCTTCCCTACTCACAGAATTTAAAAATTCTGCCATACTGCTTATTTTTTTTTTTGAAAACAATTTTAGCAACATTTAAATTGTTGTTTTCATGAGCAGAAGACCGACCATAAATCAATTTTTATTAAAGAAAATAAATATCAGTCATGCGTCCCATGACATGTTGACAGACTTTATTGAAATTCATTGTTGACATTTAAATGAAAAAGCTAAACGAGGTTCTGGGAAAAAACAAGTAAGAAAATTTATAAAACCATGCACCACTCAAGGCTCAACTTTTTATATTTCTTTTTTTTTTCTACCTCTCTCTCTCTTTCTCTCTCTCTGCAACCCTGTCACCGGCAACACACATTATTGAGTATTGACAAGATGCTGGTGACTACTGGAAATATTGGTACAAATAACAACAAAACAAGGTTGTTTTTGTTATTCTTCTAATAGAATGCAAGAAACAAGTTTTTGCAGAAAAGCCATGTTTATACAAGATCCCATTGCCATAATTCAAAGACAGGAAAAATGCAGTGGCACTTATTTATCTATAACAAGAAAACAAATAATTATTTTTATATTTCTCTGTTGAGTATTTCTTTGTTTAGAAATGGATTTAATACCATCACAAACGTTTTACTTTATAACATGAGCAAACAAGCACAACTTGTAGTCTAAAAATGTCCTGGCACTAGTCGTTATACGCACCAAACATACTTAGTCCGGCAAGTATAACTACCAAGTTTTTTGTAGCTTTCTTATAATTAGAAAAAGTGCATTTGATGGGTTTATGAAATAAACGACTCAGTTGTGGACGATAGAAATCCTAAAAATTTAAGAAAATCTTTCACAAAAATATGATAAACTTCATACATTAGCAACAGCAAATCAACGTGAATTACTTTCACAGAAACTTATTTTTATTCGGTAGTTCACTCGATATCAAGGGTGGATATAGTAAAATTACTTTTACAAAATTCAATTTGTTTAAAGATTTGAAAAAATGGTGAAAATCTATTCACCCACTTTTACTCAATGCATTACAAATTTTACTCTTTTGTAATGCATTACTAATGGTGGGGTTGTTGGAACAAAGGTCATGAAAACTACTTGAAAGAAAATTGTAGAAAACAGCAGGTGGTCACGCTGTGCCCAATACATACAATTATTTAGCTTTTGGTTGCTAAGAATTTAAATAATCATTTGCATTTAGTAGTTTATTTTTGTTCACTTGCTGTGGTTTGAAATAAGATATTAACATCGTGCATAAAAAGGAGTGAAACGTCTTACTGTTAGTGGCTTTAATGCTGACTTGTGATTTTATACTGTGAGAAACAGATTACTTTAGTGGATTCATATAAAATAGGTCCAAGAAATATTTAATTTATAGACTGCTGTAACATTGCTACCGTATAGGACACCGTTTTTATTTATATTTTATAGCTTAAAATAGTACAGCAGGTATTTTAAAAGTATATCTATATTGAGCACTAGTGGTACTAGTGGTAATCTTAGAGATTTATTTCTAGAAATTAAAAGTTAAAAATTTCTCAAACATAGCATGAGGAATTTTGCAATGTTGCAAAAAAGATTAGCAAAATGTTTAAGCTATTTAATAATAATTAGGAATATTGAAAACGAATTGAGAAATTTTTTTTTATCAAGTTAGAGTTAAAGTTGTTATTTCAGCCATCAGCCTACATTTAATTTAAAAATCTGTTTATTTGGTTTCTTTTCTTTTGCTCAACTTTTCTATAAATAAAGAAACAGTACTCTGAATAACTTTAGAATTTTGTTTTACTTGGTTTATTTAAATAAAATTAAAAACAAAGAAGAATGCTAAAATATTTATCTAGGAAAAATGTGAAATTGTAAACATTTCTGTGTTGTTTCTAAACATTTCTTTTGAATTTTATATAAAATTGCTCACTTTGTCCCCAGAAATAAATGTCTGCATAACAACAGCAACAACTGGAACAAATGTAACAGAGCTTTGCAATATTGCTAAGAAAGACAGCTGAGGTAGAGGTCTGTGGCATGAATGCGTACTTACACCTAGTTACAAACATGTAAATCATTACATGACAACCATCCAGAAAGCAGTTGTGGCTTTTTTGACTTAATTTAATGGTGTGGGTGAAAAACGTTTACATAACGTTTATGCGTGTTTCGTTTTTCTTGTGTGAATTTGAATTTTGCTCCATTCAATCCTTTTAAAATCTTTGTGTTACATTTGACTGAATATGAGCATTTTAATCAACACTAAAGCATTTCCATTCAAATTGTGTTTGTTTCATAGTTTTCTTGTTTATAAAAACACATAACAAATCACTTTATGCTTAACAAAGTGTTTATTTCTGATTGTTTGTATTTTATTCCTAATTGTTTCTTCTATATGTGGTTTGTGTATATGAACGGGTAAAATCAAACAAGATAACAACTCAGCATGGGGCCAAAATGTAAAAGCATTTGGGGCATCGTTTCAAAGATCGTTAATAACAGAGTGTTTGTGCAAATTGAAATTCTAGTTTTAACTGAAAAAGATATTTGGTTTTATTTAAAAAACATTTATACATGTAAACGAAACCGCTTTTATTAAGGGTTTTCATATTTTAAACAATGACAAACATGTAAATAGGAAATGCGGTCAGCAGAAACTGAAGCTTAAATTTGAATCTTTTTTACTTAAATTTGAACCACGATATTTACATACATTTGTATTAAATTGTTTTTTCCTTTACTTTTCTTTACTTAATTAATATTGATTTAAAAGTGACAAGCCAAGGGTTGAACTTGAGCCTGAAAAAGCAATTTAATATAAATTGAATCTGCATGAAGCGGCATGTATGTATATTTTTTTCCCACCTCTCCACTCCCAAAATATAATTGGTTCATTGCGGGCTTGTTATATTCACAAACATGCTTCTCAGACTCTGAAGCAAAGAGGCTTAGCTCAAAATGCCCCCTAATCGATTTGCGAATGAAATGCAACAGGAGTTTCAAAATAAATTAAGCCAAGCAAGGGTTTCGTACCACCGTCCAACTGGTAGACAGAGGATACTCCTGGTATTATGTACTCTTTAGTTTTTAGCTTTTTACCATTCCAAAAATATTTGCTGTGGTAGAAGCCACACAACTACGTACATCGTGTAAATTTTAAGCCTCTATCTCTTACAGCTCAAAAGTTATAGCTAATTTTCAAAATAAAGACTAGCCCCATGTAGGAACACATATTAATGTTTAATTTTTTGCTATTTTTGATAGTTGTTTATATAATCCGTGAAAATTTTAAGTATTTATCTCTCAGGGTTTGAAATTGACAGCTAATTTTAGTTTCTTGTAGAGAAGCACCCTTTATATCTAAACTTTTTAGAGTTTCGGGTATTTGTAGTGGCTGTGTAACCACATCCTGTAAAAATTTTAGCTTTCTCGATCTAATGGTTCAAAAGCTAATTTTCACAGTTTCTTGTATGTGGAGCACCCTTTAGTTTTTAGGTTTCTTACCTTTTAGCTAATTGTTATTGTAGCGTCTATATAGCCACATATCTAGCTCTTATGTTTCAAAAATTACAGGTAATTTTATTTAGTTTTCACAGTTTCTTGTTTTGTCACCACGTTTAATTTTAAATTTTTTGTTGTTTTTGGAATTGTTTGAAGGTGACTAACCACATCTACTGTGAAAATTTCAGCTCTCTAGCTTTTACTGTTGTAGAGAATGGGGTCTGCCACGGACGTAGAAGTCTCAGTAATAGCTCTCTCTGTTTTTACTCTATGAGTATGGATTCGTAAAAAGATGTTGTTGGAAACTCCTCATTTGTTTTTATAATTTTCAGTTTTATTTTTTGTCCCACGCTTACTTGTAACAGCAACAATTTTTTTTACATCTCTACCCTTTTCATAAAGTCTAAAGAACTTACATTTAATTTCTGTTTTATCAATTGTTTTTATCGCTCTGTTTTCTTTTGTTATTTGCAGCACCAAAGGGACAAATTATACGTTTGGATTTTCGCAACTCCTTTCATATAGAGGAAAAAGAAGAATGTAAATTTGACTTCTTAGAGGTAAGTGTTTTGTTTTTTCTTTTTGAAAAAAGTTTTGTAAACTTATTGTCAGATTAATAAATATACGAGTAAATATGGGATTTTTGCTAAACAAAACCTGTATTAAATTGTTCACATAATGGGTTCTTCCATAAGTATATACTATTGAGGTTTTTAGAGAAATTGCATCTTCATAATATCAAATAAACAACGACCTGTAATATCTTTATATCTCGTGTTTATTTTCACTGTATAACTCAAAATTAACTTTACTAAAAAGAAAAACGAACACCTAACAAACAAAAAAGATTTTTTTCTCTAACTAAACCTTGTGTACTGGAATATAAATTTTATTCTGCAACGCTTTGGCCAGTCAGTACTGGTATGGATACACACACATGCTTTTTAAAATATGTTCACAAGCATACTTGTTAAAATAGTATGTAAGACTTTTTATATTCCTTTGAAATATCTTTCACATCAATTAAAAAACATTCTAAAATGATTTTTAAGAAAAGCTTTTGAAATTACTATTTACAAAAGCTGAAGGCTACAAGCTGATGACTGTTTTTTGAAACGGGTGCACATGAAGAAAATTATTCTAACTAAACATTATTCTCATTTATCTGTTGTTAGCTATTTTCAATACATACATACATACATACATGCAAGGGATACCAGTCACAAAACCTATAATCACAAAAATATGGGAAAATCGCAAATATATTGACACCCTACACGAGGTTTGCCAAATATAAATAAAAATCGAGTTCTTAGTCACTTTATCATGTCTTAGTTTGATTACACTGCCTCAGGCTTAAGAAAGATTTGTTTGGTGTCAAAATTGTAATGTTCAATATTTTTAAAAAAGATAAGAATTTTGAAACGTATTTCTTGCAAATTTCTGACAATAATATCAGTGCCATTTGACGTAAAATCTATAAAAGAATCTTCAATAGTTTTTATGAGTATGGGTGTAAGTCTTTTGTATGGGAACATCCTCTAATTTTTAACTTTTTGTTGCTGTTGTTTTTTGTATTTTTTGCTGTAGCTGGCGGGTAATTGCATGTGCTGTGAAAATCATGGCCGTGTAGTTCTTAACGTTTCGAAGAATGGGAGTTGTGACGGACGAACGCACAGCGAAGTGTGAGTTATAGGCTTTTGCTTTCACTCTATAAACTCCGAACCCTAAAAACAATATGTTCATATAACAATATATAGATGCACTTTAAATGCTAAAGTTGTTCTTCGTAAATGCTGAAAAATTAAATTAATTACAGATCAAAGTTAAACAGAACTTAGTTCTAACTACAAATATCTTGCTCAGTTCTAATTTTCCAAATTGCTGATCAATTTTGTAATTAAGATTTGATGAAACACAAACTTTAATAGATATAAGTATATATAAGCTCTTATCTCTAGAATTGGCAACCTCTAATTAAACAAACAAAATCTTACTAGTGCTATAAGTTCTTTCAGTATTCATTACAGATGGCAATATATTCTCAACTAGGCTGTTTTGTAGAATATTCTTAAATGGTCTGATAATTTGTTGCGTGTATTTTAGTTTGCTACCACGCTCCTCTCAATTAGTTAGTGGGTCAAGGGCTCCCTGCGGCAATGCCAAGCACCTACGATAGACATTTTCAAACAGAAATATTCTGCTCTTGCAATGCATTACACTCAAATATTAGTCTTTTATTTTATTTATGCAAAATGCTAAAAAATGATACAAAACTTGGTATTTTAAATTCGTGAGAGTGCTAAACTTGTTGCAATTACTGCCACAAGGCTGCAGAGGAGTAATATTGACAGTAACACTCAGTGCTTAAGGGATGCATAAACCAGCTTTGATAACTTTTTCTGAGTGCACTTAGAATTTTGTTGGCTGACTACTGAAGTGTATTAAAAAATATAAAAAAGAACTACTCGAAACATAACATATGTTTGCCTAAAACATATTTTTGTTTTTCACACTCTTTCCATTTTCAACTTAAATTTCCTTTTGGAAATATTTAAAGCTACTTTCATGAGATGATGATGCTGCATGCGCATGTTGGCCTTTAAAGTATTTTATTATAAGTACAAAAACAAATGGAATGTATTTGTTTTTCTTTTTGCAAATTCACTAAAGAATAATACATTACATAAATTAGCTAAAGGCAGTGCAGGAAAATATGAAAATAAAACAAATGTGTGTGTGAAATTGTAGAACAAAAAAAAAACTTAACTGAAGAGTTGAGTTGAGTATCTCACTCACATTTAAGCAAACGAGTAGAAATGAAATTATTTGCACACATGCTTGAACACATGAGGGCCACTAGTAACTGTTGAAGATTTTACATTTTTATGAACTCTTTAACTAAAAATAGACTGTTGAAAACGACCGACCGCCTTGACATTAGATATTTTTGTTTGAATGCGTATGCATAATAGTATTTTCAATTGAAAATGTCCTTGAACAAAACAAGTTACAACGAAGCCGTGGTGCAATTGGTCACATTTTTTTAAAAGAAGAATAACAACAGTATATCATTTTATATTTGTTCCTTATTTCTGACACATATTCTGTCTACACATACGTTTGTATACAATTGTAAGCCAACATAATAAAACGTTTTATTTGCTGCTACTGGCAGTATATATACATATGTATATAAGCAGAGTTTTCTTGCTTTTAATTTGATGCTCAAATATTTCAATTTACAACTTGAAAGCATTATTTAGTAATTGATTTTTTTTGTTGTTTGTTTTGCTATTTAAAGGATGTGCAAAAAAAAAACTTATTTATCAAGTCACCAAACACAAGAACATTCAACATTTTGTAAATTTATTAGCGTCGAGTGGATTCATGCTATCGAAAGCAAATAAATTGAATAAAATCACGAAACTTGGAGTACCAGTAAAATACACAAAATTGAAATTCAGTTAAAATATTCTGCATAAAACAATATTTTCTTACTTATCAAGATGATGTAAACTTACTCCGCAACTGCAATTTTTTCGATTGTTTTTTTTTTTTGTACTACTTCAATAATATCAAGAACAGTTGGAAGCAGGAAAAAACAAATTCTTTATGCTGAAAAAAAAAGTTGACAAAAATGTCATGGCACAGATGCAGTTTTTGCTCCGCACTATCACTGTTCAATTGTAAATTGAAAATGTTTACTTGCAAATTTTTATATACATATGTCATATTTTTTAAGATTCCCTTCACACAATTTATATGCAACATGAAATAATTGTGTGGTCTCTACAGGTTTAAGAAGCTTGGGGTGTATGGAGGGACCAATACGGCAAAATAAAATACAGTTCATCTTCTTTGTTTTCTATATAATTAAAGCGCATGGTGGTACTTTGGAACAAAAGTTAAATTTTGTAACTATTTTTCAAAAATTAACTTATATATTTGCAAATATGAACTTAATTATTTATTTGCTTTAAGAGCCATTGGAAATGTATCAATTCAGGTCCAAAAATTAACCCTTTTTAAAATCATTTTTCGTCAGCTAATCTTTGGTGAAAGTTTGACTCAGTAAAATTCTTTTTGGAATGACTTTAGTGTATATGCCACCGATATATAGGCGAAAGTAGAGAATACAGTACAGTATTTTGTACCGTACTACGCTACACAAACAAAAAAAAAAAAAAAAATCGGGAAATGCAATTAACATCTAAAATAAAAATTCCATGTAAGCTGCCATAATGCCTGCACAGGTATAGTGTATATCCATCCCTTTTTTGTCTCTTGGGTAACACTTAGCTATCATAAACTGTGTGTTGTTTCTGGTGAAGCTATATAATTTACTAGCTTTGATTATTTTTCTTTTTTGTTTTTAACTAACAATATTTTTTTTTTCTTGTATACTTATTTCCTTAAACATCACATTTCTGCTGTGCAACGTTGTACTAATGAACTCTTAATGCCAACTATTTAATCTCCACCTGCAGATACGCGACGGACAATATGGATTTTCAAATCAAATTGGCAAATATTGTGGTACTGACTTCCCACCAGAAATAACATCAAAGGAGAGATACCTGTGGATGCATTTTCACTCGGACGAGAGCATTGAATATTCTGGTTTTACAGCAGTTTACGAGTTCATCGATAGAAATCGTGATGGTATGTATTACTTCTTTCTACATAAAAAAAGTGTTGGAATTATACATATTTATGCAGATAGAAAATAAATAGTAAAAATGTTTTAAGTGATTAGTGGTCATTGGTTAAGTAAAAAAATGTTTAATGTTTAGCACTTGCAGCAGACCAGGGAAATAGTTTTTTTTTTTTTTTTCACAAAAGTGTAGAAAACTTTAGTGATGCATGCGGAAACTGAGCAAGAGCATTATAAACGAAGACTATGGAAGCCATAAAATATACACTGATCACAGCTATAATTTGGGCTCCAACCAAAATAGTTGGATGTAAATAGTGAATATGGTTCAAAAATGAAACTTAAGCCCTTCACTTTTTTATCTTTGTAATGCGGTCATTAAATTTTGCGCAAAGCTGCTTTTTGCGTGTTAAAGTGAGCATTATCGTCAGTAATCAATTTTGACTCAAACTTCAAGTTGTAGTTGTAAGTTTTCCATCCCTGTTTCTTGACTCACAAAATGGAAACTATTTCCAAACCTATAGAAAGTCGCTTTAATTTCAAAGAACATTTGCCACAAAAAATGCATTGCTACATTTAAAGAAAAAAGCTCAAAACTTATTCAAATCTTACAATTAAGAATCTAATGCGAAAAAAAAAAATTTTAACATAAAACAAACAAAAAAAGGCAAACAGTTATATGCAATTTCCTTTTAAGCTCCTCAAAATATGAAAAAAGGACACAGGTGTTGATCTCTTTAAATAATTTGCATTTTTCATAACAAATATTATAAAAACTATTCAATTCTTCTGTTATGCATGTGTATTTTCTGGTTTAATTCTATTTAAAAACATTTATTTGAAATTGTTATTGCATATAATTGGAAAACAATTTGAGCTCAATTTATTTTCCAAGTGACTGCAAATACCACATCACATGCAAAAGAGAAATAATTCTAGTTTTCGTTTCATACAAACATCTGTTTCGTCCTGCAGCACTCTATAAACACACAAATCCATACACACACACACACACACAAACAAACACACTTTAACATACAACATTGTTATATGCCAAGCTATTTAATACTCTGAAATATTATATTTATAAATCTTAGAACTTTATGTTTACGATACTCTGTGGCATTAAATAGTGTGTGGGAAAAATGTATTCAGTAATTGAATAGATCTTATTTTTCTATTTGTACACTGTATGCCATGACTATGCATACATTTGCCATTTATTGTGGCCAAACAAAAAGTATGGAAACTTATTATTACAAAATTTCTTTACATAAAAAAAAATAAAAAAATGAACTTAATTATTAATTTGGTCTAAGAGCCCTTTGAAATGTATTAATTCAGGTCCAAAAGTAGACCTTACATATGTTTTCTGTCTTTTTCAGCCACCGTCATAAATACATAATTAAGTTCATTTTTGAATATTCAAAGAACTTTATCTTTTTGAAACTTTCAAAAATAAAAATCGTGGTCGCCGATTGCAACTCGTTATATAGAAAGTTGCAAAGAACTGTAAAAAAATTGCAAAACGAAAAAAATGTTTACTGGTTTAAAGGTTTATTTGAACATTTCTTATTCTCATTTTGTTCTTGGGAATTATGGAAAAAATAGTTAAGTTTCAAACATTGTTTTAAAAATTTTTCGAGTCTACTGATGAGTTAATTAGCAGCAACACAATGTCGGCGGCATATTTTTTGCATATTTACCTATGTGGTGAGAAACTCTCACCCGGTCAATATGCAATGATAAATATAGAAAAATGAAATAGAAATGCTGTGTTTGATATAATTAAAAATTTAGACAGAAAATATACAACAACTTGGGTGGCTGAGTGGCATGGTTGTCGCTTTAGAAACATGAGCCCCTGAGTTCAAAGACGGGTGCTGACGAGAAAGTGTGGCGGCTTCGAAACAACTAGTTGTCCACCCTGCTAAATGTCTTTGATGTCTTCTTTGTCTAATTTAATTAATATCAATCACAAGGATAGTATTGAAAGAGCTTCATCCTGATAAACTTAATACAGAAATTGATTTGCTTTGAGCAGTAAACAAGTTATTAGAAGTTTGCGCATTGATAACATTTTTAAAATCAACTCTCGCTCGCATAAGTAGATTAAAAGGTAAGACGCATATGATAAGGGGACTTCAAAAAAATTTTCGTTGATTATATCTACAGAGAACTTCCCTGCAATATGTGTGTGCACGTTTGTGCAAAGCCAGGGCGAATGTACTTTAATTGAAGTGGGCAACAAGCTGTCAAAACAAATTTTCTTTGCGACAAGAAATATTTGTTTTGCTTAATTTGTGGCAAAACTTTTGAAAGTTTTAAGTCTAGAGGAAGACTTATATTTTTCAGATATAATTTCCCAATGAATCTACCATTTCAGTTTGATACAGCAAGAACAGAACAAAACACAAGAAATGCAAAAGCTGACCTGCATGTTAGTTTAAAGGTTAAATTATTGTTCCAATAACTGACCGCTCACTTTTCTTAAAGAAAAGTTGTAATAATGAAAAACAGTTTTTCGGCCCGGTAGAAGCATGTATTGATGATTTTCGTATTAGTAAAATTTTAGTTTCATACTAAATTCACCTACAGTAGGTTATTTAGTCAATTAACATGATATGCTAGTGAGCTAACATTGTTATAACATTTTTCTTTTCTCTATGTATTCCTTCTTATAGTTTAAACTGAAAATTTAGTGTCTGCAGAATTGTGTGGTATACTGTGTAACTGCATGCCAAGCATAAATCAGCACAAATGCACAGTTTAGTTATTTTCATATTTATGATTTTTCTACATCATTCTACATACAGTTGACATTTTATAAATGATAACCTCTTAAAGAGTCATAACTCTTGTATGAATTATACTTTATTGGCTATTTTGTCAAGGCAACTAAATTAAGTTCTAAATTGTATGAGCCAAACATCTACTCAAATGTAAAAGAAACAGGTAATATATCCTTAGAAGAATATCAAAAAAATATTATTTCTATTTGTTCAAAATTTTTTTTTTAACAAGGAAAAGAAATTGAATTTTTTACTGTTTAAAAATCATTATGCCTTTATATAGAAGAGCAAATTTTTGAGCCATTTTTTTTTTATTTTCAGATGTAATAAAATATTTTTAGTCAAACTTGCAAACAAAACCAGAAGGAATCTACTAGAAATTTTCTATATAATATGTAATGTTACAAAGTAGTCTCCCTTTTAATTATTTGTTTACTTATTTTTAAATATTTTGCTCTCCTTCGAATAGCTTCTTTAAGGCAATAACATCAAGGAATTAAAATTGTTTTTAAGTATTATTGTTCTGAAGAAACTGTCCGATAAATAACTAAAAAGTTAAGATGGCCTTAAGCTCAAAAAATAGAACAATGTTAACAAGTTAAAAACCAAGTAAAGTAAAATGTTTTGAGTCACATAATCCTTTTTACAAAACAATAAATTTTTATTTCCCAAGAAACGACCTGCCAGATAAATGCAGGTATAAAGTATCAATTATTGAATATGACCATTTCTAATATTCACATATAGTACGTATAAGTTTTTAAACTCCAAGGCGCGTATTACAAAATTATAACTTGTATTTTAAGCACAGGTATCTTCTGATCATATTACTGAAACTGAGGGTAAATCACTATACATATTATGGAAATACATTTACCCAGCAACACATTAGCAAATATATTCCACAAATAAACATAACGTTTGTCATTGATATTGTCGTTTTCTTGTAAATCAGCCGGCATAAAACATTTATCATACAATTAACATGATTATCATTGACATTGATTGTTGTCTTCTTTTGCTTGGTTGAATGCTGCTGTGCATGTGGTAAGTTCCAACTGCGGCCATTCAAATTGATTGATAGATTGATTTAGATTTAAAATTACGGAATAAATTCAATAGCAAATTAAGAAAGTGTAATAACTATTCGAGGATGGCTTTATATCATTTAAGGCTGTTGTAATTGCCAACATGACACGTGATGCAATTTCAAATGATATACTTACATATGTTCAATAATTAGATAGATTTACAAAATACGAAGAAGAGCAAATGTGACGATTGATTGAATGAGGTGAAGGCTGAGAGTTTGCCTGATCGTTCACTTGTTTAATTTTTGGAATTAATTTTTGGTCTCAAAAAATTACCACTTAAGAACTTGTCTCTCAAAAAAAAGCATATTTCAAAAAGTGTCTTTTATGACAGTATGTTTTAAAATAAGTGCTTTTATGAAAGTAATTTTTTAAAAAAGATACTTTAAAAAACTGTAGCTATAAAGGAAGACAACTTTCACAACATTACTTTTCAAAAAGTCTTATAAACATAAGTACATTTGTAATTGGTTTCCCCAGGCTTAAAAGTGCCGTAAAAAAAACTACCTTTTCATAATGTTTCTTTAGAAAAGTACAACTTAATAAAAACCTTTCAAAGAAATATACTTACAAATCCATTACACTAAAAACACGTTCTTACCAATACCATTTAAGAAATTACATTTTAACAAAGTTCTTATAAGCTAGAGCATCATTAAAAACATTTTAGAATAAAAACGTCAATATAACTGGCTCTAAAAAAAAAAGAAGATTTTGCGGAAGCTCGTTTTAAAAAAGCCTCTTTGGAGAAAGTTAATTTTACAGAAGTACTGTTAAGAAAACTCTATTTCTTTTTTAAAAAGGTACCTTTGAAAAACATACCCACAAGTTCTCTTTTAACAAATTTTCTTAAAAAAAACGTATACTTTTTAAAATACCTGAGACTGCCTATAAAAATATATGTTGAAAGAAATATTTTACTAAAAAAAATTATATCTTTAAAAAGTTCTTCAAAGAATATATTTTGAAGACTAAAAAGTACCTTCTAAGAAATTGTAGTTTAAGTATTTTTTAAAAAATATAGCTTACATACATAAGTAGAAGTATTTTTGAAAAAATTATTTCAAAGAGGTACAAATTAAAAAGCATTATTTCAAAAATTATCTTTCAATAAGTAACTTTCAAAAATGTACATTTTAAAAAAGTTTTCTGAAACCATGTTTCAAAATTTTTTTTTTAAATTTCAAAAATGCCTTTTAAAAAAGTACCAAGAAAGGAGCACCTCTGGAAAATTATATAACAAAAGATGAGTCTTCGGGTGCTTAAACCTTCTTGAAAAACATTAGCGGTTTTCACTCTTGATAGTAAACTCGGTTGGACATTTGGTCAAAGTTGCAGATTTGTTTAAAGTACTAGTGTTTACATCACTGCAGCAACAAAATGTACTGAACTTTTATTTACTACGCTGTGATTAAGAAATCAAACAAAAAGCTTTAGTAAACATTGTAAAAAAATTACTGGGAATCACAGATATTCTGTGCTGTGAATCGATTTGCCGGCAAAACTTAATTTTGTGTTGAGAAAATAAAAACTATGGAAAAAACAAATAAAAATATACTGGTTCTTCACCAGTATAAAACGTGACAAAATTCACAACAAAAGGTGGACAGATAAAGAAATTCAGCAAGTTTTAGAATATTTACAAGAACATGCAGACTTTAAGGTAAGAAAGTCACTCGAGCTTTGTGGTAAAAATCGTAGTGAATATAGCAGAGTAGTAAAATTAATATCAAGAGTGAGAACCGCTATTATAAAATTTTTTTTCTAATATGTTTTTTAAGAAAGTAGCTGTTTGAGGGTACTCCTTAAATAATTTCCATTTAAAATATTTTTTTTTTAATAGCGCGTTCTATAAAAGTGTGTGGTAAATAATATCGTGCAAAGAAGTGCCTCTTATGAATGCAAATCGGAACAAAATAAATTTTAAGAATTCATATTTGAAAAATTGCTTTTGTCAGAAAGTGTATTTAAAAACATTAAACCTCAAGAGAGGTACCTTTGACTTATAGCAATGGCTCAAAGCTCCCATTTGGCAGAAACTTTTCCATACAAAGAAAAATGTACTAGCGCTACAAAATCTCTACTTGTGGTAGTTTTTGAAAAAGGTGTTGTTCATCAAGGTATGTAGTCGCATAATTTCAGAACTTTTGGACTAATTTTCAGGATTTTTGTTAGACTGATAATTGCAGGGATTTCGTTTCTTATAAAAACAAACAGAAAAAAAAAATAGTATGAAGTACGCCAGCATGGTATTTTAATAAGTTTCTAGCCTCTTCATAAAACTTGAAAAAACTTTTTAAAATAGTTGCCCTTCGCATGCTCAACTCTGCGAACTAAGACAAACATCTGTCATTCAAAAAATGTTAACGTATTTGGCACATAATGACCAAATAAATTATATTTCCGTTAATTTAAATACAATGTAAGCTAATCAACTAAATGCACCTCAAAAATGTTTAATGAGGGCCATTTTTGATTTTAAAAAAAAACTGTTCTTTTAATGCTAGTCTTTGTATGCCATATAATTTTTTTTCTTCTCTTTTATGTGCTTTCATAACATCCAATGCCAGCACCCAGCACTGACTTGAACTGCACAATTGAAAAAGATGGCTTTGAGGGTTTCATTAATGCAACGGATGTGCCAACAGAGATAAAGGACACTGTTATACGTAACAAAATACCACTGGATTGTATGTGGCGTATTCAGGTGCAAGAGAAATGGAAGGTGAGTATGGCGAGATTTTTTTCAGTTTTCCATTTTCTCAAACTCATTTCAAAAATTGTATGTTCACACAAAAAATAATGTGCGGGTAAGCATACTTTCTTACAATGAAAAGCAAAATAGAACAGAAAAAAGAAATACAAAGTGAAAATCATTGTGCGAATATTGATTTATATGGTAATTTTCACTGCCCCAAGCACAAAAGGCCACCTGACGTTTATTACCATTATTTATTATTTCTTTTATTCCTTATTAGTTGGTTTTGTATAAAATGTTTGTAGGAAAATATTCTAAAACATGTGTAAACATTTTTTGTTGCCATTTTCAGATACAAGTAAAATTTGTCGATTTTAAATTAGCAAAGCCAAATGACTGTGAAACAAATTTCTTGGATATATTTCCTGAGCAAACTGTAATGCCCCTAAGGTAAGTGAATTAATGTCTCAACTAAGGCTTACACTTGCTTATACAATTTGCAGTTTTTTTCATGAATCTATTTTTGGAATATACAAAACTCCGGTTCTCATGGTCTTGTACACAATTTCAGTAAATTAATACGTATATATTTTGGTTACTTATGGAAATATTTATTTAATGTTATACCGAGCAACAAACTACATTTACCTAAATGAATATTTATATGATTCAATTAATTAAATAATAGTCGAATTTTTATAGCTGAGTACACAATCTGCTGTTTCTGGGCAGCAAACATACTTCGTGAACCCAAGGCATAATTTTAATACACTGACAACAAAGCCACGCGGTCACCAAAGTCCACGCAAACCTACTTTCTATTTATGGACATAGTTAATGAAAGCAGTGTTATTTTTGTGCCATTTTTAGGATGGCTTGTTTTCAACTCAGAAGACTACTTGGTTTTTAAAAATTGTAGTACAATTCCGTTTGCTTAATTGAAGTCTAGGTGCTCATTATATTCATACAACTTAAACATTTAGGGAATGCCGT
This sequence comes from Sturmia bella, assembly GCA_963662145.1. Lineage (NCBI taxonomy): Eukaryota > Metazoa > Arthropoda > Insecta > Diptera > Tachinidae > Sturmia > Sturmia bella. The sequence goes on along the minus strand of OY759170.1, from coordinate 67,633,869 downwards.
ACTGCGTTTTTTTTTTTAATATTTTAATTATATTTAACTATGCTGTCTTAGATTTATTTATATGGCTCTTAATTGGCTTAAGTTCAACACTTGGTTGATTACTTTCTTATACATATAATAATAAGGCGTTTATTTTAATATAAGAAATTCTAGCTCCCTCGTTCATTTCAGATTACGCTTTATATTATTCTCCAGTGCACAAGCAGCTCTTCTCGAAAACTACTAATTTTAAACTATAGTTCTCATAACCTCGTAAACAAAGTTAAAGTATAAAATGATCTTTATGAGTGCCCGAATTGAGCACTTTTATGACAAATAATTGTTTAAAACTAACTTCTCTAAAACAGAAGTACAGAATGCCTCTCAAAAGGTTGCTTTTTTACTTTTTGGTTTGTAGGCAAAATGTTGTTTACTTATTTGCCCACAAACAGGAAAAAACTAAAAACCGAAACTTAAGTACTTCTTAAATTTTTTTTTTTTTTTTATTTTTGCTTACTCTGACATAAAAACAAAGTAAAACATTAATTTTATCTTTGTAGTCGAACATTAATTATGATTTACAATTGTTAATAATTTTATCGGACTGAAACGTAATAAAAATATTAACGAGTGAAAAAGTAACACTCTTTCCTGGTGCTCTTATCCGCAATCATAACTATAAGCTCTAATCGTGCCAAATTTCATAATTTCGGCAATGCCTATTTAGATATTTGGCTTTCTTATTTACGTAATTAACACTAACAAACTTCATAGTACTGTAGAGTCAACTTGAATCTCTTGTAACAGTTTGTCATCTTTTTTCGAGCGTCGAAGTTTTTAATGAGAATGATTTAAATACCGCTTTAATGTCCCAGGGCGTTTGTAGCGGGCTCAAATATATAACCCATCCCTAATATTTTTCCCCCATATTTTTTTAAACACGCTGACCCCTTACCCAAAATTCCTTAGATCCCATACAAAATTACAGAAAGTTAAAAGTCAAACGTCTTCCAAGTGTTTTTTTTTGTGATGTTTTATAGTGGAAATTGCTTTCCTCATGTCAAAGGCTATTTAATGTCATAATGTTGACAAATTTTTGTCCTTGCAAATCGATCCACGCCAGTATAAACTCGTTTTGTCTAAAAAACATTGACCTTTATATATATTATTTTCATAAATTATCATTTTGTTGTTACTTTTCAAAATTTTTCCGTTACAACACTTAACACACGATATTATTGAACTTTTTATTTGGTTTAACTTATTTGTACGTTTATTTTCAGAAAGTTGAACGTGAGCTTGATTAGAAATTTAAAATTGAAATCTGTAAAGTCCGATTGATAACAATCTACACATGTTATATATCTATTATCTTGAGCTAGGAATTTTTTTTACAAATATTTAATTATTTTTGTCGATATTTCGCTCTCCTTTGTATAGCTTCTTGAGGACAATAATAATGGAAATAGTTTTTATTGGTTTTTTTTCTGAAAAAAAAGAAGAAAAAAATATATAAAATATAAAAACAGGGGTCGAAAAAAAACAAATAATCAATCTACATATGTCTGTAGGCGAGATCATTTCCGACGCACAACTCAGTCAAATTGATCCTGATGAGGACTATTTAATAGCAAGATCAGTGTTTTGAATTCTTAAAATGTGTTTATCATTTTAAAAATATTCATTCCAGATTTTCAGTGAGCTCAAGCTCGAGAAGTCACTATTAATATTTTTTTCTTACTTAATCCCATTCTTATTTATAACTTCAATATTTTTACTCATACGTCTGGCAGTGTTAACACTTCGATTCGCAGTTTGTTGGCACATTCCCTTTTCCAATTTTCACAATTTCCCACATAACTGACGCAACTTTATATATTTTCACTATTTTGTAATCAATATCGCTGGCGGTGGTTTAACATTCATGTTTTCAATCTTACAATCAATTTCCTTCATTCAGTCGATTAATTTTCATTTCGTCTAAAGCGTTGCTCTTAACTCAAGCAGCAAACGGTGGATTGACGTTCTTGGCATGTGTATATATTTGTGTGCGTGTGTGTGTGTGTATGTGTGTGAGGAAGTGTAAGTATTTTGCAGAAGTGTGGTTTGAGCTCCAGTGATTATATTTCAGTAAATAATATTTACTTCTTGGAGAGCGATATACAAGAACATTCTGCCTTGAGCACTACGATGTAGATTAGTTTTAGCTACAGTGACGTAAAGGCTCTCTAATTTATTTGCAGAGCCAGTTTATGGAATAGCCAGCACTTTTAACATAAGCCTTTCTTATTATTTTATACACAAACACATAACTAAGAATAGTTTATTCCTCTGTTGCTGCAGGGCTGTTATTTTGTTAACGCCTTAATAGCAGTGCATTAATAAATGCAAAACTTTAATAAAATATTATCTACCCTTGCTTTTCTAGACTAAGGCTTTTGCCAGTACATTCAATATAATATTTCAGAAACATAAACAAACCAACTTGCCGAAAGGTTTTATAGAAATCGCAAAAAAAAAACTTTGTATTTTCCTGTTTTTGTATTTTAGTAATCGAGGTAGTGGTCATTTTTGTTTCATAAAAGGATTAAAAAATATTTTCAGAGCTTCCAGTACCAAAAGAAAAATCGCAAGAAAGTTAAATTGTGGTCTTTTGCTTTTTCTTAATTTGACAACTTCTAGACAAGACATGGGGCACCTGACAGGATTCTCAAAGGGAAGTCCAAGAAGGCCTAGGATTCCATCTGTTCTTTTGGGACTGTTGACTGAATCAGGGGGAATATAACAACCCATTTCCTTAGACCCACTAAAATAAATGAAGTCATAGGTAGTTTTAGCATATTAAAAGCTCTAGTCCTCAAAATAAATTGTTGTCATTAGTCCTAATAGACGCTGCTTTGCTTGTAAGTCGCTACTGATGTTGTCAGAGCTGGCGATATTGAATTCAATACCCCAACAATGCATTTAAAGATGCTCGGATTTGCTAGAGATTACTAAGGAATTTATAGCAGCTTACATATCCATTACAGTCGAGAAATTTGTATCATATACCCCTCAAAATGTCAGCCACCTGTTTTTGTAGCAAAAGTACAACTTCCTTCCTTCCAAATATGTAACGAAATTTAAGTGCTTTTTATAAAAACGTATAACGAGTATGTTTACACAAACTCTGAAAATCTTCACCTTTCGTTTGGAAAATAAAGGCAGTAAATTCCCAGTTCCCAAACGCAAAGAACATAATAAGTCCACTGTTTTTATGGGGTTTTTGTACTCTTTGAAAGCTCTTACGTCAGTCGTGGAAAATCATAAAAGGATTTGTATCATAATCATTTGTGTTATATGTATACCTCCTCAGAGAAGACAAGAAAATTGACAACCCTTTTCATTCAATATGTTAAATCTGTGTTTACTAAAACATTTCGTCTATTCGTGCAGCACCAAAGTGGTGTGATTTATGAAGTCGATTGTAGGCTTAGTAAAAATAGCAAACCTCAACAAGAACTAGGCACGTTACTAACTTTGCACAATTTTAAGCCACTTGTAATTACATTTCCTGTTATCTCCTACATTTTTTTATTTATTATTTATTTTATTTCAACAATCGTGTAGACTACACCCATGCCTAGCCTGGAAAAATAACAAACAATAGCGATTTATTGTTTATTGAAAAACTCTGTGAAATCTGGATGTTTCAAAGTTTATTTTTTTTATTTAACTTTAACAAATATTTACATTTTTCTAATGTTGATGCAAAAAAGTTTATGTTTTCATCTCTTTCTCTCTCTCTCTTTGTTTCATTTCTATTTTTCGCTTTCATTTTAGAGTAAAAAACTTCTGCGGTTCAGCTGGTGAAGGCATCACTTCGGATTCAAATATATTGCATATGCGGTTTTATGCCGAGCCAAGTGCCATCAATTCAACTTTTTCCATTTTATATACCGCCTTCAGAGAACGTGGTAGTTCGAGTAAGTATTACAACTACAATAACAACAAACAAATGTTCGCCGAACAAAGAAAAAAACAAAAACTAGATAAATACCGGAAGTTTTTGAAAAATAAAAGAACATATAAATGATAATAGATGTTTTGATGCAAATGGGAATGTGTGAAGTGTAATTGTGTATGTGCTTTAGTGAATGGGTTATAAAAATTTACTTTTGATATTCCGCTGCCATTTCGGTTGTTTTTATATTGGTTATCTGGCAGTCACCAAAAAAAAAAAAAGGAAATAAAAAAGTAAAAAGTTTTTATCCTCACAGGTTTTGCTCAAAACCAACACTGTTGATAACGATGCTGACAGAGAAAATCACGCTCGCTTTCCAGCATTAATTATGCACTATGGGAAGAAGGTTGAAATCAGTTTGTTTTCTGAATAAAACGTTTTGTAGAACTAATTTCCCAATGCAGATGAGTGAACGATTTTATTAGAAAACGAATTGTTGTTAAACTCCTTCATTTTTGTAGGTTTTTTTTTGAGGAATCTTTCTAACACAACGACTTTAAAAATCTTGGCAGATCTGTCAATTGTTTACTTTTTCTCTACTTTTTTAGAAAAATTTCAAATCTTTGAAGATGTCAGTTACATTTGCAGCAATAAGAGAAATAAAATGTTTTAGTAAAATTTATGTCGCTTAGTTTCCCTAAATAAGTTTTAATCCATCCAAATTCCAAAGTGCTTATGAACTTTTATTCTAATCAGTTTGACATCGAAGGAAAATGTCATAATAATCATAAAAAAGTTCAACAATAAAATAACAAAATGATATTCTCTTGTTTTTTTTTTTTTTTTTTTTGCAAAATAGTATTAAAGAGTTCCAGTTATTGCAGAAAAGGAAAGCGATAGAAGTTGCTTAAAACATATTACAAAGTTACTTCTTTTTATTGGCTTACTATTTATTATGTTAGCGAAGGTTATGTACGACACAGTAACAGTAACGTGTTAGGAGCAGTATTATCAATCATACGCCATGTGCTTTAGCCGCGAATTTTCTCTTATTTTCTTTTCACTGTCATACAAATTGCTCTCTTTTTTGTGGAATGCATAAGACCTTTGGCTTAGAAAATGTGAAAATTTTCCAAGTACAACGAAGAGGTTTCAATAAAACTTGATAATGATAGTAATCCATAAGTTTTATTTCTTAAAACTTATACGTACGTTTGTTAAGTAGTTTTCTTCATAATTAATTCATGCAATATTTAAACAGGCTTCTAAATTACTAAAATCTTACGTTACTAAAGTTGCAACTTTTGTTTTGATCAGAGATGATATATCTGCATCATTAGACCACAGCAAAACTTGGAAAGAAAATTCGCTTGCAATCTTGAAAATCAAAAACCATACTTTTTATAACCAATATAAAGATATGCAACGCTTGATAGGAAAATGTTAAAGGCATGATTTTAAGTCATGGCTGTTTCATTAATGTAAATTATTAGACTTTCTATTTATTTTGGCAACTTAGCATGCAAAGACGTACAACAAATCGGAGTTAACAAGTCCTTAAAATGCTTTTCCCTACGAAACTGTCATTGATTTATATATCTTGAATCAATATTTTCTATTTAATTAACTTTTTCCAATGAAATTTTCAGTGTGCTGAAAAACTACTTCTGACAGTGGCCCACTGTGTTTCCACAAAATTTTTCTTGACGCACAAAGGTGTAAGACGAAAATGTTGTTAAAATGTCTTAAACGTATGCAACATGTTCAACAATCATTCAGATACACAGCCACCCATATTAAAATTTAGTTTAAAACTCTTATTACAAAATTATTATGAACAATCACTTTTATGAATAATTCCCCTGACATGTTGAAACGGGATTTGAGATGATCTTAAAACTTTAATAGTACCTTAGCTGCCTAAAGTAAAATTTTACAAAAAAAAAAAAAAATGGGAAAAATATACCTAAGAGCTTTACAGTAGATACTCATCACCTGGTAGTTATGTTTCGACGCTATAGTTTAAGTTCCCATAGATTTCCACATTTAGGGCTATAGCGAACCCCTACTCTTTAATGTTTGACATTGACGTGGGTATTCATTTTTATTCGCAAATACGTTTCAGCTATGCATGTTTTTGTTAGATTCACAATAGCTCAAAGCGTTTTTCTGTAATATTGTGTATTGCAGTACATTTTGTATTCTGTTTCAGGTTGTGCTGATGACGAGTATGACTGCGAAGATGCCACGTGTATAGCAGCTGATCTTAAGTGCAATGGTCGTAGTAATTGTAAATTTCTTTGGGACGAAGAAGGCTGTGAGGTGAGTAAGCAAATAAAAATATTGGCAATTATTTTCTTTAAATAATTGCCTGACCATAGCTTAAGATAATTAAATTTTACTATTTAAATTTGTTCTTTTATCACTATTTTTATTACATATTACATTTATTGTGCCAAATTTGATCTATATTACTTTTATGATTGATATTAATTAAACAAGACATAAAAGTAATACAAGAATAATATAAAAAGAAAAAGTTCGAATAATAAGTTTAGCTAGGGTACAGCTATCTGTTTCGGAGCCGCCATGCTTTTCGTTAGCATCCATTTTAATCTCAAACTAAGTTTCATTTTCTGTATATTAATTTTTTTTAAATATATGTCATAGTTATGCGACCATATTAAACTGTTGCTCAGGAAAATAGATAAATATGTTTACTTAGTTCACTTTTGCATGGAAATAAACTTAGTAAGAAAAAAAAGGAATGTTAGTAAACAAAGGTGGTATAGGCCAGCTCAACATTTTGGTTATTTGATAAGAACTCCTCAAAACTAATTTCGAGTCTAATAAGTTAATGTATTGTAGCTCATCATAATATTGTCTTTAAGTGTCTTATAAACTCACCCTTGATGTAAACCCCGTACTTACCATTCGTAAAAACAATTTAGTTTAATATACAAAAACTATTAAAAATCAGTTGACTGGTTTTAAACTCTACATAGAATAAAATGAATGTGAAAAAATTCGCATATTGAATAAAAATAAAAGAGTCTAGAGCTGAAAATATTTCTTTGGCCAGGTCAAAATTTTTCAATTTTTAATTTTGATAATTTTTCAATGTACTATAATAAATTAAAACTACTAATGACATGCTTTCGTGGGTTATTCAAAATGGTACTTATTCGTTAAGACTACAAAAACCCTGTGCAAAAGCTCATCGTTACCAATCATTAAATTTTTCTTTATATTGTCTCTTGCAAACTGCAATTTCTTGAATTTTGCTCACATTGATTTAAAAAGGACCTAAATTTGAACACAAAAGTTTTGTTTTGGAAAGTTTTTGAGTTTTCAGCTGATAAAATTTTTATACAAAACACAAATCAGTTATTTATTTTAAGAAATTAATTTTATTATCATAAGTTCAAGTAAGGTTTTAAGGCAAAACTACTGTGTTTTCTTTTTTTTACTTCTCTGACAAACTTGTAGAAAATAGAATTCAGTGATAAATTAGAATTAAGTAGATTTCTTCTGTCGTTGCTTAAAAATGTTTATATTTTTGGTGAAAGCCAAAAGAGAGTTTTTTCAGTGTATATAATTCTTAAATGAGAATGTCTAGCACGTGAAGGAAATAATGTTGGAGAAAGGAAACCCGGTTTATTTGGTTGGTAAAAAATTAAATACTTTAAAGGATAATTTGTAGTGATTTTCTCTAGAAAAGAACAGCAAGAAATGGAAAGTAAAATTTCAAACAATTTTTGCCATTAAGAGCCGATCAAATAGTTTTGTCTGGCTTGACCAGCTAAATACTACAACGTGTGATGGCTACTAGCTTGGAATGTCACGCAAAAGAAGCGCCTCATTCGTTTTATCTTTCTTTTTAAATATATATTAAAAAACTTCTCCTTTAACCGATAAATTTATAATTTTTTGCGTTAAAAAAACGTGCAAGCAATGTCCCTTACAAATGGCAACGCTGCACTGCTTTATCGTTGTGTTTAGTCAGCAGGAGCAAACGTTTGATTTTTCTTCGTCTCTGTGGTTGGTCTCCTGCAGAAACTCCCCAACTCCCATTTTTTCAATCTCGGGTTATTTGCATATTGTGAATAGTCGAAGTTAAAAGAGATTGAAAGGGTTTGAGTCTTTCCACATGAGACCAACAATACATTTTCTTAAGTATATTTTATAACTTAATTGAGACCAGCATATACACACAAATGCATTAATATTAATAAATTTTTTTCTCCTTTCTCTTCACCATGTAAACTCCCCAGGAAGAAGATGATGGTCAATCAGAACATATGATAATAATCATTACTGTGTTCGGTCTGATATTGGGAGGTATGGTTTTAACATTCCTGGTGAATTGTATACGAAAAATCATGCATGACCAGAAAATAATACGGGTAAGTTGTTCAAGTTTTTAATGAATGTCAAACTACAAAAATGTGTCTAGATACAAATACAACACAAACTGTAGTATACTGGCATAAAATTTTAATTTGTATTATTTTCCTTATTGTGAGAAAGTGTGTGTATAAATACACAGTAAAAATCCTCAAAAATAAAGACAGCAACAGAATAGCTCCTGTAGTTGTTATCCGTACTAGAACAGCACTATTTTTTTTTTTCTAACGAGACATCATCAGCAGCATTTCTGTGTATCTATAATGTATTGTGCACTTTTATCTCTGTTTTATTTTATACATCAGTTGCTTTATGAATTCTGTTATAAAATTGGAAAAAATTTGTTTTTAAAATGAATACTATGACTTGTTTTTTTTATGCTTCACGTCTTCTAATTCGAACAAATAATTTTCTTTAAAGCATTGATGTTCAAAATTGATTTCAGTTCTAACCCGAAAAAATATGCTGTCGGTAATTCGAAATAGAAATTGTGTCTGCTCTAGTAGTTTTTGGCATTGTAAGACATAAATGAAACTAATAAGTTGTTAGAAAGGATATTGAAATAACGAGAAACAAAAACTAACAAAGAAAATCAAATTTAAGAAAAATCAAAAATTGAATATCAGTTTTTCATTTTACAGTACCAGATTGAATTCTTTGGGCGTTTCTTTTAAATTTTTCATAATATTAATTATTTGTACTTTGGAAATGATGTTTCGATGAAAGTATTAAATTTTATATATTATCTGATATCAACATTATATTTTCGTAATTTATTCCTCAGTGGTAAGTGAAGAGTTTTACAAAATAGCAAAACTTGAGAAAATATGATAACTAGTAAGATTTTTTTGTATCAGACAAGTTGCAAAAACAATATGAGTTTTAAGCAAGTCCCAGTAAAATAAGTAGGGAAAAAGAATTAAAGAAAGGATCACAACTAATTTAATAAACTACTCTCAGTTTCGAGGAACACGTTAATGGAACAAAGTCTTGATACTAAGTTCAATGTTAAGCAGTGTTAAGCAGGAAACGCAGTAGGCTCAATTATTTACCAATGAACAGGCGACAAGATTCTTAATATTTGATAGTTTGTTTTTTCCGTCTCTGACCAGAAGCACTACATTTCAAACAATTTTATTTAGTAGTTACCATAGATATGATTATTTTTCAATCAGCATTTTTCAGATAAAAAAATCATATCTTAAAATTTTTCTCACCTGTAAAAATCTTCAATAATCTTTTTAACATTAGATTAGAAAAACATTTCAGTTGTTACTTTCAAATGTTTTGTGCATGAGTTTTTTATCCATTTTTTGTGAAACGTAATCATGAATCATTTGAGCACAAAAAAAAAAATAAATAAATAATTACATTGTGAAAAACCTCAATTTTGGAAGAAATGAATCAAAATAGAAAAATGAAAATAAAACAAATATCTTCTTGTTTTTACAACAGTTGTAATCCTGTTACTCTGACACTGGGTTTATTGTTAAAGCAAAAGTGTAAGAAAAACTTGACACTGATACATGTGTTGGCTTTCAAAGATAGATAGATGCAAAGACAGAAATATATTTTATATTGTTGGTTTGTTATACAACTTCTTTATAGTGAACAATAAAGTTATTTAGCTCAGACTTACTGTGAACTCAAATCAAATATCTAGAAATAAAAATTTTAGCAGAATTAAATTATAGTAAACTCAATTCAAGACAAAAATGGCACTAGAAAAATTTAAAAAAAAGAAATAAAAGCTTAAAAGCTTAAAAGAAATTTAGTTTAAAAGCTCAGGCAAATCCGATATCAAGCGTAGCCAAAATTTCAGAGATCTTGTTGTATGGAAAAATGTTAATTTAATCAAAAGAAAGCAGTTATCAAGTCGTGCATGTGGTTCGGACCATTAGCAATCATGTATTCTCAGTGTTTTTCAAGCTTCCACCTTTGGTCTAGCTAGATAAATAAGCCACAAACAGAAAATTATCGAAGACACTTGGATAAAAATACCCCCACTGATTCAAGCTTGAAATCAATGCAGTTTAAACTGACTGGACATAGAGCTTACTGAACAAAAGGATTCCAGTAAAGTGTTTTATTTAATACTTCTATATAGTTACTAAAGCTCTGATCTGTTAACGGCCATTTTGACGACTTACTGACAGCAAAAAAAGGACTTTATCGCCTACATAAACAATTTAAAATTATTATAAACTTTCTTTAGCACAAAAAAGTAAGTGATGACTCATTGGCAAGATAGTCAAAACTGTTTTTTTAAAAGGGAGATATTTCTATTCTCACAATGGCCTTAACGTTTATTGTAACGACAACTTTTATATGTGAGACTGGCTGTTCAAGTCTGCGAAAATATTAAGACGTATATTATAATGAAAATAGCGCTAGCTTTTATATTGTTGGATAAGTTTTAAGTTATAAGTTTTTTTTCTTTTTAAAGGTAATGCCTCACATTGAGAAAAACAAATTTTGTCTCATAGGTTAGTTGTGAAAACAAAAATTTTTTTACGCACAGCTTATAGATTACTTTTGCTGAAGGTATCTTTGGGTAACCTTCCTTTTTGGGAGGTCGTGAAGATGTCCTTAAGAGTTTTTAATACCAGAGCTGTGTTTTTTGTCACCAGTAGATGTTTACGTTCTGCTAAAAACTCTTCTAAAATGAAAATTAAATTGCAAAGTTTTGGTGGCATGACTTTTTGATGCTATTCTATAGATTTCATAAAGTAAACAGCTCTTAAGCTCTTTCAAAAAATCAACAAATACCTGCTAAAAGGGATCTTTTAAGAGCCTAATTGTTTCTGCCACAGCACAAATAAATGAACGTAAACGATAGCAGACGTTAAAACACTTACTTACAGAAACTCATTCAGACATGAAAACAGGCGAACGAACATAAATGTGATAGTAACCCAATAATATCCATATCAACATAACTGATATTCAAATTGAGTAACTTTAACAGATACATATGTTAAGCTTAAGACTAAAACAAAAAAAAAAGGAAATGCTGATGCCCCAATTTTTCTAAGGACTCTAGATAAATTTTAACATGAAACTGTCTAGCATATTGTTACCAAGAATACAAGAGAACACATTTAGAGGCATTTTCATGCGAGAGTAGTCATAAAAGTCTTTTTATGTACAACAAATATAATGTGGTTTGAAACAATGAGAGGCTAATAATTATGTGGCTTAATGTTCTAAAACACACTTTTTTGGTTTATCAGAAAATAAAGAATAGCTTAGTTGTAAATAAATTTAATGACCATTTGCTTTTACATTTGTTAGTTTAACAATTGGATTTTGTTCACAAAATACATATATTACATGGTTTTTCATGATTTTTCTTATACAAAAATATTACTACAATTATTAATTTTTGTGAAAATAGATTTTGAATAACCCGGCTGAAGGCTTAATCAATGTAAATCTTTTATTCACATATATACAAAAAAAATAAAAGCAAAATCAACAATATTTGGCATGATCGTGCATGCTTCACCTAATTACATATTAATTTTAAATTGGTAAGCAATAAAAATATACATACATATGTATGTGTATAAATATGAATATTACTTACAACGACAAAAATAGTATGCAATATACTTGAAACTCATAATTATTTCTTAACCTAGTTACACATATGTACATATGTAAATATGGATTCAGGAACAAACAGCAAATGCTATTGTTATTAAGAGAAGATGCAATGAAACTGGGAGCTCATCATTGTTTTTTTTCACTTAGTAACATATTATTTTTAAGTGGGTAGTACATAAAATTAACGACCAATTGGTTTGGATTTTTGTTGCTAAGTGAAGATCATACATGCAAAATCATATCAATGGGCTGCTTAAGGAATATTAAACATATCATATGCCATATATGTACATATGTATACAAGAGATAAAGCTATTATTGAGAGTATTCACTAACTGCTCACAACTGCTGACCTTTGATTCAAGTTCTGAAGTCACGAAAAGGTCAAGCATTTATGTGTATTAGATTTGAAAACCTCCAAATCTTGAACACCTGAGTTCCCAGACTATTCCAATAATTTTATTTTACAAAACCTGGAATTTTATTCCATAAACTTTGAGATTATCATGAAACCACAAAATTTAATGTTTCATTACACTATAAGTATTTCTTTAAGATAATTTCCAAATAATAATGCGCAACGACTACAAATATTTAATTATTTGTCTCTACTATTTCTTGTTATTGAAAAGCAACATCCTGTCTGTCTACTTTTAATGATTTTTGTTTTAATTCCTTTCCCTTTTTTTCAATGCTTGTCTACCATTAGATCGCATTAATTTCATTTCGTTTACATTAGAACAAAGTTATATGGATAAAACCACAAACACTTCTTGAGAGTCGCATTATTTCGCAACTACTTTTGATTATTTTGGCCCAATTTTAAATAATCTTAAGTTATCCTCATTAGTTTCAATTATTGAATTTCGGATAGTTGAAAGTAAATGTATTTTAAATAATTACTTTAATGATAATACAAAAGGAATATGTACTGCAATGATGCTGATTACTTAACAGCCATGCTACTTATGTATGTAGCTATAACCAAATAATTTTGCACTATTTCCAAATAACTAGTTAATCTTGCTTTTATTTTGATTTTGCTAGCTCAAGGCAATAGGGCATAATGTTTGTTGTTATTAAAGTGTTAGTCTAAGAAAGAATTAGTTTCCAAAGTTAAGATTTAGAATTTCAGATTTTAGCTTAAGACAAAAATATTTGTAGCACCGAAAATTTCCAGAAATTCCCAGAATTTCAAACTCTAACATGACTAATGTAAAATAGATACACCGTAAAGACAATTGCCTTAATTTAGTTAAAAGGACATAAGGCTGTAAGCAAATTTGCTTGCATCTACAATTGCAGTCTATACGTACGCCAAAAAAAAAAACCACTGGCAATTAAAATTATGAATTGTCCACTGTTTAATTTTCTTAATTCAGCTTAAACATGATGTGAGTGAATCAGTTTACCAACGATTATTCATGCTTTTCCAAATAATTGCCGGCAAGACTGCCACAAAAGTCAACTAGCACATGTATTTGCATTGTCTTTGTAATTGAAACTTATAGGCGAAATATTCTTTGTTTAATGGTAGTTGACATTTATATTTTATTTCCCAGCTACTTCAGTTAATTATTATTATTATTTTGGTATTGTTCGAAAAACTAAGTGGAGTTTAATTTTTCGTTCCATATTAAGCAATTGTAGTAAACCTTAAAAAAATCTAGTGGAACCTGCCTCGTCCATTGGCACATTGCAGGATATAGTTCTGTTTGTTTTTGCAACAGTTGTTGTTTGTTTTATACACAGCCATTTACATGGGTATGTGTGCACAAACTTGTGCATTAACTATAGCATTTTTGCACAAATATATGCAAAAGATTATATACATAACTAAAAAGGGATGTATTTCCATGCGCGTGTGATTGTGTGTGTGTTACATGAAAAAGTAAAAACAATACGAAATATTCATAGACTATAACATCTACATAAATGACATTTAAAAGGATGCCACATGACAGCGAAAATGTTCGAAATTCATATGACAGTTTTTATGCACATGCACACATACCTAAATATCAGAAATTCAAGAATTTTTTGTTGTTGCTGATTTTGTTTTTAACAAGACAGCAACATAGAGAATAAAATTCTTTAAATCGCACAATGGGCTAATATTAATATTTCACCCAAAAACGGACTTTTTGCAACAAAAAAAACACCAAATATAAGAAAACAGAAATTGCAGTTGTTTGAAATTTAGTTTTTATAAGAATTTATAGAATTCTCTTCTCCAAAACCCTCTTCAGACACTTGCATGAGCCAGTAACTTTGTTTTACCTTCTGGTTCTCTTTTGTGTAATATTATTCAATGGGAATGTATTTTAGTATAAAAAGACCTCTTGAACTATTATGTGTCAAGATTTCCAGCCATCACTATATCAGTGATGATTTCCTAATGGAAGTGTCTACGACAAAAAGTAAGCAGACAAAAACAATTGGAATATTTTTAAATGAATTTTATTTTAAATTTATAACAATTTCGGTTTGTGTTTTTAGAAAGCTTCGTTGATATGACAAAATATTTATTTGTCACAGAAATTATTATGCTTCTTTAAATCGCAACACATCAATGGAGTTATAATTTTTCAATTATTAGTTATAATTTTTTACTTTCCCTTTATATTTATTTTATTGACACTTCCATGTTTTGCCACCATCATTTTTAATGTTTTTTTTGTAGTTGTTTTTATCCCTCACAGCAACTGGTTATTTGCTTCAGTTGTATAATGTTGTTTGCTGCTTTATAACTAATATACTATAAGGATGAAAAGTTAAATTTTGCAACTCAAGAGTTAAAGAAAAATTGAAATAATTCGGCTCATTAGTAATAAGATATATCTCACAGTTAGTAACTTGCGAATTCGGTCACAAACACCCATAATAACGGCAGACATTTACATATGGTAAAACCTGCACTTGAATAAGTCCTATTTCATTGTTATTATATCAGCTTCCACAATACTGTTTATGACAGTTTATGTTATATTTCGCGGGCTTCCAGCTATGAGACCGCTCTTCTTGGTTCACTAACTTCTAGAAAGTTACCATTGTGCTTCCTAATGACAAAAGTTTCTTCAAAAACTACAAAAAAATGAAATTTCACAATTCATTTAGGGCAGAGCCGATCATTTTAATTATAAACTTATATTTTTTTTTAAGTCAGTCTTATACATTTTTTCTAATTTTCACCCCTGTGTGCAGCCGACTGCAGTTGCAGACACATGAATGTTGTAACACGAGAGGCTGCAACATGCCCACAGCGCACAAATTGTCAGCAGTAAAAATAGAATTTCTTCATAATAATAGTATTCAGCATGTATTTTATAATGCCAGCAAAAAAGACAAAAAAAATGTTCTATAAAAAAATACAGTAGACATTAATATGAATTTAATATGCCCAACTAAATACAAATACGTAGCATGTAACAGACAACAGACACTTGTTTGTGATGGTTTGAGCTCAAGTCACAAGAAATATAATATTTGTTTTTCTATTTAAAGAAAAAGTTGATAGTATGTAAATAACTTCTTACGTATTAAACAAAATTGAAAATAATTGATACATAACTCTTTCAATTACATGCTGGTTAAAGTTACAAAATATAGTCTAAGCCAAGTTAGAATTGCTGACTTTTTGACTAGAAAAAGGAACATAAACAAAATTTGACTAAACATAGATGTGATAAACAATATTTTAGCTCTTATTTTTCCAATGAAAATTGTAATACAGAATTTTCTAAATTTCTATGTTGCAGCTGTTTTTAAATTGAAGAAATTATTCTGTTTATGTAAAAAATTATAAAGCTTATAATATTAAGTATTTATTTTACCATAATTATTTCTGTATTAAGTTTATCAGGCTCAAGTTCTTTCTATATTAATTAAATTAGACAAAGAAAACATCAAAGACATTTAGCAGGGTGGACAACTAGTTGTTTCGAAGCCGCCACACTTTCTCGTCAGCACCCGTCTTTGAACTCAGGGGCTCATGTTTCTAAAGCGACAACCATGCCACTCAGCCACCCAAGTTGTTGTATATTTTCTGTCTGAATTTTAATTATATCAGACACACCATTCATTGCAAAATCTAAGAAATGAAATTTGATGTTTTCTTTGTCTAATTTAACTAATATCAATCGCAAAGATAATATAGAAAGAACTTGAGCCTGATAAACTTAATACAGAAATAATTATATAAAAATAAGTTCAAATAATAGAAATTAATTATATTTATTTTACCTCTAGAAAAAAAAACAATAGCACTCTTGGTTTTTTTTTTTTTTTTTTGAACTAGGATATTTAATCTTAAAAGCTACTCACCGCTTAGATTGAGACTAGTAACTAAGCCGTTCACATAATAGAGATAAAGTTTGCAGAAAAATAATCATAATATTTTACTAGTGGCTCTTCTGTATTTCGTGAAGTACTCTGTAATCCCAGAAAACGTTGACGATTTCTGAAATATGGACTTACAATATTATAAACACATTCAAAATCCAATTTTATAAATCACAACGCAATGGCAGAACTTTTTTGAATTCACTTTTCTTGTCTTCTTTAAAATATGTTGATCACTCCAATTTGATCACAAAAAATCTTTCTCAACTTAGAGGAAGTATTAATCGAACTAGAAAGCTCCATTAACTTATTAACAACTCTAAATCGTATGATTCAACTATAAAACTAAAATTAATTCTTAAAAAAGTCGCTGGGCCCGGCAAAAAAATTTAAACCGTTTTTATCATTGACACAATAGCAGCAAATACAAAAATCAATCGGATGCTGGTGAGAGAATATAAGACATATTCCAATCAACAGAAAAATATAAGTGATGAAGTGGAAAGTTGATTAATAAGATTAAATGTAGACAGTCAGTTATGAAAAGCATATGTCCTGCTGCTTAAAAACAATATACAATTAGTCATGACCAGAGTTCGAAACAAATTTAGGTGAAATAGCCACAGTATGCATCCCAGCCAGTAAGTCTCCAACGTTGCAATTGTTGCCTTCTTTAAAAAATGCTTATCGCTCCAATTTTATCAGCAAAAATCTTTCCCAGTTTTGAGAAAAAAAAATTCAGCTAGAATACAATTTTGAATATATTTTACAAAATTGTAAAAGATATTCATATATATAGAATTCAATCTTTATACATAAACACCTTGCCTGTTTAGTGTTGAGATCTTAAAAATCTACATACAAAGCAACAACAATTTTTTAAGATAATTTTCGTGAGCATCACGATGCCACTCGCCATCGCTCCTTCGTTTAGATAAATGATGTTTTCAGTATTTTTGTGCAACGGAGCGGTGTCGAGTGACATCGTGAAACAGTTCATTTAAATGTTTTATTGTTTCTCGTTTAAGTTCTGAGGTTAAGTTGGAAATTACAAATTTAGAGCCAAAAATAAGTAAGTTTTCTGTTTGAGAAAAATGTGACCCACAAGAGCAGTTCAAAAGCATGTCCTATTTGCTAAAAAAAAATGTTATACCCATTTCATTTCTACACAATATTATGCGTTTATTTTGCGCTTTTTTTTTAAAAATGTCGCTATTAAGATTTATCAAAAGCAAATGTCACCATAAAATAACGAAAAAACTGTAATAAATCGGAATAATAATTGCAGATTTTTCGAGCTTTTCATTTTAATAAACCGGAATTTTGGATGCCGTACAAAATTAAAAATTTTATACTTTGCTGTAGAAACCCACGCCGCATTCCTACATGCTTTTCCCGATGCTTAGAAAAGTCAAAACGTTCCCGTTCGCATTAGTATGATTCACAAAAGGATTTGCAAAAGCCCTTGACCATACCATCCAATATGTCATTTTAAACTGTATAGAAAAATTTTGATTTCTTTGCTTAGAACTCACTGTCAAAACCACTATTTTTGGGTTGTTCTCGTTTTTAATTCATTTCTTCAGACCTGAGTTGACTTTTATTTTTTTCCACACACCAATAATAATAATTACATTTGACAATGTGAAAAATTAGTGAACAATAAAGCTCTTTAGATATTTTCATGTTCAATGTGACATGAAAATAACATCAATTTGAACGCTTATGGCAATAATATGATATGTCACAAAACCTATTATATGAGATGATTAGTTGTAAACTTGAAATTATACCAAACAGGCATATTAAAATATCATTTAAAATAATCACCGCCAGCCACACCGCGCTAGGCAACAACGTCATTGAGCAATTTGCTGGGCTAAATTTGTTGATCAATCAGTTTTTTATAAAAATATGTTATAATAACTAATTCTTACACCAGTATTCATAAAAAACGTACTTAAACTGTACATTAAATTTAATTATTCATATATAATTTGTTATAAGACATAAAGATTTTTTTATATTTCAACTATTTATTTGGCTAACGTTACCATGCAGCTCTGTTACTTTAATTATTGGTAATAAAATACATATAATTTTATATTTGAACTTAACTTAAATACATATAATTTAATTAAATACATATAATTTTATAATTCAACTTCACATAATTTTCTTAATCACATATTTGACGGTCTTTAGAATAATGAGAGAACTGCATATACCTGCGTACTACGATGGATTTAGCTATCCGCTGGTATTGGCTTAAGCCGCGAACTTTAGACCTTTTAATATATAATTAACAATAGTGTAATAAAAGACTTTAAGTTAGGATGAAAAAAAATATGTTTAAATATGCTAATAAGACATCATTTAGTAATAATAAAAAAATTTCAAAAAACGTGAAATGCAAACTCAAAAAACGAGAGGTATATTCGGCTGTGATGAATGTTATGCCGTAGGGCTTATTCTTAAACCACCAATTTTTCAGAAAACCAAAACAGTTAGTGGATTTTTATCACATTGCTTAGAGTTTTTTTGAGATGGTTTTTATTTAATAAAGTTGTTAGATTCATTTAAAATGAATTTAAAATGTTTGATTTTCTTTATTTGTAGGCTTTAGGTCAGTGTTGTTTTTAATAAAACTCTTGTGTGTTTAATTTTGCATCAATGTTATTGTTTTCAATATTTCGAATACCTTTGGTACTCTTCTTCAGGAACTAACCAAAAATAAAACCAAAGTGTAAAAATTAAATGAACATAAGTATAGCTAAAAACAAATTTTTAGTTCTTTTTTTGTTTTAAAACAGGTTAGGTTAGGTTGGGTTGATTGGAGGGGTTTGCTTGCCCATGTCTTGTGACATACACCTAAGCCAGTATAGGCTTGATGTGCGCTCCGTGGATTTAACCGTGATACAGTTTGACCCATAGGTCTATAGGAACTCCGTGTCATTCACAAAGTTCCTTAATTTCCTCCAGCATGTGCCCCGTAATTGGGTTATGTCTGGTAAGGTGTCTCTCCCAAGATGTCGGGATCGTATTTGTGAGAAGGCGGGGCACTGGCATAAATAGTGCTCTAGTGTCTCGCTCTCCTCCCCACATGCTCTACATTCATCTCCTCCCGCTATTCCCATGCGGTTAAGATGTGCCAGTAGTTGAGAGTGGCCTGTCTGTTTTAAAACATATTGAAAAATTATTTCATTGGTTTCCTTTTAGTAAAGCCGTCAGTCTTATTATATTAAATATTGGTCTTTTACTAATGTTGCTATTTGAAAGAATGTGATTGTAAGTCATCTCAGATAACTTACTACATTCTTGCTACAAGCCCTTCAATATCAAAATAAACGTAAGAGCATTAAGTATAATTACTTTTAGAATTTTTTTCAAAATAATTAGTCTCTTATTTTCTGGTACGTCAGAATGACGTGAAGTCGTTAGAGGAAGACAAACAATAAATTCTATTAAAAATGAATTAGCATTTGTTTGGTTTTATTGTTAGAAGAAATTACTTTTTAATTGCAATTAAAATTTGACATGTTTTTCTTTTTTTCTTTTTTTTTTTTTTGTTCTTTTAATGTGAATTTCAAATTTGTTGTGCGAAATTAAACTCAAACAATATTGAATGTGTGCCTGCTGCCTGTGTGTGCGCACACAGAACAAAGTGACACATATTCTGCAGGAAATTATTAAAATGTATTCGCATACTTACAAATGTATTTATCCTAATAAGTATGTGTATAAATTGCTAACAAATACATTCATATTTCAAGGATGTTCATTTTGTATAAAATTCATATGCAAAATGGAAAAGTCATTGTAGATAAGGCGCACACATACACACACACACACACACACATGTGTGTGGATATTTAAGGCAACATGAAGATGAATCGACTTTGCATATGTTTAAAACAAATGTTTGTTGTCTTGAAATGTCTGTGTTTATATTGAGGGAATTGCCAAAACGAAGTGTTAATTAAGCAGAGCAATGACTTTGGAATATTTTTTTCTTTAGCTTCTTCTCAGGCCATTTCCCCAACGACCTTAGGAATTTGTTTTTGCACAATACAAACATGTTCTAAAAGTGTTTTAAAATTATAATAAAAAGCCTTTCACTTTAAAATTGAACTTTTTTTCAGGCGCTGAATTTTATTTTGAAACTAACAACTCTCGAGAGAAAAAGCTTCAAAATCTCTATTGCGAAAGTAATGGATACATCTTCAACCTCTTTAATAGGCGTAACGGGCAGGGTTATCATATGAGGCAATTTCTCTTCAATTATGGCTATTTTAATACTTGTATGGCATTCTTGCTTTTGTTTAGCGATTTAGTTGACTACTTTTGTTCAATCAGTCATCAGTTTTCAGCAATATAGAAAGGCATTATTTCTATTTCAGCATTTTTATGTGTGAAATAATATTCGTCTCAAGGAATATACATATGTCAGTATATGCAACTATACAAAGTGTTGCCAAAAGTAGGTGAAAATAACTAAACGTAGGGATTTTTCTTACTCTAAAGTTAAATCGTAGGTATCTACTTTTCTTTCTTTTTTCTTACAAATATTTGAGCACCAAGTTTCTACCGAAAGTATCATTATCCATAGAAAGTATATCGAACTATAATTGCTAGTATATGGCAAGATTATTGGTACTAAGGTTGTAGTGATCAGCATTAAAAAAAACAAATAAATTATTGAACTTCACTTGTCTGAAGCGAATAATTTTTTATATATAAATCACACTATTATTATTATTTATGCTAGGTTGGTCCAGGATGGCCCTTTGCACTGCGACCAATAATGATCTATTGTGCAACTAAATCACACTATATATTCATTAAACTCCATTAATTAAATGCTTCCCACAAAATGATTTTTGACCTGTCGATTTTTGTGCTGTTGTTGGCTTTAGTTAAACGTATCTTTAGTAGAAGTGAACGGTAAACTGGTCTGTAAAAGTTTTTAATTATTACAACGTACCGATAAAAAAAATTATCCTTTTCAATGTGAGGCCATAACACTCGAAATTAGTGAGAACAGGTCAAGTATGAAGTAAATACGTAAGACATCATTGAAGGATACTTTTATTCAATCTGTTATCCAATTCAATTTGATGGAGAAGAAAGTATGGTAACATGGGAAAAGTGACAGCTTCAAAACACAAAACCTCCCATTAACAATTATCGGTGAGATGGTGTTCCACTCACTTTTTGGTCAAATGCACGTTTTAATGGCAAAAGGTGATTAATCTGATCTATAAGATCCTACGTTTAACTAACAATAAGTTGCAACAATAAATAAAAATAAAATAGCAAAGAAAGGGACCTGTTTCAAAGCACTTTTTTTTAATTTTTGAAAGAAATTGGAAACAGAACACGAATAACAACTATTTTTACCAATTGCAATTGTAGACAAAATAATGTTTCTTTATTTTTGCCAAACTTTGGCGATTAAGCCTAAATTTATGTTTTATAGTTTATAAGAAGTATTGTTTTATTAACGATATACAAATTTATTATTAAATCGAGAATATTGTGGCATTGAATTTGAGGAGAAAAACTAAAAAAAACTACTCTGGTAACAGAGTCAGACTTAAGTAGCTGCGTGTTACATGTTTCTCGGTACCTGATTCAATATCATATGAAGACCTAACCCCAAACAAAACTCAAGGGCCAAAACTGTATATTTGATATGTAATCAAAGAATCTATGATCAAACCGAAACTGGTAACCAGGATATTTACAGTTGCTCACCGCCAGATAAAAATGCCACGCTGATGTCATATATTCTGTATTTCAGTGAACTTACACTGTATTGCAAAGCATAATTTGTTTTTACAAAAAAACAAGCACTTAAACCGCTTGGGCTCTAAGCCCACCAAAAATTATCAATACTATATAATCAAATAATAGATGTAGTGATCTTAATGAGGTTTGTCTACCTCAGATAAAATTCTAAGCTTAAATGCTTGAAATTAAAATCAAAATTATGTGAAAACTATCAACTTTTATTGAAAAGGTACCTTTATGCAAACCAAGAAAGATGTATGTATTTACTTATTGATCTGGGGCCGAATCACGGTATGTATTCGTATTCGAATGAATTATGTTACAAGGCTGTGTGTGTTTGTTACTTATTTAGTATCCAATTTTACTCGACAGTTCACGAATGCCATGACCCGGCTCCTGATTTATCAATTAACTTTAGAAAGACAGAAACGAGTCATCGTAATAGCTACTGAATGATATCTAACGATTCGAGGTATACGTGATCGAACGAATTCTAGCACATAATATGTGTGTTAGTTGCTCATTATGCTTTTGTTTTACATTAATATTACATGACACTTCGATCGATGGCGAATACGACGATTTTATCATTATTATTATTATTTTTTATGAGCTCATTACCAACTCTTTTTCTTGATTTTATTGTGTTGGCAATTTTTTCTTGGTAAAAAAATTTATAGATGTGAATGAACAACAATCAGACCTTTGCTCAGTAGAAAAATAGGCAAAAGAAAATTTTGCGTTATTAATTTGGCCAACGTCAGAGTACCGGCGATTTAGAATGGCGTTTCTTATACTAATTAAAACTCAGGGCTTGTAGAATTGATCTAATTAAAATTTAAATGCCACATCTTTTTGAAATACTCATTTGAATATTTATTTATCTTAAAAATGTGCTCCTATTTGCAAGATAATATTCTAATACACAAATTCTTCGCCAACGTTGAATGTTTATATCAATTTGGCCCCAGAAAGCAAAAGTTATGGGTGAATGAAAGTCTGTGTGTTCATGCATGTGTATGCGTGCGTTTGTGTATTTGTGTTCAAGTGGAAAATGTTGCTGTTAACTCGATTTCTATTTCACAATTGAATGCATTTAAATGTCATGTCATCATATCAGTTCTCATGGTGATTAATAGAATTTACATAGCGCATTTCTGCAAGAATATTTAGAATGTCAACATGTTATATTTTCTTGCTTCATTCGTAAGGCGACCCCAAGCTCTTTCTTGGCAAAACTATTTTCTTCTTACAACAGTTCGCTTGCACGTCAAGTTACTGCTGCAATCCCTGTTTTATGGTTGTGCCTGATGAGAATTCAAAAGCAGGGGTAACAAAGTTTAACTCAGCATCAACAGTCATTATGCGCCAGACGACAATCTTTTTAAACCAGGACAAGCCAACAGATAAAATTCGACATTTCCACCAAACGACAAATGTTCATGCAACGTCTGAATGAACACTCCATAGAAGTGCTTAAACTATTGAAAATATTTACATGTGTGTAGAATGTTCAGTATATGGGATAAGATCCTTGAGCACAACTGTTACTGTGTGTAGCACATTAAGTGTGAACGCGTGTGCGAATGTTGCCATGTTTTCATAAATATTGTGCGGTGTTCAACAAGCAAAATATTTGCATTCACCTACACGCACCCCCTCTTAAAAACATGCACACGCACACACACACACTCTTCATGTGTTTACGTCAAGTGTTACAAATTTTTAATATAATATTCTCATTTTCATATCGCCGTTAAGTATGCGAGTATTTAAATATTTGTAAGCATCATATTAAAATTCTCAAACACCCACCTTAACTTCCAAGCGCTTTTCTGCTTTCATGTAAATTTTAAGACTCGTTTTTCTTTATTTTTATACAACTTTGACATTTGCAACACTAAAGTTGTGAGAAAATGAATGCATGTTTTGCACAAGAACTGCTAAATAACATTATAAAAATTTAAATTTACTTAACTTTTGGCATTTCAACAAAATATAGCAGAGTTGCAAAGTTCTTAGTGTAAATATTTTCTAAACGCAAGAACTTAAAATGATTTGTAAATTTAACAAAAATTGAAAAATGTTCCGCTTTAAATGCTCAAGTTTGAATAGAAGTCAACGTTTGAACTACCAAATCTCATCAACTGTCACTCTAAGCCAACAAAGTGATAATAAAGCTCCCTCATTTTCTCCTCTCTAGGAAAAATTTAAGCAAAGCCAGTAAACAAATTAAAAACTTTTTAACTTATTTTTCAGCACTTACTTAGATTTTTTCATCTGTTGCTCTTCAAGCCAATGAGTTGCTCGTTTAACATTTTCGAACAATAGCCAGTGCAATGTCAAAAAAAATGGAACTCAACATTGAGAGGGGGACTTTACTTACTTTATTATCTTATAATTATTTTACGTTTTGCTTTTCCAGAAGTTCAAATAAAATAATATGAAAAGAAAAGTAAATGCATTATAAAATATATTTTGCTACTTTACAAGCGGAAGGGTTATTAAAGAAGTCATGCTTCATAAATGCGTTTCAAAAGTTTTAAATAGAAAAGCTTTAAATGTTGCTTTGTAAGACGTAGACTGCTCTTTTTGAGTAAAGTACTTTTAGTTTTAGAAATATGCAGGTTAATTACAGTTTGATTGAATAATTAATGAATTAAATATTCGCAACAACATGAAACCTAATCTTGCAAAGTGAAAGAAAACTAATCAAGAAACAAATAAAAGGGCGGAGACTAATATATCCTTCACAAAGGTAACGTTCAGTTGAGTACATTCATTATTTTGTTAGTTTGCACTAACATTATCAATAATTTCCAATTTACACATTTTAATGACTTTCTTTTATTACCAGCCTTATTATATTTAGCACCGAAAGTTCTGTTAGTTCGTTTTCAAAACAAGCTTCATCAAACATCGATTTGAGCTAACTTTCAACCAGGGCTGGAAAATTTTGATTACGATTACTAAGCAATTACATTATTTTCTAAAAAGAATCATAGTGATTACATTATCTTTCTTTAGTCAAATTCTGATCATTGATTATTAAGACTAAAACCTAAAAATATTCAAGATAACTTTTCATTATTGAAAAAGAATCAGAAATAATCAAAAACAATGCAATGACTGTACGACTTAAAAACGTATGTAAGTCTGACAGAGCTTTAAATCGAAAAAAAAATTACACAAAAACTTAAACTGCATTGAGCAAATTTTTTACTCGAATGATTAATACATGTCCAGTTACAAATAAAACTATATAACTTTAATACATACTCATGATAGTTTAGAAGATATTTTAACAGTTGCAAAGAACACAATTGGATCAAAAATGCGAAAATTTGCACACACAAAAAATATATTGAAAATAGTTTAGAAATTATTTAGTCAGCTGCAAATAATGCAACTGGAGCAAGAGCATAACAATTCACGAAAAATTTGCAAAACACAAAATATATATTCTGGCGAATTCATGTATTAAACAACCCTTCATAAATGATTTTAAATAAATTTTTGCAAATTGCGAATTTTTGCTGTTTTGCTTCAGTTGTGATGCTTGCAACTGACTAAATCGTTGCTAAACTATTTTGAATATATATTTTGTGTTGTGTGAATTTTTTACGAATTTTCGCGTTTAGGGTCCAGTTGTGCTGTTTGTGTTTTTAGCATAAATTTTCGATTTTTCGCTTCAGTTGTGGTCTTTGTATCTGTTAAAATGAGTTTTACAACTTCAACATCTATCGGGGCATTGAAAGAGCAAGAGTTTAGAAAATGAACCAATATCGGTATAAATTTGCCTTACGTCTTAGTATCGAGAGCGCCTCGATGGAAGAATTGGTAGAGTGCTCTACCAAGAGTCTTCGAGGTCGCAGGTTCGATTCCTGCCGAAGGCTCTGGGTGTTTCTGCAGACAAGCAAAAAGCTTCGCAGTTTTGTGTTTGTTAAAAAAAAAAAAATATGTACACTACCAAATTCGCTTTTGGTTAAAAAAGTATTTCGGATTGCTTAAGAATCAACTAAAATAACTCCAATCAAGCGATTAGTTATGGAATTAAACTTGAGTCTGTTTGGGAATTAAAAAGGCCAATCAATATTAATTTGAGTCATGTTAAGTTCGATTTTCAATTACTCATTATTGAGAAAAGAAATTTTATGGTAAAATCTCAGTGATTAAAATATGTTTAAGAAAACAAAAAATTTTTTTTGGAGGCTTCTTAGGCTGGGGAACATAACATAACTATTTGCTGTCTATTAAGCAGCCAAATTGCGTCATCATAGATAATTGTATATTTTTTTTTAAGCAGCAGTGATCAGTGTTTGCAAACAGAACTTCAAAACATGCAAACAATTCAAATTTAATGCCGATTTCTGTTCTGTGTTCTTATTTACTCTCTTGAATATGTTTAAATTTATAAGTGTTATTGTATTTTTATTTGATTGGATGACTACATTTGTCCAAAATAAAAGACAACAAAAATGTAGTGGTCACACTTATGCCAGCAAATATTTGCTCATGATGCACTCATCATATTTCAAATAGATTTTTGTGTCGTTAAGCTTAATAAGTTTTTCATTCATTCACTATTTATACAACAAAAATAACACAAGTGCAACCAGGCAACTAACCTCTACAGAGTAGTACAAAGAGTATTTCCTTTAGCCACATCTGTGGTTTTCCCTTCTTCAAAGAGTTTGTATTTTTTTTTTTTTTTTTGCTGCTAAATAACAACTTAAGTCCGCAAAAGCATGCACTTGAAGCAAAGAAAAATTAATGATTTTAAGGGTTGGCTATTGTCCTTTAGAGATACTCTTGCTTGTCATTCTAAATGAAGATTTGAGAAATAAATTACAGCGGTCGAATGAAATGGGAGGTGGGAAAATGGCTGTGAAAACATAAGAAAAGAAATGAAAATCTAGTAACAGTAAATGTGTAATTTAAAATAATATAAAATGTCGTAGAACTCTACATTGCTTCATTAATAAGAATTTGTAGAGATCTTAGCAAGAATTACAAATCTGTTGACCTTTTTTTCACTCGAATCTTATTATTGTTATGAAGATAGATATATCATCAGCTTATTGTTAGTTTAGCGCTTATGCCAAAAACTCAAAACTGTCACGATTTTTTGGCAAAATTTTTTGTCGAGTTTTTGAAATTTTTAACATTTATTTCGAGTTTTAAGCAAAACTTTAAACTTCCATAAATATTTGCCATTTTATATGAAAGCCATTGAGTTTTAAATGAAATAAGAAAATCGTGTTAAAACCTGTTCTTAGAAGGTTCTTTTGTTTGGAAACAAAATGGAAGTTCAATGACTGCAATGCTTTTCTGCTCAGCTGTAGTAACAAGCAAAGCCTTGCCTCCTCCTCCTCCTTGTAACAAAAGCCTTTAAGCTTTTGTGCAATTTTATGGTATTTCAAGACATAAAAACTGATATTCCCAAATGAAAATATAATCGGGGAAATTAGGAACCCTAATAGCAGTATTTCTACTGTGGCAAAAGCATTTAGTGTCATAATTTTTTTTCACATCCACATGGTTTTTGGCCAGGCTTTTAAAAAGGGTAATAAATTATCCACTTAAAAAATTATAATAAATTTTTTTCTGTACGTATGTATAGTACGTATACAACAAAAAATAATAGATATTTAAAATTATCATTGTTTGCACAAGGTCTGCGGCATTTGTGCAGCTAAAAAATGAAACGAAATATTTATTTGCTTACATGCAAAACTGATTTTATTTTTATTTATCGTTCTCTTATTATTTAGCGAATTTTGTTTTCGGTTTTTGTTAATTTGAATTTTAGAGTGGGTATGTGTGTTGTATTTTTTTTTTTTTTTTTTTTTTTTGGCATTTGTGTGTTTAATGAATCTACATTAAATAACTGCATGCAACAAATCATTGGAAAACATTTTTTGTTTGTTTCTCATTTCTGCTGTGTTTGTTACAAAAACTTTTTTCAATGGCTGCTTGGTGCACTATGCAGTGCACCAGAGCGAAACAATGGCAGCTAAAGTAATTTCGAATATAAAATGTTTGTACATTTATTTAATTGTTATTGTGCATATTCATTTATAAAGTTGCTATTTCTTTGTTTCGGCTCTTGTTCAACATGAGTTTTTAGTGTACGTGTGTGAGTGTATCTTTTAATTTCAATTTAATTAAATTACATTTTTATAAACGGTATTTTAGTTTCCTTTAGTTTGTGTGCTTTCATTTGAAAAAATATCACGTTCAGTTCTAAACAAAGCAACTCTAATAATTTGAGAACTTTTGTTGCCCTCCGCTAATCGGTATTTAATTTGAAATAATCAAATTTTATTGCAAACTGTTTGAAAAGTTGTTGTCAGTTTAAGCTGATTCAAATTGAATGGAATTTAAATTATGATATAACAATTTAGGATACAAACGAAAAGCCAAAAAAGTGAAGCAGTCAATTTGTTTCTTGGTATTAAAGACAAAATATCAGATAGAAAAAATGTGATTATGTTACCTTTCTGCAGTTAGTGCACTAAATACTTAATTGTGACTCAAAAAAATTAAATAGAAATGGGTTGATACAAAACAAAATTATATTTCTGATTTTTTTTATGTTTTCTAAATATCTATATCCCAACAATTTATTGGTGCCAATTGTCTTTTAAGTTGACTCAAAATGAAAAAAAAACTGGCTGTTTTTGTTGTTTAATTTGTATTAATCATCTGGGGCTTAAAGCGAATAATAATCTCATTCAGAATGGGATTATTTTAAATTTGCAACTGAGAACTATATGTGAAGCTTTGAAGCTTGGTTTTACTTTAATTGAGAAAGATTTTTCGTCATAGAATCGTAGGGATCAACATTACGAAAGAATATATTATTTAAAAACCAAGAAATTATTAATGAAGAAAATTGAAGATTCATAAGCTGGGAAGTATTAACGTTATAACGATAAAATTGGAAGCTGATCAAGAGGTTTAATACAGAGTGTCAGTAATAAAAAGCTCACATACAATAAGTCTTCTACTTTACTTTTCCAGTTTCCTGTTTAATTTTTTGGACTTTATCACTACAGTCTAACCACAAAAAATCTTTTTTTAATTCGGAGGAGCTAAAATCGAACTTAATAGAAAATTCAGCTGAAAGGTTAAATTAGAAAATTATTTTACATTACTGGCAACAAAAATAAAAGGAAGCAAAGTTGATCTAAAAAAAATATTAATAATATTACGTTCTTTTCCATTTAGTTGATCTAATGTATTTAATTTTTTTTTTTTTTTTTATTTCATATTTTCTTCTAAGTCTAAGTGCTCGCACATTATATGGTCTTTAAGAGCTATTAGGGTCTTTAATATTATAAAAACTAATTGTGGCTTAAAGTCACTAAGATAACGCGATACATCCAATTTTAATAGATGATTTATAGATCTTGTTAATGTTGTTAGAGTTTAAAACTCAGTTTTTTGGTGTTTGTATAAACGATTCAAAATGTATTTTAAATCAAGAGAGTGAACTAAAAATGCCAAATAAACATAAGAAAAACGCATTGTCTTTACAAAAACAAATTAAAAACATGAAAAAAGATTGGCAAAAGCTTTCAAGGAAAGTGTTTGGCACTGGGCTTTAATGAAACTACTTCTACCGAATAGGAATTCGAAAAACCTTACAAAAAAAAATTAAAAATTTTGAATATCCGAAAATTGAAAGTCGTCTATGAATGGTTTCTTAATCCATCTAAAAAAAGGCGACATTAAATGGACCCAAATTAAAGGAGAGACCTAAAGTAAATTTCAGTCAACAATATCCCGATAAAGTTGAGAATTACCTTGGAGAACCTCAAATATATAATGATGACGAAACTGGGCTATATTAACACTTCCTGCCAAATAGAACACTTGTTTCAGCTTCCGAAAAAGTGATCCGGGATAAAAAAAAACAAAAAATAAAGAATTTCTATTTAACTTGGAGCACATTCTGATGGTTTCTGTGAGTTGTTGCCATTAGTAATTGGAAAAGCCAAAATTCTAAGGTATTTTAAAAAATTTAACCACCCACTACAATACGATTTTTCAAAAACACAAAAGGACAGTAGAGCACTTAAGCCAATAATGTTCATAAGCCTGCAGTTTCTTAATGTCAGAGCGAAACTAATATTTTTTATTTGACAAAAATAAATTTACGGCTGTCAATTCCAAAATTTTAAGAGAATATATTTTTAAAGTTGCATATCTGCAAATGTTTTACAAGTACAATTTTAAATTTCCGTTTTTGCCTAAGTTTTCACGTTACGCTTTGTTTCATAAAGTCAAGCGGTAGCGTAGTACAAAAAAGTGTTTGATTTTGAAGAAAAGTCAAAAGTTGTTTACACTTAAAATCCCAATTTCGAAAAATTTTGATTTTTCCTCTCTTTATTGATTATTATTATTTAAATATGAACTGAATTATTTATTTGCTTTAAGAGACATTTGAAATGTATTAATTTGTATCCTAAAATGAACCTTTTTTAAAATATTTGCTATCTTTTTCAGCTGTCTATATGCCGACGACATTTCGTTGGTGCTAATCAACTCATCAGTAGGCAGCTAAAAAAGACAGCAAATATTTTTTAAAAAGGTTCAGTTTTGGACCTAAATTGATTAGTATTATTATTATAGATATTGATTTTAGCTCTTTTTCTCGTTGGAAAAGCAGAAAAGGGAAAAGTGTCAGAAATCAATTCGATGTTGCTGAGTGCATATAAAACATATTCCACTCAAAAGAAAAATAGAGTGATAAAATTTGGTATTTGACCAAGATTAAATATTGACAGTCAGTAATGAAGAGCTTAGTTAGTAGAATAATTAAACGCTGCTGCTTAAAAGCAGTACGCAAATTTATGACCTGGATTCAAAGCAAATTGGGTGCTGATGAGTGTCGTGGTGGATGTGAAACAGCCACCTCGGCCATTTTACATTTTACATCTTGTCTACTTTTAAATCTTTATTGATAGCACTTTTATCATTATCAGAAATGTTTGTTAATTGTGAAGAAGTAAACATCGAATTCAAGCCCAATTAAATATTTAACAATTCTGTTTTTTTACAACAAACATATGCAAGAAATTTTTCAAAAGCGTTTATTTTTTAAAACACTAAATTTTTCTTCACTTTTGCAAGGAGGAAAAAAGCTAAAGCTAAATCCTATATAATATATCTATAAAAATAACTATTTTTCTATATAAAAGCTGTAGAAAATATCAGCTCTGCACTCCTGCTTTTTTGAAAAGGTATACTGTTAAGTGTAATGCAGTTGACAAGATACTAACGAATTTTTGTTGTGACCCAGCCTATTCTATGCAACTCCCTTAATTCTATATTAATTTTACTTTCTCAACTTCCACCGAGCAGTTAAAAGTTTTAGAACACCTTTTTCAATCTGAGAACATTTTTAATAACATGGAAATACGTGGTAAGCAGACGAGAGCAGTTGGCAAGACAAAGTCCAGAAACAATAGGCTAGGTAGATAGATAGTGATGTAGTTTACCGAGAAAGTCAACCAATCTAAATTTAGCGTTGGCATTTCTAAAAATCAGCTGGCTTTCAGTCCAGCAATTTAGGTAGATGTAGGACAATTTTCATTTCTTCAAAGCAGGTCTTCTCGAACATTTATTTTTTTCATAATTTAACTGAACATTGCATTTGTTTTTTTAAATACAAGTAATCTAATTTCTTACCATTCGTTTAAGACCAGTTTTTTTTTCGTTAATTTAAGCAAAATCAAAATTTCTGTTTCTTTTTTTGCTAACTCAATATCATATGTATGTATGTATGCGTGCCAATGTAACGTTTATTTTTCAATGTCCTAAAATGCTAAAAGCATTTCATGTTTATTCAGGAAAATGGTTTAAAACAATTGTTTTCCAACGACGTTTTCAATCTAATAAGCACCAGCCAGCTACAGAAGCTTTTACCAGCAAAAATGTCACAATCTCTTTATTTTACTATTTTACATTTCTTTTGCTAACAAAATTCTATTATAACCGCGATTGCTTTGAATTACTCTATCTTCAGCGTTATTTTTTCGATTTTGTTGCAAGAACATTAACACACTTTAAGACACCCACTTAATCTTGTGTTGTAGTGCCCCCAACTTCCAAACTTCCATTTATCTAGCTTACACGTCAACCAAATCCCCAAACTCTCACTCGACAACGCCTGCACTCGTAGAATATTTTCTTTTTTTTTTAGTTTAGCATTTTTTTCCTCCAAAGGCAAGCACAGAACAAAAAACTTCGCTGAGTGTATAACGCATTAAGATAACTCCACCACTCTCCCAGTGCAGTCGTTTTTAAATTACCGTTATTTGATTCTTTCTTTTCGTCTCCCGGTTTTTCCGCTAAATATTAGAGTGTGTGCTTGTTGTGTGTGTATCCATAGAGTGACTGGTTGTTAGATGTGTAAAGTAATTTCTCGTTTAGAGTAAATCTTAGTTGTTCCTTTTTTGCTCCTTTTTGTCTTTCTTGGAATTTTCTGAGTTATTTCTTTTTGGTTTTGGTTCTTCTTCTGTGTGTTTTTTGTTTTCTTCTGTTCTTGGTGTTTTTTGTACTCTTTTCACAGGAAGTTCCGGTCCTCAGAGATGGCATTTATCATATTGACTCTTTTATTTTGGATGCACCAAAGACAGCCATTTGTGTAGGCTTACAAGATGATTATGCATGGAGGCATGAGCCAGGCTATGAGCACGTACTATGTACTGCAGCTGGCCACGACAATGCCATGAGCATCGACTTGGAAGAGTACCACAGCTCCAACTCAAGTTTTGAGCAAAACTCCTTTGCGACACAGTCGCAAAATAAAAGTTCAATTGAATCTATTGAATTGCATGACAGCTGTTGCATCTCTCATGGTGGCCATCATCAACAACTGGATTCCGACAGTGATTGTGGTCACGGGGATGACGATAATAACGATATTACGCATGCAATATTTGATAATGATGAATTTATAGTTGTGCCAAATGTAACGCCCAAACTCATAACATCACACTGTAGTCTTCATTCTGGTGGCGTTATGATTTTACCACATCCCGACGCTGAACTACTTGCAACACCAACCACCACTTCAGACTCGTGCAACAGTTCACCAGCACCATCTTCAGGCACCGCCAATACCACCAACTCCTCCGAAGACTCAAATAACATTTCCACGAATAATGCTGCCATTGCCACAATTACCAGCTCTTCCCTTTCAACATCTTGCTACCGAGACGACATGTTGCACGTTCAGTCTTTTATGCAAAAATGCGCGCATTAGAAGCGAAAAAAGACACAACACATTTAGCTTCGTTTCATTTTTTTATTGTTAAGCTTAAGGCAATTTTTCTCTCCACCAGCAACAATTTTACAAACGACAAATTCAAGCTAAATAAATGTCATATCAACGTTGCTGTTAAAAACAATGAGAAGCAATCAAATGAATCAAAATAAAAATTGAAAACTTTTCTTTTGTTATGGTTGCTAACAGTGGTTTATTGTTTACTGCTGCTTGCGAGCTTATGAAATATTAAAAACGAAATAAGTGAAAATGGCAGGAGTGACGCAAAGAAATGTGCTTCTTTCCCATAAAAAATCAATCAAATTAGAACCCTGGTCAAGCTTGTGCATACTTTGTGCTTGCAAAAAATGCGAGTTAGGACCTTCTACATGATATCAACTATACAGCAACTTTATGGGAAGCTGTTGTTTTTCGAATACAATGAACATTACATTGTTAATCTATTCAAATGAATGTTTCCTGTATAATTGAAAAAAAAAAATTAATATTTTTTTCAGCAATTTTGAATTTTGCCAAGGCAAAGCAATCAGACTCTTATTTATTCTCTTATGCAAAGAAATATAATAAAAACCACTTTTCACAAAAAAATATGTTTTAGCTTCCAATTCTTACCAGCACTTCTTTTATTATTATTAAATATATTTTAATTTATTTCCACAAAACGGTAGGCAACCACTGTGCGCTCTGCTTGCTGCAGCCATAACAGGCAAAAAGGTTGCAAACAAAAAAACTGACTACACAAATGGTTTCTGTTTATTTATTATGAATAATGCAAAAATTTAACTATGCATAGACGAAAATGCAAACATAATATATACTTATAAAGCAGGAATATTAAAACTATTTTAACTTATCAGCAGATTTTGTGAAACAACAAACTAAAAAGTAACCAAAATTATTCTAATAAAAACTCTAGTGGAAATGCAACGCAGAAGAAATTGTTTGAATTTTAGCGGGAAATTAAGTTAGTCGGGTGAAAATATTTTTTTATGAAACTTAAATGCAAAAGTCCAAGGATATTAAAACAAGCTAAACTATTTTTCTAAAAAGCAACTTACATAATAGTTTGTTATTTGCTTTTCGAGCCCACAGTAAGTTTTCAAAGTACGAAAAAGTTTCTAACTGTTTTTTGTCTTTAAATTTTCTCTCTTTATGCTGGCGCATGTCTATACAAAACCTGAAAAAAAAACTAAAAACCAAAAACAGCTGTACATTTTTGGTTGCTTAAAAATTTTCTCTGGCCTTAAAACAAATATTGACAAAAGTGAAAGTAATTGAAAGTTATTACTTCAGGACCAAAACTTGACCTTACAAATGTTTTCTTTCTTTTTCAGCCGTCTATATGCAAGCGACATTATGTTGATGCTAATCAACTCAATAGACTTGAAAAATTCTAAAAAGAACAAAATGAGAATCAGAAATGTTCAAACCATCCTTGAACGCAGTAAATATTTTTGTCTGTTTTGCAATTATTTTACTTTTTTTTTGCAGCCTTCTATACAACTGGAAAACGTTGGTTACTACGATTTGTATTTTTGAAACTATCAAAAAGTAAAAGTTCTTTGATTAATCAAAAATTAACTTAATTATTTATTTGCCTTAAGAGACAATTAATTGAGGTCAAAAAAAAAACATTCGAGATCTATTTTTGAGAGCACAAGAAAAAAGGAAATCGGTATGTGCAAAGGCGCTAAGCAACAAATAAAGGTTCTTTGCATACAAATCATATAGTTTTAGCACTTATTTTTACCCCCTAATTCCTAAAAATTATTACAGGCATATAAGACTGTTATTTGACATATTTGTATGGAAAATCTGTCAAATAAGAGCTTTATAAACCTGTTATAATTTTTATGAATTAGACGGTTAATCTGCTTTAAAAACAAGATTTTAAGAAGCTTCCAAAAACCTCAAATTGTCTTACTGACGTTTTAAATTTTTATTGGCTAATTTAATAAAAATTAAAAAACACAGACTTCCAAACAAAGGTAAAGATTAAGTTAAAGCCGATATAATTTTCTTTACACGGATCTATCATGTGTTCCACAAATTGGGTTATAGTTTTGTGAAGAGAAAACTTCAATATTTCGTAAGTTTTAAAGCAGATTCGCTTAACCGAGATTACAATGTATTTTTTTGATTTAGTTTTAATTTTTTTAATTTCGTATTTACTACTAGTACTAGGATTAATTTTGTGGAGCGAATATGAAATGTAAATTCTAGCAGCTTTTTGTTTTTGACTTTGGATGAACCCTGTGTATGTAGTGTATTGTAGTGGAACTAGAAAAAATAGGAAAGAGGTACTGCATTAGTTATCTCTCTAAATAGATAATGGATGGTACGTAAATCAAAATTATAGAGGAAAGAAATTTCATGTACCCAGCAAAACAGATTGCTTAGGAAAATATATTGTACGTGTAATCACCTTCATTGCCCTTTAATAGGGCAGGAGTTTTAGAAGCGATAGCCTCTAGTGCCTTTTGAACTCGCCTCATTTCACTACTTGTTTCAAACTCTAAAGCAAGGAGCAAATAGCTCGCCAGCAATATTTCTAATTATTGGTACTGTGAGTTACCATTTTTATGCAATTTAACTTGCTATAAATTCTTATTTTGTGATTTTATATCACTGTATTTTTTTTTTTTTTTTTTTTTTTGTTGCCGTGTAAGCAGGGCTGGACAGTATTTGAAATACATGTATTTGAAATACATATTTATTGCA
Source organism: Sturmia bella (assembly GCA_963662145.1). Classification (NCBI taxonomy): domain Eukaryota; kingdom Metazoa; phylum Arthropoda; class Insecta; order Diptera; family Tachinidae; genus Sturmia; species Sturmia bella. The sequence continues at coordinate 67,597,777 of OY759170.1, read as the reverse complement.
TTTTAAATTAGTCTCGTGAATGTATTTGTATTTATAATTTTAAATACTAAGCGCTTGAGTATTTTGTATTTCAAATGCTCGTGCTCTCAAAATACATTTAAAATTTATGTTAAAAAATATGCACTAAAAATTATTCTACTCATACATCAACTGAAATCCGAAAACTTTGCTACTGTTTTATTTCCAAAAAAAAAAAAAAATAGCAACACCACAATTTAATTACCAAAGTACGTGTGTAAAGTAAACGCAACTGAATGCACATACATTGTATTTTAAATACATATTTTTGTTACACTGTATTTTGTATTTCAAATACTTGCTTTTGTAATGCAGTATTTTGTATTTTAAATACATGGGAAAAAAGTATTTGTATTTTGTATTTCAAATACACAACTTTCATGTATTTTGTATTTTAAATACATCAGAGCATATATTTTGCCCAACACTGCGTGTAAGAGATCAAGTGGATAAAAACAATTGGACGAAGTAGCCTCAAAAGTTGTTCTTTTCACCAGTATCAATTTTAATACATGTTCAAAAATGTGATTCGCATCTGCACACATTTGCATAAATAATGCCATTTTATATAATATGCGTACTGAGCCACACGACGCAATTCTATTATTCTTGTTGGCAATAGCTGTGTGTTTTATAATGATTATGTTAACTGAACAAATCTTGAATTTCAATGTACTTTAATGTTAATTTTTTGTAAATAAACAAGCGATAGCTTGTTTCTATAGACTTGGCCGTACATTTGTGCAGTAAAACATCCTCTTATTCTCCTATCTTTAACATTTTGTGTGGCAAAGCGAAAGGCAAAAAGTTCTTCTTCAATTTTACTCTAAAACATTTTCAGAGTTAAACGCTGTTACGTGAATGTCGTATTGATTTTTTGCTGAAATTAAAATTACAATTCTGACATGAAATTTGTTTTAGCAAATCATTGGAAATCTTTAATTTTTCTTTTCCGTTTTTTTCTCTTTCAACAGTTGTTTTATTCGATTCATTTGTGTTGATGTCCTTTCCAGTTTTCGTGCTTCTTGAAATTGTTTTGTTTTATCATTTTTTCACGATACAAATTTTATCATTTCTTTGTTTGCCCTTCCTGCTGTCTATGTCTTATTTTTCTATAAGTCTTAATGTTTTTTTTTTTTGTGTAACAGTTTCCTTTGTTAATATAAACATTGGTTACAATTCTTCCTTATATCCTGTTCCACTGTCGTTATTTGAAATACGCAGTAATTGTTTTTTTTTTGCTTGTTTCTTCTTCTATTTGCAATTGTGTTACTCTTTCTTGCAAATTTTTGCCTTGAATTTATTTAAAAGAAATATATCTCATTTTATAACTATGAGTATTATTTGTATATGGCTGCTTTTTTGACATTTTGACAATCTGCTCTACACGCCTGACTCGGTTTGTATTTGAGATACAGTTTGTTTTTCATTTCTGTTTTATTTCACTGATTTAAAGAAAAATACGAAAGACTGAGTTTAAGAAACTTATTTTAGAAATGGCATTAGTTATTGCATTTTTAATGGATTTTTTGCATCATTATTAAAAAAGAAGCACATTTAGCTGCTTTCATTTTGTTATTAATGAAGGAATACATGTTTAACTTAAAAGAAGTTTAAAAAAGAAATACTTTGCTTAAGTATAAAAATTTACTGAATGCAATGAAATCTTGATTGAATAGATGGAACTGATAATTAAACAAAAACAAAGAAAACTTAAAAGACGTTTAGCAAGAGAACAACTAGCTGTTACAAAAATGTCACACTTCTCCTCAGCACCCCTCATTAAACGCAATTAATAACGATTCCTACAATACCATAAAGTGAATTTTAGCTCGATGAACGTGCCACGAAATCAGTAGCACGCACATTCACTTTAAAATTTAATTTCCTTTTTCTTTAATTGAATTTAAAACAAAATAGAAGCTCGAAGGGTTTAAATTTCTGTTTAGTTTTTATTTTTAGTAAAACTAAATAAATAAAAATTGGTGGAGTGTCCTACTAAGAAACCCCGAGGCCGCAGGCCCAATTCCTAGTGAAGGCTACGGGTGTTTCTGTAGACAATCAAAAATTTTCGCAGTTTTGTATTGATTTAAAAAGAACTAGATTGTAAATATAAGCGTTTTCCCAAGCACATGTGGTTTGGGGCATGAAAAATTTAACAATTTACTTTTTACTTCAAAATGACCAATAGCCGATTTCTATAATTATTAAATTTCTTTGTGTAGTTGTGAATTTCTCCATTATTTATTGAATCTGAAAACAATAAAACCAACCTTTTAAGGAAAAACTATTTTTTCACCAGTGACCTTGATCCTTCCCATATATTTGTGTTAAAAAGAGCAACTAGAACAAATTACAATAAATAACACAACGCACAGATAAAATATTTTTTTTATCTAGTACACTAGATTGGCTTACTTTCAACCCTTGGTTGGTTCGTATTTTAATTGATATTAGTTAAAATTAAAATTAGAATTTTAAAAATTAAAAAAAAATCTGCTATTTCTGTGATCTTAAGAACTTAAAACGTGCCAGGTTTAACAATTTTACTATTTTTTGCGGCAATAAGTGCAGAAATAGTAACCGAATGCAATAAATTTCTGCATTTTTCTTAAATCGTTCAGAGTTATTTCCTCCGACTTTAATCTCGGAAAAATAATAAGAAACCCATTTCAAGGAAAATGCAAAAAAAAATCCATTATGTCTTTAGAAAAAGAAAATGGCGAAAAATTATTACCAGCTGGAGCGGAAAATCTAAGAACATTAAAATCAGAGCATGTACTATATGAATTGGAAGAAAGCAGATTCTTTATATTCTTTATTCGAATAAAAAACACAGGTTTTGCCATAGAAAAAAAAATTTAATAAAAATCCTAGTACTCTTATTCCGATTTCAAAGTCATGTGTAACAAGAGCTACAAGAACTCATATATCTCAGATTTTTGTTACAGTTTCTTTTTATCTGCTGAATCCAACAGTTTTATATTTATATTTCTATTTGCTTTTTTTTCTTTTTTCCTTTCATGCAATTCCAGGAGCATATAAGACAATCCAAGGAATCAAAATTGGACGAAATGGGACGTAATTCTAAAGCACGTTCTCGTGAAAACATATCTATTGTATCACCCAGGTAATTAGTGAACCTAAATCCATTAATAACGCTTAATTGAATTTCATTTGCACGCATTTACCATACACAAATTGAAATTAAATTCAATTATTACTTAACAATTTCAAATCTGTGCTTTTGTTTAGGCAAAAACATTCACAGACATCATTGCAAATACTCGATGATGTTTCAAATCGTTATTATCGCGAAATGGAACTACAAACTAAAAGCAACTTTAAGGAAAAGGATCCCAGCATTTTGCGCCATGACATGATTGTGCAGACAAGTCTGTGCAGTACAGATGATTCGTCAACAACGATAACAGACCAACAGCAGCAACCAACGACGCCAGCAGGTGTCAATGCCTGCGATATGGGTTGTCAGACCAGGTGAGTTTTCGTTAGCTCCGTTGCTGATGATGATGGTGACAAAAGTAAATTTCATTCAATTTCAAAAACTTGTCCATATTCTGAAAAAAAAAAATAATGGCAATGTTTTTGCTACATGCTGCAGTTGATTATAAAATTTTATGTTAAACTACTTCAAGTAGATGTTGTCTTTTTTTAATGAAGTCATTGACAATAATTACAATGATTTTTGGTGTAGTTTTTATTGATACTATTTACTTTTCATGTTGGACAATTGAAAAAAGATGTTAAAATGTTAAAGTTAAGATAATGGCAAATGGAAGAAAAGATTATACAGTAAGATAAAGTATTTAATGGAGTATTAAACACACAAGTGTTAACTTCATTAAGTAATTCACTGGTTTAAAAATCAAGCAAAAAAAATGATAAATAAAAGTGTATTTTTTGTAATTTTGTTCATCAGAAATATCGAATTTGTAGAGTACCGTACTCATAGACTTTAATGCAATTCTACTACCAAGTTTTCGTTACTCGTCCATGCGTCCACCCGTCCGCTACAGTGACCATTCTGCGACGCGCCTAAAGGTATACACTTAAAGATTTCACTAGGTGTGTAATTAACAATACGCTACAACAACAAATACAAAAAAACTAACAAAAAGTTAAAAACTAAAGGGTGTCCACATGCAGGAAACTGTAGAAATTAGCAGTAGCTTTTCTACTATCAGCGATATAGACTTCAAATTTGCCCAGAATATGTTTTAATATACTTGGTACAACGGCAAATAGAAACCAAAAAAAAAAAGGTTGAACTTAAAGGACAAGAAAAATAATACTAAGAAGAAAGTTAAGTTACGGCCTGAAGGGCATCCACAGATAAAAAACCGTACTTTTTTGCAAGTTTCCAGCTACATAAACACATATGCGAATACAGCTAAATGGTTGAATGAGATTAATTTTAGTTCAACGAGATTAATTTTTATATAAATAAATTTTGGCCCCCAGCACCAGAAATTCACTATTGAGGCAAGTTGGCAAAATAACTCAAAAAAAAAAAATGTGCAAATAAAATATTACCTACTCAAAAAGATTATAATGGGTATTACAAACTTTATATTAAAATTAAATCAAAAACGCTTTAATTATATTTAATAAGTATTCCTTGCAAAAGGACTTGAAAATTGATGTTCGATCAACTGGCTTCAAAGGTGTAGGTCAATTATCAAATCCAATTCCACCAATATAGTCAATTCTATGTTTCGATATATCCCGCCTACATCTAGGAGTTTGAAAATTTGATATATTTCTAGTATTAAAATTCATTTAATTCTGCATGAATTTTTTAAAACGGTACGGTAGCCACAGTTATTAATACATTTAAAAACAACATTAAAACGTTTTCAACTAATTTATATGAAACTGGAAATGCTAGCAATTGCTCCTCTGCTAAGCGAAATTGTTTAAATCTATTGCATGGTATTGAATAGCCTTTGCTTTACCTCGTAGCCTCGTAGTAGGCTGGATTTTTTTATTCAAAAAAAAAAATACCTTCAGCCTTCAAGAAAATAATTATATAAAATATAAAAAAGGGGTCGAATAAACCAAATATTTTTTACTAAATCCGTACTTAAAATGCCGGTGAGCTCACCCTATAAGCTACACTCATGTTTTAGTTTGTAGCAGAACAAAAACACCGCAGGTGCTATTCAGTTCAGTAAAACATAAAATAATCTTCCATAATATTTGTTGTTTTAAAACATGCAAGTGCATGAAGAATCATGTTGACTATTAAGATGTAACAACTGTAACAGGTTTTATGCAATAATTTCATATTACCCCTCAAAAAGTACGTAGGAAAATAAGAAATCATTGAAAAGTTCGAATTTTGCACATGAACGGTATGATTTCTATATTACTAAAATAAGTGCATAAAATTACTACTTAAAGCAGTAGTTTTTTTAAATGTTGCCATCTTCAGGCAACATAAAAATGTATAAAAAAGCGCACTTAAAACTTAACAGCTCTAATGTAATTTGAAATTTTTTTTTCTTCTTTTCTTTCATCGTCCTTTGTAGAGAATCCCTATTTGCAACAGCTTCATTAATGCGTCAAAAATCAAAAACACCCTCTTTAGCTGGCAGTCAACGCACAATAGAGGGTGTACCACCGCCACCGCGCTTCTCAACGTTCGGCTATGATGCATCACAAATAGCACCACCGCCACCACCCACCGTTTCGACACTGTCTAGGCGTAATATGCACCTGCCGCAAGAGTCCCTAGAGATGGAACAGCAGCCACAGCAAACAGCGCACACTATGTTGATGATGCCGCCACAGCAACAACAACAACATCCCCAACAACAACAGCAGCAGCATCATCATCTGCATTTACATCAACGGCCCTCACAGGAAATCTGTCACCACCATCATCAGCATCAGCAACACTTACAACAGCAACAACAAAAGCCAACACTGCCTCGCCAGCATGCACAACAACCACAGCACCACACAGCATACATGCAACAGCATCATCATCAGCAACATCAGCACTACACCAGCGCTGCCACCATACCACCACCCAATGTAACACAATTACCCACACCGCCACCATCGGGTACAGCCATTGTAACGGCCGTCTCCACAGGAGGCAGCAGTGCTGGTCGTCACAGGGAACAAGGCAACGTTAATTCTGCTAATAAAACCAAGCAGCAAACTAAAGTTGATGAGTCAAAAGTGTTTATTGACATTAGAAACTCAGCTCCTGATGTTATAATCATGACATCCCATTGACAATTAAGGAAATCAAAATTGAAAACTCATTTGTATAAAATTTCTTATCAGCAAATAGTGCTGTGTACTCGTACTACTCTGTCATCCCATCTTCCATTGTTCGTTTGGTCACTCTAACCAGCATCATGTTACATTGTTGATTTTTGTTAATAATACACTATATTTGCATTAACTGCTACAAGTAAGTTTTTCTTTTTAAGTTTAAATATGTCTAGACTTTTTCCTCATCTGCCCGAGTTAATAGTTTTAGTTTTCAGTTTTAACATACTCAATTTAAGCGAAATTTTTAATAAACTTTGTGGTCTTTTTTACTCTTAATTCTAAAATAAATTTCACCAAAAGTTTAGTTTATTATTTTGTTAATGGTCACTTTAACTACCAACAAAAGATATTCATTAAAAATGGGTCCAATGCTGACTTTGCTTTGTTAATCTTAATGGGGTGTTCATGTTAAAGACACTTTTGTCAGGGGAATTAAAAGTGTGTGAGCGAGTGACGGGCCGACTGACTGACGGACTGGTACAGTGGAAGTAAATATTTAATTTATTTTATTAAGGCAGGTCTTTAACAATTTGCTTGAATTTGTATAGTCCCCTCTCCAACATGTGAACAGCAATCACAATAAAAGTATCATGGACATTTTTCAGTCCTTGTGGAGCCCAAATATTTACATATATATAAAGTAATTATCGAATACATGACCTTTGCTTACATTATAACCGCACAGCAGTAACATGACAAAAAGTAGTTCAATTGAGAATTACTTTGTCTGATGAATGAAAATAGTCCGTTGAGTCAAGTTGAATTTTGCCGTTTTAAAAGACAGCGTAATGACACATAACATGTGTCACCCTGGCACAGAATTTATGCCGAATGCTTTTTACTACGATCTATTTGTTTTAATATTTTCGAGCTATCGCAGACTTATTTCAGTCTGAAAAATTATAAATATGCAATTTTAGCTTGTCGCACATATACAGTCCTGTTGTATTGCGTATTAAGTGCTTTTTAATCACGTGATTTCCAAGCTCAAAACGAGCAGTACTTCAACAAGACAAAATTATTTATTGTATTTATGGGAAGTCGGAAGCTCTTCATGTTCTTGGTATGAATATTCAATGCGATGTCCGCTGGGCTGAGCATATTTTTCTTGTCGCAAAAGAAGAATTTAAGTGCCTTGGTTTCTTGAAACGATACCTTTTTAATGTAAATTGTTTTCAATTAAATAATTAAATTAAAGATTTTTTAATAACTTTTATTAATCAGAATTTTCTTTAAAATTTGACTTTTATTCAATTCGCTTTGATGTTCTTTGTTTACTTACTAATGCAATCTTACATTTATGTAGGTGTGTGTTCACATGTATACATAATTTTTGAGAGTCATCTTATCAGAGATGGGATTTTACATAAATTTGTAAGAGCTTGTGTGATAAATAACTAGGCATTTGCGATCAATAATTTAAAGCTGATTCAGCTTAAAGTCAACTTTAATTTTGACTATAGTTAGAAAAAAGTTAGCAACACGTTTTAAAATTTAAGTTGTTTCTACAAAGAACCGACTTTAGTGTTTAACTATGGTTAAGGCCCAATGATTTTCCATTTAAATAAAACTGCTTAATCTTGTTGAAAAATTTTCGCACGAAATTCTAAATGTAACCGTTTTTGTTCAGCTCTCATTTTTTCCCCTCATTTATTGAATGACAATTTGTTTGGCTTCTTGTTTTGGGTTTCCATTTTATTTGCACTTGGTCATGTTTTTGTTTTGGCTTTCAAAAAAAAAAAAACTCACCAACAACACATGCAGCCGGAAAACGTAGCATGTTCCAAATGCCCACGACATACATAAACGTCATGAGCTGCACGAAACATTTGCAAAAACAAAATGGAATAAATTGATATCGAGTAACAAGCGAAACAATTTTTTGTGTGATGTGTCATGTCTTTCATATATTTTGCTTTTAGTTTTAACAGTAAATACCAAGTGAAGTCGTTGTTGTTCAGCTACAAAGGCTTGTTATTGCGTAGGCAGGCACAGGTATTTTTTATTCTGAATTTATCAATTTCCACTTTTTTTTCAATTGATGTCCAGGACGAAAGCTGTGTTGTAGCAAAAGTTTGCCAGAGCTGTTGCATCGGGTGCGACAGAGGAAAAAAAGCGAAAGGTTATTTAAAGAAAAACATTACATTTTTTGCTTATGGTGCAATCATACGAAATAAAAAAATATTATTTATGTAAACACGTACCTAAAAATTTTCATATTTTTTTAACACTCACACTTAAGGCCGGTATTGTATTCATAATTTCGTGCGAAATGCTGTCAAACTGCATATAAAAGTTTTCGGCATGAAATATAAACGAAATAAAGTTGAAAAAGTAGTACTCTGTTTTTACGGCGAAAAACACTTGAAATTTAATAGCAACATGTTTTTTGAGGCAAAATGTTTCTGGCAATGTTTTTTTTTAGCTGCGAAACAACATGAGCGCCACTTATTTCGTACGAAATTTTGAAAAGAATGTGCTATGAAATATTATATCAATAAAAATAAAGCTTTATTATTTTCAAATAATGTGTTTTATTGAAATAGTTTTATACAAAATGAATTAAATAGTTGTGCAAATAAACACAAGATTTTATAATGAGATTAGCCCGATCTGGACCACAAAACATTTTCCTTGATAGGCAATAAAACTTCGAGCACATCAAGCCAAAAGCATTTTCTACGCATCTCCTTGCTCTGCTTAGCCTGTAATTAAATATGTTTTCATGATCCTCTAATGCCTTACCAGGTTTTGGTTTGAAGGGCTTCATAATACGGCTGTTCAAGGGGAACGCATCATCTGCCAAAAACACAAAGGGTGTCTTTTTGCCCGAATCTCTGGGGAAAACTAGTTTATTTTGTCTGATGGCAGTTCCAAGCGTACACTTGTCAAAGATATTTGCTTCCGGAATTGGGGGGACACTTTACAGCTACGTGTTTACCATCGATTGCTCCCACGCAATTAGGAAAATTCCACTTTTTAAAGGTATCCCCAATACGGCTCAGTTCATTCAACGTCATTGGTGGGATTTCATCTCGCAATACGTGGCACATCGCATTGCAGACTTCATCAATAATGACACCGAATTTCTGCTTACTAATTCTATAGCAGCTTGCAACGTGACGCCTCAATGTCCCACATGCTAAATATCTATGAATAAAAACTTTGCATTATAAAATATCCACTTTTTAAAGGTATACTCAATATAGATACTTACTCCAATACTATTGCTAGTTTTTGCGTTGGAGAAATGCCATCATTGGGGTGAGTGTTTCTCTTAGGCTTCAGTAATAGTTCCACCATGCGCAACAAGTCGAAAAAGACTTGGGCTACATTTGCTACACGTCAAACTTTTCGTATGAAAAAATCAATGTTGCTAAACATTTTCCGCAGCTTTGAACAGAGTACTTACCTTTATACGTGTAGACCTGCAGTAATCTATGGATATCTGTAACTTTACATGTACATATGTAAATTGTAACGACTAATACACAATCGATTGTTTGCGTAAATCAAATAATATATTTTAAACAATTGTTGGCTGGGTCATAAATTGTAAAACATTCATTTAGGCTGAATTACAACACTTTGCAACAAGCTACAAAAGACTTGTCTAACTTTTTTTAATGCGTTGTGAGCGCCTAACTACACGCAAAGAAAAACCGCAATATTATGTTGTCTTTAACCATGCGAAAGGCTGTGGCAAACAAGATTTGCTTACTTAAAATCCTATAAGCAATTTTTGGTCACCGTTAACACAGTTTTTGGTTGTATAAAACCATGTTTTATGAAAAAAATTTTATATTTGATCTATCAAATGATAGCCGAGTATTAAACAAAATATTGTTGTTTGTAACAAAGTTTTTGTTGTGTCCTTTGACAGCTGATTTTTCTCCGAACTTTGTGTTGTGATTGAAATTTTCAATGAACATTTCATTTTTATTAAAAAAAAAAAACACAAAAGAAATTAAGGAAAAAAAACCGCAGGCATTCGAACAGAAATAAGACAATACAATACAAATTAGGGTACACATGAAGATGCTTTTATTGGGTGTGAAAGCCAGAACTCTGAAAGTTATATAGATATAAATAAATATTTGTATAAATACTTGCTTGCATTCTGTAAATATTCTAGTCGTTTAGGCGACTGTTGTTACTAACCATGTCATTATTGCATTTAATCATAATATTGCAATACCTGGCCATACTATTGTAATTTTCGAGGATAATATTGTCACTTCCATTCATACCACTACCATTCCCAACCATATTACTAAAAAAAATTAGGGTCACCAAATGACAATAGTATGGTCGGACTTGACTACATTAAACTTTTGTTAAAATATAATTGTGTTTGTTGATAAACAAAAAAGTACCAGAGTGTTTTTAAAATACCAAAATTCATAAATATATTCATATAAATATGCACAACTTGAATTCGGCAAAGAAAACAAACGCATTCGTATTTTCGATTGCCGTGTGCATGTAGTCTGGGTTTTTTTAAGCTGAACTTTGTTTTTTTTTTTGTTTCATATCGGTTTTGTCTATTAATAAAATGAAATTCTTTTATACAATAGTTGACCCTTCGGTGGGCAGAGTGCAGAGATGGGAAAGTTATAACTATAATTAGCAGAAATCAAAACCAGAAATGCTGGAAGATACAAATGTGCGGCTTAAAAAGCCTTAACTAATGGTATACAAAATTTAATGATGAAGTTACGAATGAAGATACAGTGTACAAATACCCAAAAGCACAAAACCAAAGTTGTGGCAACAAAATAAAAAAATTAAAGAGTTTGTGACATTTATTCGACCCACTAATTGTTGTAGATAAATCAAAAATGACCTAGAGCCTGAAAAATCTCTACGATTTATATACATACAAATAAAAAATGTTTGTTTGGAATGATCTTTATCTAATCAGTAATCCTAAGCTGTTGCTGGCCTAATTCGTTTTTTGTATAGTGACCGAACCACCAACGATTTTTTCTACTAAAAACACAATAGTTCTGAAAAGAAATTAAAGTATTTTACCTGCGAAAATGATATAGGGAAATGTAAAATTTAGCAAACATTTATAACTTTAAATAAATATTAAAAATAAAATTTATCAAGTCTTGTATTGTGTTAACACCAATTTTCTCTACCTCACTCCCTTTCTCTGTGGTGTGTAGTATTTACTCGTTTAAAAACAATCAAGTGCAGCAAATATTTTCTTGTTTTTTTATGACGCTGTTTTCGATGTTTTCCTTGTTGTGGCATAATTTGCTATACACGCTTTATACACACGCACAAATATAAATTTTCAAACGTATGCACATCCACATAAAGTACATGATTGCAGAAGGCTCATTGCAAGCAATGTCGTGCATCAATTCCATCACCAGCCTCAGCGTTGTACATGTTGTTGAAAAAAAAGAAAACCGAACCATAAAAACATGTTTGCAAATCATGATTGTGTTTGTTCCGGTCACAACCACTCCCAAGCACTTTGAACGGAGAAGATAAATTATTTTCCTATGTTTTATTATTATTTTTGAGCGGGGAAGAATGTTTCTACATAAAATTAAAAACCAACATCAAGAGAACGCTAACATTTTCCAAATAATTTAATCAAATATTTACATATAATTTTAGTACGCGATAAAACTTTTAGCATAAACGTCTAAATAATACAGGTTGTTTGCATTCGTGTGAACCACCATGGGGGTTTGAATATTTATATAAGCAACGGTGACCAGCTCTCCTTTGAAATATAGAATATTAGGAATGTTGTATTGTACAAATTATTAATGAAAAAAAGGGAAAATTAAAAAATCTAAATTAAAAAAAGAAATGCGGTCGGGGGACCCCCGTTACGTTTTTTTCTTCATCTTCGAATGTAATACAAGGTGAAATCTGTATGTTTTATTTTGTGTTGTTTTTGAAATTTTTATATTTTATAGGCGTCTTAAAATTTTTGGAACGTTTTATTTTTTTACTTTTAACACATGCAGTATTTTTTTGTCAATCTGCTACAAAAGGAATAAAATTTTTCAAAATTGCTGTTGCTTTTGTTGTGACATACTTTACTTTAGCGACATTTATCAACTGATAGTGTCCATTTTCACAACTAATTAATATTTATTGGTAGGTGTCTTCGCTGACAGCAGCAGAGACACCTACACAATTGTTTGAAGACACACCAATCCATATAAAGAGCTCACACGATTTCGTGACGATTTCTACTAATTTGCACTACCAGCAAGCCGCGTTAAGGAACTTCGTTCCAAAAATCCAAAATATTATTGCCCTGACGAAGTTATACAGAGAAACATAAAATATAAACATAAATGTATATGCACACTACCCTTATCTCAAGCAGATACTAATATTAAATAAGAAAGAGAGGGAATAAACCAAATATTAGCTTTACACTCCTTCTGCTCAGTACTTTTTCTGTATTTCAGAAATGAAGAAATATAATAATATATTTAATATTTTTACTGGTAAAACCAAGCAAAAACAAGTTGCACATTAGTAAGCCATAAAAAATGTTCACTCTTTACAAAACGGCCTCACTGAAGCGTAACCCTGGATGCAAATCAGGGAAAATCTATACATCTTGCTTCACTTACGAGGGTGCAACTGTTTCAGCGATTGAGCTTTATCTTGCAAAACAGATTTTGTACAAATTAATTTACGCAAAAAAAACGTGATCGCTGTAACAATTGCACCCTCGTAAGCGAGAGAAGATACGTTAATATAAATATGTCACACTATATATAATTGATACTTATGCTTCTAGGGTAGTCGGAAATAGGCTAATAGTTAGTAAAGCTAAGACACCTACCAAGTGAAACATTGCAAACACAATGCAAGTGATGCAGTAGTAGGTTCGCAAATGGAAGCAGCTAACCTCTAACTTACAAACCTGCATCCAGGTAGACTTATAGTTTTACTGAGATGGAATTTTTCTTCTTCTGGCAATGCGAACATATTGTGTAGATTCGTAAGTAGAAAGAGCGAATACAATTGAAAACTTTTAACGAAACTTTTCAAGTTAAGTTCATTTTGTTTTTTAATTTTTTTTTACACTGGGACCAGTACTCAGTGGGTGAAAAGTGTTTGACTCACAAAAAAATTATAAAATAAAAGAACATTTATTTTTGCAAAGCTTAATTCGTCTGTTTAGCATCCAACCTATTACATATTGCTAAACGTTGGCTATATAGAACAAAAATACGACACATTAACCACGATAGGACCTCTTACGAATGTATACTTTGAAGGACCTATAATATATCTATTATAGGTCCTATCTATACGTAATTTGCCAAAAAAAAAAAAAAAACGTTCAATAAATATGGAATATTTTTTTAAGTAAGCCACTGAAAACACAACAGTACGCGTTCACCTATTACGGCTACACCTCACAGAAAACATCTCTGATCAAAAGTTCCTTGTTGAGACTTTTTCAGTTTTTCATACCACAGGAAACTCTTCACGAAACTGAAAGCCTTTAACAAATTAAGTGTGGTCAGTATCAGGTCAATATTCTGAACAAAAACCTTTAAAAATAAAACTTTTTCAATAATTTAACTCCAAAAATTAAGCTGTATTTTATGAAGAGAACAAATAACTCAAACGAATTGAGTGTATGCTAAATGTATGGGCAAAATTATTCCGTTTTGCTTAACTTTTTGTATTCCAAGGCAAAACTAGAAGACTGTTTTCAATTAATTAAACCAAAAATTAATTAAAATGTTAAAGCAGAGGAGGAGCCAGGCTTTTATCTAATATTTAGCATACACTCGTAGGTTTCACGCTTAGGGAGATTTTTGAGTTAGAAAATATTATTTCAACAAGGGTCTGCTGAAATCTTAGCAAATTTTCATTTATAAATAAACATTTCAAAAATTTTTCTTACAAGAGCCTTGAACAGCATAACGAAGACTGTGTTGAAAATTAGATTGGATAGATTTTTTTTTCTTTCTTTCTTTTGTTAACTGGGGTACCTTGCATTCTATGCAACGATACATTTCTGTAGCCACAAAAATATATCGTTGAATAATATTTCATTAATTGCAAGTTCAGAAAAAACATTTATTGCAGAACAAAAACTAAAGCATATTTAAAGGCTTTCATGAAATTCGTTAATGTGTTATAAAATCCATCACCATGAAATTTACCATTTACAAATTGCAGGCTTTACATCAAAATATGTTTATCTGAAATAGCAAATATTGACGATATATACATATGTATGCATGCGTGTATGCAAGCAACTAAAAATGCTCATATATGCACATTAACTGGTTCACCAATTTAGCCGCTGGAAATTTGCAGTATTTGATTAAATAAGTAATTTGTGGCAATATTTTTACTCTGTTATAAGCCAAATAAATATTTCTGTGTATAATACGTAGCAAACATACAGACTTCGATTGTTCTGCAACAATTTTAGTGTTTTTTGCTTACTTCAATGGCGGCTAATGCAGAAGTAAAAGTTAACAACAAGAACAAAAAATGTTTTCACATTTATTTATTTATTTATCAGATCCCCACTACTAACGCCAGTCGTTACGACTAAATATGTGAATGAACACGCAAAAAAATTATTAAAAAGTTTACAGCAACATTTAAAAAACGATGATTTTCGAGGCGTTTGATTTAAAATTTTTTTATATTTAATTTCGGCTTCGAGGTTGGTGTGTTTAGGAGGAAAAAACTATTCGATGTTGATCATACTACGCTTTAGCGACACCCTGGGATAACTTAGTACGTTGAGGTAAAAATATAATTTTTAAGGTGCCCCAATACAGGCCACTAAGACTAATCGGTTCCAGTGCGCCCGTAGAGCAGTCAAACGAAGGACCAACACCCAGAAAATTTTTCTCCCGAATATTTATTTCCAGTACAACAACCTCATATTATGCCCCTTTAGGTTGGATGTCATACAAATAAATAAAAAAGAAAGAAAAGAAAATCGCTCGCCTTAGAAATGATGTTTTTGAACTCTCTTTTTCTCCAGCTTTTGAAAACCAAAATGCACAACATCAACTGCGAAAACCACCCTCAATTATTTATGGATAGATCCAAAAACAGCAATGCTAAGAAGCAACTGGCAAAAATCTAAGAAAATTTAATTTAAATCTATATAATTTACAACTGTTAATAATTTTATTGAGCATTCTAGATCAATTTTTATTTCCTCAAATTTGAGAAAGATTATTTGTAATAATACTAGAGCGACCAACATTTTTAAAGAAGACAGGAAAGGAAAAGTTGAAGACTTACTGGCTGGAGTACATACAAGAGCATATTGAGGACATGTTTGCTCAACGAGCACAGTAAGCAATTAATTGATCCCACAAAAACTTTGCATGAGCATATTTAAATTTAGGCACTAATTAGGTAAATCGCAACGCAATGCCAAAATTTAAACGGAAAACAATAACAGATTTTAATATATTTTACGATATTGTTGGTGATTTGCACATGAATATAAAACTCTAATTTCATACATGAAGTCCTTGTTGAAGAACTTAAATATATTTATATGGAGCAGTGAAAAAATTTTGAAAGAATTTTAGATTTGTTATTGTTTTTTGTTTAAATTCTGACTTAGCATTGTGACTTCTAAAACTTTGGACTTAACTTTATTTTCTGTTTGCCAGTTGAGCATTCATAACCTTAAAATTTGCTCCAGTAAAATTCAGTGTTTTTAAGGACTTTTCACTTTTTTTCTGTTTGTTTTTGTGTCCGCAAAAATGTGTAACAAATTAGTTCTCACAAGCACATATGCACTTGGCCAATATAAAAGCGAACGAGACGTCAGTGGTCCCTTGTTTTGTTTTTGGTAAAATTGGTACATATTGAGTGATATGAGATGATTTGGCCATTTTTTGTGTTTGGACAGTGGTCGTTTTACATGTAAAGTCTCAGAAAAAAAAAAACAAAAGGTGTTTTTAAAATAATGCCAGTCAAACCATCATCCTAAAGTGGCCTGTTTTTTGATGCACTCTTACCACAAATATTACATATTTTCAGCACAGTCAGCATTGGCATTTTTAATTTGTCATCAATATCCAACTGTTTTTATTTGGTTTTTTTTCAATAGAGAATATAAAAACGTTTTACAAAAGAAAAAACCTTTAACTCTGCCATTTAAAAAATGAACTTTAAAAACAAATATTTAAATAAAACTTATTTGTGTAAATAAAACAACTATATTTAGATTTTTAAATGCAAATTTTTATGTAAAATATGTAGCTTAATTAGTAAAAGTTTAGCAAAACAAAATGTAATGAACTTAAACTGCACTTTTCCTAACACATGTTTTATAATCATGAAATGCTGATTTGACAAATATTTTATAAAAATATGCCCGACAAGAACGTAATGAATATAAAATATGTTTTATTTTTGGGGAAAAAAGTGTTTATAAAAATATGTGTCTATAAATTATAAAGTATAACAATAATTAATTTTTGAATAAAAACGCATTTATACTTGAAAATAAAACAATGGTCTTTCAACGTACTATCCGCACACAAACGCATGTACATATACATATGTATGCATGTGTGTGCAAGAGAACAAATTTTGTTATTAATATTTCCTAAAATATTTTTAAGATCTATGATTTAGCTGTCAAACTCACACAGCATATAAAATGAAGTACAGCAGTCACAACACGAAAAATATTAAAATACTTCTCGAATTTCCACAATAATATCAAAAGACAAAAGATTTGTTATTACACTTTCTGTTTAAATTTAAATAAATACATATAATCTAATTGACCAACTTCCAATTTTCATCAGTATGGTTTTCTGTTGCTTGGCATATATTTTATGTTCCCTCACCAAAATCCTATTGATTAACAATTGGTTTTGTGTTTGTTGCTGTTGTATCAGTGCATAACAACGGTTTCAAACTTTAAGCCGGGCCAAGCGATTTTTAAATATTAACTTAATTTAATAGCCGAACCACGTGACGTACAATTGCTAATTATTTCATCAGGTTTGTGTTCAATTTTTACTTCCACAGAATAGCAAAATATTTTTTGTCACAACATTTTTAAACGATATAAGAAAAGTAAAGTTATGGACTTAACAGCATATAAACTTACCCCCTAATTCATTAAAATTATAACAGGCTTATAAGACTGCTATTTGACATATTCGTATGGAAAATCTGTCAAGTAAGAGCTTTATAAACCTGTTATAATTTTTATGAATTAGACGGTAAGACTGCAATATTCAAAATATTTTTATAAATTTTAATAAAATTAAAAATCATTTTGTAGCCAACAACTCTATAGAAGCTGGGTGTTAATTATCTATTTCGTAATCAACATCAGTAGCGAATTTTTATGAATTAGACGGTTAATATATACATATATATATATATATATATATATATATATATATATATATATATATATATATATATATATATATATATATATATATATATATATATATATATATATATATATATATATATATATATATATATATATATATATATATATATATATATATATATATATATATATATATATATATATATATAGATTCAAATCAACATAAAAACACAGTGATAAAATTTGCAAGTTTAGTCAATAGGATTAAACACATACTGTCAGTAGTGGAGTGATCAGGCAATAAGATGGATATGTCCTGCTACTTAAGAACAAAATATAATTAACTAACCTTGGTTAGAAACAATTTGAGTGCTGATGAGCATCGTGGTGGATGCGAAACAGTCATAGTATATATCACAGCCAATAACTTTTCAACTTTGATTTGCGTAACTTCTTTAAAAATGTTGATCACTAACATTTTATCACAAAAAATCCTTCTCAATTCTATAGAAGTAAGAATCAAAGTAAAGCCCGATAAAATGATTAGCAATTGTAAATCGTATAGTTCAGCTCGAAAGTTAACCCTATTTTTCAGATGTACTATTTCGCCAGATTTACTATTTTAAATATCACTAAAAACCCGTTTTAGCACTGGTAATGGAAAATGGCTTTTTAGTAAAAAAAAATTTAAAGAAATGACTTACGCTATAAGAAATTTGTCCTACTTATGATACTACCACCTTTGGCACAAATAACAGTTTTTTGAAATTTCTATCAAAAAGTGCCCCTTAACCAAAACGGGTGCCTGTAGTAGCATGTTTCCAAGGCATGCGCTACGCTCTCTATTGGTGTGTAACACCCTAATCAGGAGCGAAGCAACATGCTTTGAGAGCGCATGAGGCATTGAAACTACATGCGAAGCACTAGAAATTCCTGTCTTCTCTAATTCACGTTGCATATTTATCTGCACTATTTGTCAAAATCATATATTGTTAACAAAAAAATAATAATATAAAACAAAGAAAACGTTATTGTGCTATAGAAATAAAGGTAAGGTTCTAGGTTGTATTTAATGCATTGCAATGCCAAAGACATATCGATATGAATGTGCTACTTTCTCCTTTCACTAAATTTTTTTGTTTCACGAAATTAATGGATAATTTATAAAAACAAAAATCAAATCGAAGCGTACAGATGAGTCGTGTAAACAGTGTGATTCATAAACATAATTGAGAGAGCGAAGCGGGTGATTCAACTCGTAATGAAAACATAGCACAACATATTTTATTGAGTTTCAATAGCAGATACACGATGCGATGTGTGAATAATTTTACATCAAAACGTTTTGAGTATGGTAGTTTTCACACAAATAGTGTTTCAATGCTCTACGTACGAACGGGCAGAGAGGCATCACTCAATCGACTTGTCTATCAATACAAATCCATATGATGTGAGAGGTGGGGTAACATTATATGAGTACTTTAAGCAATAACAGTCGAAACGGTTGATCCCCTAATGTAAGTTTTAAAAAGAAATACATGAGCTCAAAAAATTAAGAGTGCTGCGAAGCAGATCCTGAAAGAAGTCAAAGAGGGAAAAGTCAGACAAAATCTACCGCAGACTTCACAATAGCCCCCTAGTCACCGCCAGATAGGTAGAAAGTGAAACTGATTATCATTTATATTCGTATGGGACCCCCTTATTTAGCAGCATAGAGCATTAATTTGTTTTTCCCAATTTACTGATCTGTGTCATTTGTTATTTAATACTAAAACCAAATTTATACAATCTATGTTCTTTGGTTTTCTATAAATAAACTGTAACTCAATTTCAAAGATTTTCAAACAGAATTCAGTTTGTGTCTTTTAAGTTAAAATACAAAACAAAAATACTAACACTTGTATGTTAAAAAATTTAACAACAGCATATTAAAAATTTTGTATAGAAATTTCCATACAAAATTTTTAATATGCTGTTGTTAAATTTTTTAACATACAATCATAAACCTTTAACAAATAAATCAACTTTGTGTGTAAAAAATTATTTATATATTTTCTAGCCAAATATACATATAGTTTTGGTAAAAAATAAAATAAAAAATGTCTTTTACATCTAATGAAATTTGTCAACCTTAAAACAAGCATACAGAAAAAACATTTTAATAGTAAAAACTTAGCATAAGCAAAAGAAACAATTTAGGTAAGAAATATATCAACAACATGTTAGAAATCTTCTTTCGGTTTTAACTTCTTTTTTTTTTTTAATTAAAAAACTATAAAAACTAATGTATTGTACAAAAATTTAGTTCAAACCTAAATTAAAAAAATATTTATATTTTGCAGTAAATTTAAAAGAAAAAATATAGAAAAATTAATGTTGCCGTAAGCAAAACAGTAACAACAACATCAAATACAAGTTTCAGTTAAAGTGCTTTAAAGTATTTTATTTCAATATTAAAATTTAATTTAAGTGTTGAAAATAACAGAAAAAAAGAAATTGAAAACAATTTTGAACATTTTAAGTCAAACTACCTTTTACTAATTTAATATTTTGTTAACTAAATAATAGAAATAATTGTAATAAAATAATATACATATATTTTTTAAATATTAAAAAGGCGAAATATAAAAATAAAGTCCCATTAAAATTGTAATAAATTGCTTTATTTAACGGCAACAACCAAAATCACAAGTGATTCAAATGTGTGATAAAAATGAATGATTGATTTTTTTCAACGCAGAAACATACATGAGTACTTCACTAAAATAAATGGCTTGCACCAGATGCCAGGGATGGAAATAGTTTTAACTAGATAGATTTCTTTTCAAGATTTTCTTATAGCATAGCTAAACCAAAAATGCTTAAATTTCTGGTGTCTAAAGAGAGAACAGACTTGAAAAACTTGAAAAGCCCAGAGAAATGAGCATACATTTTTTTTGTTTATTTAGCTGTTGAAAAAAGAAGTTGAATAAATAACCAACTCCCATTGATTTTTTACTCTGGAAATTTCCACGGCATCAACCATCTCTCTGTTTTCTCTTTTAAGAGTCGCTCCCAACACAAAACTAGTAATACAGGAAGAAGAATTTTTTTAATAAAAAGAGTGGATAGAATAAGTTTTAAAAAACCAATGCATAAAAATTTAATAGTTCCTTTCAGTGTATTCATTTTATTGCCTTTTGTATTAAATTACCAATTCGCAATTCCTAAACTGATCTGACCAGTATTATATGTTACACAGGTTTACCTCTCGTAGACTAAAATCGCAATACGGTTCTCTTTTAGTGGTCTGTCTCTCTGAGTATAAGTAACAAATATTTCACATAACTTATTAATATTAACACTCATACGCTACGATACACCTTCTAGCAAAGACCTATAACAATAAAATCAGTTGGGGATAGTCTACAATTAGTCATGGCCTAAGTTTGAAACAAATTTGGGTGCTGATGAGCGACATGGTATGTACCCCAACCAGTAAGTATACAACTTTACCATTCTTGTCTTCCTCAAAAATGTTGATCAATCCAATGTTATCATCAAGATAAATCTTTCTCAATTTTGAGAAAGTACGAATCGAACTCAAGCCCCATAAACCTAATAAAAATATACTTCGTTCACCATAATTGTGATGCGCGAACACACATACCTGTAGTGCATGCCCACACGAATGCTGGGAGCCCCTGCTCTTAATCAATTTTGCGTAATGTTTACTAATAGTACTTGTTGTATTTTTTTATTTTAGCATAATCGGTGTTATTTCAATTTCAATGTTGGCCACCAGACAAGTACATTTATCACCAAACACGAGAACACCACAATGTTAAATCACATAAAATCGCTACAGCATACACATAATAAGAAACAACTCAAAATAAAACAAACAGAAATATATTGTTAAAAAAAAAATTGAAATGTCAACCAGACGTAATAATGGAATTACAAAACAAAATGTGGATAAATGACAAAAACAAAATACAAGGATTCCGCCAATGGTAGGCAGCATTGTGACCACAGGACAAATACCAGTGTTACAAAATACGGCGCCACTTACCACCGCTCATAAATGACCAACAAGATACTGTCAAAACAAAAATAGAATAATGTTACAGTTGCTATTGGAAAAATTTAATGCACGAGTGAATTAAAAACCCTTTTCAGCCTTTTGAAATCAAAATACTTTATGTCAACCGGCAGAGGATTATACATTTACTTCTAGAGTTAAATAAAACAAAATGTTTTAGCAAATATATTCAGCTTTAAGTTATCAAAACTCTTCGAATTGCTTTGATATTAAAAGTTACAATACTTTTTAGGTTTAATTAAAGTAGTTTTATAATATTAACTGAAATACCAGTATATGTTCTTTTCAATGATTAACAGCACTAAAATCTGGTAATTGGCATAAACTGAATACCGCCTGCTTTCAAAGAAACACAAGGAATTTAATATGGATCTAACCCAAATATTAATAATGAATTATGACCATCAGCTCATTTATATACACGCAAGAGCTCAAAAATACGGCATTTCCAGACAAATAGACTATCGAATTAGATTTTTACAAAATCGTGTTAAATCTACTCGTTACTTAGTGATTCATCTACGTATTATTTTGTTCATAAAGTACTTAAAATACTTTGAAAAAACTATTTATTACAGCTTCAGATCGTTTTTTATATAAACAAATTTTTATTTACAATATTATTAAATATTTCGGTAACAATTTGTTATCATCTTCAGGATAATAATTGTATTTTTTTTTTTTTCAAATAATTAAGAAGATCAAATAAATATTATGTACTTAAAATACTACAATGAAAAAGAAAACTACACTTAAACATCGAGTTTCATTCCCGGTTGATCGACCATTTGAACTAAATACCCATGGGGCTTCATTGTTCGTCGGATAGATCAATGGTGAAGGCCATAACAGGACTTGGTATTTATATGGAAAATTCACCGGAAGTGTTTGTCCGTCTTCGGGGCTGTTGTACAATTTTTCAGGCTGAAGTTCGGGCAATTATGAAGTGGATTAGCGGGTAATAAAATGAAAAGGCTAGGACTGTGTATTGATGGATAGTAAAATGGTAATTAGATCTATCTCAGCTTGTTGCATTAAATCAGAAAAGTTTGGGATTGTAAATGAACTATTAATAGTTATGCGACTAATGGTGAATTGCGCATCATATGAGCATATGGACCAGGGCATGGAGGGATAACTAGAAGTGAGAAAGCAAGCTCACGGGCTTCAAGAGCAAGAGAACTAAGCAACATAAGATTGGTATGCGCGAAACCTTTCGATGCACTTAAATCTGCTCACCGCATGAGCCAAAATAAAGAAAGAAAATTAAATACTACATGCCGTCAAAAAACGTTCATAATCAGAGCGAAAGTATTTTTGTGATGTGTAGTCGTAATAGACGGATGCGTGAATTTGTATTGTCTAATATAAAAAAATATTCCATGCTTATTAAACGCTAACTGAGATGCTAATAAGCATGGCATATACATATTTAAAAATTAATTACGCCACAGTATTCACTCGTAATAGGTCTTATCATGGTTATTGTGCCGTTTTTTTTCTGTATAGTCAACGTTTTGCAATATTAAAGAGGTTTCGTTAAATGTTGTTAACTGTATAGTGTTGAAGGTATATAAACTGAATACTAAACAGATAAACTAGCAACAGTTAATCCTGACCTACTCAACTTTGCAAAAATAAATGTTCTGCTTTTAATGTGTGTGAAGGAAGATAAATACGTATTTAAGTTCCGGGACACAAACCCCAATTTTTAGCAAAGCCATTTTGAAGTTAGCAGAGCACTGTTAACGAGTTAACAGCGCTATTTTTATAACAGATGACAATTGTGGAGAAGATGAGTGAGTTTTATGGAAAAATGAGGACTTCTGGGAGCTATTGACCATATGAAAATGGTGGTCTGGAGGGTTAGCTATGGCTTGTGGTACCTAGAATGTCTGCAATAATTTTTTTAGTCCCAGAAAATGACTTTTAAAAACACCCCATTTATGAAATTTCTGGAGAAGATGAGTGGGCTCATGGAAAAATGAGGACTTCTGCGAGGTACTGACCATATGGAAATAGTTGCCTGGAGGGTTAGCTATGACGTCTGGTACCTGGGATATCTCAAATTATCTTTGGAGTCCCGCAAAATGACTTTTAAAACACTCCATTTTGGAAATTTCTGGAGAAGATGAGTGGGCTCATGGAAAAATGAGGACTTCTGCGAGGTATTGGCCATATGGAACTAGTTGCTTGGAGGGTAAGCTATGATTTCTGGTACCTGGGATGTCTGAAATTATCTTTGGAGTCCCACAAAATTACTTTTAAAAACACTCCATTTATGAAATTTCTGGAGAAGTTGGGTGGGCTTTATGGAAAAATGAGGACTTCTGGGAGGTATTGACCATTAGAAAATCGTGGTCTGGAGCGTTAGCTATGACTTGTGGTACAAAGAATGTCTGCAGAAATTTTTTTAGTCCCAGAAAATGACTTTTAAGAATACCCCATTTATGAAATTTCTGGAGAAGATGAGTGGGCTCATGGAAAAATGAGGACTTCTGCAAGGTATTGACCATATGGAACTAGTTGCTTGGAGGGTTAGCTATGATTTCTGGTACCTAAGATGTCTGAAATTATCTTTGGAGTCCCACAAAATGACTTTTAAAAACACTCCATTTATGAAATTTCTGGAGAAGATGAGTGGGCTTTATGGAAAAGTGAGGACTTCTGGGAGGTATTGACCATATGGAAATGGTGGGGGGCAAGCGCAGGTCGTTTTGTAGTCTTTTTCTCTAAATATTTCCGTTTTCAAATTTTATGAAGAAGAAGGATTTTAGAAAATACAGTAGAAACAAGTTGTGCATCCGTGGGGAGGGGTTTTCTAGGTGGTTTTATGGAGCACGAAACGACCTGCATTTGCAGATTTGTCGTATAACTTGTAATTTACAAATACTCCATACCAAAAAACTGCATAGAAAACGCCCCTCCCCCGGATAGACAACTTGTTTCTACTGTAATTTCTAAAACACTTCTTCCTTACAAAATTTGAAAACAGAAATATTTAGAGAAGAAGACTACAAAACGACCTGCATTTACAGATTTGGCGGCACTTTCCCGTATAACTTGTAATTTGACAAATACTCCATACCAAAAAACTGCATAGAAAACGCCCCTCCCCCGGATAGACAACTTGTTTCTACTGCATTTTCTAAAATACTTCTTCCTCACAAAATTTGAAAACAGAAATATTTAGAGAAGAAGACTGCTAAACGACCTGCATTTACAAATTTGGCGGCACTTTCCCGTATAACTTGCAATTTGACAAATACTCCATACCAAAAAACTGCATAGAAAACGCCCCTCCCCCGGATAAACAACTTATTTCTACTGTATTTTCTAAAATACTTCTTCCTCACAAAATTTGAAAAAAGAAATATTTAGAAAAAAAGACTGCAAAACGATATGCATTTACAGATTTGGTGGCACTTTCCCGTATAACTTGTAATTTGACAAATACTCCATACCAAAAAACTGCATAGAAAACGCCCCTCCCCCGGATACACAACTTGTTTCTACTGTATTTTCTAAAATACTTCTTCCTCACAAAATTTGAAAACAGAAATATTTAGAGAAGAAGACTGCTAAACGACCTGCATTTACAGATTTGGCGGCACTTTCCCGTATAACTTGTAATTTGACAAATACTCCATACCAAAACACTGCATAGAAAACGCCCCTCCCCCGGATAGACAACTTGTTTCTACTGTATTTTCTAAAATACTTCTTCCTCACAAAATTTGAAAAAAGAAATATTTAGAAAAAAAGACTGCAAAACGATATGCATTTACAGATTTGGCGGCACTTTCCCGTATAACTTGTAATTTGACAAATACTCCATACCAAAAAACTGCATAGAAAACGCCCCTCCCCCGGATACACAACTTATTTCTACTGTATTTTCTAAAATACTTCTTCCTCACAAAATTTGAAAACAGAAATATTTAGAGACGAAGACTGCTAAACGACCTGCATTTACAAATTTGGCGGCACTTTCCCGTATAACTTGCAATTTGACAAATACTCCATACCAAAAAACTGCATAGAAAACGCCCCTCCCCCGGATAGACAACTTGTTTCTACTGTATTTTCTAAAATACTTCTTCCTCACAAAATTTGAAAACAGAAATATTTAGAAAAGAAGACTGCTAAACGACCTGCATTTACAGATTTGGCGGCACTTTCCCGTATAACTTGTAATTTGACAAATACTCCATACCAAAACACTGCATAGAAAACGCCCCTCCCCCGGATAGACAACTTGTGTCTACTGTATTTTCTAAAATACTTCTTCCTCACAAAATTTGAAAAAAGAAATATTTAGAAAAAAAGACTGCAAAACGATATGCATTTACAGATTTGGCGGCACTTTCCCGTATAACATGTAATTTGACAAATACTCCATACCAAAAAACTGCATAGAAAACGCCCCTCCCCCGGATACACAACTTATTTCTACTGTATTTTCTAAAATACTTCTTCCTCACAAAATTTGAAAACAGAAATATTTAGAGAAGAAGACTGCTAAACGACCTGCATTTACAGATTTGGCGGCACTTTCCCGTATAACTTGCAATTTGACAAATACTCCATACCAAAAAACTGCATAGAAAACGCCCCTCCCCCGGATAGACAACTTGTTTCTACTGTATTTTCTAAAATACTTCTTCCTCACAAAATTTGAAAACAGAAATATTTAGAAAAGAAGACTGCTAAACGACCTGCATTTACAGATTTGGCGGCACTTTCCCGTATAACTTGTAATTTGACAAATACTCCATACCAAAACACTGCATAGAAAACGCCCCTCCCCCGGATAGACAACTTGTGTCTACTGTATTTTCTAAAATACTTCTTCCTCACAAAATTTGAAAAAAGAAATATTTAGAAAAAAAGACTGCAAAACGATATGCATTTACAGATTTGGCAGCACTTTCCCGTATAACTTGTAATTTGACAAATACTCCATACCAAAAAACTGCATAGACAACGCCCCTCCCCCGGATACACAACTTATTTCTACTGTATTTTCTAAAATACTTCTTCCTCACAAAATTTGAAAACAGAAATATTTAAAGAAGAAGCCTACAAAACGACCTGCATTTACAGATTTGGCGGCACTTTCCCGTATAACTTGTAATTTGACAAATACTCCATACCAAAAAACTGCATAGAAAACGCCTCTCCCCCGGATAGACAACTTGTTTCTACTGTATTTTCTAAAAGACTTCTTCCTCACAAAATTTGAACACAAAAATATTTAGAGAAAAAGACTACAAAATGACCTGCGTTTACAGATTTGCCGGCACTTTCCCGTATATTTCGTAATTTGACAAATACTCCATACCAAAAAACTGCATAGAAAACGCCCCTCCCCGGATACACAACTTGTTTCTACTGTATTTTCTAAAATACTTCTTCCTCACAAAATTTGAAAACAAAAATATTTAGAGAAGAAGACTACAAAATGACCTGCGTTTACAGATTTGCCGGCACTTTCCCGTATAACTTGTAATTTGACAAATACTCCATACCAAAAAACTGCATAGAAAACGCCCCTCCCCCGGATACACAACTTGTTTCTACTGTATTTTCTAATGGGGTTGTTTTAAAAGTCATTTTCTGGGCCAAAAAAAATTTTCGCAGTCATTCTTGGTACCACAAGTTATAGCTAACCCTCCAGACCACCATTTCCATATGGTCAGTACCTCCGAGAAGTTCTCATTTTTCCATAAAGCCCACTCATCTTCTCCACAATTGTCATCTGTTATAAAAATAGCGCTGTTAACTCGTTAACAGTGCTCTGCTAACTTCAAAATGTGGCTTTGCTAAAAATTGGGGTTTGTGTCCTGGAACTTAAATACGTGTTTATCTTCACACACATCTGCTTTTATGTTATTATTTTTTTGCTTTGTCAAACATCCACAAACACTCCCTATTTTCGTTTTTCACCAACCCATTCATCTTTCCTATTTTTCTAGTTCCAGTACAATGCAATGCATATATAGAGGCCATCTACTAAGTAAATGGCCCAGTACTAGTCCCAGTTTAAAAAAAAATGTTGGCTGAAGATTTTAATGTAAAATTTACTAGATTTTTTGTAGCTGTAAGTATAGTACATAAGGGGCTGCGTTGTTTTTCATTCAAATTTACAAAAAATTCTCTAGAAAATGCATTAGCGATATAAAATGTATTTCCTTTTGGAGACGGTTTCATGTTCATACTAACTTTTGTTTAATACTGAACCCCTCTAAAAAGTCGTTTTTCTTGCTTTCCGAAGGAGAACAAAATACTGCCAATTATATTAAAAAAAATTATATAGGAGAAAGGATCTTTAGCTAATTTCATAAAACAAAATAAAAAAATATTTTTAAATTAGCAGGAAATATCTTTTTATTGAAAAATTTTTTATCTAACACTACAATTAGAGACATCGAAAACACATCATTGAGTCAACTGTTAGTAATTACATGATTATTGTTCTGGGGTCACATCGACCAGGATAATGCCATCAGGCGACGTTTCTATATTCAAAAATTATTGTATACAAAGCACCATTATACCTATTGAAAAATGTACAGAAAAACATTGTATTAAAGCTTTTACATATACCATAATTGTTTTCTGAACTGACAACAAAATGAAAAATGCGCTGAATTAGAAACTACAATAGTCATGAGTTATTCACCAGCATATCACTGCTTCACTTTTTTATGATGAATATGGTAAAACGAAAACTATTTTATATGAAATGTAGATGCAAAAATGTTTTTCCACAACAAAGTTATGGTCAACTGGGACTCACAGGGGTTTGTGTTTATGCAAAAATTCAAACATTTACCAGTTATGCTGCAAAATGCATGCTCAATCTGCGGTCAAATTGTTATTTTTTTGTTTTCGTTATTATGTTTCATTCAGTTGTTGCATTAGAATTCAATTGTTTAGCTTCCACCGCTACCACTGTCATTGCAATGAAGTTGGGTTTGTAATTATTAGATTTTTCCCCCCGAAAACA
This sequence comes from Sturmia bella, assembly GCA_963662145.1. Taxonomy (NCBI): domain Eukaryota; kingdom Metazoa; phylum Arthropoda; class Insecta; order Diptera; family Tachinidae; genus Sturmia; species Sturmia bella. The sequence continues at coordinate 67,569,001 of OY759170.1, read as the reverse complement.
CCAAATTCAACACATGTGTTTCAAATAACTTTGGCAACATTTTAAAGGGTGTAAATTTTCTTGCCTGGAGTTTGCATATATATTTTGAAAAGCAATCGATAATGGAAATTTTCTAAACTAAACAAAATCAATAGTATTCAGCAATATATTTCTTACTAACAAAAGCATCTTAAGCAACTGTAAATAAATATTGAACGCAGCAAATATTCTACACAGAAGTAAGTGTGTCAAGAATTTGTTCTCAAATATATATCATATCATAATATCAGTTCACATGTTGTATCATATAAAGTCTAAGGCAACAATCTAAAATACAAACCTGACCAATGCATTATATAAACACAGTCAATAATGAAGTGGTAAGGTAGTAGCAGGGCTAAGATCTGCTGCTTAGAAACTGTATGCAATTAGTTAAGACCTGGCAACGACGAAGCAATTTCGGTGCTTATGAATGTCGTGATGGTCACAAAGCAGCCGTGTTCTGTATCCCAGCCAGTAAGTCGTCAACCTTCGTTTTAAATAAGGCAATATGGGTATCAAAATTTTTCTTTTGCCAAGTATATCATCCTTATATGTAAATAGGCTTCGATCCATATTTGTTATCAATAAATTTTCTCCCAGAAATATTTCCCATCAATAACGTTACCTTAAAAAAAATTATCACTGTCAATCAATTACTGAAAAAAATGTTTAGAACCACTAAATTTTTTTAAAACATTTTTCTTATAAGAATTAAAATAAATTTGATATCAGTTTTAAATCAAAAATTTTATATTAAATTTTTTTTGAAATTTATTTCGAATAAACTTGATTTTTACGAATGTGTTATTTAATATTCAACATTATATTAAAACGAAATCAGTTTATTTTCAATTGTTTATGTCACCTTAGCGGATTACAGAGAAAAAGAAAAAAAAGATATACTGCATTTACATCTCATCTCGCAGACTCCGTGGAAGGTTTTTACGACCTCTATTTAGAAACCGTTGTCATAGAAAATATGAAAAATTTGGTATGCTGAAATTTTCCCCAGCAAATCCCACGCCTCACTAATAGTTCTAAATATGATGACGTTTCAAACAACATTTGGATTCATATGTAGATGCTAGAATAATATGCTACAAGAGAGCAACAAAGTACCAAGATTATTTATTTATAAATTTATGTCTCTATGTCCTTTTTTGATTTTCTCTCCATTTCGTCTACAAAATTCTATAGCCTAAAAAATTCCACTTTTTACCGTCGCAAAAAAAAACCTTCTCCACAACCAATTGCAAATACATACAAAAAAAGTTTTGCTTATAGAATTGGCCTAAAAACCAACAATAAGGTCAAAAGCACAAAACTAATAATTTCAGCTAATCCATGAGTGGCCGTTTTTTAATCCACACGATACATAATAATAAATAATAGCAGTGGAAAATACTTAAAGCGAAAAAGAAAAAAGTTTGATAAATGGATATTTGTTAACAATTCTGTTAGAAAAAATAGAAATGAAAACCCACAAAAATTAAAGCATTTTTCGCTTGAAATAACGCAAAGCCATTTTGTGGTCGATTTTGGTTCTGCTTTTAAGCCCATGTGAGTAATTCACTGTGTGTTAGCCACACTGGTTGAAAATACAAATGCCGGAGAATGACAATTTTTTATTTCAATAATGACTTCAATTTAAATCTAAATGAATTAGTTTAAGTTTTATTGATTTGAACAGATTTAATACACATTAATTAAAGAGCTGAAATTAAAATTATGCCAGTGATTTATTGACAATTAATTAATTTTGCAATTTATAGTTCACAAATAGTTATTTAATTTATGTCAATAACAAAGTAATATGTTATGAATACGATGATATGAATACTGTTTATGTAATTACGCTTTAAATACAAATTTCATTTTGCAAATTATTTATTTGAAAATGTTAAATATAATTACAAAATACAGCGATTTTTGCTCTTTGCCGAATACAGGGTGTTTCAAAAAAAAATTACATTTATTTAGCAGACAGCGAAAGCAGACAAGAGGAAGCTAGCACTTGGGTTGAAAATGTTATGAACTTATTTTAATATTCATCTCTGATGTGATGAGAGAACATGTTGAGAAATTAAAGATTTACCGACCGCTTGTTAAATTTTGTATCCGTATTCTCTCTTAATCAATAAGTTTTGCTTTTCGATGATACGATTTTGTCGAATATACAGAACTTTTTGACATGTCGTAATACAAAATATTACCATGTAAACCGGCCTTTAGCAACAATTTTGAATGCAACAAGTAAAAATTTAATTATGGCAAATAACTAAATAACAACCTCATGATGCAAAAGCAGAAAAGTTTGTGATTATTTTCGTAATACCTGGATACCAAAATAATTTGATCCAAACACAAAAAACGGACACCATTTTACAATACAACGGCTGTTACTTCTGAAAAAAGAAATTTTCGAGTCTAAAAAAAGTTCATTCCTTACTTTAGGTCTAAAAATAGACCTTAATGCTTTCTGTCTTTTTTCAGCCGTCTATATGCCGCTAAACAACTCATCAGTAGACTCGAAAAATCTAAAAAGAATGATTGAAGCCCAACTACTTATTCCAAAATCCTGATGAACAAAATGAGAAATGCTCAAACAAACTTTTTATACAGAAAGCATTTTACGTCTTGCACCACCTTTACTCTTCTTAGCACTTCCTTACAACGGGTGACCCTTGGCTACCAACGACTTGTATTCTTGAAAGTATCAAAAAGTAAACGTTTTTTGAATATTCCAAAATGAACCTAATTATTTATTTTTAGACCTAAAGTAATAAATTTCAATTGGCTCTTATAGCGAATTAATAATTAAGTTCATTTTTGCAAAGTTCATTCCTTTAAAAAACTTTCCTAAGAATTCCATCAAATTTTTTATTTCTTACACAAATTTCAAAATTTTGCAATAATTGATGGTTGTTTAAGAAATTCTAAACAACACACTTAAAAAGTAACGACCGTCGAAAAAGTATTAAAATTATATTTATTATGAAGGAAATGTTGCTACCAAATTTCAAGTGGTATGGCTGAAGTTAAGCAATTCTCGTCTCATATTGGCCACTGAAAGTCCATGCTTGGTAAATAATGTTTGTTATCAAAAGTTTTTTTTTTTTGTGGATGACAAAGATTTAATATTTATGAATTACTACTGGTATTGTATTCGTTATTGATTTAATAAAAGAAAAATTAAATTCTTCTTAAGCCGATAACTTTAGCTCGTTATTTTTCTGTGTTGCATCAATATTTGTTTTCTCTCTTAACCTTTCAATGCCGTAATTATACTCAAAGTGCAAAATGATATTAAGTGCACTGAACATAAGACTACTTGACACATAATGTCAATTTAATTGCATATCAGTATGGCAAAATATTGTGTTTTATTATTAAATTTCATTTTCTTTAAATTAAAGCATAAGAAAATTTACATAAAACCTCGACACTTCTGCATAAAGTTTACATTTATATATAAACTCAGATTTTGTGCCAGACAAAAAGAAACTTCCACAAAATCATGTTGGCTGATTCAAGTAATGAAGGCAAAAATTGCTGAATTTGTGTGTCAAAAACAAATTTTATCCATAAGTGAGCTGTAATAGTATTAAAAACATTTTAAATTATTAAAGCAGCCAACTTTCTTGTTGCAAATGTTCTTGTGCAAAAATACTGTGTCAATAAAAGTGAAATTTTTTCAATTTATATGTATATAATTAGCCACTCACATATAATCAAAAGAGTGTTGCTAACCTGTTTTAGTTAAAAGTTTTGTAAAAAACACAGAAAACGAAGATGATGCGTTTCTGATATTGTTGATTGTATTTTAATTCTGTGCTTTGTTTTGTTCATTTGTTGTTGGTAGTGCTATTAATTTCTCTAAATCATCGTTTACTCAACACAAAAGGGGTACTTTCTACAAGAATTTTATGCCAAAGAAGCTAAAGATTAAACAGATTAAATTTAAATAATTTTTAGTTACTTTCTCTGGTATGTTAAATTTGTGTCATACTTTTCTCTAAAGCTGATGCTCTCAGAAAAAATGATATTATCTTAATAATAAAGAAAAATGTTAATCGTGAACTTTGAGCATCGAATAATTTGCAGACTTTGAACTTTTAGCGTATAATAATTTGCAGAATTAGCCTGACTATTAACCTGAGTTGACAGACTATTGAGTGCCGATGAGTAGTAGACATCATGTTTGTTGCCTGGCTAACAACTGCAGAAACAAAAGTTTTATGCAACAAACAAGAACCACAAGACGCAGAAAAAATAGAGCTAGCTGGCTAATTTTATTTAAAAAAACTTTAAAATCGAAATAGGACTTTACATTAACAATGGTATGCGAAAGAAAGTTACGTCTGCTGGAAGTAACGGGTGGTTAAAATTTGAAGGCCAATCTTGAATGCGAACCACACTCGAAAGTCAAGTTTTTTTTTGCATTTCACTTGACGTTTCTTAATTTCAGACTAAATCAATTTGAACTATGGAAAGATGCACACTCTAGCAATGCGGTAAAATTATTCAGGCTTATTATAAAAAAAAGCATTCAAATCAAAATATATATCGTGTTTTTCGTGATTTTTTCGATCAATTTAATCGCTCAGATGTGCGTACAGTTGTACAATTTTCAAAAATTTTAACAAACCGGGTCTGTAAAAGATGCGCAAATACTACTTCATCCTCGGAAAGCTCACACTGCAGCAAATATTGCTGCTGTTCGCGATAGTGTGGCTGAAGAGCGTTCCACCTCAATTCAACGTCACTCGAATTTGGGCGAATGAAAATCCAAGAGTGATTGGCAAAAACCCCATCCACCCACAAAGACTGACTGTTTGGTGCGGCTTATGGGCTGGCCGAAAAGATAACGTACTTGGTGGCGATGTCATTTGACAGCCCAGATCAAGTGGTTTTATACCACTAGACTTCTTTATTTAAGTTTATTTAAAAAGAAAACTTGGGCTTCAATGAGCCAGCGACAATTCAAAAGCTAAAGGGTGAGATAATTCGGCACATCAACGGCATAAAACCTCAATTATGCGTCAGAGGCATCAAAAATTTGGACCATTTGATGCAGTTGTTTGGCCAATACATGTTCCAAAAATTTCAAAATAATTGAAACATACCAATGTTATAATAACAAAATATAAGTAACAAGATTGGCTAAATAATTTGTGTTTTATTCGAAATCAATATCGGCCCCTACAATTTAACCACCCTCTACATGCCACCGATTTCACATAAAAAATTTCTTCCATTGTATACTTTTTAATTAATTTATTTTTATTTGAACTTTTCTTCTAAAATTATCTTATGTTGCGTTTATCGGATCTAAGTGCCTTCTATATTATTTATATGATTGCAGCCCAACTGAGAGTTTTTGATGTTATCAACTGCTGTTTGAAAACTGCTTGTGAAATCTTAAATCTCTGCTACAACTCCTTCTATTCTTATCCCATCGCTATATGGGCTTAAACTAGTGTACACAGCGTTGTATCATAACTTGGGGGCAATTTCTGCTCATTGCAGACCTGAAATTGCCTCTTAATTGTTGGCATCAAACTTTTTTGTTCCTTTTTTCTGTTTGAAAGATGTGCAAAATTATGGAGCGAATTTCTTTGTGGGGGTAAAATAAAATCGTCTCACAATCACATTTAACATCGATGGTACGGTTTTGCTTAAATGTTTTCTGTCTAGAAATATTCATGTTCACTAGGTACCTTAATCATACAATTTAACGCTTCTATGGGAATATGTTGAGTCAATGGTTTATGCTCATTAACTACCATTTAATGTTGATGTACAGAGTACTCGTACTTTTCTGGATACTCAGTTCTCAAAAATACTCAATACTTTTAGAGTAACGCTTTTAAATAAATTTAATTGAAAATTCAAAATAATATACAACTATATTTGCAAATCAACTCTGATCAATGTTCTATTACTATTTAAAAATCAGTACCTGTTAAAATAAAGGTGATAATAAAACAAAATATTAATATGTATTTAATTCTTCTTGCGTTAAGATAAAAATACAATTATTTATCTATATACACATATACGTATAATAGATACATACATATATATGTATCACTTCACACATAAGAAGCAAACTAGCTTTTAAAACATTCAAAAACTTGTTAAAACTTTTGAGGAGTATTGGGTACTCTAATCAAAAGTATTGAGTTCCATTGAATAATGAAAAGTTGTGGAATTCGCCAGCATTGCCAGCCAGATGTCATACGTTTAAATATTTGAAAAATTAAATAAGAATGGGACTGATCGATGATTTTACTAAAACGGTTATAACAATATTTTCCTCTCATCACTTGAGCTGCCGACAACAAGGCAGCAACAAACACTTGGTATACAAATAACGTGTAATGCACTCGCTATTCACACTGACAAATAACACAATTTTTCACTCATCATAATTTATTTTGTAACAGTTATATACAAACATCTTACATTTAACTTTTCAAATTTATTTGTATCACATCCACTTAAATATATCTTGTTAAATCAAACATTACCGACAACTGGTTTTTTTGGAATAAAATCGTCTGAAATTTTTAATGATTATAAAAACAAAATAACTTTATTTTTGAACTCATTTGTTTTTAATTTAATTGGAGTAGTAACCAAAAATAAATATTTTCTTTTTATAACTTTAAATACTGATTGTAATTATTTATGTATGTTTGTTTGTTAAACCTGTCATTGTGACATACAATTATTTAGAAATGCGATTGCGTTTGGTGGTACTTGAAACCTGCTCGGAAATCGATTTCTTTGTCGTGATATTGTCGTCGTCATCATCATCTGATTGGTATTCTCTGGCCCCGGGAATTTCAATGCTGCGTGGCAAATCGGGAAGTGTTTCACGTGTTATGGCTTGAAAAGAAGATATGCAAGGATTAAAGAAAGTTATTTTCGTCAAAACCTTTTTCAGGGCTGGCGAACAAATTTAGAAATTAATTTGCATTAACATTTTAGTTCTGCTAAAGCAGTCATATTGAAATTAAAATGTTTCCTCATTCAAATCAATGCTAAAATTAAAATTAAATAATTATAAAAACATTAACTGCCGTGAGTTGATAAATAAATAATAAAGTAAGTAATAAATAAATTGAAATGTAAAATTTTATAATTTGGACCATTTGATGCATTTCGCTCCGTGTGACAAGAACTAAAAAAACCACTATTCGAAAAGTGCACCAAATTTAAAAATATTTCTATTTCTCTTCAAATTGCACAAGGCTTAGTCTTATTTAAATTTTTTTTAAAAAAGGGACTAGATGTTAAATAAAAATCTGTCAAAGTTCATTCATCTAACAATTTCAAAATGTTCTTGTATTCGTTTGAGCTCAAGTTTAATACGTTAAAATCATGTTTGTTGTTAACACGTATTACAAAGAAGAAGAATATTTAAATTAAATATAAGGTGGGGGTCAGCTACATCAAAGCCATAACGCTAGCACGCACCTACACTAGCTTAAACGTTTTCGTCAGGGGTGAAAACACCAGTTCCTTTTCTTTTCTATTATTCTTAGTTTACATCAGTCACCTGCTTTCACAAAGTGCTTAAGCTAGTGTTCGCTGACAAAAGGCAATGCATCTTCGAAACACTTGTATCCCTGCTTTAGCCTCAATTTTATTTTTCTATTTTGTTTAGTGCATATTAGTGACAAGCAACATTTTGACCAAATGAAACTACAGCCCAAATAAATTCAATAAATTAAGCAAAAATTAAGCTTTGAGGGACAACATGACATTAAAATAAAATATCTATTATTTTTATGTGAAAAATTCGAAGAAAAATAATAGTGAAGAGGCCGAAACAATTTCGGTTCTGCTGGTTGTAGTAGTGGACATGAAACCGCCATAATTTGAGCCCCAGCCAATTTGTCTTTTCTTGTATTTTTTAAAAGTTTTGATGGCTACAATTTTACCACAAAAAAAAATCTTTCTCAATTCTGAGGAAATAAAATCGAACTAAAAGCCCGATAACGTAATTAAAATGTTTGTCCTTGGCTTTGGTATCATGGTAACAATTGTCATAAAATGAAAAGTGTGCAGCCAGACGCTTATAGATTTTGTACGTTGGTTATACCGTTGAGGAGGAAATCCCTTAGCATAGTTGTTGAGAACAAGTTTTGCATACCTATCAAAACGTTTCTGAAAATTTAAAAAAATGTGATTTTGGATGCTTCCAAACTGTTTATGAATTCGCGATTTTATATTCTTCCCAAAAACTTTTCTCTGGCAACATATTTTTGCATATTTTCCTTAGAAAGTTATACATCGAATTATTTAAAAACTTAAAGCCTCCGACTTTGACTTCAGTTTTGTGAGGGTCATGACCCCCTCTACATACCAATATAAAACTCATTTCTTTCAAAGCCTGGCTCCATATTCTAAAGCCTACCCAAAATTGTAAATCATATAGTTCGATAATAAAAATAAATTAATATTCAAGTTGTATTCTGACTAAACCACGTACCTAAAGCGAATATTGTTCCAGGTCATATTAGTTTTTCCATCATACCATTTTTATCTATTTGTCTCTCACATATTGTCTATTATACTATTATACTATATACTATTATACTATATACTGTACTGAAACTCATCATACTATAGTTTCAAAAAAATCTTAATTGAAAAACATTTAACAGCATACAAATGTTTGATATCTTAGGCAGGTAGTCACGACGTTCTGCAGTAATTGCTAATTGTGACTTCATTTCATTTCAATTCACATCTAAAAAATTTTCTTTCATCCATTATCTATTAAATATCACCTGCTTACCTTGATTTTGCCTATAACCGTATTGATCGGCATTATAGAAAACCGTTATATATTGACCATCAGGCATGCGATACGAATAATAGCCCACCACAACCAGAGATTTGTGTTTATTTAATTTAATAAAATAACCTCGCTCGTAGCGGGCCTGGCCATCGGCCAATTCATAGCGAAATTCGTAACTGCCATCCGGATAACGATGATCGAAATTATCCAAAACACGATTATTCGCATCGCTCGCTTCATCATAATTGATGGACGTTTTCTGTTTAGCCGCTGAATTGCTGCGTGCAGTAGTTTTTAATTCTTCCAACGAATTTAGTGGCTGTTGTGACACTTGGCTTTTAAGCGCAACCGAATGAATTAAACAAACGCAAATATTCAACAAAAGGATTATTTTTACAACTGTTTTTGTCATGATGTTAATTTTTTTTTTTTTAATTCTTTGCTAAGCACTTCAGTCAGGCACGTTTTTATAAAAACTTTCAAAATTATTCTTCCTTTAATGTGAATTCTTATTTACAAATGGGTGGTGTGGTTATCGAATGCGTTTGTTACTGGGTGATCTTTCGGCAACTGTTTAATATAAATTTTGCTCATGCCTTGGCTTTTATAGTTTAAACAGAATATAAAGCAAATCCCGTCTCGGCGAACAGCGACAGACAACCCGTACGAACAAACCTTTATAACCAATTTATATACCACACAGACACACATACATACATGCATACCTACATATGTATTATGTAGATTGTTGTATTTGTAAATTTGTAGCATTAACATCATAACAATCAACATCATCATCATCATCATCGTCATTACCTTTGCTGTGCTGCGCTGAAAATAAAAGCGGGATGTTAAGCACCACCAAAAACAAAAACAACAGAATGGCTGCTTCACTCACTTCACTTAAGAACTAAAATAAAATTATTTAAAATAAAATAAACATTGCTTAATCGTATGCAAAAATCTCTTCTCTTGCTCTTGAGCACAGAAATAAAACAAAACAGCAAGTAAATAAAATAAAAATACACAATGTATTCCAATTTTTTCTTCTGCTGTTTTATTTAGGATAACAATCAAATTATGTGGGACGCATGTTGGGTTCATCCATCTTATTGTGCGTGACAATTTTAGTGAATTACGGGTTTCTGCTTTTGCCACTAAAAAGGTTAGTGAACTTTAAACTTAGAAATGGTGATCTTTTTTGAAATAAAATAAATAAATTCTAAACATTCATAAAAGTCACAGGTTGCTAAATCAGTTAGGCCCGTGTCAATGTTTTCGAATAGCCTTAAGCTAAAGAGCCTGACTTGCGGTGTGGTATTCAAAATATTTTTGCGCTAAACAGACACAACAATTACTTATCATGTGTAAGCTGTCCTTCTATTGTGTTGCCGGCTGTTGTTTGGCTTATCACCTGTCATAATTTAATTTCTAGAAAATCTTTCAGAATACCAGCTTAAAGGGCATTGCAGAGTGTAATACTTTGTATATGTCGTATATTTATCAAAAGCTCAAACAACACGTGCTGGTGTGCTATAAAAATAAGAAATAGTAAGATAAAATGTTTTTTTTTAAATTTATTTTGTGACATACTACTTTTTATTTGGTCAAGGTTAAATTCTTACAAATATGAGCCAAGTGAAAGAACTGTGTAAGCGAGGCGCGTTCATTTTAAGAATTTAGACAGTCTAGAGGCTCGATGGTGTAAAGTCAGATTTAAACCACGTAGTTTGATCCAGCGCTGTTTTAGGGCGTCCTGCCAGCTACCAAAGTAAATTACATCACAACTCCCTCATAAGGAAAATGACGAATTGCACATAAAAATAATTGTTTCGGAAAGAAAATTTTATTCCAAATACTCTGAGAAGTCCATCTTAACTGCCAGCTTCCATAGGAAGCATAAGGAGTGCTCTCGTTGTAACTGTAAGAGCATCTAATATTAGCTCTCTTCCAGAAATAACATGACATTTATATAGAACATATATATTAAGGTCTAATTTTTCTACAACTTATGAAATTAAGCTGCTGAATGCAAATGAAAAAAAAACTTTTCAAATTTGTTTTTTAAACCGTCTGTAGGCGTCAATTTTTTCAGGAGTGTGCAATCAAATATAAAACGTAAAACTTGTAAAATCCTTGTGAAATAGTGCATAGAAGGTAAGACCTCTGTGGAGCATAATCTTTTTAAAATTTCATTTATTTATTTATTTTGCTCTTTATTTCAAGATAACTGTAGTTTCTAATAAAACGTGAGGCAGCTCAGAATGTTAAATAATACCGTAACTGTAGAAATGTATTAATTCAGGTCCAAAAATGAACCTATTTCAAAAATGTTTACTGTCTTTTTCAGCTGTCTATATGCCGACGACATTTTGTTGGTGCTAATTAAAACATTTCAATTGGCTCTTGAAGCAAATAAATAATTAAGTTCATATTTGAGTAACTGTAGAAATTTATAGCAAATAAAAGCTAATAAATAAATAAATATATCACATTTGCAATCATCATGTTTTCAAAATAAAATTATAGTCTTTTTCGTTTTGTCGCAAATTCATCATTTTAAGCAAACATTAAACATGTTGTATACGAATGCAAATTTACTAATTTCGTAACTCATTTGCTTTTTTAATTTCCTTCAGTCTAACTCAAATTTAGTTTTATGTCGAGGCACGAAGTGCCCATTAAATTCGATCTCAACAAATCAGAAAAGATACATTTTTAATTTGGCGGCATAAACTTTTATATATAAATATTTATATGAATTCCCATGCACGCGATAACAAAACAACAACAACAACAATATACTAAAGTTGGAATACACGTAAATTCGCAAACAAGTGACGAAAGGAATATGAATGAAATGCTCTCGCTCTCTCACACAATAAATAAAGATGATGAGTGGCAACATCGAAGCATGACGTTCTGCATGCAGTCTGGGTGTGATAACTGGTAGTGGGAAATGTCAGGCACAAAACAAAATATTAAAACATCCATAAATAAAAATATGATGATGAACAAGAGGAGAACATGTTCAAGTGTGCACAAAACTGACGAAAATGATTGAAAAGAACAAAAATTTAAGTGCCGAAAGTTTATTGGGGGACGCCACTGCAAGTAAAAAATAATAAAATAAGAGATAAATAAAAAATAATAATCTTCAATATACTTGCATCTTAAAGGTGCATGTTTATTTGTCTTTTGAAGAGATTTGATTTTTATTTCAAATTTTGTTTTATCATCTCGACAAATTGTTTTTATTTATGTTAACGAGTACGATTTCTGAGAGAAGTCAAAATATTTGAACGTGATATTTGTTTAATTAATTCATTGAGTGCAAAAAGAACAGAAAAAAAAGAAACCAAAAAGCTTAAGCACTACTTTCTCATGCGAATAAAAAATCTAAAGCCAGATTAACGAGCGACAAGAGATGACTGTTATTTCTTGTATTTTACTTTTTAAGTATTTTAAAATTCGCAAATTGCTGTTTAATTTATGTTGTTGTTTCCGCTTATAAGGTTTTTTAAAGTGCAAATTTGATTTTTCGTAAATAATTTACGCCAAAAGACTCAAATTAAACCAGCAAATCACATAATTATTCCAGTATTTGTCAAACCACTTGACTTAGATGGAATTAATTGTCAGACTTCTGTTTTATACGCTCGTTAAATTAATTTTCAATATAATTGTTTAAATTGTTTAACATTAACGGCAATAACAACAAAATCGCCTCATTCCAAATCTGATATAATAAAAATAAACAAAATGTTATAATTTTTGACCAAATAAACACAATTGAAATATGAGATTTTAATTTGTTTTTATTTTTAATTTAATAACAATATTAATATATTTATGTTGGTTTAATTTTTTATTTAATAACAATATTAATATATTTATGTTGGCTTATAAGTCAATTCCGTTTTAAATTAAATAAACTTATAGACCAGTATGATGAGTGATAATAGAATAACATTAATAATTTACATAAAACTGAGTACATATGGGAAATCAAGACACATTGAATTATTTAAGCAAGATTTCCCATGCAAAAGGAAATATATTTTGAGACTAGCTGCTGGCAAAATATCCCGACCGTCTGTGGGCTGTTGAAATTCCCTTTCCGAGGAAGTCACTGCTCGCAATCGGCGGCCGAATCCATTTTGTGTGTGCTATCATAAGACGCAAGCCTGATCTAATGAAAAGTATTATCGATTGTTAATCATTTTATCGCGTTTTCTAGTTCGTGAAACTGCCATGGTATGTACCCCAGCCAATAAGTCTTCAACTTTACTTTTTCTGTCTTCTTTAAAAATATTGATCACTCCAATTTTATGAAAAAAAAAATTTTTTTTCTCGAATTGGAGGAAGTAAAACTCGAACTCGAAAGCCCGCAAAAATTATAAACAATTATAAATCATATAGTTCGACTAAAAAATTAAAATTAATGAAAAACATTATCGTTATGAAAAATTTCAAAAAATGCAGAAATATTTTATCTTTTTGATGCCAATTTAACGACCTTTGTTGCTGAGTATTTTAATAGTTTGAGCCTTAGGTCACTTGTTTTTTTAAAAGTATTCGTTAAATTCAATATTTCGATGTCACAATGGATATCTTCTTCAGGAATATTTTGATGTTTTAAAAAAAAAAAAAAAATTTTCGTAATATTAACTGTCATACAAAAAGAAAAATTATACGATAAAAATTAAATAAACGTATTGCATGTGTGAATGCAATTGTTTGTATTATTTGAATATTTGGCAAGTGCTTAAAAACAGCATGCAATTGGTCATGACTTGGACTCGAAGCAATTTTGGAGCTGATGAGCATCGTGGTAGAAGGGAAACAGTCATGGTGTGAACACCAGTAAATAAGTCTTCAACTATAGATTTGCTGCCTCTTTTTTGAATGTTGATCACTACAATTTTATAAAAAAAAATTTTTTTTTCCTCAATTTAGAGCAGTCAAGAATCGAACTAAAACTCGGGGAAAAAATTTGCAGTTGTAAATCAAATAGTTCGACTACAAACTTGAATTAATGTCTAAACTCCCAACCAAGTTCTTTTTGCTAACGAAAAGAAAAATTATAATAATAAACAGAATCTTCATAAATGATTGCAAATTTATTATATATATAGCGCCTCGATGGATGAATTGATGGAGAGTCCTACTAAGAGTCCCCGAGGTCGCATAGTCGATTCCTGCCGACGGGTTTAGGTGTTTCTGCAGACAAGCCAAAAGCTTCGCAGTTTTGTGTTTGTAACTTTAAAAAAAAATTAATTTAACAGATGTAAAGGTGTCAGAGCGGAAGGCAAAAAGTGTGGTGATTACCTTGAAATATTCTTTCTACACTCCAATCACTTGGAAGATTTTATTATTTTTAGTAATTCAAAATGTGTAATATACAATATTTTTATTGAATAAATTTCATAATTTTTACAAATTTCCAAAGCTGTTGAAATGGAAAGGCTGCATCTTTGTATTTTTAAGCCATTTGTGTAAGTTTAATCCTCAATAATTCGATAATAAAACACTTATTATCTTAAAGCACATGTTAAACAATGTCTTAAGTTTAATTGTTTAACTTTTATTGACTTTTAAGCGATAAGGGATCTCTCTTTATTTTTTAAGATGCGTCTTCTGTGAACATGTGTTTTATTTTGCTGGTTTTTTTTTTTTTTTTTTTGCTTATTTTGTCTTTAGGTTATAAATTTTTTTTGCAAGTATTTCTACATATTAATTAAAATAACTAGGTTAACATTCAAAATGTGGGGTAAAGTACCTGGAGATTTGTTTGGACTACAAAGTGGGAATACAGCTTCTCAGAAATCGCATGCTCTTGAATTTTTGTGTTATTTAAGTAATTTATATGATGATGATGATGATGATGATGATGCATCGTTTTCACAAAGACTTTTAGGTGTTTCATTCGCCGCATGACTGGCAACTATTTCATTGTTCTTTCGGGAATTTTTTTTTTTTTTTTGCTTTATTTAATGCTCAAAGTCTGCATCTTTTTTTTTTTTTTTTTTGATTTTACTCATGTTAAGGTCATTTTAAAATAAAGTTAATTTTTCATACCTTAAAACCGGATAATTATGTTCCTTTTCCCTTTACTATTTTTTTTTTTTTTTTGCAATGTTCAAATTTGTTCAAGACATTAATCAATACTCGTTTGCTTAATTTAATAAAACCCGTCAATTATTTCAATATTAAAGGAATAACTCAGCCTGTTTTGTGTAGCCTTAAATGGCCAGCTCAATGCAACACAGCCAACATCAGCATGAAGTTTTGGTTTTGGTTAAAAGTGCAAGTGATTTTTGGGCAGATAAAAACAATAAAACCCAATTTATTCAATTAAGTAGTAATCCCTGTTTTCAGAAATTAAGTCGAAACAATTTAAAATACAAACTATTAATAAAAAATAAATGAATTATTTATCAAGATAAGATGCAAGGTATGTCTTGCAAACAAAAAAAAAACACTTCCCCGTTGCTTTATTACACTTGCAGCTGAGCGTTTAGAGCAGCTGGTTTGTTTACTGAAAATTTTCTTTACACCTTAAAGAAGTTTGTCAACACAAGGGTTTGTATAAGAAACTATATACATACCATACGTACATAAAGATACATAGTATGATAAAACTAGCAGGCGAGACAAGAAATTAATCTTTTTATTTTTCGTTAAACAAAAAGGGGATTGTGATATATCCAATGCTGCTGGCATAATTCAAGTATAAAATAAGAAAAAAAGATGGTGAGAAAAGCACCTTCATAAGATAAATAACCCAACAAACCTAAAAACAATGACCAATACTCCAAGCGCCATTGTGCTACAATTTTTACTGAAATATTCCTCAGTATATTGTTACGTTTTAACCTTTTCAAAACGTTTTCCGTAGATTCTTTAATTGTAATGAAGTTACAACACTCACGTCTTCAGTTTACAATAATCAACAGTTCAACACTTTATTTACTTTAACACACTATACTTGTAAACACTTTACTAAAAACACTTTACTAAAAGAATAACACTTTCACTTAATCACTTTTTATTACTTAAGTCGCTTTACACGTTAGCGCAGCTAAAAATCGACTGACTCTTCAGCGTTAAGCTTCGCTGCTTTTATACCTCCAATGATCATTACTAGAACATTCTAGACGTTTACAGAAGCTAATCACGCCACATCTATAGTGCGATGTGCGATGACTCATCATGAACAAAAGATATACACACACACCGACATACTTACACGCGGCAGCAAAACTCAAGCATCTGAGTCGCGCACATACATGCACACACGAATATTGTATCGTGCGGTGGTGGTTTCTTTTATTTCGCTGTTGTGCTTATTTATCCACACATGTGTGTCAGTATGTGCACACTCGTTGTGCTGCCGTTTTGTTTATCAACAAGCTTCTATGTATGCATGTGTGTATATACCTCCTGTGTTCATTTACAAATAATAACAAGATAATATACGCACATATAAAATAACGATGATTTAGTACGTTCTAGAACAATCACAATCGGTCCGTTCACGACCAAATTTGTAACAATATTTTTGAATACCTTCACGGCTACATGTGCGTACATCTAACTCTGCTTCTAATCCCAACTTGTGTACTGAGCAGCAAACCATGACCGAAACTTATACACACACAAATTTCCTTAATAATATTTTAAAAAGTTTTGTTTAAGCCTAAAAGATTGAATTTTATTTAGGTGGGTGTTGCGATCTCGAAACAGCCAACTGTCCACCAGGCTATAAAATTGTAGTTGCCAAGGGCGGGTGCTGACGAGAAAATGTGGCGGCGTCGAAACAACCAATTGCCCAGCCTGCTTCGATGTTTTCTTTTTCCTATTTAATTAATATCAATCACAAAAATAATATGGAAAGAACTTGAGCCTGATAAACTTAGTATAAAAATAATTTTGGTATTCTTTAGAATTTTATAAATAAAATATTTATTAAAGTTTTTATTATCGAACTATAATATTTACAATTTTAAATTAATTATCGAGCATCAGTTCAATTTTACTATTCCAGAACTCATGAACTCATTACACGATCAACATAATTTTGTGGTAAAATTATAGCGATCGTAATTTTTTTTAAGAAGGCAAGAAAAGTAAAGTTAAAACCTTACAGTGTAGTTCGTTCATAAACGTTATATTAAACTCTAATAAGCAAAAATCTATTTAAGCGGTGTTCATAAACGAACAAATCAACATGTTTTCTTGCTTCAGTAATTCGTTAAAAAACAATCCCAATCTATTTGTATGTCCATACGCACATGTATGAGATATAATCAAAAAATAGCCGTTAAGAAGCTACAGCATATCAAAAAAATATGATAAATTTTTTTTGCTACCGCATAGTGTAATATATCCAGCAAGTTTCACTAGTCAACTATGACTAATAGTAATATCAGCCCTGACTAATAAACTGCATGGGATTGAGGAGTTTAGTTTCAATGGATAAAAGCTCTTTCATATAGAAAAAGATGAACACTCAAACGTACGCAACGGAACCTTGTACACGTATTAATAGGCATGGATATTTGGTCAACAACTAGAAATCCACTGAAAAGTGGACATTTTCCAGAGCGTACATTACAACCAATACCTGTTTTTGAAAAATCTGAAGAAAACCATTTTATTTATTTTATTTTTTTATCAAGAAAACGTATTTCATATCTTTTTCCACCAAAACTAGAAAGACTACAAACTGCTTATTTAAAAATATAAGGTATATAACATATACGCTTGCACAATGGGACCTTTCTAGGACTCAGATGGGCCGATCTCATGAACGGCAGCCCGCGAAACATATACAATTGCTTCGAAGCAACAAACTTTAGATATACAATATACTGCTGTTATATTTCTTTAAAAAGGTGTGACTTAAAGAAGCCATAATATAAGATACTTAAACCGACAAAAATATATTAGGTTTAAATTCATCTACAGGAATTCTACACACATTGGATTCTTCTTTCCCACCCAAATATTCCTGCTTCATCCCATAACAAATTCGTTATAACTTATATCATGGCCGCTCAAATATTCTGCTCTCATTTTCCCCTAAAGACGTTCAATTTCGTTACACTCTTATTACGTCACTTGAAAAAAATGTCCACTTTGGTTAACTGGGTTAAAAGCAATTTAGCACTTGTAATGAGTTTTTTATTTCCTTTTTTATAGTCTCTCGCAGGCATTCTGTTTAACCTTTTACATTGACAAACCATGTCCCTCAACAAGGCTCTTTAAAAATTATATTGAAAACAAAATACACATAGCAAATTACTAACCGCAACAAATCAAAACTGAGCAGAGAAAAAGAAACGAAATGAAAGAATTTGTTTTTTTCTTTTGATTTATCTCAAAACACAGATATAAAAGAAAATAAACAAAATAATAAGTTTTTAAAAGAAATCTCAACATGCTGACAAGCTGATCCGTGAGTTGGGCGAGCAAAGGATTCAGCAACAAATTCAATGTGCAAATCTATCAAGCAGAAGTCTTCATCAAAGTAAATTACGTGCCGCTGATGCTGCTGCTGATGCTGATGATGGGGACGTCAACGCATCTTAACGGTGACTGGCTGTTTGCTGTTTTTCAAAGCGTTGCCTTGTGTACCCGCATGACTGGCAAAAAAGTCACAAAGAGGTCGAACGAACGAACAAACAAGCAAGCAGGCAATGTGAGGAGATTATTAAAAAAGTGGCTGTCGCCGCCACAATTGCGGCTACTGCTGCTATTGTTGCAAACACATCATTTTTTTCTTCTTCCTTCCTTGTTTAAGACACTTTTGCCAGCATTAAAGAAGCGACTGATGACTGTCTGTTTATGACAATTTAGCAAGCTAACAGTGTTTATTGAGATCGTCACGTGGCTGGCGATGATTTAATCACGCCAGTTTCCTGTCTTTATTGTGGTTTGACACTCGCTTATGTATCTAAATAACGGGGTGGAGAAGTGTAGTATTAGACATTAAATTAACAGAAATCGTTTAAACTTCTTAAACTTTTTTAATATTATTTAACAACGTTATTTCAGAAAATTTTCATGAATAATAAATCATCCAAAATGCGTATACATACAGTGCCAAAGTGTAAATCTGATATACGCTAAGTAGCTAAACACTGGCACAAAATATTTGCTGAATAGCAGTTAACTACTTTTGATTTTAGATCGAAAGAGACTTCTTAATTTGTGTTTTGTCCTCTAAGGCCCTCTATATGCCGCCGACATATAGTCTAACTAACTCTTCAGAAGATAAAAAAAATTCTAAAATACTGTTGTAAACTTAATTGCTTATTCTCTGCTATTTTTATTTAAATTTATATGATTCCAATAGTTGGCAAGAAAAAACCATGATTGCACTTGTCAGATATGAGTAAGTAAGCAGAGAAATCAGAAAACAAGTTTGTGACCGAATGGAAGGAAACTTGCAGTTTTAGAAACAGCTAGTTGTACCCCAGCTCGAAGCTTAATTTTGCCTTATTTTATATAATATAGTTTAATTAATACCAATAGTGTGGCAATTACTTTAAAAAGTGCACTAATACTCATGTAGGATACAGTGCAATACATAGTTCAAGCAGTGCACAAAATTATGAATAAAAATTAGGCAAAAAATTAAAAATGACTGATTGAATAAATATAGACCACAACTAATTCAAATGCTTAGCTGGTTGAGAGCTCTAAGCTTTGACACAAAACAGTGCATGTTTTAAATCGACTGAGTTCGCTACTTATGTCGATTACGAAATATATAATTGACACCCAGCTTCTATAGAGTTGTTGGCTACAAAATGATTTTTAATTTGATTAAAATTTATAAAAATATTTTGGAATATTGCAGTCTTACCGTCTAATTCATAAAAATTATAACAGGTTTATAAAGCTCTTATTTGACAGATTTTCCATACAAATATGTCAAATAGCAGTCTTATAAGCCTGTTATAATTTTTATGAATTAGGGGGTTAATCTGAAAGAGTTTTAATTTGAAGAGAAATATTTCGATCACATCTCGAAAAGATATTTTTCTTTGTTTAAAAAATAATTTAATTATTGTTCGCTATAAGAATTAATTAGAATGCATTATTTCAGGTATAATAGAGGTAATTAAGATATATTTGGATTATACTGGTGCTAGATCGGAATTTTTAAATGTTGTAACTGTGAAATGGCAACAACATTTATTTCCAGTTTTTTAACAATTAAAAAATAAATTTGATTATTATTTTTACGCTTTATTATTATTTCGCTGTCTTTTTCTGACGTTTATAGGCCGCCGACATTTCATTGATGCCACCCAGCTCCTCAAAGTTTACTACTTATTCTATTGCTCCAATGAACACAATGAAAATCACACAAACCTTTAATAATAATATTATCTTTTTGCAACACTTTTACTTTTCTTAATATGTCTTATGATTTGTATTTTTGGATGAAAAAGTAAAACTATTCTTGATTATACAAAAATTAATTCAATTGAAAAGTATTATTCTAGATCATGGGAATTAAGCAATAAGTAGTAAAGTAACAACCTTCTTTTGGCTTGTTTTTGAATACACGGACAAGTAGAGTGTCATCAAGGAAATGCTGATGGCTAAAAAAGGCAGAAAGCAATTAATAAGGTTTTTTACTGGTTTCTTTATATGAACTATCTTGAGTTTGATGCAAATTTAGGCGCTGATCGGGGATGTGGTGGTCGTAAGACAGCCATAGTATATACCCCAGCCAGTAAGTATTCCACTTTACTTGTTTAAAAGTGTTGATCACTCCAATTCGATCACAAAATAATCTCTTTAAATTTTGAGCAAGTAAAAATCTAACTCAAGCCTGTTATAACTACTAACAATTGTAAACCATATAGTTCCACTATAAATTTAAAATTAATGCTCAACTATCTACCGCAAAGCAAAATTTTGTTGTAATGTGCGTGCAAACTACTTGTTTATTTTATTAGCATCGTTCATAGCAGCAAAACGAAATTATATGTTAACGTTTTATTAATGATATTAATCAATTAAATGGTTCATATTGCTAATTGCTATAAAGCAAGTAAATAATATTTGCATTTTGGTCATGCTAACCATTTATGTTTCATTCATTCTAACTATTACGAAGGCTTAGTGGGTATATTGGCTGCGATTCGAATCTTTTCAAAAGCAAAATTAAACATAGAACGGAAATAGATAAGAACGACATAAAATTAATTCAAATAACGGAACAAACCAAGTTTTAAAAAAAATAATAAAAAAAAAATCTTTTGAAATTCAGACACTTGACCAATTTTATTGGCTGTTGCAACCACTCACATGAACAATGTATCTGTTATACAAGAATTTAATGATGGTTGATGCAGCATCAAAATACGGTTTTCAACAATTTGATTTCACAATTAATGCAATTTCTCTGATACGATTTAATTACTTTATTCTCTCAACACTAAAAATACAGCTGAGCAAATAAATCACCCTCCATGTTTAAATCAAGAGTTTTCAAAATTACAGATACCCACAGACTTCTGACTAAAGCAGTGGCATGAATTGCCCTGCTCGTAAATGAATTCGCCACACAGTGTACTAAATTAATTACCTCCGTCTGATCATACTCGAATCTATTGAGTTGCCACTCATATTAAGTATATGTATAGATAGATTTCCCCACCATAAGAATCTACTTACATACATAAGTACGTATGTAGATTTTTATTATAATTATTGGTTTACGACTGATTGGATGTTGCGGTAATTGAATACATGCATTTTTGCATATCTTCATACGTCTGACAGTCGGTAGGTGTATTAATGTTTAAAAACGTGTTAATAAAAGATGATTCTTTTTTTTTTGTGAAAGAAAAAATTAAAAAAACCATTTATTTGGCTCATTAAACTGCTCTTGTTTTAATTTTATTTTGCCAGTCAATGAACACACATATACACGACCATATTTTTGTACAAACTCGGAAAATAAATCAATATTTGCACAACATGTCCTTTTAAATAAACCAAAATTCATTTACGCAACTATTGGTTTGTATACACAAATAAGTCTTCAAGCTTTATGCTTGTTGAAAAACCCAGCAAACGATATGGTTGCTTTTACATCAGGCAATAGATCGTAAACTTATTCCAGGTGCTTAGTGCATAAGCTCTTTTTACACGACATTCATTTTACACTGCAACATACTTAATGGAATTTCTCCATGTTTATGCACACTTTTAAAAATTAGGTTTTCCTGCAGTGAACTGTAGAAAGGCATCTACAATAAAAAAGGAAGACACCTCTTTTGTCTAATATTGTAATAATAATAGTCCATGAAACAAAGAATATACATTTTTGTTATTTCAACGGCAATAGTCCATATTCATTGACACCTACATTTAAAACTTTTATAGCAAATAGTATTTTCAGGAATTGTTAGTATGTAGTTTAACTGACTCAATCAAAAATCACTACAGTCACATTTCTTGCAAGGTATCAGCAAACTGCTCATGTATGTGCATACATCCATTTGTATGCATTAAGAAACAAAAAGAAGCAAAAATTATGCACATTACTTCTATGTTTTTATGCAAACATTTATGTAGCTATCCAACACGAGATTTGAAATTAAATGAGGGTTTTTTCATCACAGTGGAGATGTACAAAAAAAATGCTTCAACAAAAATATGAAAAACTTGATTTTTTTTCAAACAGAGTCTATCGCATGTACAGGTAGTCAAGTAAGCATAACCATACACACCACTACAGCACTTTACACAAGCACTGTTTTAAACGTAACACACAAGACATGCAACTGCTTACATATGTAAAATTTGTCAGATGAAACACGAAAAATATGTCATCTGTCGTGTCCTCAAATCAGAAACTTTTAACAAGTGAAACTTAAAAAAATATTTATTGAAATTCTTCATTCAAAGAAATAGTACTGTTTTTGAAGGAATTTTTAATTTAATATTGAAAATAATTATTATAGTGAAAATAATCATAATCAAAGAACGTTGGTGTAATATTGCTTGTACAGAATTGAAAAAATAATAACGACAGTCTCAGTAAAGCAAATTACATGACCAAATGTCATCTGGGTATCATCACATAGACTTTAAATATTTATAAAGTGCTGCGAAAAAAAAGTAGATTTTGTTATCAGCAAACATTGTTATTAAATTTATGTAAAATGTAGCAACAGCAAAATTAAAGTTAAGAGAATAAATCAATATACTCGTACATATGTACGTATGTAAAAAAGTACACGATATTTATGCAAAATTAAAAAAAAAAGTTAAATTTATGTAAAATTAACGAAATGGTTAATAACAAAGAATAAAGTTATGCTTCAATGGGGTTAAACGACTTTGCCAGCAAAGCCTGTAGTTAAACCGAATTACATACATATTTATCATAAATTTAATAACTTGAGCTAAAAGTCTGAGTGGCAATATCAGTTATTTTATTTTTTATATATGGGTATTTCCATGAAATGGTCCACCGTTAGTTAAAAAATCAAAACGCTCGCACAATTTTTTTAAGCACAGAAAATTTCAAAAAAAAACTATTAACATTTTATTATGTAAAAAAAAATTTTAACTTATAATAATTTTAAATGATGGTAAAAACTTCTGAAAATGTATGTTAATTACAAAAATATGTATGAAGGTAAAAAGTGTCACGTGCGTAATGTAACGTGCGTAATCAAAAAAATTTTTTTTTCTTAGCCAACCCATGCACACTTGTTTTTGAGCAAACCATGATTATAAAGGTCCATTAATAACCTTTATAAAAACATTTTTTCCGAAATAAAAATCTTCTACAATTCGCCTACTTTTGCAATCTTTCAAGCTGCTTTAAAAGGCACTTACGTTTTTTGTCACGTGCGTAAGTCAACTCATCACATTAAATGTAACAATGGCAAAATTCCATTCAAAAATTCCAACCCATTTATATTTTTATAATATTCAAAACAATTAAACGCGTACAAATGTCACGTGCGTAACCATGGAAACACCCATATGCAAATTTACAAACTCATAAAGTAGAGAAATCGCAAGTTATTTCGAGCTGTCGATGGACATGTGAGAGCATGTGACTGTCAAGCAGATAACCATATTATTCGGTAAAAGCAAAATGGTAGAATGCCCCACATTATTTTCAAACTTCTATTACACAGCCCTTATGTACAACTACCACTTTTCCTAAATGGAAACGAATTTTGAATTCGCATATAGATGTTGCAGATTATAACTGGAAATTTCAAAAAATGTATAAGAAAAACATCTCCAACAAATTTGTTAAAAATTTCCAAAATTGAAGATGTGATTTTGTCTTGACCATTAGCCAAGACGATTTTTTCTTGACTAATCAGCTGCTATATGGTGTTAAATAACTACTAATGCTGTGATCTTAAAATACACATATGTATGTATATTGTCATAAATATTATATGAGTAAAGCAGAGAACCTGAAAGCTGAAGAAGTAGAACAAAAACATTACGAATTGAAAAGAGTAGAAATTTTCATTTGTATTGAATTCTGTCTGACTTGAATCGTAACAATTTCATAACTCATTAACAACAACGAAAATTTTGTTCTATAGTTTATTTATTTGCACGTGCTTATTCGTTCTATAAATTTGCATTTCAATTCAAGTCAACAATAAAAAAAAAAAAACCTACACATATATTTACTTTTCGTACTTTCATTCTGTCTATTTTATTTATTTACTAATTGTCTGTGCAGAAGTCGTAATATTGGTCTTATTTAATGATATTTGTAACCACATGCAAACAAAATCCATGTGGGCGTCTAAATTACAGTGTTTTGGTAGGATTCTTTTTTTTCCTTCTTAATTGTATTGTAAGATTTAATATGTTTTGTTGTAAATGAAAAAGTTTTCGGCTGCCACAATTTTACACATGTAAAAAAAAGTAAAAATGGATTTTTATCCTGCTGATACTTCGTTTAAAATATTCAAGCCATATATCGTATACACTTACACACATGCATTGATAATGGTTTGAATATACATACATACATATATGCATACGGGATTAGGGCGGTCCTTATTAGACAAAAATATTTGTTTTCAAATTTTTCGTAATATTATAATTTAATGTATTGACTCAGGTCCAAGAATGAACATTTTTAAAAAAAATTTACTGTCTTTTTCAGCTGTTTATATGCCGACGACATTACGTTGGTGCTAATCAACTCATGTTGTCGGCATATAGACAGCTAAAAAAGACATTACGTTGGTGCTAATCAACTCATGTTGTCAGCATATAGACAGCTGAAAAAGACAGCAAAATATTCTTTTAAAAAGGTTCATTTTTGGACCTGAATTAATACATTTCAATTGGGTGTTAAAGCAAATAAATAATTAAGTTCATTATTTTTCCGCCAAAAAATTGTTGAAGTACTTTTACATGGCACGCACTTCGAAGTACTTCGAATATACATATCACATATTTGTAAGTCTTAGGAGTCCCTTACTTCATGTCATTTGCGACCACTGCTTTAATTTCACTATTTCTCAGTACGTAGAAAATTTCACAAATATTATGTTAAAAAAATGGGATTGGTCGTAAGAGAAGTATTAGAAGAAAAAAATTTGGAGAAGCACAATATTATTAATTTTATTTTCATTTTGAAAAGCACCATACTTTTACCAAAATTTTATAGAAAGTTAAGAATTACGCTGATGCAAAATTCAGCACTTTTTGCTTGAAATTGAGATAAGTTCGTTCACTTTGTTTTAGTTTCAAATGTTTTCTGTCTTTTTCAGGCCGGCATTTCTCACCTGTACTACTACTCAACTCATCTGTAGTCGAAGGCTGAAAAAAAAAAAAGAAAATATTAGTAAGGTCTATTTTCATACCTAAAGCAATATATTTCAATTGGCTCTTATAGCAAATAAATGATGGAGTTCCTTTTTGAGTAGTTCGTTAGCTTAGTTGTGGTGATTTCTCTATATCTTTTTCCTCACTTTATTAGCTCGCTTTAAATAACATTGGTAAAAAGTTGGAAAAAATTAAACCAAAATATATAATTTTTTTTAATTTCTGTTTAAAAACAAGCATAATAACTATTAACTAATTATGTTTTCTCTTCTACAATAAGTGCAACACTTTTAGGGTCTTATTCATAATAAATATTTTAGGTTTATTAAACTCTTATTTGACAAATTTTCCATACATATATGTCAAATAAGAACCTTATAAGCCTGAAATATTTTTTGTGAATAAGGGTGTTAATATTTACAATTGTTCATAATTTTATTGGGCTTGAGTTCGATTTTTACTTCCTCAAAATTGAGGATGAGTTTTTGTGATGAAATTGAAGTCGTCAAGGTTTTTAAAGAAGACAAGAAAAGTAAAGTTGAAGACTTACTTTTAATATTCTTTTGAACAAAAAATGTTGCGGCCTATGGTCTTTATTAGTTTTATTCTCAGGACTATTAAAACTCGCATTTGAAGAAAAAAAAGCGCAAATATTTGTTTGCTTTTCATGGTACACTTAAAGCAATGGCAAATTAATCAAAATACAGAAACTCTATACATCATATTCTATTTAGCAGACAAGCTTTACCCACCTGCTTTGGCAAAAAAAATACTATATTTGACAATCCTTATTACCATACCATGTTACTATGATTAGTTGAGGCAGGGTCGTCTCCTTCTTAAAATAAATCTTTAAATTAGGACCAAGAAAGATCTCTCTGTACTTCTCTATACTAATGCGAAATACAAAGTATTTGGCTTTATACTTGATTTGAAAGATTGACAGTATATAACCAAGTTGCCTGGAAGCAGGTCTCTAAGCGAAAGATTATGTAATACCACTCACCAACCTGCCTCGACTTCACTTGATAGGTCTCTTTGTATATCTCTGTTTATTACCAGCTCATTTCAAACTAATCTAGAAGCATATATGTATATTTTGCTACATTACATCATACCTACAGATGTGGAATGATTTACGTGAGTACCTGCCACTAGGGCCCAACCTCACGGTGGTCAAACCACGTGGTGCAATCAAGACGTTACACCACCGCCCCCGAGCAGCCGGAACAACCGCTCGGGTGGCAATTTATTTGCTACGTTACTTGGCCATAACAAAACCCCTTGCTCAGGAGTTGAGCTATCTAACCTCTGCTGCATTGCAATTCCCCAGACGGCTAAGGATACACGACTACCGTGGTAGCCCGAAGTTCCTAAGATCATCAGTCCTTGAACCAACGCTAATGCTCCCGCCAATCTGGTTCCTTACAAAGCAGCGTCTGTTGCTTAGCAACAGCACTACGGGCCCAATTGGGCGACCGAACATAGACCCGAGGGTCTATGATCAGTATGGCTACCAACGTTCCCTTCTATGCGAACTTATGGTAGCAACCACAGCCAGTACGTTTCAGCCAAGGAAGGCTCCTCAACCTATGACCGGCGAGATGACTCCGAAGAGTCATCTCGGAGTCATCAAGACACCAAGCTGGTTACGATCAGCAAGATGCATTTTCTGCCCCCGGGGGGAATATATTGGAACATCATACCTACAATAGTTCATCCTCTCTTGTTAACGAGTAAGCAGCTGTTTCAGCGAGTAGAGATTTTTTGCGAGAACTAATGCATTTTAAAATTAGCTGAAACAGTTCCGGGCTCATAAGAGAAGGCACTCGCATATGCTACATGTGTAGCGTGATAAAGAAAATTTGTTTAGTTTCCATAAGTAGCATCCAGTGATGCGCTTTAGTGAAGCAGTTTTGTAAGGCAGGAAATTTTCTTACTGCTTACGAATTTGAAAAGTATTAACATTGACGAAAATTTTACAATCTATAGGAATCTCTTAATCTGGAGTGATAATATGATAAAAATTTGCATATAAAATAAAATTCTTTATTGACTTTATACTGGCGAATCGAAGTCGAAACTGCCCTAATATACATATGTATATGCAAATGTTTGTTCTTGTACTTAATGGCAAACACCTCGTTTAAATACAGACTTTAGGCCACAAGTCCGAACCAAATGTGGCCAAAAGCAATAAAAACAAGAACATTTGCTTACAGATATATTGGCAGATACAAATCTATTTCACATACCCATACAGTTGTATGCATAAGGTTATGCTTAAAATTGTATTTTATTGCCTCCTTGCCTCAACCATTTATTTCTTTAACATCTCGGTTCACTTTCTTCAGGCAATCAAGATTTTATACTGAGGCGAAAGTAAACAATTCAAATGTAAATTACACCCACAAGTTTGTTAAATAAATGTAGAACATGGTAACAAAGCGTAGTTTATTTGTATTGATACTTACAGTAGTGGAGAAAAAATAATACTCAGCTTTTGTTTTTCTTATTTGAAGCTAATTTAACCAGCTCTATTGAACCACCATATCGCTTTTCTTTTGTATATAGAAAGTCACATTTAGAAGAAAAAATTTTTGAAAAAATTACATGGTTTTCATCTAAATACTACGAACATTTTTTATTTAATTACATTTTCAATTTTTTTTTTTTTTTTTGACAAACGTTTTTTAAATCTAATTTTTTCTCCATATTGCTTTTAAGCGCACAGACTGCATATCACTCCTCCTGAGGGAAGCTCCCATACAAATGTGCAAAAAATTTAAATGTCGCTGTCTCAAAAATTATTTTCTTGATATATAGTGATAAAACTTTCTTCCTCATGCTAAAAGTTTCCATAGCCTTTTGGCACGAGGATAAGGTCGATTGCGTAATCGACCCACCCAGTAGAATTCCTAACACTTAAATGTAGTCAGCTACTCAATAGATTCACTGCTCTTTTTACTGCTATTATTTTGGTATTCGGTGTAAAAATTTTTTATTTACTTACATGTACAAGAATACCAAAGTAATATGATTAATCTGGCTTATTCTTTTCATTTTACTAAAGAGTTTTTAAACAGCTTCAACTACACACTCAGTTTATAACACATGCAGCACATACAGAAATAGGTTTAACAAAAAAAATGTATATATTCTTTTGTCCTCTTTTTTATACATAATCCCAAACTGAGTAACCAAGTCAAATAAAGTAAATAATAAACTTATTACAAAATATTAAAACCAGCTTAAGAAATGCACATTTTGAGTTCAGATTATGTGTGTATGTACGGATGTGAGAGATACAATGTTCAAGCTCTCCAGGAAATGCAAATGAATAAAAAGTATTGCCTATACTAAGGCTTACTTGATTACACAGATGGTACATAGTGCACAATGGGCATTAAAACTAGCGAAGATATATGGGCACTAGATAAATATTGTATAATATCAAGATAGTTTTAACTTTTTAGTCCAGATTAATAATTTACATTAGTTTGTTAATTTCATATTAAATGGAGTTTGAATTTATTTAATCAAAACTAAAACAGATTTGTTTGGTAAGGTAAAGTAGTCAACATTTTTGAAGACGCCAACAAAGGACTTATTAGCTAATAAGTTACCACAAAAAACCGTTACAAATTTTTAAGCAGTAAACATAAATATATGTTTAGCAGCAGTAAAAGTTTTAACCTTATTACAATACATATGTATATAAAACGAAAAATATATCTAAAATTTAACAAAAGTTTTTTCTTCCGTTTTATTTGCTCAAAATTGGGAAACATGTGTTTGGGATAAATTATACTCTAATCAACATTTTTTTGGGAAGATAGAAAAAGTAAGTTGAAAACGTATTAACTGGGGTACACTCATGACAAATACGCATTCGCCAAAACACCTTATTTGCTTTGAACTCAGCTCATGGCTAAATCAATGTTCTTTAAGCAGTAGTGTTTGTAGCGTGCGGGAGGGCTTAATTACTGACAGTCATTATTTAAACTATTAATCAATTTCAATTATGCCAATATTTTTTAATTCTGTGGCTTAAAACATTATTTCGATATTCAATTATTTACACACAAAAATGTTCAATTTTCCTAAATTATGGTGGCACATTTCAATTTATATTTGAAAAAAAAAAACTACAAAAATAGTCATTAATAGAATTAATAGGATTCCCGTGACATAAAAATTATTACCTTCAGGAATACCATTTTAAGAACTGAAGAAGTGCTCAAATACGGGGTCCTTAGACCAAACAGTATCAGGGTGCCAACAGACAAATCTTATACACCCCAATAATTACTTTTCTTCAATATATACTTAGAACACAGTGACACCGTACCTCGACTCTCAAAGGGGGCTTCCATGAAAACGTACAAAAAATATTGAAAATCGGATGCCTCGAGCATGAAGTTTTCTTTTTTTTACCAAAAGCTAAAGAAAAATTAATCGCACAATGTCGCTGATGAACAATATTTTCAGCTTATTTGCAGTACAAATGGAATCAAATATATGCGTATTCCAAATTTTATTTTTGCGTTGAAAACATGTTACTTCCTGAGTTGGACAAAATAGATTTGATTTAGGTCAGATCGATTTGTAGAGACAAGTATACACATTTTTTTAATATAGTAGGAAAAATGTTTTAGGGGGAAAAATAAGATTAACTGCCTATTTTTCTAAATTCGAACGAAATTTGAGTTCGCATACTTTAACAATTTTTTAGTGTCTATTGTTGTTTTCAATACATTTACATGTGTATATGAAAGCTTCGTTCGCATTTAGAAAAACAGGAGTAAAAGAAATTTTTTTAAATATATACTTATATAATTACATTATTATCATAAATACGCCGCAAAAAAGTCACTTATAAAAGTAAAATAATTTTCGAGGTTTTAAATTAAAAAACTTTTTACAAAAATATTCAGAGAAGGCTTAACCGAAAAATTATACCAAATATTTTCAAAATGGAACACATATCATAAAATAAATGGTTTTTTCATAGAAGAATTCCAATAAAACTGCATTTAAATATGGCCACCTTAAAATCTCTGAAAGGTAAAGTGGAATGAATTGCAACCAAATAAAAGATAATTTAAAAAAAAAGGAACAAATACCTATCCCTGAAAGAAGAATTATGTACTCTCTCTCTCTCTCTCTCTCTCTCTCTCGTTCTGCTTACAAGATTTTCGTACACATTAACTACGAATAGAGAAACCATTTAGTTTTGCCAAAAAAAAGTTCACCACCCACTTGGCGTTTACAAACCTTTTCCGTAAATGGCCTAATTGCGTATCGGCATTTCGGCTTAAGGCTTTAAAATGCCAGAAATGCATTTATGAAGTAAATACATTTTCTGTTTTGTTGTTTTTTTTTTTTTTTTTTTTTTTTTGTAAAACATTATTCGTTTTTTCATCTACCCAAATAATTTGGAATGCAAAAATGTAGTCTTAATTTTTTGTTTGTAGTTCTCTCTAAGAACAATTGAATTGATATTACGATACTGTGCATAAATATTTAAGTAGAGCAGATTTATTTGCAAACACCTGGCAACAGCTTGCAATTTGTTTTCCTTTTATTTAAAAATACACATATAGTTTTTTGGAAATACTTAAAGGATACCCATTAAAATATCATTTGTTTCTAATTTTGATTATTATTTTTTTAAGAAGGTGAATTAAATATATTAAATTCAATACAAGGTTAGAACAGATAAAATATATAATAAAAGCCTAGAGAACATTAATTATTATTTTATAAATAAGACCATTAGTGGTAGATGTAAAACAGCAATGGCATGTATCACAAACAATAAGACGTCACTTTACCTTTTTTTGGCTTCTTTAAAAATGTTGATCACTGTAATTTTTGCACAAAATTCTTTTCGATTCTTAGGAAATGACGTCGCACTCCAGCCCCATAAAACAATTAACCATTGTAAGTCCTTAGGCTCAATCAACTAGAAGGTCAAAAACGCAAGCCTAAAAATCGCTGGCTATGCCACAAAGCTTACAACTGTTAACATCGATATCAACAAAAAATCAATTGGATTTTACTGAGAGAATATAAAATTTATTTCAATCACAGAAAAACATAGTGATAAAATGAAAATCTGATCAATAATATTAAATATAATAGACAATCAGCAGTGGAGAACTCAGTTCACAGGATGGCCAGCGCTGCTGCTGAAGTGGGCTCGAAGAAATTCGGGTGGGTACTGATGAGCGTCGCGGTGGATGTGAAACAGCTGAAAAGTCTTTAACTTCAAGAAGTCGTTAAGACAAAAAATTTTGCTCAATTCTGAGGAAGTAATATTGAACTCAAGCCAGATAAATTAT
This sequence comes from Sturmia bella, assembly GCA_963662145.1. Taxonomy (NCBI): domain Eukaryota; kingdom Metazoa; phylum Arthropoda; class Insecta; order Diptera; family Tachinidae; genus Sturmia; species Sturmia bella. Next base: position 67,536,961 of record OY759170.1, on the reverse strand, counting down.
TTAACAATTATACATTTTTAATTGACATTATAAATTCCTTATATTAGTTTTTTCTATGTACCTCTCCTCCAGCAAGTCGAAAAAAAAACAAAAAACCCTTAATTTTTTTGTAATAAATTGGTAGCGATTTCGTTGAATAATAAACTCCCATTCTTGGTTTTACATAATGTGAAAAAATATATGTATATCTATATAAGGCAGAACTACTTCTGTATTTAATAGCTCAAGTATTTTTTATTTGTTTTTTTTTTCTTCCTTTAAGAGAAATGTAAGTCAAAGCATTAGAATTTCAACATCATCTCCCTCCGACCCAACGAGCGCATCCGATATGCGGCAACGCTTTTTAGTTAATTAACTGGCAGGAAATTCATCATTGGGAAAACAGCTTTAGATGAAAATTCTGCAAAAGTCAGTCATATTTGCTTCGCATTACTGAAATTAAAATGTCAAGCAACAAAAATGTTGCTGTGAACCCACAAAGGGCCAACCGGATCCAAGTGGCCAAGCCAACTGTTTATGACAGCTGTGTAATGCATCAGTGCAAGATAAAGAAAAATAGAATAAGAATAATAATAAGGCGTAAGAGATGTTCGCCTGCGTTAAAGCTCATTTTTGATTGTTATACAGTTCACTGCAGGGTATATAGTTTACTGCGTAAACAGGGCAAACTTTGTCATACTCTACACAAATATACTTCAGCACACAATGCCACAGTTTAGCACTGAACTTCTGAAATGTGTGGCAGGCATAAAAAGGCAAAAGCTTAAAACACGTACTTGTAAAATTTTAGGCAGATTCCGTCATACGGAAAAATCGGCTTTTTCACCTGGTCAACTCAAAGTGCCAAAGTGGGCAAATTTTAACTGCCCATATACAATGAGTTTGACAAATATTTTGCTTTATTTTTATTTGGTTTTTTTGAGAGTTGTTTTAGCAAAAATAAAATAATATATGTACATATATACTACAATTGTAGAAAAGATTTAATAAACTATAGGATAGCAAATTTTCAAGTAAATTATCTGCCAAATAATCAAATGTCAGAAATTAAGCTTTTGACTTGTATTTAGAAGAAAGGTATAATATTTTTGCCATGGAAGGCCAAACTCTTCAATAAAGAATTTTACTTGTGAAAATTGGCTGTTTGAAAAACTAAACCAATACAACGGAATTTCCAAAAAAAAAAAAAAAGATCATCTTGTGTGAATGGACTCATTTTCAAATAGACGAAATTAGCAAGCATGGGACTGACAGAATTTACAAATAGTCCATTAAAAACCAATATATCCAAATAAAGTGATCATATGGTGCGATTTTCCAAACATGAACAAGGAAGCGCCATCACCAGACTATACCGTGATGTGCTACCAGACCATATAAACCAATTATTCGTAGCCACAGTTATCTAATGATTTTTGTTTTAAGCAGGCAATACTTCTAGCCATTAATGGAATGAATAACAATTTTATTTTAGTATAATTTAATAATCATTAGTCAGTTAATTGAAAAAGACGGAGACCAGCATATACAGTATTCTTTGTGAATTGTCCTTTAATGCTCATCCATGGTCTTCTTATTTGTTTGTTGTTTTTTTTTTTTTGTTATTTTTTTAGGCATGGTCACGTTATTTTGACCAAATATGTCACCATTCTGCTAAGAGGCATAAGAAATTACTTTTTAACTGGCATATGGCTATGAAATGAATATTAAACGTGATTTGAATATGTGTTTGGCTAAACAAACAAACAAACAAAAATGTTTTGTGACCCACAAAGTCTGCGTGGAACTCGCGCGCTTGCCAGCCTTTAGTCACCACACTGTTATTTAAAAAATCGACCCAAATCGAGTCACAATGATTGTACGCTCATTGTAAAAGTTCTTATTGCTGTTAACGAGGAGGAAATTTTAACATGCTTCCTCCCAGAACCAAGGCAACTTAATTTAGAATGCCACAATTTTTGTAATTTATTTATTTAATCAGTCGAGGGAATCTAGTCAAGATTAAAAGGAGTACAAAAATTAGACAGTTGGAAGAGAATGAAGGCAAATTAAAAAGTTTTATAAATTCATTTGGAATTATTTATTTAAACAAAATCGCAGCAGTTGTTATTAAGTTTAATTTATATGCTTCAACACAATATACTTTTCGGTTGAGACTGCAGTAAGCAGGAGTTTGGTTGATGGGTTGGTTGGGGGACGGCAGCTTCAAGTGCTGCTTTGACATGCTTGTGAAATCAGGGATTTTTGGTTTTTTATTCGCTGATACTTGGCTTGTTTTTTTAACGCTTAACCATGTTACCACACACACACACACACACACACACACAGTCACCACCATCATCAGCTCCTGAAACGTCAGCAGCAGTGTTGTTAGTCGTTGTGTCAGTAGTTTCCGCGCTAAAGAAAGTTGAGTGTGGTTTGAAAGGATGATGGCATTGTAGCAATTAAAAAAAAATGGGTTTGGTGATGTGTGCATGTTTAAGTTTGCCTTTTTTTTTTGTCTCCTTTTTTTTGGCATCAAAGATGATGTTTGATGGTTGGTTGCTTCGCTTTGCTTTCATTCTTTCTATGTACTATCTCTGCTTGCTAGTCGTGAAAATACTTGAAATGGATTGTTTAACGTTTTTGGCAACATGGTTTGTTATTGTTTATTTTGCCATCACTTTAGATGCTTCCTTTTAATTTTTTCCATATCCGATTTAATTTTCTGTTTCCCGTTTTTAAGGTAAACTGCCTGCATATGCATTTGTGTTGTCTGCTAGTAGTGTATCTTGTAGAAGTGATGGGTTTGTTATTATAGCAGCAGAAAAAAGAAAATTAAAGGAGCAAACATTGTGCTTTATTATGTATGTACACATTAGTAAATCCAGTTAAATTTGGAAGGTTCTAGTGGCGTTCGTTGGGTTGTAGTAACTTTGGGCTTATGTGTCGTTATTTTTCTGGTTGTTTTGGGACTTTGAGTAGTGGCTGGGGTTGTTGTTGTTGTTGGTGCTATTATCGTGTCTTTCTCATGAGGAATTTCCAGCTGAGATACATCCAAATGTTTTGGCAATGTTGGTACTGCATTCGTGTATTTGGCTGAAAATATTTATTATAAGAGCATTATGTTGTTATTAGGAAATTTTTTAATTTGTCCTACTTTCAGATAATGTTGGACACTGAATTTTTTATTCATTTTCATTTTTTATTTTAGTTTTTTTTTGTGTTTCCTGTCAGTCTTACTCACCAGTATCTTGCTGGAAGCCATGTTCATCGGCCGTATAAAATACGGTTAAAAATTTATGATTTGGAAGGGGGTGTGAATAGAATCCCTTGCGAGCCAAAATCTTCTTACCTTTTCCTGCGTACTTCCAGTAGGATTTCTCATAACGTGTCACGCCATTGCTCAAAATGTATCTTGAAGCAAACGATGGAAACATGATTAATAAAACAAGTACAGGCGAATAATGTATTATTAAAGCACATAATCAGAAATAATAATTCAACTAAAGTCCATGCAGAGAACATTGTGCTGAGTACAACGGTTATAATATTTATAAAAAAAAAAAACTAATATTGGGCGCTAGAGACTGGCAAAATGTTCAAATATTGTATCATTTATGAAATTTCGAATAAACAAAAAAACCATAATATACTAACGGGAAAGTTGTATATTCCAAATACCTAGTATCATTAATTTTTACACAAAATTAAATTATTTGAAATTTGTTTAACATTACGCGCGTCAACTTACTTGTATTCATAACTGCCATCCACGCTGTGATGATTAAACTCCTCAATTACGTATGGTTTTTTATCTTCAACTGGATGATAATGTCGTTCGTTTTGTGTATCTTCCGAATCAATTACTTCATCGGCAGAATCTGTTGTGGGGGGTGTGGCATCACTATTGCGTGTTTGTGCTGCTTGGGGATGGCCATTAACTGAAAGTGTCTTGGCTGCCATAGAAGGAAACATGACACTGAAGACACAAATTATAGCCGCCAATTTCAAGACACGTAACATTTTATGAGCACTTAAAAAACAACTTGTAAAAATTTTCAATAAATTTTTCTTTATTTTTTTATGCTTTTATTTATTTTTGTCTTCTTTTTTCAATGCAAAACAAATAACACTGTTCCTTATACTTGGTATAAAAAGTTCTGGAGGAAGGGGTTTTGAAGTGCTGTACGTCGAGTTTGGCAGTAGATTTAGTAATTGATTTTATCTCAGGCAGGGCTTAAGCTTTTATACTTCTCTCTCAGATCTTTTATTTTTATGTAAATGAGGAATCCTGTTTGTTTCTGTATTATTCAGTTTCTTTGAGAGGGCATTTTTCTCACAAGATCCAAGTATTTTTGGCAACAAGAAGCTGCATTCCCGTACACATACACATTTGCTTTGGTGAGTTTATGAGTTTTTGGTCTTTTAATTGGACATGTTTATGAAAATAAGAACAATGTGGGTTTGATTATTCAAATCCAATAAGTTTGTTTAAAACTTCTTGCGGCATTGACATATAATATATTTAAAATGTGTATTCTTTTTCAAGTGATTCAATAATAATGATCAATTTTGAAACACAAAAAATGATTAAAACCTTTGAAATAAATTTCGTTAACAAGTATTGTTAATGATTTTCAGGAAAACATTCACTGCGATAACATTCATCAAATTTCAAGTGCAGGATATTAAGCGTTAATAGCCCCAAAGACACTATTCAAATAACTAGACTACTCTTAAAAAATGTGTATAAGAGGAAAACTTGTGCTTGTGAATACTGTCAGCTAAAATACCAGTATCGTATCATCCCTATAGATTTCTATGTAAGGCAGGAATTATTCTCATCGTTAATATTTCCTTGTTGCTGAAAAGGATTACTATACTATTATTAATTCTTTCTAATGCCGTTTTCGTGTCCCAAGATGACACTTATTAGTGAAACTAATATCAAAAGAAAATCTCACTAAAAAAATTTGTACAACCTTCAGAATTTCGGTGTAGCAATCAAAATTAAAAATGTTGCCCTTTGCTGTAGAGACTAGCACGTGCTGAGCCTCAGCTTCTTGCTACACTTGTGGTCACCTTGTGTCGGTTGGTCTTGTCGTCCCGATTTTTATGGCGGTTTAATTTGGTTTTTGCCGTAAGCTGGAGATTGACATTGTAATAAATAATCAAAATATTCATAAGACCCGAAAACAATGTGAATTAAAGTATTTCTACATGAAACCAAGGAGATATGTACCTGACTGCCTCTTAAAAAAAAATCCCCTGTTTTGATTAATACAGCTACTGACTTTATTGGTTTTACTACACAAAAAAACTAAATATTTCTTCCCAGAAAACAAAAGAATCCTTTCAGACGTTAATTCATCATTTGCTACATGTAGACATTTATAAAATCTCCACACTCTTATTGAAGCTACAATTTACAAACGTTTGTCTGTATGATAAAGCTTGTTAAATTGCTTCGATAATGACATCAAGCAATTTAGTGAATTTGTTGCCAGAAATTGATAAAACAAATCAAATACACGTGTTTTTGTTAAACATTTCAGTTCTGTACAAATTCAGTTCCTCAAAAAAAAAAAAAAGGAAGTGGGAAAGGGAAAGGGAGAGGGGAGTTAATGGGGAAGAATGCGTAGAAGGGAACCTTTAAGATTTGTAATTTTAATGACAGATTTTTCAGTTTAAATTTTTTTTTTGTTTTTGTTCCAATTTTATTTATTAAATGTTAGTTTGTACAAATATATCCTATGAAATGTTGCTTCGAAATATTTTTAATAAAAGCGCTGACGGTCTGCATATCATATATGTATGATTATTTTATTTTATATCATATATGATTAATAATACAGAAATAAAGAAAAGCAAAAGTTTTTAGCAAAGTAGACAGCCGGTTGTTTCGAAGTCACTACACCTCTCTTCAACATCCTTGTGTATTTTGTACAAGCTTAGTATTACAATTTTTAGTACCACCACATAAACCACTCAGCCATTAAAGCTCATAAAGTTTGATTTTTCTTTCATACACTTACTTAACACTAACTAATGCAAAGATATTTATTGTCTCTTTTGGATAATAGTTGTCATCTCGAAAAACTGTTTCTTGTTAAAAATTTGTTATGTTTGGTGTGAACTCTTAGTGCCCATTATATTAATATGTATATACTATTTTGAAAAATTTTATTTTCAAAAGTTTGACGACCTTGAGGTCAAAGTGGTTTGAAAGAAATTTATAAAATTTCTTTTAAACCAATCTTTTACAAAAGCTTTGAGTGCTCGAAAAGGCAATAAAATAATGCAATTTATTTTATATAGAGAAATTTTTGCTTAAAATTGTGTAACTAGCGATCCACGAAATAAACAAATACTTATAAGAATATTCGTAAGACTTAAAATGCATTTCAATTGAACTTTAATACAAAGTCTCCATTTAGAAATTTTTTTGGACGTCATTTCATATAAATCTTATTTTTTATGAATGTTCCCATCGTAGTACACAAACATTTTACTCTAGTTAAGTTAAAATCTGAACAGCTATTTTTGTAGTCGTGTTGTTTTCTAACGGACAACTTATATTCTATAAAATTTTGAGAAAAATTATTTTATTTATTTATGATCTAAAACTCTTGTCGTACTTTGAATTTAGAAAATTTTCCGCAAATATTTTTGCCTTGTTTTGATTTTATACAGAAGGTTTCCTTCCTTTAATTCAACACTTTTATTCTCTCCATCTACTTGTTTAGTGCTGTTTTCTTTCCCTCTCTTTTTTTTATTATATTTTTTTCTTACAAATGTTGTTAAGGTTATTGACCACCTTTATTTTGTTTGTTTTTATTTTTTTCTTATTGTAATTTGGCAGCAAAATACACGTAGATTTGCTTACTCACTCATACTCTCACATGCACTCACATACACACAATTAAACAAAATCACTTCCCAATAACAAAATTCTCAGACAATATCTCATCTTGCCTTATGCCTGCTCTGCTCATTTATTTTCAATTGCTATAAAAGTGTTTAAAAGCCTTTTTGGCCAGTTGAGAATAAACGGAGAAAGTTTAAAAGAAAATAATAAAGAAGAAAAGAAGCCAGCCAGAATATTTATGACCCGTTTAACATACGAGTATGTTGTAAAAAACATCTTTTTACTGCATCAGCGGCAACGGCAACGGCAACGACGACAAGTTTGTTATACAAAAAAACACTTCACGGCAAAACAATTTCACAACCTGTAGGTAGACATTAAACAGTAATAAATCCTCGTTTATGGCAATGCAGAGTGTTGTAGTGCAAATATTCTTAATGTTCGACATGTTGTCATGTGGAAATATCACTCATACGCCGAATGGCAAAATCTTCGGTGTAAAAATGTGTTTTTCCAAAAACCATTAAGAAGCATTTAATTTTTTTTTTTTTTACATAGAGTAACATTTAAGTGCCGGCGTATAGGGTTACGGAAAAATGATAAAATTGTATTAAAATGAGATTTTAAATTAATTAGAAATTATTTGGTATTAATTTTTTTGCTGATTTATATGATTCCATTCTTAGATATAGTGAAAAAAAAGATAACACGATTAGGGAAAATATAGTGCATAATCTCTATATTGGTGCTGAAATCATTTCTAAAAATAATATGCAACGTTTTTTTTTTTAATTTTTCCCTGCAAAATTTCAATGTTTTTTTGAAATTAGTTTCAAAACTCTCTGTCTACTCTTTGTGGGGTTACCATACCCGCACATCCAATGCCGATATTTTTTTAATGCTTCTCGTCAGTATCCGGAATTTAGTCGCTGTTAAGCATTAATAAAGCTACCAAATCAATTACAATTAAGAAATTAGAGCCAAATTAACTAAATAAAATTTGTCAAAGATTTTTTCGTGGTGTTGTACCTAAAGAGTGAAAGCTAAACTCTTTTACTGAGACTTTGATATCCATCCGTCCGTCAAGGCGACCATCTTCCCAAGCGGTAAGAGCCACGAAACCAAAATTTGTACATCGTATCAAATTACCCAGCCGCAACAGCAGCAAATACCAAAAAAAACAAAAGCTGAAGTACTAAAGGGTGTCCCCATAGAAAAAACTGTGAAAGGGAGCTACAACTTTTAAACCCTAAGAGCTAGAAACTGAATAATTTTACAGTATACCTCGTGGTCAAGTTTCTGCAACAACAAATACCGAAAAATTTAAATAGTGCCCAATGCATAGGGGCACCCTTCAGTTGAAAAACCAGCAATAACTGCAAGTGCCAGAAATTTGAAACTTGCACAGTTTGTCTGGTAATAACAAAGAAATAATAAAAACTACGAAAATGTAAAATTTAAATAGTGCAATATAAAAGAAAGTATCCTTTGATTAGAATACAAGCTGTAACTTTCAGAACGTAAGAAAATTAAACTTGAAATTAAATTTAAAGCATATGTAAATGACTGGCCGCTACAACAACAGTTACTAAAAACAACATCATTTGTCTGATAAGTAAAATCGGTTAAGACACTTTCCTGATATAACGAAGCCCTTGCTGTACGAGTCAGTCTGGTACTTGGCTAAAGTATGCTTGATAGAATCAAACATCAAAAAACAAATTACATACACAAGGGGGGCCAAAAGAAGTCATCCGGTGTTGTTTGGCTCTAGATTTTTCTCTAAATAAAAAAAACTTCAGTTCGTGTTCTTGACTATAGATATTTATTTAAACCTTAGGAATTTTATTGTTTAACTCCAAAAGATGATATCGGGTGCCATCACATTTGATTGGTAAATAGGGGCTCGTTTTATGGCATTTTTCATTACTTCGTCTGGAACTTCTATCGTCAGATTCTCGCATTCGGGTCGAGTGTTGTTCTTGAGGAATTCCAGGGTCTCGGGTTTGTTCACGTAAGCACGGGACATTCAAACTTAATAAGCCACTCAATGGCACTCAAATTCATGTAAAAAAGTTCATCAATGGAAAATATATTATTTCCACCTCCCTAGAAAAAGCAAGGAAAACTCAAAGATCTACTCACCCAGAGGTGGGTTAGGTTGAGTTGATTGACGGTGTTTTTTACCCATATCTGGCTACATGCACTTAACCAAGTATAGTCTTTTTGCACTCTTCGTGGATTTAACCATGAACAGTTTGACCCATAGGTCGATGGGAACCCCGGGTCGTTCACAAAACTTCTTAATTACCTCCAGTATAAGCCCCGTAATTGCGATATGTCTGGTTAGGTGTTGCTCTTAAAATATCGGGTCAGTATTTGTGAGAAGGCAGGGCGCTGGCATAAATAGTGCTTTGATGTCTAGCTCTCCTCTCCACATGCTCTTATTGGCTGCTTCAATATCAAGGCAAGAAATAGCCAATGGAAAAAAGTAATTCGATTCAAGCCCAGTCAGGGTCACCAATTAATAAAATCACATCTCTAGACTGCTGTTTTTATGGACCTCTTGATTATAGTTATACCTTGCTTAAAGGACACCACTAAGTTTTTAGCTCATTGACTTAGACTGAACATTACAAGAAAATAATTTTTATTGCTCTCTCTTACTTAACCCTGAAATTTATTATTAAAAGCTCTTTAAAGTCTTACAAATAACTCATTGGCTCTGCACCATGTAATGCACCACGTAATTATTGATTTCAATTTATTATTTTTTCCTGTTTTTTTAACATTATTTTTATATTTATATCTCCTTTAATATTTGTTTTCTATTTAACGAGCAGCCTTGCCAATAAAATATCTCTCGACCAAAAATATGTTGGTGCACCAACACATGTGCACCAATACATTAAGTTGTAAACAAAATAAATATTCAATTACCACAACTGTCATTTAGATGTTTTCCTATTGTTTAGTTTCATATTCAGATTGATTTCGTTAACGCCTTTCAAATGGCCAAAGTTGTAAGTTCTCTGTCTGTATGACTTTGTTTTTTCTCTGTTTCGGTATTTTATTGGCAAGATGCCACTTTTTGCTCCATTTGGCATTCAAATGCTCAAAAATAATTTATGTTTAAATACAAATATAATAATGCAAACGAATACAAAATATTTTACGAGTCAGGCATAGAAGAAAAGTTGTGCAATTTTATAGTAATAGAAAAACAAAATAATTCCAAAACAGCACTTATTACCAGCTGCGATCTCAGTTTGTTTAACTTTTTTCGTGGAATGTTTTCTAATATTTTGCATTTGAAATATACAATAAATATGTTGAATTTTTTTTTAATAAATTTACAGTGAAACAAAGCCACATAGGCACGTGAAGGGGGGCAGCATAAAGCCACAGGGCTAAACACTTTATTATTACGGTTCCAAATGCTGCTTTCATTTGTCACTGTTTTTCTGACCAGCTTCAGTTACATAAAATAGATTTTGTTATACCATTAAACCATTCTCCGAATTACTGGTCCTCAGCCAAAGGGACGGCTTCTTTTTAATAGCATATCGTTTGGGAATATTTTCTGACGAATGATTTTCACTCTACAGCGTAGAGTTACACAGGAGAACAAAATAAAAAACAGGAGAACCAAAAAAAAAACAGATCAAATAAATACATAATTAATCAAAAATCTGGGAGCTCAAATCTTCTTTGTACCCGCATGGCATGCTGCTGTGGCAAAATTAACAAAATATTTATTAATAAAGCACATAATTTCACTTCATTGTTATTATTATTAAATAACGAAACGAAAAAATGCGTACAAAAATTCATTAAACACTTAACATCACAAACAAATAAAAGGAATTTGAAATGTTTATTTGATTTTGATTTATAGACTGTGGATAATCGCTGGGTAATCTGGCTGTAATGCTGCATAATTTTATTTACATATATGTTCTCTTATATAAAATAAATTACACAATAATTATAAATTAATTAAGCAAACAACATTTGAATAAAAATATGAGCTTTTAATAAAATTATATATTTTTTTTTTGTGCGCAAAGATGAATCGCCTTAAATCACCTGAAACCAGTCAATTAAAATTATTAACAAGCAATAAAAGTAAAGCAAGGTAATTGATTTAAATAAACAAAAAAAAAGCACGTACAAACACACCCACTCAAAAATACCCACTGTGATTTCGTAACAATAAACTAAAGAACAAATAAGTCACCATAATGACAGCGCTTACAAGCAACAACAAAAACAACAAAAACAACAGAAAACGATAACAGAGCAAAAAAAGAATATTTTGTATATATATGCATAATAAAAACATGTTTATTGCAAATAAAATGTTTATTTATGAGGAATAAAACTTAATTAATTTGATTTAACTTAATTGACGATTATTTCCACACACTCGAACAGCAACTCACCGGGCAGCCCTTAACTGGGAATAAAAAAATATATTAAATTAATGAAATTGTACTTTATGTTCCTTTGCAACTTAAAGAGACATTTTTAGAGTCTAGTAGTAAAGAAAATTTGCCATAATGTGTTAATTTCAGTTTTATTAAGGCATACTAAAATGGCTTTTATTATCATTCGGCTGCTTATAGTTGTACTTTTATATATTTTTGTAACAACTGTTGAGGGCACTGAGGCCGCAACAGCTGGCAACTGGCTGGTGCAGGAGCTCAAAATGAGATGAGTGAAGTTCTGAACACCCTTCTATTTTCTAAGCTAAAAGTTACTTAGAAACTTTCAGCATATTTTAACACAAACGGGGGTCCCATCAAAATTTCTGCAAATATGTTGTGCTCAACTTTATTTGATATTTCTTTTGGTGCTTTACAAGTTCAATCCTGTTAAGGTACATATTATGCACTATATAATTGAGTAGGGCCTCGTTAGCAAGCAGTACAGCTGCTTTGGAGCAAATATGAATCCATATTGAGAGTGAGTGTTTCATGCGATTTATGGGTTGGCGGCGTCATCGAGCTGTAGCTCATCTCAGCCAAACAGCTATCGTGACTGGTTGGCTATAGCGAGATGATAACGTGCCCTTTAACTGAAAATATAGACGGCAAGTATTTCCAAGAGGATGACTGCAGCTTGCGAAAAAACCAAGAAAACAATGACTCTTGTACTAGAGAAATTCAATGGCCGCATTATCTCACGTCACACAGTGGGGCCAAATGAAAAAAAAGCGTAGTAAATATGTATCTTTGAAAAGTGCAAGCTGATCATAAAACAGTGTATCAAGGAATCATAAAAAAGGATCTAGTCTTTAGGAGTAATTAAATTTGAACCACCCTGACTTACAGGGTGTCACTACTACCTCGAATATAAAAAAGTTTCTTCGATTCATAGCCTTTTTGAATATAATTTGATTTTGTAAGATTTACATTTTTTGAGCGGTAAATAAGTAGATAAACAAAAGGCATTTTATTCTTAGACCAGAAAAACCCGAGTTCAGGCAGAATTAAAAAAACAACTTGGTTTAATTGTAGACAAGCCCGTTCAGGGTTATAGCAGTTCAAACCAGGCCCATAGCAACCCAGGTGCTAGGGGAAGGGGGGGTTCACCTTACCTTACGCATTTTTCTAAAAAATAGAATTGAATAAAAAGGTTAAATTATCAAGGAAAAATTACAAAAGAACTCGTTTGAACTTCAAACGATGAGAAGACGACAAAACGCTCTTTCGAAAAACCAGATATCACATCTTCAATTACTGATATTGATAAAAAAAAATATGGTGAAGAGCCTCAAAATGATATTGACAGTGATCAAAAGCAAAAAGCAAGTAAATGTGGATATGTTCAAAAAGTACGATCGTCTAACTTGACACCGTTGCACTTCTTTCTACGGGAATATTTAAAAGACAAAGTATACATTAGCCAGTCAAGAACAGATCCAGAGCTTCAGTTATTTCTCAAAATCATTAAAAAGTTGAACGATTGAATACTGGTATGTCACCAAAGCCATTACGATAGTCGACCAATGTTTTGGTGTAAAAAAATTGTCATAGTTTTCTTAATGTGATAAAAAATATTTAAAAAAAAACCTTCTGAATAAGCACAATTCAGATCTGACTTTTTAGCTGAAACACCGTTTTAGGTTAGGTTATGATAGTATTTTAATTGTTTGAGCCTTAAGATCACTTGTTTTGTTATAAGTGTTTATTGAATTCAAAAACCAAGTGACCTTAAGGCTCAAACAATTAAAATACTAAACAACAAAGGTCGAAGAATTAGCATCAAAAATTAGGTTATGATAGATTGATTGGAGGGCTATATTTCCCCATGTAAGTTGACTTGCACTTAAACCAGTTTAGGCTTGTCGTGCGTTCCGTGGACTTAACCATCAACAGTTCGACTAAGAGATCTGTAGGAACTATATGTCGCTCATGTTTCTTAATCTCCTCCAGCATGTGCCCCGTAATTTATGTCTAGTAAGTTCTTGCTCCCAAGATATCGGTACTGTCATTGTGAGAGAGCAGGGCATTGGCAGGACTAACTTTAAACTTGCAGAAAATAATTAGGGTTTAATTAAAAATTAAAATTCAAAAATTAAAATTCTATTGCTTGCCCAAAATGTTACCGAAAGGAGATGCTAAAAAAATTTTATTAATAACAATTTTGATAGTAAGTGTATTTATATTAATTATATGTTTATTAATAATAACCCACAATTACAGAAAAAATATCAATTGCAAACGTTTTCTTTTTCACTATGTAATTATTCAAGGTATCAAAACGGCTAATGGCTGTCGAAATTATTTTTGACTGCGCCACTGAAGTACAGGCTATGCAACCGTCTTTATTTTTTTCGCTTTTTTTTAACTACAACATGTTTTAGTTTCATTAAAAAATTTTATATTTTCAATACAGTAGTATCGACAATGATATTTAAAAAGAAATTTTTTTTAATTATGCAAAATATTTTATTCAGCCGGCTAGTGATAGTGCTCAAAATCTGCTGTTCACATGTGTAAAATTTGACAGACACAATGTGCAAAACTCGTCGCTTGTGGGGTACTTAAACGCTTCGAGTTAAATAAGTCATATGCAATAGATATTTGTAAAAAAAAAGTTATATCTTAAAAATTACTGTAAATAATTTCTCTTCTTAAAAGTGTTCAAATGAGGGCGTAATTAATTGAAAGAAGAGGTTTGCATATCCTTAAATCTTTACCATCAAAAAACAAAATCATGTACTGATTGTGGTCTGTTTAATTCGATGTCTTAATTTGTCTAATTTAATAAACACAAATTTGCAGTTTCAAGTAATTAAATTAAATCGTGCAGAAGAAATTCCAAAATTTATAAAATATTTTGTGGTGATTTTTTAGACATATGCATGTATGTATTCCTTTTTTGTTTTTTTTTTTTTTTTTTTTTGGAAAACTATGTATGAGTTAAAACGTGACCACAACTAGTCAAATATAATTAAATTAAATGTAATAGAATTTTAGCAATAAAAACATGCAAAATTTTTGCATTTTTTATTTAATTTATTGATTGCTTTAACAAATTATGTTGTTTAACTCGCTGAAGGCTGACAGAATGAAAAACCGTAAATTGGTATATTATTAGAAACAAAAAGCAGACAAAAATACGAAACAATTTTTAACTAAAACTCAAATCAAAAGTTAAATATTTTATTTTTCCAAAAACTACAAATGTTTATAAGCACTATGGCTTTTATGAGTTAATTTTTGTTGAATTTTATGTCAGTTTTAAATTGCTTAGCCCGGTAGTTTTATATAGAAAATTGGATAAGTTTTCATATGAGCACAAATTTGAGGCATTTATAAATGAAAAAAAAAATATTTATTTGCCTTAAGAGCTAATTGCAATGTATTAGTTTAGATCTAAAAATAGACCTTCGTTGATGCTAATCAACTTATCAGCAGACTCGAAAAATTTTAAAGGTACTACTTTTCTCAACACTGATTAGCTTCTACTACTTGATCAACTTCAACGAAATGTTGGCGGCATATAGATGGCTGAAAAAGACAGAAAACATCAATAAGGTCTATTTTTAGACATAAAATAATACATTACAATTATTTCTTAAAGCATATAAATAATTAAGTACATTTTCGGATATTCGAAAAACTTTTACTTTTTTGATTAGGTATAAGGAGTCTATTTTTAAACCTAAAATAATACAGAATAAAAAAATAATAATAATGGGTGTGTTTAAAATAACTAAAGATATCGACAGGAAATATACAACAGCTTGGGTGTCGCTTTAGAAGCATGATCCTCCGAGTTCAAGGACGGTTGCTGACTAGGAGTGTGGCGGCTTCGAAACAGCTAGTTGTCCACCCTGCCAAATGTCGTTGATGCTTTCTTTGTCTTATTTAATTAATATCAATCACAAAAATAATGTAGAAAGAACCTCAGCCCGATAAACTTAATACATAATAATTAAATAAAAAGTACTCCTTGAATACTGAAAAGACAATTAAATCCATGCATATTCAAAGCAATCTCAAGCGGTGTCAGAAGTAGGGTAAGAACGAGTTTTCTTAAATGAAGTATGTTGCGCTTGTTACAAGTTCGGATCTTTTCATACTTAATACTTAATTTTAGTCATATTCAGTCTCAATTCCGAATTTGTTTTAGACATATTCAGTTCGGATTGAAATCCATACCTGAAAACAAACCTGCCACACTGAAGCTAAGAACATCCATAGCTGCCGGTAATTCTCATAAAGACTGTGCTAAATTTGAGAACGGAGGAAGTGAATTTGGCTTGAGTTGTATTTTATACTTGAGTCGATATTTTTAAAGCCTATTTAATGCCAAATCTGTACCTGTATTAAATCGCTGCACTTCCTTAATTCTATAATAATTGAATTTTGAACCCGTAATTCAACTACTGTCAGTCAAACTGCTCTACGACTTCAGCCATGGCAGCAATTAAAAAAAAATTAATTAAAACTCAACACTTCTACAAGCACGTACAAATACTGGCGCCAGATTCTGGCATTCGTGATCAATCGAACTTACAATTGAATGTTGCATGTTTATTGCTTATTTTGTTTTTGCCTTATACTATTGTATCACCAATGCTGGAGTTCGGCCCCGGGTGTCAAGTACTCCCAAGAACTTCGCACTTACTTTCAACCTTTTAGGCTTGACTTAAGTACACTTGTTTGTTCTGCGTACTTAAATCTTCAAGTACGTCTTGTATTGAGAGCAAGTGAAAAAAAAACTTAAATTTAGTACGAACTCTTTCTTTCTGTGAAAGAGCTAAAAAAAAAGTCTAAATAATGCAAAAACTATTTTAGCTTTACTATAATTGGCAATCTCACAGAAAGGTTCTCACAATACGTTTTTATGAGGACTGGTCACAACAATTAGTTGGAGTAAACTTGTAAATGTATTTTTAGAACCACCAAGTATTCCAGTGATTTTGTCTGTTTTCGAGTACTCCGTTTTACCATCAATTTAAGCTCTTCTGAACTGCAGGGCCATTTCATTTTAACAATTTATTCTTTTACCAAAAACTAATAACCCGCATGTCTGCATTTGCTCAAGTGTGAATGACACATGTTAACTGCACTAGTTTTCGGACATCATATACAACAACAGGCAGGACGGCAACAGCAAAAAAAAAACACAAACACAAAATTAGTTATGTACAACAACAGCTACTACAGTGTACTATTACCAACGAATAATAATGATGTTTAAATGAACAACAACAAAAACAATAATAAAAACAGATTTAAACACGTTTTGGGAGTGTTTAAATTTTTGAAAACACCTCTACCCCGTTAATCTGATAAAATACCGAAGAATTGCAGTTGTAGGTGAATTTAATTTAAAGTTTACTGTGTTAGGATGGACAACACTACGTAATGTTTGTTAATTTCATTCAAAAATCTTTATGTTCTCTATTCGGTTTATGTAAAACACACACATACACTAAAAAATATGTAGCGTTTCTAGGTTTGTGTACAGTTTATTTTCGAACACTGATTTAAGCTGACTGCTTAGTTCTTCCAGTTCTTGGGGAAGCAATTTTAATCTATAATTGTTATTTTTAAAAGTGTTGGCGTAATCGAACAAGAAAATATGCTCACAACCAAACGGAATATTTCTCACGTATTTTTACTCACTAAAATTGTTTTTTCTAAGCTCACGCCACTTTCATGATGTGACGAAAACACAAAGTATGATTGGATTTGCAAAGTTAAATCGTTAAATGAGTATTCGATGTTTTTAATAGGCAAGTTTAACTTAAATATAAAACAAAAAGTTATTAAATTTGTTTTTGAATGTTTTAAAACCGTAACGTACAGACAGACTATGAGATAAATTGTTGTATAAGTGCGTGTTTTGTGTGTGATTACTATGGTCTAACTTCAAACGTGATTTCCCAGTTGGCAATGTATAAATAGTATTGCTAAAAATATGCCTGCTAAGCTTTCGTTACTCGAAAATTAATGCTCTCATACAAAAAAACAAAAAATTCTTTTGGAAGTACGTATTAGAAAAACATTTTGTATGAAAAACCAGTGTTAACAGGCAGTTCTAGTAGACATTAATTGTTTGCGTAACGGCGTGAAAAGGAGTGGCTTTGTAATTCAGGAACAAAAGTAAATGGTTTTCATTTATGCAAAAGTTTCATGAATTCAAACAGCTTTCTTTAAGTTTGCAAATATATTTCATTTTGAAGGTTTGAAACCAGAGATGAGAAACTCAAAACTTGAAATTGATAGCAGAGTGAAAACTTTAGATTGAAGTCGGAACTGCAAACAGTTTTCTTTAAGTTTGCAAATAGATTTCATTTTGAAGGTTTGAAACCAGGGATGAGAAACTCAAAACTTTAAATTGTTAGTAGAGTAAAAACTTTAAAATGAAGTCGGATACCAAAAGGTGCGACTGAAGAAAACTTAAAAAATGGTATAGCAAAGTTAATGATGGGATTGTAAATGGTGACACAATAGACAAAAAACTAAAGAGGCGAAATTAAAGGGCGTGGCAATACAAGTAGAAAAAGAGGTTTTTAGGATCATTTTTCATTAATCTAGGAGGTGACTGTCTCAGTTTTTTTTGTTTTTTTGTATGTAGACTGAACCATTTTAGTAACCCGTAGAGTTTTCATAACACTAATATCTTCATAATTATTTGAAAAACTAAAAAAAAAATTTTCGTTGAAAACCAACTGATATTTACATTTGAGTCACATAGTGTAACAATGGAGGAAGCTGATGCATTGTTACCGGACATTAGGGAATGCTAAAATAATATTCTTCTAAATCATAATTAAAAAAAATTATTTTCAAATGAACCCCTTTGGCCAATTGGGTTGCCGTTAAATGTTTAAATGGCACAAAAAATATGCAGGTTGCTGATTCTAAAACAAAATCCATTACGAAAACAAAATTAAACATTAAATTAAAAATTAAATCACCTTTATGCAACTGAAACAAGAGGCAGTTTTAAAAATATTTTTATTGTAATGGAATTTTCTATTGAATGCAAAGCACTTACACAAAAAGCCCTTCAATGATTTTGTTATTTTAGAAAACTTTGTGGTAAGAAACAGGCATTTTCATACAAAAAATGGAACTGAGAGCTACTGAAGATTGACCAAAAAGAACCGGTTTTCTTATAAGAGCCATTTCTCAACAAAATGTATTTGATAATTTAAAGCCATCAATATTTGGTTTAACATATGAGTTGTTAATAACGCATAAAATATATTTTTTTAAATGCTTGCAGCTTTTAAGAACGGGCGGTTTCTTTTCTTATTTCTTTCTTTTTGAATCAGCAGAATCTTGGCTGTGTCTGCATACAATTATTTATAGCACCTGTAGTAAAATTGAATGGATTGCGGTTGTTTTTATTTCTTACAGGTTTCAATATACTAAAGCACTATTGAACACTCACGATTAAAGCTTTGTAAATTCCACTGTTTTTAATTTAAATTTATCAGCAATTTTTGCTTGCTCTTAAATTAGTCACTCGTTTTAATTCTATAGGAATAAATGATTGTGTGTGTCTGCCTGTAAAAGCCATAAAATTCATTAATTTTTTTTTTTTTGTTTCGTATTTCTTTGGGCCAGTCTTTTAACATGTGCTGAAGTTAAAAGTGTGACTAACTTAATTAGAAAAATACATAAATGCTGTCAGAGATGTTTTGAAAGTTTTTTGGAATTTCTTGTCTTGAAAAAAGACCAATGACGAGTTTATACTTCTTTTTCAACAGCTAAGATAGCGATCAATTTCGCTTTGTTAAAATCGTTGCAGAATGTGTCAGCCGTTTTCAGCTTAAATTAATCACAGAGTTTTTTTTATATGCAACTACATGACTTGAAAGTTGTCAGGTAATTTTTTTAAAGCATCCTCAATAATAACATTGTGTGCAGATTCACGGAAAAAAATTTACACCAAATAAAATTATACTTTATAGTCGAACTATCTGATTTACAATTGTTAATTATTTTATCGCATTTGAGTTCAAGTGTACTTCCTCAGTATTGAGAAAAAAAATTCTTGGAATAAAATTGTAGTGATCAACATTTTTAAAGAAGACAAGAAAAGCAAAGTTCAGGATTCGTTGGCTGTGACATGGCTGAGGGCTGCTGCTTAAATATAGTATACAATTAGTCTTGACCTGGATTCAAAGCAATTTTGGGTGCTAATGATCACATTCCAATGCAGAACTCAGACAATTGCCGGCTAAAGAAACGCTGGTAGCCGGAAGACTCAAACGATATGCACTTTCAGAGGGCCATGATGATGCGTAAAACTCAGTTTTATATATGTATATGTAATATTTTTTATTCCATATAAGTTATCTTATTTACTGATTTCGGATAATCAACACCCAACTATGTAAATTCAATTACTTATTGTCACATTGTGACAAGCGTAATAAAAAAGGAATTATAAAAAAAAATTGGGAGGCAACAAAATGTTTGAAGTAGAATTAATAATTTATTTCAATCAAGAGAGAAACATTAAGTATAGACACTCAGTACTAAAGAGCTCTGAAAGGATGGCAGGATGCAGTTCGTTATGACCCGCATTCAAAGCACTTTAAGTGTTAATGAGTATGGTGGTGGACATGAAACAGCCGTGGTGCGTATGTTATGTTTCGAGGGCTGCCGGTCCTGAGACCGACTCACTTGGGTCCTAGAAAAGGTCCCGTTGTGTTAAACCGTGGTGCGTACCCCAACCCAAAAGTCTTGCAATTTACTTTCATTATCTTCTATAAAAATGCTGAACACTACAATTTTAGCGTAAAGAAAATCTTCCTCAGCTCTGAGGAACTAAAATTGAACTCAATCCTGATAAAATAATTAACAATTGTTAGTAAAGTTTTGCTTTTCAATTGTTTAGTCTTACCAACATGTATCGGTGAAACACATTTTGATGTTTCATTCAATATGAAAACGAAAATACTCAATAGATTGCAGCTAAACTTCTGGACTCGTATTTAATATATATCTTGAATAGTTTAAGGAAATATACATACATATATATTTACGCCCTTATTCATAATAAATATTTCAGGTTTTTGTAACTCTTAATTGACAAATTTTCCACACAACTTAGTCAAATGAGAGCTTTAGAAGTCTGAAATATTTTTTATGAATAAGGATGTTATACCATGTTCATACATGCGCCTTTATTGAGATAATCGCAATAAAGTCCATTATTGAGCTCAATATTCCATACAAAAAGTCAATAAAGTTATTGCTTAATAAACTCAAAATTGCTTTGAATATTGAGAAAAAGATGAAATACAACACTGTAAAAGATGTGTTTAATAAGCAAAAGTATACAATGCGAGATTAATGACAAGATAAATGTCAACAAAAGCAAACAAAACAAAATAAATTATTTGAAAATATTTTTCACTTTTCTACCAAAACAAAAACAACAACTTTTTCCCAGCTGCCAAATACTAATTGAGTTAGCGCAATATTTGTATGTATGAATGCAAAAAATATTATGCCAATAAACTGAATATTATCTCAATTAGAAATGCATGTATGAACAAGGTATTAGAATTCAAAATTAATACGAGTATGTTTTTTATAAGCCAAACCAAATAATACAACATAAACTAACAACATGAGTCTGCTAGACACATTAAAGATGCAGAAGCACTTACTGTTTCCCAAATACGCCAAAATTGACGAACTAAATTACAACGGCCTATAGTTCCTCGCATGCAGCAAGTTCTTTAAGAAGAATTGTCCATAATATAGATCTATTCCCATAATTTGCTTTGCCCATAAAAACCGACCTTCAATACACTCCCTTCTTTGCCAGATTCTGGCTTGTGGAAAAGTATATAATTTCCATTTTTGCTGAGAGTTTTTCTTTTTACTATGAAAATATTATTTTCTAAGAGACATTCACTTCATGCAACTAAATGCAAATGTGCGTAAGTATGTACATACATATGAATATATAAAATCCAAATCCCTTCTTATGGTACCTGGGATGATTGATTTCCATTCAAACTACGTAGCTACATTATACAAATTATTTCATGAATGCCCATAGCTTAGGGATAATTGTGGAGGAAATACCTGGTGTCGCAGATATTATTGACTGCATTAGCTTATAACACACACACACAAACGCACATTCAAACTCACACACATTTGCACTTTGGCACCAGCAACTTGCACAATATTCGTATGAGTAAATCATATACGTATTCAACGGCTAATAGCATTAAAAGGATTGCTCACTTACAGCTTTGACTAGCCTCACAAATTATTAATATCCAGCATTATGAATAAATATTGCAAAGCCACGGGACTGGCTGCATCTACATATAACTTTGATTCATATCGAGAAAAGGCAGCATTATGGAAAAGCAGAGATTAAGTGGAGATAGAAATCATAGAAAATTTTCAATTCTCTAACATAAAATACATGCATATGCAATTGCATGAATAATAGGGACTGTTAAGTTGTGGGTGCAATTCGATTTCTAATCAATACAAGTGAATGTATATCTATGTACATGTATTTGCAACAAAGTATGGCGCTCTAAAGCGAAGGCAAAGTGCTTTCGAACTTGAATTTGAATGATGAGTTTAAAATTAAGATTTATTTTATCTTACCAGAATACGGTATTGATACTTGTGCATTAAATTTCTCTTGTTTGCACTGAACTCATAAAGCTTTCAATAAGTTATTGACTGCAAGCAATTTCAAATGAAACAATGGCTGAAGTGTGTGTAAAAAGTGATAAATCACAGTAATTTCTTTTTTCTTGTTTCCAAATGCATGTGTCACTGAGAGGTTGATATTTTATAACCTAAGCGCAAGAGTATCAAAGCTAATACTGCGGCTTATGGCAAGAAATTTGCTGCCTGCATAAATCCGAGTACATGCATATTTAAGAAACAAAAAATGTTTGATAACTTCAAAGGAATAAAATGTTTTTTTTTTACCTGGGTTTGATAAAAAGTTAAGAGCTCTTGAGTACATAAAAGATAGAAGTTCATTTTGCACCTTAAAGTATTTTCTAAATTTAGTTTAAACCTTGGTATTTGGCCATGTATAATTGGGCCATTTACAAAGTAAACAAAGTTAACTGCCTTAGTCACGCTTCCTGGAAAGGACAATAAATATTTCCGGCAAGGGGTGACTCAAGTATCTAGGAGTCACCCTTGATCGCAATTTCAGGTGGAAATATCACCTCCATAAGTTAGCTAATCTATTTCTGAAGCCAATGACCCGAGAGTTTGAGTCCAGCGATGACACATTGGTCTCTTGACCGGTCTAAGGAATGGCTATGGCCCGTCAATATCTAGTATGATGTTTCCTGGACTGTTAATAGTGAGACCGGTTCTCTTGGCTCCTAGATGGTCCCGTTGTGCTATTCTCTAGTATGCTGGCTATCGATGAATTATATATTCAACATTTATACCACACAGAAAGTTCAATGGACCTGTTGGCTTTCAAACCGTGAACAACAAAGCGATGGAGCTAAATAAAACTCCTGTAGGATACAAAACGGTTCTTACAATACAACAACTAAAGGAGATGACGGAGAGTATCTATCAGGATTACAAAGTACATAATTTCAAGATATTTACAACCATTACCCATTACGCAGTGTGAGCGTGTAAGCTGACGTCAAATCGTATGCCGGAGAGGCCACTTGTGAAATATCGATTCCCCATATCCATCTTTGGTTAAATGTTTCTTTGAACCGGATTCTCATACAGCTTCAGTGTTAAGTTAATCACATTGAAATCAAATGAAAAAATGGGATTTGGACTTGGTTGTTCCATTTGCCGGATTATTGCACAGTTTTGATGAAATTTTGAATTTCTTCCTTACCAAACGTTTGATGATTTGTTGACAGCTCTAATTCTTTGATATGTTTTGATGTGTGCTATCTAAGGGTGAGCAAACAGATCTTTGGTGTAAAATCAAAACATCAAGACCAGTACATTAATGTAGGCACTTTTCAATATGACTGCAATTGCCAAAGACCTAGCGAAATATTTAAAAAATGACCCCTACGTTCGGCATAAAATTGTTTTGGCTTTCTTGGAACTACCTGAAAACACCACATCACATTAATGATTGTAAGGTCTTATTCAGGACAATGAATTACACTCTTTAAGGCATGACTGTAATTGGCAACACCGTAGCGAAATATGTAAAAATGTGACCCCTACGTTCGGCACAAAATTTATTTAGCCTGACAAAAATACATCATATTACGGAGGGTATGACCTTTTATTGCTTGTAACATGGTAGGGTCTAAGAAATATTTGATTATTGGGTATCCGCTTATTAGAAATGGGACTCTATTTAATTTTGTGAAAGGTTGTAGGGGATTATTTAAGATAAATAATGTGGCCTCCATTTGAACATGGTTCAGTTTAAGGCAAGTGTTAGTGATTGTATATGGCTATTAGTATTTTGTTCTGCTTTGCACATATTTATTGTGTGATTTTATTAAACAGAATTCAGTATAAATTTAATAGTTAATCGCTTTTTTAGCTAAAAATTAAGATAATTCCTTATAATTTTCTACATTTTGTGCACTGACCGAAAAAAGTCATTTAGCAGCATTCCAGTTTTTATGCTAATAAAATGATAAATAAATACATAAATTGCTAAAATTGTATGTTTGCTGGACAATATGAAGCTTGCTAGCAAATAAATTTTATTTAATTCACATGTGCAAAGGGTAATCCTTTAATGGCCAACTATTGCCTGGATATTTGAATATGAAGTTAGTTGATTTCAATTAAATTTAACGGGTATTTTAATACTGTGTCGGTTTTTCAGTCGTAAATAAATGTTTACGACTTTTATCATGGAAACAATTTTTTATTTCCAAAATTCCTTGCCGCAGCGGTTTTTTATGGAAGAAAAAAATTACTTTTAATGAAGTCAATTGATTTATTAACGGCAGTGAAAAACTATTTTCACTAAAGCCCTTTATAGATTATATTATTTGTATTTTTTTCTTTGTCATTATATTGTTTGCGCAATATTAACAGCTTGTTTTATTGAAGCTGCTTGAGGCAAAACCTCATACACGCATCTGTATGTGTGTTTTAGGCACATTGGCAACAACGAGCTACATGCGAAACACGCAAAATTCCAGTCTTCTGCAATTTATATCGCAAGTTTATCTGCATTATCTGTTAAAACCATATGTTGTAAATGAAAAAATAATTAACAAAGACAATGTAATTGTCCCTAACAATAAAAGTTAAGTTCTGGGTTCTATTTAATGCCGTGAAACGTCAACTCCGAAAACATTTCCATATGAATGTGATTATTTTGCTACTACACTTTCACTTCACTGTTTTGTCCATCTAGAAATATTTGCTTCACGAAATTAATGTAAAATTTATATTGTATTTAAAATAATGTCAGCAATGCGGTTATCGTTATAAAATTCACAGGATTCCACTGCAGAACTAGTTAACCAATACTAGTAGAATCTCGATGCTTTGCAAAATTAGGATTTATATATGTATGTATATAACATTAATCCCCAATTTTTGACTTGAATTTTAAATGCCATTTCAGCTTAAATTCGATTTAGATACAAAATTGAGCCAAACAGTTGCTATTTAAATCAAATTTAAACGGCCTGCCGTGCCCATTTAAAATCGATTTAAGTTTTTCGTACTGCCATATGATGTTGACAGTTTGGTTTTGTTCTGCAAATTAAGAAAATTGCACATGTATTTTTTTGTTTCATAATTTGATTTTTTATTATTTCCAGAAGGTATTCAACCTCTGTGGCAGTGAAATTGGGAGTTTTTTTTTATCACTTTTGCTACTCATTTTAATAATTTAAAAAAAAAACAATTTATTATTTTATAAAGTTTTCACAATTTCACTTGCTTCCAAATTTTTTTAAACAGCTGTTTTTTTTATTGAGTTATCGATAATTTTTTGACATTTGCATTGTGCTGCTGTACTTTTAGTACAATTAATTACTAAAAATAATTTTAGACTGTAAAACAGAAAGCTGTTTTAAATCCAACCTAAATTGTAAGGAAAATTTACTAATTTTGTATTTAAATCCCAAGTCAAAAATCGGGGGTAAGTATTGATTTAAGGCACTTAACACCCCACCCGCGCAAATATATACAATTACTTATTTGCATTTTGTTGACAGGCGTAATAAAAATAAGATAATAAAATAAATCTTTTTAACAAACATCTTATTGAATCACCCATTATACAAAAGTGCATACTGCCTCTGCACTTTGTTATACTTTCATGTGCTCTACAAGTAATCGCAACATAAGGCTGTGTTTTACCAATTTCAAGAGATTTTATTTCATTTTTTATAATATATAGTTTTTTGAATTCCTTACCCAATTCTGTGTTGTTCAGTAATTTATTGTAATTGACTTTTAAGCAAAACAAATAATAACAATTTTGTTGCAAATAAAAGACAGCTCTTGAGTAGACAGTAAAAAAAGTTTTGGTTTTAGAATGTGTGGTACTACAAGTAAGTCTTAAATTTTTAAAAACATGCATACAAAACACAAAATATTCTAATTTTTATGTGGAAAAAAATTAATTTGTTGCTGTTGGCCTCTCTGATTGCTGGAGTATATTCCAATATTCTATACATTCAGACTTCAGCTGAAACTTGGGCCTGCCTGAACGAGAGCAAAATTTTTGCTTTTATTGGAATAGCAAATTTATGTAATAAACTTATTTTAAAAAACAATGCTTGTATGTTAAAAAATTTAAAAACAGCATATTAAAAATTTTGTATGGAAATTTCCATACAAAATTTTTAATTTGCTGTTATTAAATTTTTTTGCATACAAGCACAAATCTTTTAGGCAACCACAGCGTTAATAAATTGCTTAGCAAAGAATTTTTAAAAACCAGCAACAAGTAATGAACATTGTGGAGATCAAATCAGAGAAGATTAAATATTTATATTTAAGTTGATTATACACAGAAAGAACTGAAAACTCATGCTTAGTTATATATTAGTTATTTCAAATAAAAGATTATATAAATTTGAACTGATAAGCGTTGTGATAATATTGATTAAATTTTTAATGATGTGTTAATTAAACTTATTACATTGTACCACAACTTCAAACCTTTTCCAACATAACGCGGCTGCGACAATTGATTTTGACAGACGAGAAGAACAATAAAATTCAGGTATGCGTCAAATATCACATGAGAATATATTTTAGAGCCAGTTAAAGCTTCCCAACTTCAGTATATTAAAATAGTTTTTCTTACATCTGAGGTCAAAGGTAAACTCAGCAAATTTATGGAGGATATCAAGGCATATATTTTTGTACAATATGTTTACTCTCTAACTTCTCTTGATAGCGACATGTTTTGACTGTCCTCCAACAAATCGGAAAAAACACCCCGAAAATGTGAAAGAAGGGGGGTGGAGTGTTCCGGAAAAATGACGACCACAGAATTTTTTATATATATGAATGTTAAAATACACCAAAATCCAAAAGTTGGGACCAAAACCAAAAATCAATCAAATACAAGGTGGCCCACTGTGGATTAACTCAGTACAACAAAGTCTTTCAAACATTAATTTATAAAGTTTATTATTCGTTTTTAAATTTATTATACCGTTATTTCAAAAATGGAGGAGGTAGGACATCATATATTCCCTTAACTCAAAAACGATTTAAAATCTTGGAAAACACACAAAAACTGAAATTCGGCAATAAATTATATTGAATGAGTTGAGTAGTTCAGAAAACACACATTTTTTTCAATGAAAAAAAATTGAATTTTTTGCAAAAGTTTGAAATTTTTTACTCTTTAAAACCGCATAAAAAATTGAAAAATTAAGTTATGGTGATTAATTTTCACTCATTCATAACAAATAAAGTTTCAAGCAAATGACTTAAATCAGTGCACAACTTTGGAAGTTATCCACAAAAATGCGACCATCAGTAAAACTAAAGAAGTGCACAAAAATAATGACATATTCAACTAAGAAAACAATGCTCTATACGAAAAATAATTAAACATTTAATCTAATTGACTCTTTTCTCATAAAGCCGTTTTATTATAAAAATTCGATATTGTTGCGCGCTATTATTAGATATTACAAATATCAGCTAACTTACTATTTCGTTCAACAAGTCTCTAGTGTCTGTAGTGTCTTTAGTTTTTCTTCTTTCATAATAAATACACATAATTTTTTTTTTGTTTTTTTTTTTGGTTTTTATCTATAAGACACATTATTTTTATTTCCCTTTCAAACACTATAAGCCCATAAAAATATGTTTTTATTCTTGTAGCACAAATAAAATAAACAACATTTAAAATTGATTTGAAAAATGTGTTTTTAAATTGTTGGGTACATTTTTATAAGAAGAAATAAAAATGAAAACTTTCACACACCCACACGACTTTAGACACACACTCACACATGTTTACATTTCAATAAATTTCAACTTATGGTTTTTGGCTCTAGAAAATTTACATACAATTGTAGTCAGTTTATGTGTGAATTGAAAACAATATATGAAAGTGTGAATGTGTGATTTCGTCTGCGTATTTATTCCAATCTTGGGTTGTAGAAGTTATCAAAAGAAAAGGGTGTTCCATCAAAATTTATAAAAGATTGGATAATAAATTCTATAATAATATTGTGCAACAGGTTTTATTAATTTATCGAAAGATATACTTTATGTAAGATGTATTCATTTTAAACAGATGTATGATTTATCAGGCTCAAAAGAATTACGTTACGAGACAGGAACTCTTAATCCAGGGGGCCAGTTGGCTGTTTCGCGACAGCTGCTCTGCACTCTTTGATACTGGATTTGTCTATGAAGTCATTGCAGCTTATTGTAGCTTATTACAAGGGCTAACAAGTTCCACCTGAATCTGTTCATAAGTATAATTTTCTTATAAGTTGGACCAGTGATCAGGGGACCCTTGGAAGGCGCAGCCACAATATTAAAATTTGAAGCCTACATCAGATGAATCGCACATTATTATAACAATTTGACCTGCAACATGATATAAGCACAAAAAAAATTTAAGGCGGACGCCTACAAAAAAGGTTTTTTTGATAAGTCATAGTGGAACTGTTTTTCTCATACCAAAAGCTATCAAAAAGTCGATGGCCCAAATTAAGGCCAATTTAATTAAAATTAACAATATAAGAAAAATTTATTAATTCAGGTCCAAAAATGAACCTTTTCAAAATGTTTGCTGTCTTTTTCAGCTGTCTATATGCCGACGACATTTCGTTGGTGCTAATCAACTCATCAATAGACTTGAAAAATTCTTAAAAGTTTGTTTGAAACTCAACTACTTATTCCATAATTCCCATGAACAAAGTGAGAATCAGAAATGTTCAAACAAACCTTTAACACAGCAAACATTTAAATAAAATAAAAAAAAATTAATAATGGTTGTGTTTGATATAATTCAAAATTTAGACAAAAAATATACAACAAATTGATTGGCATGAGCGTCGCTTTAGTAACATGAGCCCCTGACTTCAAGGACGGGTGCTGAGGAGTAGTGTGGCGGCCTCGAAACAGCAAGTTATCCACCTTGCTAAATGTCTTTGATGTTTTCTTTGTCTTATTTAATTAATATCAATCACAAAATTAATATAGAAAGAAGTTGAGCCGGGTAAACTTAATACAAAATAATTTACTTTTTAGCTTTCGTTTTAAACACTCAAAACTTTTAGCTTTACATGAATACAGCACTTAATCGTTTAATACGAAACCTTCACAATTTTAAAGTAGCTCTGAACAATTCCAGCATGCTGGCACCATCAGGGAAACATCAAACTCTGTTTGGCATCACTACAACCCAACGAACGATCATGCAAAATTTCCACACATTATAAGAATCCTGGCGCCATCACGTGATTGCGCGTTAATGCTGATGTCGTGAAACAGCTATAGGAGAGATTCAGATATAATTTTTTTTATATCTTCCTTAAAAGATAATTAATAAATTTTAGTTTATTTCTTTTTTAATAATTTGACTAAAAGTCATATGAATCCTACAACATTTTTCCGTGTGTGTTAGAGCAATTTTTCATAAATACTTTTCAGCAACGTTTGAATGAACCATTATCTTATACTAGTTCTATTTTATTTTTTGCCTTTAGGGAACTATCCATCCACAACAATTTTAATCATTTTGGTTTACACTAATTTTCAAGAAATAAAATTTATTTTAAAAAACATTTAACAACATTTTTTTACAAAATTAGTTCTAAAATATATTTAAATAACTTTTACAGTTTTTCTAAACACCGTAGTGAATATTTTCCATTTTTTTTTCACACCCTTTCTTATACATATATACATTAGCCAAAATCCAAATAGCCGTTCTCACAAAGTCTTCAAATTATAGTTTGTTTGTGTTACTATAACTAAGTGCTGTTACTGAACTTGGCCATATGTACACACACGCACACACACACACACACCGATAGTTGAAAGGAATTCAACATTTCAAACTCCCTTATAGAGTTCTGTCTTATATTCAATCATTGCACTTTTATGGTTTAATCCCTCAAAGTACCCCCAGAAGTGCATACACTTAACTTGTACTTATGTGCATAGTGAAATCTGTTTGGCCCACCACACCACCGATTCGGATGAAGCCAATCAAACTGAGTGATATAGTTTTAATGCCAGTTCGGTAAATTGCAAATCAATCATGTTCTGTACTCACAATTATGCCTACAAAATACCATTAAGAATGTAGTATTCAGTAAATACCACTCTTGTCAGCCTCCGAACTACAGGACTGTATGTTTAAGGACAACTGCATTTGAAATATTCGTCTAGTCTATTTTACATGTAGTCATTTACTTTGCTTCAAGTAAGTTGACTTGAGGAGTGAGCTTTTGTAGTTTTCAATTCTTCTTAAAGGCTTACTGATCCAGTTAAGGAGTTTTGTTGCTGATGCATGCATGTTCAGTAAGTGAAATTCTAAGCATTTGTAAAATTAATATTTTGACAACAAATCCAGATTTAGCATGCTTTTGGTATCGACATTAACTTAGTGTAATGATGCACTTCATTAAAGAATATCATTTTTTTTTTTTTTCTAATATTATATTTGAATATTACTTTGACCAAACTATTTTGGTTTTTGAATTAAAGTATATTGATTTAATTGTGGCAAAGGAAGAAATAAACTGAAGCCTAAATATGATATATTCACGTTCATATATGTAAATGATTAAAAATTATATTTTGTTGGTTACAATTTGAACATTGTTGAAAATATTCCCAGAGTTGCCTCTTACATTTCGGGGTTAGAGAACAAAAACAAACTTTAGTGTTTTTCAAAATATTCCTCATGAAAATCTACACACTTTTGTATGCGTTTGAAGCAATTGTCGAAGTACTTTTGCCACTCTTGATGGAGGTATCCCCAAACCATGCATCCCCAAATGCAGCAACCGCTGTTTCAGGTGTCAAAAAACGTTGACCTCTCCTTTTAGTTTCTACGTATGGGAAAAAAAGAAGTCATGCGGTGCTAAGTCAGTTCTATACGGCAGATGACGCATCAAATCGATGTTTTGAGTGCTCAAAAATTCAGTTCTTTGAGCCGATGTGTGAGACCGCACATTGTCGTGGTGAAGAGTGATCCGTTTTTGGCGGTAGGTTTTTCTGATTTCTTAGAAGACAACTGGCAAACACATCGTTGCCTAGCACTAAGAATTGTCTTTCTGCGTTGTTCTAGTGGCGATTGAAGGAGAGGAACTTTTCTCTCAAGACGAAAAAACATTGTTTTGCCTTTAGACGTAACACATACATGTCTACCTACACCTGTCGTAATAAAATGCTGCATAAGATTATAATTTCTATGAATAGCACATACATACATATTTTAATCTACTTCAATTGACAAGAAACTATCCTCAGTGTTTGTCTATGCTTTTTGAAAACATGTCAAGCAAATTTTTGCCATAAAATTTACATTTTCTTCCCCCATATTATTATATCTCAATTCAATTTTATTTGGCACATCATGTTTTTCTCTTTCTAAAAAGATATTTTTTGTATAAAAATATTACAAAAGAAAGCTATTAAACAGATTTGTATTCCCCAGCCAGAGTAAAATAACAACTACAACACCGACAACAACTTAACAGAAATATGTACTCCTAGAGAAGTATTGAGAAAAGAGCAACATGTTGCTAAGTCAATTGACAACACAATTTACACACTCTCAACAATATGGAAAACAAAAACAACATCAGCAGTAATAAATCACACAAATACTCTTCCATTAAAATAGATGCCATTTAACCCACTATTACTCCGCCAGCTGTGTACAGGGAGAAAAATAGAAAAATAAGAAATGAGTAACAAATATGTGTGTGTGTGTGTGTGTGTGTGTGAAGGGTTTTATTTAATTGCCTGGAGTGATAAGATCTTTATTCAGTGAAACTTAAATAAACAATAGAGAAGTCATCGATAGAGAAGGGCCAGTTGTGCATTACTTAAAAACTCTCAGATGTTGGAAGTGCTGATTGTATTCCCATTTAATTTATTTTTCGTTTCCTTTGGGGATTTTTAAGGTTATAGAAAAATATATTTTTTTATTGCTTGATTTAAAGAAGAATATAATATAGAAATATAATAAGTTCTTAAATTTTAAACTTCTGTTCAATCGGAGATTGATAAGATTGTGTCAAAAGATAACTTTAGAGAATTAAAGTGTGAACCAATTTTGGAAAAGTTAATAACTGAAGCTTTTTAGGGGTGCTGATTTTATTTTCTCCATAAAGGTATGCTATAATTGAACACAATAAAGCTATGCAAATGAAATACAAACTATAGAGCTACTGAAATCAAAATAGAACTGCTAAAATCAAAAAGAGTAATTAAAAGAAAGTCATAAACAGTTGTTACTTTAAAATCAGCAATGAAAATTTTATTTATAGCATGTTTCCACGATAAGCTTTTATGCTTAACACCCTAATCAGGAGCAAAGTAAACGTGCTTTGCCATACAAAATTTTGAGAGCAAATGAAGTAGCTACATGCGAAGCACGAAAAATTCCTGTTTTCTCTAATTTATATCGCAAGTTTATCTGCACTAGCTGTCAAAATCATAAATTGTAAACAACAAAAAAAAAATTCAAAAATTAATATATAAAAAAGAAAACGTAATTTGGCCATAACTATAGAAAAGTAAAAAGTACACTTTATGCAATTTTAAGTCACTGCTAAATAAAAGTAAACTTTTTGTTTACTATAGACAAGAAAGCACGACTTTACCCCCAAAAGTCTGCTCTAAACTTAAAACCAGCAGAAGTTGTCTTTAACTTATTTAGCAACAGCTTTGCTCAAACAAATGTCACTTTTAAATGAAAAGCTTTTAAATGTAATTTTTTTTACATTAAATACTAATTAAATTAAAGATATTTTAATATCTATTATTAATCAGAATTTTCAATGAAATTTTACTTTTATTCAATTCGCTTTGATGTTTTTTTGTGTTTGCTTACTAATTCAATCTTACATTTGTATGTGTGTGTGTGTGCTTACATTTATGCATAATTTTTGAGAGTCATCATATTAGAGATGGGATTTTATTTAAATTTGCAATTTGGTTGTATGATAAATAACTTGCCATTTTCCATAAATAATGTGGCACCCATTTAAAGCTGGTTCAACTTAAAGCCAACTTTAACTTTGACTATAGTTAAAAAAAAGTCAGCAACACTTTTTAAAATTTTGAGTTGTTTCTAAAAAGAACCGACTTCAGTGTTTGACTATAATTAAGGCCTCATTTGTCTCATGAAAATAAAACTTGTATTTGTACAATGCCAACTCCGAAGGAATTTCCATATGAATGTTTTTTTTTGCGACCACCCTTTCTGTTATAATTTTTTTTTTTTGTTTATTTAAAAAAAATGTCCTTCACGAAATTAATGGAAAATTTATGTTGGCTTAAAAAACAAAAGTAGAAATCAAAGTACATGGACGAGTCGTGTAAACAGTGTGATTCATAAATATGATTGATTCAACTCGTAATGGAAACATACTATTACATATTTAATAATAAAAGGTAATATGCAGTTCACATATGCCTTTTTAATTGAAACAATATTCAGTTAATTGGCAATATCGTTTTGGTGTTCATACATACTTAATATTGCTACGACAATTAGCATTTGGCAGGTGAAAAAGTTATTGTTTACATTTGGTTATTTTGTAAAGGGTGTTTTTTCGATGTATAGAACTCTAAGTTGGCATTACTGTTCCAGATGGCTACCGATTTAACAGGTGTCAAGTGATCTATTCTCAGTTTGGTTTGGCAATATGTACATCATGAATAAACTCACGCGTGAACAAGGCTTGCAAATAGTGCAATTTTATTTCGAAAATAATGGTTCTGTGCGGAATACGTATCGCGCACAATTTTGTTTAGCAATGAAGCGCACTTCTGGTTGAATGCCTACTTCAACAAACACAACTGCCGCATTTGGAGTGAAGCTAATCCTCAAGTTCATGTCGAAACACCGTTACATCCACAAAAACTGACTGTTTGGTGAGCTTTATGGGCTGGTGGAATCATTGGTCCGTACTTCTTCAAAAACGATGATGGCCAGAAAGTTACAGTCTATGGTGATCGATATAGAGCCATGATTACTAACTTTTTCATTCCTGAATTGAATAACCATGATGTCCAGGAGATGTGATTTCAACAAGACTGCGCAACATGCTTGTGCCACAAACGCTTGACCATTTGGAAGACAACATTCGCTGTATTATTGCCGATATACGGCCAGAAATGTTGGAAAAAGTCATCGAAAATTGGAAGTCCAGATTGGACTACATCCGCGCCAGCCGTGGCGGTCATATGCCAGAAGTCATACATATTTAAAATGTAATGCCACAAGATTATCTTTCGGATAAGCAAAATTCATGCCAATCAAATAATCCATCGTTGTTTTATTGCAACTTAAAGTTGTATACATCGAAAAAAAACACCCCTTATCATAAAAAATTTAAAAAAAAAAATTGTTTTTTTTTATTTATTTTGTTGACATTTGATTAGTAAAATTTTCACAAGGAGTGTTCAATATGTACTGTTATTGTACTGTTAATACAAATTGTACTGTTAATACAAATCTAACAGTGTTGCATTATAAATTTTACTCATTATTGAAACAATTATCTCTTAATTGCCAATAAGCTAATTGTAATTTTTATATGAAAATTTTGTCTCAATAATGGCTTTAATTGTTATAATTTGAATATTGCTGCATGTATGAACAGGATATAAGAGTGCTATATTCGGCTAGGTCGAATCTTAAATACCCTTTACAATGATATATGTACCATTTTGATTGATTATTGGTGCCAAAAGTTGTTTTATTTGGCTTATAGAGCCGATTTCTTAAAAAATCGGGAGACACTATATTTCGGGTATATATGGGCTGAATTCAAAAATTCTTTGATTTTTGGGATCTAATGGGCATTAAAAATGATATGGCTAACTTTTTAGAAAAAAAATTTTTTTCAAAAATCTCACCAAAAAAAATGGCCAAAAATAACTCTCAAAACATGTTTTTTTTTTTATATATATCTCGGCTATCCGTGGACCGATCTTACTGAATTTCAAAAGCAGACCCACTACCGGGATTTAACACATTTTAGATGGACAGACGGACATCGCTTAATCGTAATCTCTATTGATTCTGATCCAGAATATATCTACTTTATGGGGTCTTAGATGGTTATTTCAATGGGTTACACACGGAATCACAAAATTATATTATACCCTTACACATTTTTGTGAAGGGTATAAAAAGAAGGCCATCTGTTGGTTTAAGTTTGAACCACTGTTTATATCGGGTCTGGCAATATATCTGTCATTCTATTCTGTAAAAACGAGGTACCTCGATACCAGGTAGCCCCATATAACTACAACTAATAAATATTCCATGTATGTTGTGTGTAGAAATACTATAATTTTGTTACTTTTGGCAACTTGGAAAAAAATTCGAAAAAAAAAACTGATTCATAGAATTTGGAATTTTCATGATATTTGTACTTAGATAGGCCATGGTTAGAATTTTTTTTCCATTTGTAGTGTTATCACCCAATCAGTGCCAGTGTTTAACAATTTTTTTTTTTTTTTATTATATATTTTTAATTATTTTCTGGGAAGGTAAAATATATTTTTTGCTCTGCACACTCCCGCCTAGATTGACTTGCAGGGCGGCATTATAATCATAAGTTAAATATTCATATTTTACATTACTTAACTTCTACTTACTTCTGCCTCAACCCAAACTCTATCAATATTACTGATGTGGAGTAAATTTGTCCTCCCTGGCAGAGCAACTTAAAGCAATTATAAAACTTTTATTTTGCTCCACGTATCACACATTTTTAAAAAAAGGACAAAAAAGAAAGAGCACGTCGATAATTTAGATAATATAAATAAAATGTGTTTAACCCTCAAACTCTGCCGTGAACAATATTTTTACATGGCCAAACACTTAGAGAAAATAAAAAAAAATGAGAAACCAAACTACCAACCGACCATGCAACCATTCATCAATCGAATAGAACAAGTCTATTAGATTTGAATTCAGCTAGTTGCAAAAGTATTTTGTAACTTCCCATGATTTTACATACATATGTGTATGATATTCTCGTTTATTTA
Organism: Sturmia bella; assembly: GCA_963662145.1. Taxonomy (NCBI): domain Eukaryota; kingdom Metazoa; phylum Arthropoda; class Insecta; order Diptera; family Tachinidae; genus Sturmia; species Sturmia bella. The sequence continues at coordinate 67,500,931 of OY759170.1, read as the reverse complement.
TGTAATGTTCATCAATTTATCACCATATCGGCTTAATAATAAAGTGAACTAAAAACAAAACTTTAACAATTTTGCAACTTCCTTTGAAACTTAAACATATTAACTTTTGGCATCCTTTTTGGCTTCTTTATTTGCGCTTTTTTTTTTCTTTTCATTTGTTTTGTCGTCCTCTGGCTTTTGCTGGCCAGTCGAACAAGTTGGAAGCTCAAAATTCAATATCATGCAGTTAGATGAAAATTGTATAAAGTTTTAAGCAAAAAGTATGTGGAATGGCAAAAAGAGTCTTCAATTTGTTTCGACATATTGTTCGTTACAATGAATATGTCGGACTGGCTGACAATGGCATTATGGCAAAAAGTTCAAGTGGAAAAAAGTACTGGAAAACAAATAAAATGACTAGAAGTATTTACAAATAGATTAAACCATTTCCTGTAAAGTTGTTGTGAAAATAAAGAACTTTTGCATAGTTATTTCTTTCATAACAACAAATTTAAACTTATTTAACATTTCTTAATTATGAAACTTTACATTTTAATTAATTATTCTTACTTTGAACAGGCAATGATTGCTGGCATGAGTTTACGAAATAAAATTGTTTTGTTTGCCTTGAAATTGAACAAGTAAAATGAAGTCTTTATTTAGTTTACTTTATTACTGGCAGTAACTGTTAGGGCATCGTTATTGAACCTGCCCTTCGTTTGCAAAAGTTTATTAAAAACATGAATAAATACAAAAATTTCTTGGGATTTTTAAATTTTGTGTGCGAACCAGCAAATAACGGGTTATCCATTTCGTAGTTTCATATATAGTATAGAAATTGAATTCGACATCTCTCAAACTGAGTTGTTAAACCAATTGTTTTCTTCTCAGTTGAAAGTCTGACATTGACGAAAATGGATCGCTTAACTCACACAATCACACAACGCATAAAAATTATTAAAATATACTACAAAAATGGTGATTCTGCCACAGCCACATATCGTGCTTTAAGAGGTCCTGACCTGGGTTCGTAGCTGCGGGGGTGCTCAGGCTTGTCATGGTAAGCATTCCATAACTATGGTATGTTTCTCTAAAAAAAATGTTGATAGCTTCAATTTTACCACCCAAAATAATGTAAAATTTGAACTAAAAAATTTGAACTAAAAACCGTTAAAATAATTAAACATTATTTCCTTCTCATATTTAGTTTATTTTGGTACCACAAGGTCTTGCTTATATCCCTGACAGAATTTGAACCACAATCGCAAGCTTACCGGGCAGTCATTATACCCGCTCAGCTGTCACAACATTTTGAAGGACTGCAAGCTGCAATTTAACTACTTAATTTATCCAGTATTAGATCATCTTTTTTGTAAAAATTGCACATGATTTTTATCAACGTTTTTTAATTAGCATTCTCATAATAGTTAAATTTTTCCTCATACGATACGTTGATTGCGCCTACTGTCAGATCTTTAGCCTCAACCATGTCGTTTTTTGGAACGAAGTTCCTTAACGCGGCTTGCTGGTAGTGGAAATTAGTAGAAATCGTCACGAAAGTGTGTGAGCTGTTTATATGTATTGGTGTACTGTCGACAAGCAATTGTATATGATGGGCGGTGTCTCCGCTGACAGCAGCGGAGACACCTACCAATAAATAATAATTAGTTGGAAAACGTTCCAAAAATTTAAAGAAATATAAAATTTAAAAATTTCAAAAACAACACAAAATAAAACATACAGATTTCACCTTGTATTACATTCAAAGATGAAAAACAAAAACGTAAGGAACTTCGTTCCTAACGGAGGTCCCCCGACCGCATTTCTTTTTTTCTAGGTATACAACTCTAACAGGACTCGAACTGCAACCTCAAGACTGTCTAGCATTCACTATACCCACTCAGCCATCACAACAACTTGAGCGATTGAAGCAAGCAATTTAATTAAAGAGTTTTTTTTGAATTGGCTTATTATTTTTATACAAATTTCACTTTTGTTTTTCAGAATAATTTTACATTGAAGGTGTTTTCTGTATGCTTTTAATTTGCATATAAATTTAAGTTTAATTTTTCTTCTTACGATACGTGAACGGCAACAACTGAGAGATTTTCGTCTGAACCAAATCGTATGATAAAACATAAGCCATAAACCCTATAATTAAAAGCTCCTCATCGTAACTACACAAAAAAATATATTAAACACACCGAATTGCTTTAAACATTCAGGACGACAAAATGCTTTAACTTAAAGCTCAATCTTTTGCAGACAGCTTCAAAAATTTTGTGTCTAATTTAATGGAAACAGAATTACATCTTCATAACTTTTTATGACTGCAAGTGAAACCAAATCTATACCTTTTTAACACTTAAGTGTGAATGAACACTTCATCAAAACTTTATGGTCTTCTTCATATTTGAGAGTTTTTAAACATTTACAACGAAAAGGGTGACAAAAGACCAACCAGAAAAAAGTTTAATATTATAATGATTGTGGCATATGCTTGTGTTCCAGCTTTCAACTTTGACAAACTATAGCATCTCTATTACCATGGTAATTTAAAAAAAAAAAAAAAGTTTTTACTTAACATCACAAAAAGCCTGATTGACTGCACACACACACACACACACACACACACACACACACACCACCCTTCATCAGCTTCAATGCCACCATCAAGTCTCCACAATCTTTTGTTTGCCATTGTCAGACAAGAAAAAAACGAGAAAAAACATTTTGACCCCTTATGACACTAAACCGCCAAATACTGACACTTTTGAAACCGTAAAAAAATTGAAATATTCAAACGAATACATGAGAGATGCAAATAAAAAGGCACATGAAAAGGAAACTGTAGATGGAAAAAATTCCACAAACTGAACATTTCAAGGAAAAGCAAATAAATAACTAAACTACGAGTTTATGAATAAAAAGTCACTCAAGTGAGTCAAGGGCTGCTAGAAAAAGTTATTTTTCTCTCTCTCTCTCTCTCTCTCTCTCTCTAAATAAAATGAAAAACTGTATTTTGAGAATTGTTGGCAGCTTTTCGTTTAATATTGAAAGTGGAATATTTTGCCACTTCATTATTATCATCACTTTGGTGTTTGGTCATTACTGTGATTTTATTTTCTTCTACTTAAGAGGAATATAACTATTAAATGTCATCGCCACAATAAAGGAAACCCAGTTTAAATGACACTCTTCAGCAAAGTTAGAAAATATAAGGGACACCCACCAGTCAAACAGTGTTCAAAAACTGAGAAAAAAAAAGTTAGAACACTGCACAAAAACTAATGAAATTTTTTCGAAGCCCGCTAAACCTGAAAATACAACCCAGGTGAATGACTAACTTTGCCAAAAACAACGAATTCGGTATAAAAAATTCACTGTTCCACGGAAACGCAAAATAGAGCTGAAAAAATTACTAAAAAAAAATGTATTTCATAAAAATTTATTTCATAATATGAAATATGAAATAAAAATAAAAAATTTTTATTTCATAAAAATTTATTTCATAAAAGCAAACACGAAATGAAAAAAACTTTCTATTAACAAATAAAAAAATCGGCTAATATATTTATTATCTAGTAAATAGAACACATAAATCTGAGCTAGAGAATTGGTCACACAGAGCCCGCTCAACTTTTTTGAATAATGAAACCGCTGAATTCAATTCGAGCATCCAATGAGGATATCCAGGCGAGGAAAAAGCGAAGCGGCTATTGAGATTTTGCAAGCCCGAATTGAGTGGAATAATTCGAGGGCTGCTTTTATATTTCGACATTAGACAACAAAAACCAATATTAATCATCGAAAAGCACAGGCAACCATTTGTTTGAAAATGCTTCGTAAGCGAACAACTTTTGATGGATTTTGCTCATCTGGAAACAAGTATACAGTCGACTGCTGTTTACTTTCGGCTTCATATGTGTAAATCCACTGTTCATTACCTGTCACCATGTCATAGGAGTATATTTTGAGTATTTCTTTCGACCAATCGTCAAGAGCCTTTTTTTGAGCCTCTAATGCATAAGATTGTTTCAATCTCCTGATGAGTCAAATGATGATCTTGAAATATCAGTTCGAGTGCACAATCAATGGTTTTCGGAAAAACAACTGACTTTGGGTGACCTTCGGCAAATTCGTCATGGAGTGAACTACAACCATGATTGAATTCACCATACCATCAACAAACACTGGTCATTGATGAGGCTTCATCGTCAAAAATCGAATTAAGTTCATCCATGCATGGATGAGTTTGAGTTAATCCACGTCCATCCATGTTCACAATTTAGTTTCAGTTTTGGGCCGAGATAAATATTTTTACTTACTGTAAATAATACAAGTAGCGCTCGTATGTAAAAACGTTCTGAGTACGGGTAACCTTAAAAATGGCCTAGTCTCAAAACATAAAACCAGGGACCGAAAATAACTATTATTTTTGAATTTTTGATTAAAGGAAATGTCGGAGAATGAAACCAAGAATACCATTTTGAAAGTCTTGGACCAAATTGTCAGAAAATGCGATGCTTTCTAAAAATCTGATTTTTAATTTTTTCAGGCAAAAATAACAGTTATTGTTTAATTCTTATTTTTTCTAGCAAAAATAACAGTTATTTCTGACTTTTATTAGTTTGAGCATAAATAAAAGTTATATTTTTACTTTTATTTTTTCGAGCAGAAATAAAAGTTATTTTTGACTTTTATTTTTTCGAGTAGAAATAAAAGTTATTTTTTGACTTTTATTTTTTTGAGGAGAAATAAAAGTTATTTTTATGCTAAAACACAACCCTCGTAGGAGTTATAGCAGGTCACTGACAACAACAGCTGGCGCATCTAAACCGCATGGAAAAAGTGGAAATAAATGAATGTAGAGCCTGTGAGGAGGATAGAGAGACATTGGAGCACTATTTATGACAATGCCCCGCTCTCTTACAGACACAGTCCCCCGCACCGAAACAAATAAATGTCCATCGTGCAATATCAACCAAAATAGCGGCATCATAGTAAAAAAAATCAAACTGCCAGTATAACAAATTCTTTTGGATTTGCCTTTTTTATCATACTTTGTTTAGAAACTAATTTATTTCTGTAATGAGAAAATCAAATTACAAATTAAGTTTAACAAACTTTTTCTCTAAATGTACATTTTTCTTTTTTTCTATGCCAAATGTTTGCACTCAATTTTTCATCATCTTGCAACAGCACAACTTGCAATTTCACTTTGTCCAAATATAAAATATAATATTCTCACCCCAACCACGACATCCAGCTAAAACGCTTTGGGCCAAGTTGTCTTTGACACGATTTACAACTGATTTTTAATACAATCTATTTTATACCATTTCAAAAAACTTTATTTCTGCAAGGAAAAGCTGCACTTTGACAACCCAGCAAATGTTCTAGTTCACTATTGGGTAAAGATATACTCGGGAATGTTACAGATTTTTCAACGTTATGCAATAGCATGAAGGGTAATGAACCAAAATGTAGTTATTTATAAATTAGCGCCATGACAACTTCATACTGCGATAAACTGATTAATTAACTGTGATATTTATTTCCATCATTATGCATTCATATAGATAATGACGTAGTTGGATTTGCCTTCAATTAGTTTTAAAACATTATGAGTCAGAGGGGGGAGCCAAAACTTCTTGTAAGTCAAAATTTACTTGAAGTTTTCATAACGTTTTTGACGTTTTATACGCAGTTGCATGTTTCTTCTAGTGCGACTGGCAATTTCTGCTTTGATATCTCGTCTTTTTAACTTGTTTTTTTCTGTTTAGGTGGTTTGTTTTTTGATTGTGTAGAGGAATATTTTTAGTTTTTCCTTGCAACAAAACACAAAATTTTCAAATAATTAATATTGTTACGAATTTAGTTGTGAACAGTCCAATTGTAATTGTTCTAGAACGTATTGAATCGTCGTTATTTTATATGTGATTATGTTGTTGGTTATAAATGAACACAAGAGGTTTATACACACATACATACTTGTTAACAAACAAAGCGGCAACGCTGCGAATGTGCGCATATAGGGATACACATGGTACAACTAATAAGGTAGCCTCATCAGGTAAACCGTTCATCATCTGACTACTTTAGGTTGTCAAGAGAATGCAGAGATGAAAGGCAGCCAAAACGAAACACCAAATCAATGTAGAGCTCTGTTATCTCTCTCTCTCTGCTATAAATGCAGAAGCGGCGGCTTTTTGACAGCTTACAGAAGTTGTACAAAAACAAAATGCATGTTATTTTTATTGAAGTTGTTCTTATTGTAGTGAAAAGGTTACCTTATTAGTTATATCATGGAGACACACATGTGTAGATAAATATGCGCGACGGCAAAATGACTAAAAAACCACCACCGAACAATATTCGTGTGTGAATGTATGTGCGCAGCTCATATACTTAAGTTTCATGGCCGCATGTATGTGTGTCGGTGTGTGTGTGTGAGGCTTTTGTTCATTATTAGTTTTACTGCGAGATGGCGTGATCACCTCCTGTAAACTTCTTGACTGTTCGAGCAATGATCATTGAGGGATACAAAAGCAGCTCAGCTTAACGCTGAGGGAGTTCAGTCGATTTTTAACTGCGCTAACGTGTAAAATGTCTCAAGTAATAAAAAGTGAATAGTTAAGTCAAACTGTTCTTCTTTTAGTAAAGTGTTTTAAAGTGTTTGTGAGTACTGTGTGTTAAGTAAATAAAGTGTGGGACTGTTGAGTACTGTCAACTGAAGAATAAAGTGTTTTAACTTCATTACAATTAAAGAATCTACGTAAAACGTTTTTAAAAGGTAAAAACGTAACAATATTGTACATTAGCGCCCCCAAAAATTACGCTGGGATTAACTTAGTTGGTAGAATGGTCCTTGCTTTTAGTTCCTATTAAATTTATATGATTATTATTTCTTTTTTTTTAGTTTCGAACTTTCTTCTGCTGTTGCTTTGGAAAAATGTCGCTTTAACAACGTTTGTTGTAGCGGAAATTAGTTTTTGACCTTTGGGAATGTACAGGAAATTGCACAATGACTTAATCATTTTTGTAAAGTTGTTAGATTTTTGTTCACAATTTTTATTACTGTTTTAATATATATTTTCCAAAGTTTAAGTTAGACCTTTTTTTTATAAGGTCGCTCGTTTTAAAATCGCATATGCTCAAAAAATTAGTAAGAGTTATGACCACAAGCTACACAGAGCAGAAGCGCGACCAGGGGCCGGATTCTGGCATTCGTGCTCGAATATACTCGATAATAAAAACAATGTAGGGCAAAAATAAAATGAGCAACAAACACACAGCATTCTATAACGAAATCGTTCAATCACGAGTGCCAGAATTTGGCCCCAGAACGAGCCCAAGACTCGGTACCTCTCATTTTCACAATCGCTCGAGCACAAAACACATTTTTTACAGCTGCTTTTTGTTATGCTTTGTGTTTATTTTGTATTTGTATGTGTAACCCATAAAAAAGTGGTGTTTGTTTATGAAATATTTAAAAAGTAAATTAAATTGTTTTTTATATTATAAAATTTTACGGTATTCATTGTTTATAATGTGCTAAACAATATTTATTTATGGTTTATTTTGTGATAAAGGACAGTGTTTCAATTGTACTTTGTAGTGGTGATTTTGTGAGGAAAAAATACATGCTCTTCGCAATCAATTTTCAAATACTCAAATATTATCAAATACAAAGTCAAAGAGGATTTTTAGTTGACCACTTTTTACCAATCTTTTACTTTTAATTTAATTTAATTTAAATTATTAAATTTGTGCTGTTTTGGTGGTTTGTTTTGTTTAAACAAACTGTCTAGCAGCTGATTTCTGCGATTTTCAACTGTCACATGTTTCGCCTCTGCATACTCTGTGGTGGTGACACATGTTTATCCAAACATTTATTTCGTTTCAATTCTCTTTCAACTTCTCGTTAGTGAATCAGTGTCCCTTTTATTAGTCATGTTTTTTTGTGCCTTAAAAAGATATATTTTTATTTTAAAATTTTGTAACAAAATTTTTTAACTCAAGTTAACAGAGGTTTTTATTTTCATTATTTTTTTTCTTCGCTTTGACATTTTTGTAGATTTTCAGCAAAACTCTTTTGTATTTTGCGTATCTGGTTTGTTAGAATTTCGAAAACAGGTCAAACTAACTGGCCACAATAATAAATTTAGTTGAAGCCTGGAAGACAAATCTATTTGTGAGAGTATCACAGAGCTCAAAGTAACAAAAAGTGTTGTTGTAAAATAACAAAATTTGCCAGCATGTCCTCAACCTGCCAGGTGTCTATGCAGAGTTTATCTTTTGACCAAAAAGTGCTACAGCTGTAGTTTAGCTCACAGCTGTAACTTCGAAATGATAAATTGCAAATGAATTTCGTTAGATTTTAAAAACAAATGAAAAACTAAATAAATTTTATCCAGTCCCATCTCTTTGGAGGCTTGTTTATCATCATGTTTGTTAACCACAGCTCAGAGATTCACCACGAAAATTGGGCAAAACTATTAAGCCTACTGATTTCGTAATTAAAAATGTCAGCTTTTCTAGCTTAAGACTTAATATAAAAACCCTGAAGAGGGATTTTGATTAGACTGGGAGTGGATTGTGGAGCCTCATCTCCCTTTGTTCCACCCCATGACTTTAGCACATTTTTTTTTTTTTTTTGAAATTGCATATTCGCATCAATTTACTTGTGATGGTGTTTATTTTGTTCAAGACACTTAAATACTGAAAATTTCTATGTCGTTGTCCCTTCCGTTTCATTAAGATCAAAAACATCTATTCAACTTGTTCGAAAACAAAACCATTGAATGTGAACCTTAAACATATTTTTTTTTTCTATTTTAGACAAATATTTGCCCACTTGTCCATTTATGAGTCTAGATTTTATTGTGCAAGCACCAGAAGTGAAGAAAAAACAAGACGAAATCACAGACAGACCCAAAACTAAGTAAATAAACTTAAATTCGCACTACTAAATAAATACTTGTGGGTTAAACTGCATCTCAAATTGTTTTCGTTTTTCTTTATTTATACACTTCACAGCAATGTTGCGGTTATACATATATAAATTTGTGATATCGTATGCAATTTCCACAAACTTAATTTCCCTTTAACTGTTTTAAGAATTCTTCAACTCCACTGATGAGTTAGTTGATTAGCATCAACGAACTGTCAGCGGCATATAGACGGCTGAAAAAGACAGAAAACATGAATAAGGTCTAGTTTTAGACCTAAAATAATATATTTCCATAATTTCAATTAAGACCATGTGCTTTGTTGAAAACTACTGATAAAAATATTTCTGTCCCACTCTCTTCGATGTAAATTTTACTTAAATTACCAATGAATGCAACATTTTTCCCTCTGAAAAAATAAATATTTAAAAATATACTTTCATGCGCATTTAACATTAAAAATTTAAGACTCTTTATGGTATTTCTTGTTACCTTAAATCATTATTGTTTTTGGCTTGGTATATTTACCCAAATCGTGTTGTCCGTAGAAAAAATTAATAAAAAGGGAAACGGAATTTGTTGTCAAATATGGCACGTTTCCAAATAGACTAACAGGCTGCAAACAAATAAACCTTCAAATAGTGAACGAAGAATCCTTTTTCTAAAATATACTGAGAAAACAGAAAAGGAAAAAAAAGCATGACAAGAACTCCAAACTACTGCAGCAGATGCTTAAAATTTAACAACGTTAATGCCCCTTTTATCATTGCTGCCAAATCTTTTCTACACGCGCAATCATAAATTCATTGAGATTGTTTAGGGCAGCTCTAGTGTTTTTGAAAGCGTCAAATAACAAATGCAAGCAGCCACCTCCTTGAAATTTAGGAGTACAATGCTGAATTTTTTTAGCTACTTAAAATGTTTTGACTTTTTAGTTTTATTGAAAAACATCACGCGCTCTTACATACTCGTACATAAATTACAATTTATGCCACTCATCAGCTGTAATAGACGATTTCCCACATTTATTTATTTATATTTCATTTATATATTATTTTATCTATAATTTTTGACCTTTATTGTTAAAATTAATAAAACATTTCTTGAAGCTTAAGGTCTTTTATTTATCTTTATTAATTTTTTCCGATATTTCGCTAACAATTTAATAAAGATAAATAAAAGGCCTTAAGCTTTAAAAAATAGTTTTATTAATTTTAATATATTTCATTTATTGGAACGAAGTTCCCTAACGCGGCTTGCTGGTAGTGGAAATTAGTAGAAATCGTCACGAAAGCGTGTGAGCTGTTTATATGTATTGGTGTACTGTCGACAAGCAATTGTGTATGATGGGCAGTGTCTCCGCTGACAGCAGCGGAAAACGTTCCAAAAATTTAAAGAATCATAAAATTTCAAAAGCAACACAAAATAAAACATACAGATTTCACCTTGTACTACATTCAAAGATGAAAAAAAAACGTAAGGAACTTCGTTCCTAACAGGGGTCCCCCGACCGCATTTCTTTTTCTATTTCTTTATTTATTCTAACTGCTTATTCAAATATAAACTTAATTATTTATTTGCTTTAAGAGCCTATTGAAATGTATTAATTTAGGTCCAAAAACGAACCTTTTTGTAAAAACTATTTTCTGTCTTTTTCAGCTGTCTAAATGCCGACGGCATTTATCGTTGTATAGAAGGTTGCAAAGAAAAGTAAAAGAGTTGCAAAAACGAAAAGAAATCTTTGCTGTGTTAAAGGTTTGTTTAAACATTTCTGATTCTCATATTGTTCATGGGAATTATGGAATAAGTAGTTAAGTTTCAAACAAACTTTTAAGAATTTTTCAAGTCTACTAATGAGTTGATTAGCACTAATGAAATATCGTCGGCATATAGGCATATATTTTTTAAAAAAAGTTCATTTTTGGATCTAAACTAATACTAATTGTTATTTTCACTACCAGGGCCTAGATTCCACAACTACATATGTAGCAGTGAACACACTGAAAGTATGATTCACCGACAGGTGAATCACAGTATGCACTTTGCATTCCATGTGCTCAATTGTTAAATCTGCTCCGTAAGTCAGCAATGGAGGGCAGAGAAAAGAGAATAAATAAATACAACAACAAACACACAAAAATATCAGCAACACTTCTGAAGTCTAGTCAACTGCTAAGACAAATTTGATGTTTTGTATCTTTTAGTGTTTTGTTTAGGGTTGCCGTTGTCACTATTTACGCTAGCAACAAGGATAGTAGTAAATTAGTGTCATTATATGTGCTATACCTCACATTTGTTAAAGTTTTATATATTAATGCAAAAGTTCTTATTTAATAACACTTGTACTTTCTGGGTAACTATTTTTATTTATTTGTTAATCAATTCATGCACATTTTTTAAGTGCAAAAGCAACTCATTAAAACAAATGCATGGCATGTTTTTAGGGAATTCAAAGGACATATTGGTAATAAAATGTTTGTTTTCATAGCACATCTGGTAATGAAATAAAAACAAAGAAAATGAGAAAATTCCTGAAAAACTTTGCAACATGAGTGAGCTAGTGCCCGATAACCCATTAAATTAAAATGGAGCCTTAAACAGTATTTAAACAGCACAATAATAAGAAGTGGAATGATATGGAAGGGTGCCAGATAAAAGAAGTCAGGTAAGGCCTATAAGTGAATTCATTTAAAAGTATATTGCTTTTAGTTTCACTGCGATTCATTTGAAGCTTAAGTTAGTGACATGAAATTAGAAAAAAAGGAAAAACTGAACTAATTACTGCTATTCTTTGCTAACATTTTTTTATAATTTATTGAAATTTTGCCTCCTTTGACATAAATAAACAGCGAACAACCGCCTGTCAAACCTGTTTATGTTCGTCCTACTTTTCTACTCATGTGTTTTATGTTTCTATAGAAAGCAAGCTTTTTTTTTTTTGTTTTTGAGTGCTGCTATTGATATTTTAAATTTATTTATTTTATTAACATTCAGGTAATAAATTAATCGTGTCCTGAATAAAACTATAGTTAAAAAGTGAAAAGTACATAAAAAATATATTTATGTATATGTATAATAAAATGCAGTTTTCACGCTTAAACACGGAATAATCGATAACTGATAACAAGAACTATTTGTTAAATCAGTGCAACAACAGGATGAACAGCATTCATATCTTTAAATGAATATTTAAATAAATTGCCATAACGACATTCATGAGCACGCAATTGCGTCTCTCCGCTTGATGGGGATGGAACAAGGAATTGACAATAAGCCTGCTGAATGCAACAACACGTGCTACATTACATCTTTTATTATTGCAATTTCATTTCAAATTTATGTAATTGTATTATGGAAATTTAATGTATTGCCTTTTGATTTCAAATCATGTGTATTATTTTTTCACTAAAATGTACTGACAGATGGCACTAAAAATTTCTGTTTACATGAAAAAAATAACTCCTTAATTATGAAGCATTTTAAATTAATCTCCATCGCGTTATAATAGAGGTATGTAAATATATTCCAAATCCAGTGCGAAGTTATCCAAAAGCCTTGAATATTTTTGCTTAAACTAGTGTTTTTTTCATGTCCTGTATAAATTTTCAGAAATGTTCGAGAACTCGAATGAACTATTTTAGAGATAATTAAAAGAAAAGTGAATCCGACTCTTTAATTTGCAATTGAGTTCACAAATTAATTGGAAACCACCATAATCTATGAAATTAATCAATATTTTGCAAAGCACTTTGTAATTAAGTGAGTATTTGATATAGAGATGATATTAAAATTTGTGCAAATATTCCATGTTTCAGTATTTATTAAGCAAACATTCAATTAGTAAAGCAAGAGATTTCTATAATTAAATAATAATTTACAATATATACATATATGTATATGTTACTTAATATGCGTTTGCAGTTGCTTTTATAATTTATTGCTTTATAAAAGTTAGTTGGCAGAGCAACAGCTACAAATTGAAGGATCTGCAGTGTTATTTCTATAAATATTAAAAGAAATATTAAAGATTGTGCGAAATGGTAGATCAATTTTACGTATCCAAAAACACCGAAATATCGAGTTACATATACATATATACTTACTTTGTACAACGAACTTTTCGTATTCACGAGTAGGCTTCACAAGCTACCGGTTCGTTAAACCGTGCAACTACTGTACTTCTTTTCTTCCCACACGCACCAACAGTTGCTTCCCTGTCACCAAAATCTTTGTGCTAAATATTAAATTCATACAAATTGGGTCATCCCGAAATAACTGAGAAATTGTATAATAAAATTTCTTCAAACGGGTTTTGTTTTTATTACATTTTTAAGTCAAACGAAATAAAATTAATGCCGCAGGTATTAATAAATATAATAAAGCAACAGTGACCATGCAGTCATTACCAAATGAAATGCGTAACAATGACATTCTATAATCAAAATATTATACATAAATAATAAATTAAATTTTAAGGCTTAATACCTTGTTCATACATGCATTTCTAATTGAGATAATATTCAGTTTATTGACATAATATTTTTTGCGTTCATACATACAAATATTGAGCTAACTCAATTAGTATCTGACAGCTGAAAAAAAGTTGTTGTTTTTGTTTTGGTAGTGAGAAAGAAAAAGTGAAAAATATTTTCAAATAAGAAAAATGGAAGAAAAACTGTCTTTTATTAAAAAGATTTTAGTGTTGGACAATAAAAATATGGAACTTGTATAAGTAGTGCGTTCATGTTATGAGTCCAAAGCGGCAATAATAAAAAGAAAAAGAAATAAAAATTTGGAAATGCTGCAATGTTTAAAAATTTTCATGTTTTTATTTTTTTATTTTTTATTATTTTGTTTTGTTTGCTTTTGTTGACATTTATACCGTCATTCATCTCGCATGGTATACTTTTGCTTATTAAACACATCTTTTACAGTGTTGTGTGTCATCTTTTTCTCAATATTCAAAGCAATTTTGAGTTTATTAAGCAATAACTTTATTGACTTTTTGTATAGAATATTGAGCTCAATAATGGACTTTATTGCGATTATCTCAATAAAGGCGCATGTATGAACATGGCATAAGATATTTTTTATAAAAAATGTTTGCAAGAAAAAACAAAAATATTTATTTATTTCAATATTTCGCCCACAAATTGTTGGCTTCTTCAGGAATTTTTTTTTTAATATTATTTTAAAAAACAATGAGAAAATTTGAGTTGTAAAAATTCAAAAATTTTAAGTTTTTTTTTTTAGAATAATTTAACTTTAAAGTCGAACTACAATTTTTTTTATATATAACAAACACAAAACAGCGAAGCTTTTGGCTTGTCTGCAGAAACACCTAAAGCCATCGGCAGGAGTCGAACCCGCGAGCTTGGAGACTCTTAGTAGGATACTCTACCAATTCATCCATCGAGGCTCTCACAGCGTCCATTCTCCGAAACGGTAAGAGCTAGAGAGCTGAAATTTTCACAGGATGTTTTTGTACCTTACCGCTACAACAAAAAATACTAAAAACAACAACGAGTCGAAAACTACCAGGTGTCCCCATACAATGAAAAGTTGCAATCAGCTATAACTCTCGAACCGTAAAAGATAGAAAGCTGAAATTTGCTTAGTGTATGTATTTATAGATGCTTTACAACAACAAATGCTAAAGACAACAACAAGTTAAAACTACCAGGTGTCCCAATACAACCTAAAGTAATAATTAGCCGTAGCTGCTAAACTGTAAAAGACAAAGAGCTGAAATTCGCAGAATATATGTCGTTACATATGCCCTACAACAACAAATGCTAAAAACAACAACATGTCAAAAACTACCAGGTGTCCCTATACAACGTAAAAAACATTAGCCGTAACTTTCAAACTGTAAGAGACAGAGAGATGAAATGTGAACAATATATGTACTCGCATGTGGCCTACAATAAAAAATGCTAAAAACAACAACAAGTCGAAAATTACCAGGTGTCCCTATACAACGTAAAGTAACAACTAGCCGTTACTCTCGACCCGTGAGAGACAGAGGGATGAAATTTGCACATTATGTGTATTCACATATGCTCCACAACAACACTTGCTAAAAAGAACAACAACTGTAAAACTACCAGGTGTCCCTTTACGACGTAGAGTAATAGCTATAACTCTCGAACCGTAAGAGATAGATAGTCGATATTCGCACAGTGTATGTATTCCCAGATGCCTTACAACAACAAATTACAACAACAACAAGTGGAAAATTACTAGAGGTCCCCATACAACAAAAAGTAGCTTTAAAAACAGAGAGATGAAATTTATAAAATATACATATGTATTCACATACGCCATTCCATACATACATTACACATACATACGTACGGAACCCTAAGAGTGCGAGCCAGCCTCGTACTTGACTTAATTTATTATTTGTTTAAGTGAAATGCCCTCAAACGCTAAATGCAAATATTTGACTAAATAATGCCTGAAAAAATGTTGCAATTGTTGCCTGTGCTCTTTTCAGGTTCTGTAAAATAAATAAAATGTGGGCACATCATTTTATTTATTTACACATGACAGGGCGAATTTGTAAATATAATAAATAATTTTCAATCAATTAAATGTTTTCGCATTTCTCCATGCAGCAATAAGGCTCAAAAGTATGGCAGTTACCAATGTTATTAAATCAAGAACAGCGTTCTTGTTTTTAAGCAACGATTTGAGCTACATATGTATGTTCAACCCGAAACCAAGATTGGATATGGCTAAAGTCAATCCGGAACTGCGATTGAATATGGCTAAAATTAAAAGTATTTAGTGCTTGAAAGATTCGCACAACGTACTTGATTTATGGAAATCCGTACTTATCGTCGTAATTCTGACACCGTTTGGCATTGGATTGAATTGTTTTTCGCTGTACTAAAAGTTGATTAATTTGTTTTTAGTAGAGATTTTCAAACACAAGTGTTTCCACTCATAAAATCTACTTCACGTTCTGCTCTAATTTGTGAACTTAAAATTCTGGTCATCTCTTTTATGAGTTATGATAAACTTATACTTCTATATATATGTATGTATATATATGCAATTCAAGCTCATAAAAATATTTCTGCTTTAATTTAATTTACGGCAGCAAATTTTGTTATTTTAATAAAATCTAAATTTATTCAAAAGTACGCAGAAACATAAAATTTTATCTCCACTTGAACAGCAAAAAAAAAAAGAAATATATTAAAACAAGGGAAAAATTAAATCAAACTAAAATAATAACCGGAGCCAATAAAGGTTCTTAAAAATGAATTTATTCATTAGAAATATACTGCTGCTTTTATGTTTTCATTTCTTTTGCCGTTTTGTTTATAAATATTTTAAAGGTTTCCGTTATACCACTCTTATTTTGTTATCATATTTGTTCGTTATGTTTTATTTAATGTTTTTTGATTGCGGCAAACATTGTGTTTTTACAGTTTCAGGTTTTTTTTATTTTTTTTTTTTGGATTTCCAAAGAATAACACTGTCCAACAAAAGGTATATATAACAGGGTTCTGTTAATAATCGACTTCAAGAGAGAATTCAAATCAAATTTGAGTGATGCTAAATTGTTTTGAAATCGAAAAAGAGAATTGAATTGATGTTTTTAAAATCTCTATTCTTAGACTGATTGCTTTGGTTCCAAAAAAAAAAACAAAAAAAAATTAAAGTAGAAATGTGGATGACCGGAGGAAAACTTCTTAAAAACATCTTACATCCTTCATCAATTGGCAAAGCTGTTTACATCTTCCCATAAGAATTATACAGGGCGAAAGTTCTACATCTTTCTACATCAGTAGAAGGTGATCCTTTCTCATTTTGTTCCATCTTACATCATTAAATTTTTTTTGGTGCCATCACTAAAAAAAAATGCAGAAAATCGATTGCTTTTGTACCATCACTAGCAAAATGACATTTCAGAAAACAAATTTAACTTAAAAAAAAAATGAGCGGAACATGTATTTTGTTATAATTTTTATTTAATTATAAATAAATTAATTTTGAATTGCAGTGTAAAAGAAATCCCATCATATTGTCAATAAATATGGAGAACATGTTGCTTGACCTATGGAAAAAAAGTCAAAAAGTCCTACTGCAAGTCCATTTTAAAATTTGTTTTATTTTTCACAAGAATTTTGCGTCTTCTTTTTTTCACATCTAAATAAATGAAAGATGAAAGATGTTGTCAATGTAAATGACTGTTTCACATTTTCAACATCTTCCATGCGTTTCACGTGGATGTCAGTCGATGTAAAAAGTCTATAAAAGAATTAATAATAGTTTCTTCCATAAAATGTTGTTAGACTGAGAGGTTTCCCACCAGAAGATATTGTAGATTATTTTATACGGGTTCCTTACTAGTTTTCTGTGGCAAATCTTATTGATTTTATCTAAAAGGATAATAATAAACTCAACTTATAACAAAGTACTTAGAATACAAAGTCATGCTACTCAACTCGTCAGCAGACTCGAAAAAACTCAAAAGAATGTTTGAAACTCTATTACAAGTGTGCACACTAACCTTTAGTACAAAATACAATTTCATCGTTTCGCAACACTTTTACTTTTCTTCACAACCTTCAGACAATGAGTTAGATATTCAATAAGGTCTGTTTTTAGACCCAAAATAATACATTTCAATTGGCTCTTTTTTTTTTTTTTTGGCAAATAAGTAATTATATTTATTTTTGAAAGCGAAGGACAGAAAAAATCCAATATCAGCGCACGTGTGCACAACGAGGTTAGCAGTTAAGGGTGGGCGCTGAGCGAACCCACAGGCTCATCTTGCTATTTCAGTATAATATAATTGCTTAACACCAATTCTAATTCTGTTGTACTGTGTTAAAGTCTTAACAGTGATTCATATTTATGGTCTGCAACCAACTGATAATAAAATTAAAGTATTTCTGAGTTTATTTCGCATCATATTAAATGAAATTTTTAAATACAAATATTAAATTTGGACACAGCATATAAAAGTGAAAAGCTAAATGCAAATGAACTCATATTTTAGACAAATTAATGAGGAAGAATTAATTCAGAAAACTCCAAAATATAAAAACAGTAAATTAAGAAAAAAAATTCAGGGTCCCCAAAATTTAGAAAATGAATTTTTTTGTAAATTTAATTAAGGGGTCAACCCTTTTTTCTTATATTTTATATATTTATTTGAGCTTTTTTTGTAAATTTTAATCATCAATATTTGAAAGCAATACA
Organism: Sturmia bella; assembly: GCA_963662145.1. Lineage (NCBI taxonomy): Eukaryota > Metazoa > Arthropoda > Insecta > Diptera > Tachinidae > Sturmia > Sturmia bella. The sequence goes on along the minus strand of OY759170.1, from coordinate 67,482,776 downwards.
AGAAAAATAACAACAAATAGCAATTAATTTACAAGTCAGTTTGACTTTGCCACAAAGACTTCTTTGTCTTATTTAATTAATATCAATCACAAAAATAATATAGAAAAAACTTGAGTCTGATAAATTTGATACAAAAATAATTCTGTATTTTATATTTTGCAGTAAAACAAACAAGCCTTAAATACATAAAAAATAAACCCAACTAAGTTTTTATTTCCAATATTTTTTTCCTACACACTGACATTGTAACACGCCTCCTCAGGGAAACTCTTATACAAAAGTGGGAAAAAAAAATTTTTTTTGGGTGCCTGGAAAATGATTTTTTTTTTTATTTTTGGTGAAACTTTTTCCCCATGCCAAGAGCTGTCGACAAATCAATGACACAATGCTGAAAAATGTGTGTGCTTGCAAACCGACCCACCCTAATAGCCATTTTCTCATCTGCGGACACCTGTACTTTCCCAAAGCAAAAGTTTGTACGAATGTAGCAGTGACCATACCCCTTGCAATATAATGAAAAGCACATAAAACAAATTTCCCGCCATTTGTATGCAATAGTGTATTTATTTTACTTAACAAAAACTCAATTTGATTTAATTTCTTCATCTTGGTCCTTCATGTACTGCAGGTACATATCAAAAGCTGGATTACGTGGACTTTGTTCGGCTTTGGTAAAAAGAAAGTAAATGAAAATGAAAATAAATCAGAAAGTTTTACTCCACATTAAATTATTATCGTTGTGAGCACCCCCTCCACTTACTTTTGTACACATGATAACCATTTACATCGGCACGATAATAAGTAGTTTGATACGATGCTCTTGTCCCCTGTCCCGGCACTGTGTAGTAACCCTGCTGTACAGGCTTTAAGACACCCTTAATTAAGACATGATCAATACGCTGGTAATTGACCATGCCATTACTCATCACCAACCTGTTATAAACAAATTAATTCATTTGACCCACACCAACAGCATCTTCAACAAGTCAACAGCAAGCATACTTACTTGTATTCCTCACTGCCGTTGTTGTATTTATGATGATAATTTTCCAATACAATTACCGGCTCTGGTTTTGTGGGCTCTGGTTCACCTACAAATGTTGGCCACAAATCACTGCTTGGATCATAGACAACATCAAAGTCATCATCGTCGTCGGCAAAATCATTTATGATTCCATCACCCTCCGTGACAGGTAAAACAACAACTGGCTGCTCAATCAGTGTGTGCAGGGGAATCTCATTATTTGGTGGCAGTGCCGCCGCTTCAATAATGTCATCGACATCTGTTGGCCAAACAGCCAATTGTAATTCGTACATGGGTTGGGTTCTGTCAATAACCACGGGTTGCTTTGTGAAAAATAAAGCAGCCTTGTTAGTGAACGTGTGTGTGTGTGTGTGTGTGTGTGTTGTGTGTCTAAGAGAATTTATTGTGTTGGTGTAAAAGCTATAATCTTTCCTTCTCACTAGTTACCTATTGGGGATTAATTTTTCAAGGAAAGTGATTGTTGGGCTTATGAAGTTTCATTGTAAAACAAAACTTTCATTAACATTTTGTCATTGGGACAATTGAATTGCTTAAATGAGCACTAAAATTTCATAGATTTCTAGAATCAGTTTTATTAACTAAATTTTGCATTGGATTCAGGACACATATCCCTGCCAATAAGTCTTCAACTTAACCTCTTCATAACAGAAAACATATTTCTTAATTCTGAGAAACTTACATCGAACTAAAGCCCTATAAATTAGTTATTAAGTGAAAAAATTCCGTGGAGCTACTGAAACTTATGTATGTATGTATATTTGCTTTGAGTTTTGGCAAATAGTATTAAAATAATTTTCGTTTTAATTCTTATGGTCGAAAAGTCAGTGGAAGATCATCTGCGAGTACGTTTAAGCTAGTAAATCTTTAAATTGCTGAATACTTAAACCACATTTGAGAGTATAAAATTTAGCGTCATAACTTCAAGCATCAAACCGCGCAAGACATCAGCTTTTTGAGATTTTGTGCAAGTTCTAAAACCAATGAAGAATAAATGGTTCACTTATTTACTATAGTCAAGCTTAAGCTGCAATCAAAGCACACAAAAGTTTTGTTAAACTGGAATTTTAACTGCGGCTGATTTTGCGCCCATTATTGTGTTTTTCAATTCAATTAAATGTAGAGTAAAATGTTTGAATTTTTTTTTCGAAAGTCAATCACGTTTCTCTATTTTGATTATTTGTAACAGAGCTGTGACAGGTTGCTTATTTTAATTTGAAAACAGCTGGCAGGGGCTGACACATAGGTTCAACACTTTCAACTTGTTAACCGAGAGATTTGCAAACGAAAATATGTACTGCTCTTTCACAGTGGCCGCCGATTAAACTGTAGTTCGCTCAGGTTCAGTCTCTGTTAACTCTTTTGTTAAAAAGGATTTGTGAACAAAATTCGTTCAGTGTACTGCTTTTTCACAAACCTGCACTTGAGCTTTTGATTGATGCTTGTCCAAAAAAAGAAAACATCAGCAATATGTGCCCAAAAACATTTCGTAAGATTTTTCTGAATTCATTTGGTTTTTAATTTATTCAATCGTATAAACATACACACCTGAGTTGTTGCTGTTGTAGTTGCTGGTTTAGCTAAAGCAGTTGTAACATCTTGTAAAACCATTATCAGCATTAGAGAAATGAAAACAAAACTTTTCATGTTGCTGCTGCTTTTGTTGGCTGGTTGCCACCGCGCTGCTTCCAATGCCTGAAAGTGTGGTGATGGATGGAGTTCGACTGGTTGTGCTTAGTTACTTCTATGTGTTGTTAGGATGGCCAGGAGAAGATTACCGGAAGCATTGGCTCCTTCTGTTGTTTGAATTCTTGTTATTCCTAAGTATTTGTATGCGATTGTTTGCAAGTAAGTGTCTTTTTGGGCCGACAGTGTTCGTTTGCTGCGTGGTGTTTTGTATGCAAATGTTGAAAACTTTTTGTGAAAGTCCATAGTTTATGGTGGTGCAGGTATTTATATTGTCTCCTGAACACGACAAATATTGGCGCAATACTTAAGTTTGGCTGTTGCTGTCTTGGCAGTTTCGGTTTTGTTTCTTTTTTTTTATTTTATGAGTTTGGATGGCACCTTTTCCTTCGTTTTTTACCTTTGCGGTCGGTTGCTTCATTTTATAGCTGATGTTCTTGCTGAAAGTAATAAATATTTGTCTTTGTGTTTGCAGAAGATTTTATTTCAGCTTTTGTTTTTTTTTTTTTTTTTGGTTCTGTAACAGTTTTCTTGTAATTTCGTGGGCTTGCATTTATCAAATGTTAAATGCTTTGTTTGCATTTGCCTCTCATTCTTTCTTATAGTTTCTTTTTTTCGTTTTTTGGGCAGTTTTTTAATAAAATGATTTAAAAAAGCTGTTGTTTTGATTTCTGTATTCTTTTTTTTTTTCATTCTCATTTATAATTTGATGACCTACTTACAGCAGAAATGCAAGTTCTTTATCCTTTTTTTACAAGTTCGTCTTTTGAAATATTATTATGATTATTTTTGTTTTTGTTTGCTAATCCCGCTGTTGTTTTTATTTTGCTAAAGAAATTGTTATTATTGTTATTCTCTTTTATTTCGTATTTTAGTTAAAAAGTTCTTGCTATTGCCATGTGCTTTTTATTTTATTCCTTCCCCCCCGCAACAATATTTTTAAAAACACTGTATATTAGTTTGGCTTATGGTTTATGCCAAATGCTAAGGAAATAGCAGGCAGCTTAAGTGTCTTAAGAATATGTTTGCACAGTTTAAAAGTGCAGATTACTATCAAATCTTTTTATTCCATTTTAAAACGATGTTTGTGCAACTTGTTGTAAGTTATGGGAAAACGATTTTATGGATATTATGACATTCAAATTTTAACAGGCTTGAGCTCGATTTTTACTTCCTCAAAATTGAGAAAGATTGTTTTTGGTAATAAAATTGTAGTAATCACTAATTCTACAGAAGATAAGAAAAGTAAAGTTGAAGACTTATTGGCTGGGGTACATATCATGGCTGTTTCACGGCCACCATGACGCTCATCAGCACCAAAATTTGATTCGAACTCAGGCCATGACTATGTTATGTTATTTTTAATGGGCTGCCAGTAGTAAAACTGTGGCACTTGGGTCCTTGAAGGTCCCTTTGGGCTACCCGAAGATGCGTTAGGGAAACATCCCTACACAACACCTACTCGTTCTGCCCTGAACCAGCCAGATGAACGGACGAAAGACTCCACCCGTTTTAATTCACATTTCAATACACTGCCAGCCCATGCAGTGTCGGCCTGGCGTCAGCTTGCAGCAAATTTGGGTGCTGATGAGCGACGTGATGGCAGTGAAACTGTTATGGTATGTATGATCACTCCAGTTTTATAAAAAAAAAAAAATTCCCCCTTTTGGGGAAGTATACATCAAACTCTAGCCTGATAAAATTATCAACAATTGTAAATCATACAGTTCGACTTTAAAGCTAAAATAAATGTTCAAAAATGAACTTAATTATTTATTTGCTATAAGAGCCAACTAAAGTGTATTTTTTTAGGTCTAAGAATAGATCTTATTAATGTTTACTGTCTTTTTCAGCCGTATGTATGCCGCCGACATTTAGTTCATGCTAACCAACTCATCAGTAGACTAGAAAAATCTTTAAAGAAAATATGAAACCCAACTACTCATTCTAAAATTCCCATACAAAATGAGAATCAGAATCTATATTAAAGGTCTGTTTAAACTTTTCTGATTCTCAAAAAATTAACTTAATTAAGAAATATATTATTTTAGTTGATTCTCACTTAGTTTATGGAAGTTATTGAATAAGTAGTTGGGTTTCAAATTATGAAATAAGTAGTCGAATTTCAAACATTCTTTTAAGAAATTTTTGAGCCTAAACAAGATTTAAAAAAACGTTAATAAAGTATATTTGTAAAACCCAAAATAATTCTTATAATAAATGTTTATTATTTTCATGGTATTAATTATGAAAGGTACTTTGCATAGTAAGTTTGTAAAGGTTAAATCCTTTAACGGCACTTTGTGAAAGGTATGGATATGTATTAAAGAATTTTTTTAAACGGTAACTTTCTTAACAATCAATTTTTTTGTGAGTAGTTGTTTAAATACTTATTTAAAATTCACTTTCTTAATGGTTCTCTTTAAAGAAGTTTTTCCCTAAAAATCCCTTGAGGCAGACCATTTGGTAGTCATGTCTCTATAGCATACTTTTTTAAGAAATATTAAAGGGTAGTTTTTGAAAAAGTACTTTTCTCTAGGGCTAGTTTTTCAAAAGATTTTTTATCAATTATAACATTTTCAAAATGTTCTTTTATTAAACACACTTATTTTTGGTAAATTTATTGCATATTTTTAAAATGTAATCTATAAAGTTTTTGTATTGCATTTGTTTACATTTCAGGTGTTTAAGCAGGTTCTTTTTATAATGCACTTCTTAATCAAAAAAAAAAAAAAAAAATAAAGCATCTTATTTTAACGTTTTCAGAATTTTTTATTGCAAAGAAAGTTGTTGTTTTTTTTTTAGCTGCATTCTTAAATTGTCATTTGCCCCAAATTATTCTTTCATCAACTTTCACATGCAGTCCAGAATTTACATATAAACAGAACATACACATCTGTTCCTAACACAAAGCAGTGTATGAATACCTGCCAATACTAAAGTTAGTGTAATTTGGTTTTACTTGTGCTACTTTCCCTTAGATATGAGTTTTATGGCCCACAGGAGACAAAATAAATACTGAAATGGATCTTTTTACGGCGTTCATAAAAGCATCTTCTACGAAATCAGATCATTACCAAGCACTAACAAGATGTAATTAAATATGGGCCACAAATCGTAAAGGTGTCTTGAAAAAATCTTTCACTCTGTAAACCAGAAACCAGAACAACATAAAAATGGTGTAAAAATCACATGATTTTTACTGCGTGTTCCACATTTGTTTGCTTTTTATTATCATCCTGTTTTGTTCTTTCAAGAACAAAATCTCTGCAGGAGTTCACATATAAAATGTGGCTGTTAAATAATATACAAAATTAGTTATGCTTTAAACTCTTTGGGGAAATGTCAGTGAATTTAGGTATTGGTTTTGTCTTCTTGGCCATATGTGTGTTGGTTGTTGATAGTTCGGCCGATAAGAAGGCGGAAGCGAAAAAGGTCCAGGACAAGGAGCGTTTGAAGAGACAGTCAGCTTATCCCTCACCATTCGGTTATGAACCTGTTCCATTTCAAGCTGTCCAGCCCGCACCGGTAACACCGCCAACTCCCCAGCCTCCGCAGCAGCAGCAACAACAAAGCTTGCCTTTACTGGGGGCTTTGATAAGTAGTGTGCCAGGCTTAAATGGTATATCCTCGACACTGACGACACTAGTGCCTGTAGGAACTTTGGGTGGCCTGGGTGGCTTGGGAGGCTTAGGCGGCTTAGGTAATTTAGGAAGTTTAGGGGGCTTAGGTGGATTAGGTGGCTTGGGTAATTTGGGCAATTTAGGAGGTTTAGGAGGATTAACTAATTTGGGTGTTTTGGGTAATTTGCCGGTACTGGGAAATCTGGGAGGTATATTACCAGGCTCACCTGGTTCACCAGGATCACCTGGCGCATCAGTATCGCCTGGCTTACCAGGACTACCTGGCTTACCGGGCTTACCGGGACTACCCGGCCTACCAGGCTTGCCGGGCCTACCAAGATGCCCCATAACCCAAAGACTGGACTGTCGCTGTGAAAACCTGATATCTTTGCCATTATCCGTGCAGCCAGCAACTGCTAGATCCGTTGATGGCTTGGAAATTTTGCAGCAAAGCGTAAAATTAAATTTAAAAGGCGACAAGGAAATCAGGTAAGAAAAATATGAGTCCCATAATTGAGCTAAGCATTCAATTGCTTTTATGCACAAGATGGTCTCTCTTCTAATAACTCCGCAAACCTTAACTTCATTTCAGTGCCCTCTTAAGCACTGGTCTCTTACTTTACCAACGTGATGGCATCGAAAAACTTGCCAACAATAAAAGCTCAAAAGTTATTCAAGGATTTTATTCTCTTCGCATCAAAGAAAAGAAGTATTTAACAATTTATTATACCATCAATGACTTGGATTACACAGTCAAAGGTAAGTTAAGTGAATGCTCTCAAAGCTCATTACTTGTGCTTTCATCTGCTTTCGAATACATCTTGAAGATTTGCCTCAAACAAGTTGAGTCATTACACTAATTAACTGAAGATTTCTCTTCGTCGTTTTTAACTTTAAGTTGTTAATTATTTATCTAATAATATAATTTTTGTTTCATTTAATTAGCTGATGTAACAGCAGAGCCACCGCAAAACGATTTGGTTGAATCGACAGCAGCAACAACCAACTATTAAACACTTTGTTGCACTCGACTAAAAACGGAAACATGTAAAGTGAATGCCACATTACATTTTCTGTCTTGCTGCATTTATACTGTGGTGGTGTTGGAACGGAAACTTATTAGTAATAAACGAAACTTTTTTTGTTTTCATGAAATAAAAGATGATTATGAAACTCAAGACAAACTTAGATTTTATACGTACATGAGCAAGTTAGTTTGTTTCTGGCAAATAGTGGAATTATTGTGCGTTTTGAAGGTCTTTTCTTTGTGGCAAAAATTAAGAAAAAGCTCTAGAAATTTATAATCTTGTGGTATATTACAAAAATGTATAACAGTGGTCTTCAGATATTAAAATATCCACTTAAAACTCAAAAGAGTTGGCTGCTAGCATTAGGTTTCTCTCAAGTATCCTGTGGACTTAGTCTATTAAAATTCGCTATCTAGATATATTTTAGACTGGCGTATACCAAAGCAGGGCAGCATATTTTATGAGGCTTAGTGGGAAACAGCATCCTGAAAAGTTCTGCCATCTACACTCAGAATATTTTTGCAGTAACTGAGCGTAGTTTATTCCAGAAGTAATCAGTGCAGTTATTTTTAAATTACAAAACGTTTGAAAATGAATTAAATTTAAATTTTAACTGATTTGTACGGTTGTTTAAAAAACTAACTGCAGATAAATACGGATTTTCGCTCACAGTTAATAATGACAGTAGTAACTTATGTTAAACACACATGAAGGAACCAAGCTGTTAATACGTATATACATACATATTTATAATTTGGTTTCTACACACATTTGTAGCATACACACTCTTTACTTCAATGGATTGTTGTTGAATTTCTTCTGATTGCTGCAATGGCTGAGTAGGTATGGCAGCTGTTGCATGTTCGAATCTCAGCAGAGGCTTTGCAGTACAATAATTAAATTAGCGAACTGAAAACGGAGATAATACAGATAGAAAACTATAATTAAATAAAATGACCACCTAATAAAAAATAAAAAAAATTTACAACTTGATTACGCATTAACTATTTGACAGTTAGAATAAAGGAAAAATCAATATTTTTACCGATCGGGTTCCCTAGCTTTTTTTAAAATTTAAATTGAAATGAAGTAACTAGTAAATTTAAATGAAAAAAAATAAGTAGGACGGTTTTTAAATGAAGTTTCATTTATTTTAAAAAGTATTTTCAAATTATTTTACTGACAAAGTTTTCTGAGTGTAGTTCCAGAGATATTCGAATCAATAGCTAATTTTAAATATTTACATATTTTAAAGAAACCTAAATTTCTCAGTTTGAACATCAATGTAGTTTATACCACTTAATATTCTAACGACGAAAAATTCGAATTCTCCTGCTTTCTTCCGGAAAAAAAGAAGTTTTAAGAAGCCATAGTTGACTAAACTCTCTCTGCATGACTAGAAAAAAGAAAGAGTTAAAGCAAAAATTTAAGCAAAAATATAATGATGCAAAACACAGCCAGCCAAACAGGCCACATGTACCCACCAACCAACCACATGAGCTTGTGTTATTTTTGTTTCCGTTTTTCTTCTTGATTTGAAAACAACAAAACTAAAACGGCTCAGTGCGCTTTTGGTGCGTTCGCAAATAAGTAAATAAGAACAACTGCTTTGTTCGTGACGTTAACTTTGCCATTCATGTGATTATTTAATACGCCAGTCTCCCTCCGGTTCGACATTCTTAAGTTTTAAAGTTATAGCCTCGCTTGAAGTTCCATGTGTGTGTGTGTGTGTGTGTGTGCAAATATGTGCTTAAATCTTTCGCAGACAAAAATCAAAAAATTAACACTGTTTCCCAAAATTTTAATTCTCTTTTGCAACAATTTATTTCAAACAGAATTGAAACTTTAAAGTGAAATTATTGCAATTTTCAATAATTTTATCGGGCTTCAGTTTGAGTTTTACTTCCTCAAAGTTGAGAAGGATTTTTTGTGATAAAATTCGAGTGATCAATATTTTTAAAGAAGAAAAGTTGAAGACTTACTGGCTGGAGTACATACTACGCTTTGGAAAAAGTAGAAATAACCATTAGTTAAATACACTCTCTTTTTTTCTTTAATTTGCTCTACGCTACCATCTCTTAACAAATACAATATTTGTTTCTCTTCTCTGTTGAGAAAAATTCTCAACAAATAGTATTTCTGCTTTACAAATAAAATAAATTTGAGTACTTGGGATGGTCAACGAAGCAAATATCAGAATATGTAAGTATTTTTGAAAACAAAACTAACATTGCTTATATAAATTAGGGGTATACTCGAGTATTTTGAGTATAATATAACAATATTTAGTTGAAAACATATTTTTTGTAAATTTTATGTGCAAATAAACACAAGTTGTAACCAGAAACAAACAAAAATCATTAATTTGTGTGTAAGTACATTAGAGCGACTCAAGTTGTATGGAAGTAAAATTCGTGCAAGGTGTACCCTCCTAAAAATTAACCTTGGGCTCTTTTAAGATAACATTTGAAATAGTTCGGCTCTAGCTTTGACCTCTCGTGAGCTGGACCATTTTGAAAAAGGATCTATTTTTGCATGTGTTGTTAATTTAAGAACCCGTTTCGTTTCCGGTTTTTTCAAGACAAGAACTGTATATACAATGTGTCCAAGGACGATCATCCATGTACTTTTTTTAAGGATATTCTGTAAAAAAAAAAACGGTTTTTGAGTTTCTTGTTCGGGGCTGTTTGTAATAAAAATGACATTGTACATATGTCGAAACATTGATCCAAAATCAAATATCTTAAATATTTTAAATACCTTAAAGACAATTGGGAATTCTTGATGCTAAAAAAAATTCCTGAAGAAGATACCCTTTGAGGTATCGAAAGATTGAATTTAATAAGCATTTAAAAAAAAAAAAAAAGCAAGTGACCTCAAGCTCGAACTATTAAGTTAAGTCTGTTGGGAATAACAGCTACATTTTGTTTGCTTTGCTTTTTTTTTACTTTATACAAATCGGAGCAAATACAAATAAATACCTTGAGGTATAGAGAGATTCACATTTTCATTTGTCTCTTGTTTTATTTGAACTTGCTTCTTCTGTTCGCCATTTTTATTTAAACCTAAAATGAGAATATTTGAGAAAATAAATACATTTGAATTTAAACACACTTGATACTAACCATTAAAGCATACCATGGATGTTTCACGACCACCACGTCGCCCATCAGCACCCAAATTTGCTTCGAATCCAGGCCAATTGTATACTGTATTTAAGTAGCAGCGCATAGCCATCCTACCATTTGAGCTCTTCATTACTGACGGTTGGTCAACTTTCCATTTTATCACTGTGCTTATCTGTTCATAGGAATATATTCTGTATTCTCTCACCAACATCCAATTGAGTCATTAACTTTACTTTTCTTATCTTCTTTACAAATGTTGATCACTCGAATTTTATAAAATATACTCTTGTGAAATTTTATGTTTTTACGCTTTTTTCACCGATTTTTGTTTTTCGTTGGCGTTACTTGATATGTTCATATGTTGTGTATCTGCGTTTTTAGTTAATTGTATCCATGCGCTTGGCCAAAACAAGAGATCCCGTTATTTGACGGCTAATATTGGATAGTCTTATCATACCTTAAGAAATGTAGAAAATATTATACTAACTAAACCTGGATGTTGAAGATATTACTGCATGTGAAGTCAAAGTCTACATCGCGGGGCAAAAAGCGGACATTAATTTATTATCATTTGGGGCCAATTGTGCACCACTAGCAGAAATATCTCGTGTGCAGGCCGGGGCCTAGACTGTTAGCAAGTCTCGTTGTGGTCTCAGGTTCGAGTTACCCAACGTCCTTGAGATCTATGTAGTAACCCAACACCGTTCAATTCCCACCATTTATTGCTCGATTAAACCATTTTCTTTTCCAATTTCAGCTGAAGCCGTCAGCTACAGTGTCATTGTGATTCTTGTTGTTGTTTGTTTTTATTATTTAGTTTCGCATATCGCATAAATGTGCATTTAATTTGCGTTAAGTGGCTTTAGTGGCTTGAAGTAAAAAAAATCAAAAAGAAAAAAAACTTTATGCAAAGTTCTTTATTTGTTGTGTATGCGCGTTGCACACGCAGTTGTAAATTTGTGTTGCACGCACACATAAGCGTGTGCGTGAGTAGCATTGTGTGAAATAAATTTAACTTTTATATCCCCCTAAGATGCGGGCGTATGGATGTATAAATGAATGTTAATAATATGCAGTTAGTTACACTTCAATGTATGTATTCGCAATTTCTGTGAAGCTGTAAGGAAAACATGTTTATGCCAACATTCAGTTGCAAGTTTGACTTTTTCTTTTTTTATTATTTCATATTTGCATGTTGTGGTTTTCATTTCAAATGAAGATAGAGATAGTTTAAAAAAAATGGAAATAAAATACGGTTGTTGACTTCGTGTTTTTCATATACTACCAAGTATTTTCTCATTTTCTATTCCAATGTGGGTTACTTGCTCTGCTAAAAGATTTTGCATAAAGACCACATAAACACATGCCACACTAAATAGGCAGCAAAGGGGAAAAAATATTCCAAAGGCAAGTCAGGAACTAATAAATTTGATTTAGGAAAGCGTATGCGGTCAACATTAAAGTATGTACATGCATTAGGCCGGGTCGATTTTGTCGCTATTATGCCATTGATAGCTTTTGGCAAGAAAAAAAAATTTCCACTAATACATATAAAAAAAAAATATCACGCTTACAAAGTATAATTCTCAGTTTTGGTTTTTGTATTCTTTTATGAAAGCCCCACTCAAACGGCGACCTGTACTGGGTGGGAACATTGAAAAAAATATTGAGAAGAAAAAATTATAGGAGTTAACTCATATTTTAGACGGCCTTATGAGGGGAGGAATATTTTATTCACGATGCCGCCATATACGGGCCTCTGTGGGTAGTGCCCTTTAGGCTAGCACCCTATTATTTTTTATCCCCACGAAGCCTTAAGGCAGCGCCCTCCACAAATACAAAAAAAATCGGAGGCTTTGAAAATGATTGCTTAGATGCGTTGTAGTAGAACTTTTTTTCAGACCAAAATCTATAGAAAAATCTCTATCACAATATCGATTGCTAGATCGACCCACCCTAATGCACATACATATCTATAAACTAAAAATTTTTGTTCACAAATTTAACGAATAAGCCGGCAATAATTTTAAGACTTAACACATAATGGTGAATCTTCCCCAAGTGCTAAATTTATTTAAAGAAACTTTAATTTTCTTTTGGGGAATTTGGAAAATTGTACTCTAATGTCAGAGCTTCTTAATGTTTTAAAATAGTTTGAAAAATTTGTTGTCAAACAAAAAAATTATAAAATAAATGCACTTTTTATTCTCATTAAGTCAACACAGTTTTTAGTAAAACAATAGCCATTTTAAGGCTAAGGAGCCACTAGCTTATAATCCTCTAAGTTCAAGCACGCAAGCAGACTAGAAGTATGGCAGCTTCGAAATAATTAGTGGCCACCTAGTTAATAGTCCTTGATCACAACAATTATATAAAAAGAACCTTTTAGCCCGATTAGTGTAATACCAATTAACTTAATTGTTTGTATTTGAACAGCTAAGTAAAGGCTTTGTTCCAAAGACGGCAATATCCAATTCTATGTCAGGCTTCATTTACTCAATGAATAAGATAATCATTGAGCTAATTAAAATATTTCACTACATCTATGAAATGTCGTTATCGAGTTAAAAAGGTTGAATTGTGATAATGAAAATAAATTAGCTATCTGCGTAAACCAATTTTAATTCAGATAATTTCTTAGTACCATGAGCTAAATATATGCCTAAAATGCCCAAGACATGCTCAATACCTCGTCTCCTAGTTCAACTGTGTGCGTGCGTGCGTTCGTACGTGCGATCGGCACTTTTCGAAGCAAAATTAACAGTTTTTTTATATTTTTATTGAAGCAGTTTTTTTCTCACGTGTCAACTATTGTGCGACAGAAAAAACCTCATTAGGTCTGTAATTTCATAGTGCAAAGATGCATAAATATGCGGAGGAAAAAGCAAAAGCAAAAGGAGTAATTTTTGCTCCTGTTTTCTTTTTTTTTTAGAATACATATGAAGTTTGTTTATAACCTATAAGAAATCTGGCTGCAGTGATTTTTGATTGAGTCGTGTTCTTATGAGAATTTAAAGAAAACAAGAGACAAATGAAAATGTTGAAGTGATGTTTTAAAAAAATTTTGCGACATACATATGTACAAATTAATGATATTTTTTTCTGGTTATTGGTTACAATTTGTATTTATTTGCACCTAAAATTTAAAAAAAATTATGTTTTAAACTAGATATTGTTTATACTATGTATGTAAATTTAATTTAATACATTATAGGACACAAAATCCATTGAGAGCGAAAGAGAAATTGTTTATTTTTTATTTAGAGCCTTCATGTCAAGCAATTGTCGGTCGAAGTGATCGAAAAATGCACGTATGAAAAACTAATTTTTTTACGAGATATTCAAAACTATCTTTGTACGAGATAAAACAGCACAAGGTAAAAATAACTCACCACCCAGCAGAATAATAGAAACAAAAAATTTTAATTTTTGTCGTCTTTTATTGTATGTTTACGGAAAATTATTAAAATAAATGACACACACACAATCAAGCTGGCTGACGCGTTTATTAAGCGTGTCTTGGGCACTTAAGGCAAACTGAATTCGTCTTGAAAAGTTTCGGGGGAAATCAAACCATTAAAATCAATTGTGAAGACCAAACCACTAATACATATTTCGCATGACAACGATGTTTATTTTAGTGAACTTCATCTGTTTTTTTGCAACTGTTTGAATTCAATGACTTCAAATTTCCATTTCTTTTAGCACTACTCTTTGAATTATTCAAATTTCGTTTCTTATCTCTTAACCAAACTATTTATCTTGGCCAATTATGTGAATCAAATAAATTAAGCGAATTTAATGGTAGAACACCCTCTTAACAGCAATTTTTTCTTAATGTGTGCATAAATTTCACTCTTGATCACCAACCGACCAGCAGCAGAAAAACGCGCACATGAACATTTTGTTAGGAAATCATTTATAATGACCGTCATTAAATGGTCCTTGACTTCTTGGTTTGAGAACAAAAATTTCATTTTTGTGGATATTCTCTTGCAGAGTTTTTTTTTTTGTGTCACACAAACGCCAGGAAGTAAATATTTTGTTGAAGTTCTTAAATTTCATTAAATATTTTTGCAATGCTTTTACATAAGCCAACCAGATTATTTCATATTTTATGTATTGCACTTATTAAACTTTGTTTTAATTAATCTTTTTAAGCTCTGTGGTGTCATTTTAATTATCCTTTTCAACTGCCACTACAACTCGGTCGAACAGTTGCATACACAAACTTTTTAACAGGCATATAATTTTTTAGACTTTAAGTTGTCTGCTAGAGGTTACAGGAAAGACAGAAGAGAGAAGAGAAAAGAGAGAGAGTCTAAAAATACCAACTTAATAAAGAAATAGTAATGTTTTATTTGGCGATTTTTGTTGCAGAAAAGTCTGGAGCTTATACACGAAGACATGACAAGTACTTGTTCATGTTTATACAGGGTTTCCGGCGGAATGGTATGCTACTTTGTTGGTTTATAATTTTTGATTAAATGAAAGAGAATGGATCTTATATTAACAATTGTTTTAATTAATGTCGGCTACTTTTGTTTATTTCAAATTGAAATGTTTGGATAAGTAATATCAACACATGTATTCACGTGAAATAAAATCATGGTGAAAAAGATTTTAGAACAAATATTGTTGTAGCGGTGTAATTTTTTAATGCATTTACTCTTTCTTCGGACTCAAGCCTTTCAATAGTATTGCCACACATCAGCAAAAATTAATTTTATCTTACACTGCAGTTACACGATCAAGTTTTGCTATCAAATTTTTTTTTCACATACTGCTTGTCAAAATTCAATAAAATTGATAGCTGTGACGTAGGCTGCACGCAATTTCATAACAATTTGTTTTCAAGATGCCGTCAAGAAGAAAATTAAAAAAAGCTGTTTCATTAAAAGTACTATCAGAACTAAAGAAAATAAAGGAATAAGAAAAAAACCAGAGGGCAGAAAGGAAATACTGGGTGAAGCCCTTATTAGTAAGAGGGTTGGTAAATATTTAAAAATTATAATGAATGTAGATATGCTCTGTAAATCGCAGCACCTGTTTAATTGTTATCACTTTTAATTGCAACTTTCAAACAAAACAAAAAAAATATTTGCAGACAGAACGAAAAAAAAATTGTTGTCAGCTGTTTTCTTGATTGTGACTTGATGCTCTCTATGGAAAGCCAAATTGTCATCAAGTTTGCATCAATTTTCAAAATTGTGAGTGTATTAGTAAAAAACTGTGAATTTATTAAAACTTGAAAGGCAAAACTTGATCGTGTAACCCCCAAGTTAGCTGTGATCGGACAGTTAATAGCTCACCGCGGCTAAAGCTGCCACCAACTTAATGGGAGAGTGGTGAAAACAAATTACATGAACAATTTTTTTTTTTTTTTTTTTAATAATCTAATAAACGAACAATATTTTTCAACTTATTTGGTGTCATGTTAATCGAGCTAAAGTTCATTATATATTATTGTTCAGATATTTGTTTTGGTCCCTAAAGTGGCTAAATTTTGCACACTGCTTAATAAGAATTCATATCATAATTTATAAAATACAATCTACTATGGCTCTTGCAAATGCCTCATGCATTCTAGAATCAATCAATTATATTTAAGTGCATTAAATAAATGGACAGTCGGTTAAATCTTTGTCTTTTAATATAAGGCTTTGCAGACGATTTGCAAGTACTTTTATAAAATAATAAATGGTCCTTCGAACTGCTGAAAAATTGTGAATTCAGTTGAATCGTTATCTTTTTTTCAAATAAGTTTTTAGACAATTTTCAAGATCTTTTCAAACAGTTGTTATTGATATTGGTTAAACAATACCAAAATAGCATCAAAACTTTTTGGCTAGGGGACAACTAGCTGTTTCAAGGCAGCCATGTTTCTCATCAGCCCAAGTTTTCCAGCTTAAAATTTAGATCTCTGCAGCCACAGGTTTCTCAAGCCACTCAAAAACTTAAGTTGTTTAATCTTTCCTTGCTAAATTTCTAATTTTCTCAAAGACACGTAATTATTATTTTTATTTACGAAATTTTATTTAAGCAATTGCAACATTCGAATAACTAACTATTCGCAGCCACAAAAGTTGCTATACATTTTCTGTCTAAATTTTATAATTTTTCATTTGACCTTTATTTATTATTTTTATTATTTATTAAATTTTACTTAAGCGATTGGAAAACTCGAACAAATAACAACACTGGTCACTACAAAGAAAATGAAGCAGTTATTCTTCAAATATTTTTCTTCTCTCCTAAAATTTCCGCAATTTCATTCCTTAACTTTTATGAGGTAAACTAAAAAGTCATTCATTTAATGAATTGGCTTCCTTTTTACTAATTTAATCATTTAGTTAATGATCATACCAAATAAAATTTAACTTTCTGTCGATTCCAGATACGAACTGGCAATAATTTTATATAAATAATATTAAAAATGTTGGCCATATAAGAAAATTAAAAAAAAAACAGTAATTCACTTCTATTAATCATAACAAAATTGCACAAATTACTAAATTCTCACATGAATTGTGAAAGAAAAAATAAGAAAATTATGAAAATATTAGATAGAGGAAAAACTCATTAATATTTTGGTATGACTTTAAATTAATTGCATTTGGGTGGTTCACATTCAGCAAAGAACTATTTATTCAATCAAGTAACCGTTTCAATTTACTATAACAGAACAACATATGGTAAATGCAAAAGCTAAACGTGCCTCCAAGTGCCAGGGAGACGTAGAAATATTTATTTAAGCAGCTTTTATGTGTTAATGTTGTGTGCTTTTGTAATATCGCGGAGACGTACAAAAAAAAAGCTCATAACTAATTGCATACTGTAAAATTCTCTGCTGCTCTAAACAGCAGCTTTTAGCAATTTTACTACCTCAGATCTTCATTATTGACTGTCTATATTTAATCCTATTGATCAAATTTCAATTTTATCACTGTTGATTGGAAGAATAATTTTTATATTCTCTCCACAACATTCCATTCTTGTCCAATTGATTTTTGTGTTTGTTGCTATTGTTGTGTCAAGTCATGATGATACTACTTTCTTACAGTGTTTATTTCTCACAAATTAAAAGTATTTTGTCTCCGCTTTTGTGCCAGTCCATCATAATGACCCAGCCAAACTTTCCTGAAAATTCTTTAATAGCTTGCAGTATAAAATAAATGGATACTGCAATGATTTCTGAAATACTACTTCAGGTGCTAGTAACGATTTTCATATTTGGGCATAAGAAAGAACTCTTAATCACTGTGTGTAAAAAACAAACAGCACCAGATTGAGTACCGCGCTAATGCTTATAATGTCTGTTAATGAATAAACCACTGCTATTATGATAATCAACAGTGCAATCAAAATTAAATACTTGCAAACAAAAAATTATATAATTTTTTGGCATTCCTTATAGTATGTATTTTGGGATATTTCTGTTTTTTATTATTATACAGCATAAAAAAATTTATAATGCCAGTATGCCAGTATATTAAACTGTGCAACACACAATGTTATTGTCACCGCCAACACCACCACCGAATCAAAAACGGACAGCGTGTAGCTGTAATGCCAAGTTAAACATGTTTAAGAGAAACAACATTGAACTCAAAATACGAGGCTAAGACTCCAAAGGATTTTAAAAACTTCAAACGTAACTTTAGTTTAAGTACTCTGTTTGCCATTTCGTGCGATATGCTAACAAAATTCTATGTAAAAACTCATGCAAACTCATACACTTTTCATATGAGCAAGACTTGCAAAATATTATGTCAATTTTGGTTTTTCAACACCAAAATTTTTCCTGCACCATATTTTCGTACTGCGAAAAATTACAAACAGAATTTATTGCATGCGATGTTCTAGCAACAGATGCTTTTGTTTTTAATAGTATGTATATATTTTCTTCAATTTTTCCTAGTTGGCCGTCTGGTCCCCCTATCATTGATGATAATGCAAATCGCCAATAATATTTTTCAACAAGTGACCACCGAATCGTCCACTACACGAAGAAAGACAATGTCGCTCAGCCAGTTGTACACACAAAGATACAGGACAATATATGTATATATTCACTTGCTGAGAAATGAGTGCAGAAGGATGTCGTGTATGCTATATACATGATATCGACGTTGTCTCCCATATACATATTTATAGAAGTTCCACAAGTAAAAACAAATGGATGTATAAAATATATATCTAGCTAAAGATTTAATATTTCCCTTCTTCTATCACTGCATCATACACGTACTCCGCAAGACAATGTCAGTTATGTTGACGTTGACAGACTTCGGATCAGAAAAGCTTACGTGATAATGCAGCAGATATACATTGACAAAGGTTGCCCTACAGGACAAGAGCAGCTAAGTTGTCGTCGGTATATATTGGTAGAGGAAAGCTTACACGACAATGTTGCTTTTCTGGTTATAGATATGCGTTGATAGAGGACACCCTGCAAGACAGTGTTGGCCATGCTGTCGTATAGAGGCTTGGATATAGGAGAGCTTACACGACAATATCGTTCTACATTTACCTTGATATAGAATGCTATCATATATGGGCTTTGAGATAGAACAACTTACAAGACAATGTCGCTAATATAACATATGGGACAAAGAAGTCATCCGATGTTGTTTGGCTTGCAAAATATCGATTGTTGCTCGCGCACTATGCGCCAGTACTCCGTCCTCTTGGAACCACGTATCCCCCAGACCTACTTCGTTCAGTTGAGCCAGAACAAACTCAGTTAACGTGGCCCTAGAGCATGTTGTCATGTGGTCAGCGGCATCCGCCAAAAAACAATGTCCCGATAAATCCTCGAACTTAGAACAGTGCACCATGCAGTCGCGTTTAGCGGCTGTAATGGCATCTCGTGAGTTTTCGGTGCCTTAGAGGCGATAGTTTTGCTTGTTCATGTACCCGCTGAGGTGGAAATTAACCTCATCGCTCATTGTAATTTTGGTCGAAAAATCGTCCACTTCGTCATAGACACGATTATTTCACGTTCTTGGGAAGTGCATCGCTCCATGGCTCACAAATGTAAAAACAGATTTGACATTGGCCGTCATTTGCAGAAAAAGAGCAACTTCCAATAGGTTGATTTCTTTTGGCTCACCGGTTGCATTGATAGAGGATACCGTGCCGGGTAATGTCGATCGTGTTGCTGTAGACAGCATTTTTGATGCAGAACAAGCTCACAGGGTATTGTCGCTTATAAGCTTCTATAGATGTCTTTTCTTAGCTCACAATATTTTCCTTAACATTCCCTTAAGGCCATGATTCACCATCCTGCTGAATCGTACGATCTGTTAAAAATGACATGTGTGTCCAAAAAGTGTGATAGGCTGGACTAAAAGTATATGTGTGTGAAAGACTTTTTGACAAGTCTGTCCGATTTGTCAATTTTTTGAAAAATTTCAAAAACTATCTTTTTCTATGCGATCAGAGTTGCCCTTTCGAAGTTGTTTACAAAAGTGTAATACAGTGGCCGTTTTGATGCGACTTTTTAAAGTAGGACAGAATTCTATCAGATTTAGCTAGCAATTTCCAGTGAATGAATTGTACGATTTAGTAGGATAGCGTAACACGGCCTTTACAGAAATCCTAAGTAATTGAGGGTATATACTGTATACTACATTAACGACAATTTCGTGGACTGAGGAGAAATATCAGTGTTGTTGGATACACTCAAATTTTGCTTATGATCAAATCAATGCTGCTTAACATTTTTCTCAAGTTTGCATAGAGTACCAAATCTTAAAGGAAACAAAGATAGACTTAAAAAAAATTAACTGGAAAAATTCGAAATTGTGCATGTACAAGCTTACGATTTAATATGAATTTTTATATGATAATTTGTTATTTCTGAGCGAGAGTATCCTTTTTCCCTTTTCCTGTTCAGTTTAAGTGTGTGCGGTACGTCAAGCGTCAAGGACTTATGCCAAATTTCTTTGCAGTTGCTCTTCGTATAGCCAATCGAAAACCATAGACACACAATCTGAACCACTAACACATTGAGCGGTCACCGAATAAATCTGACTTGATATACACATGTTTATGTGTGTAAGTACATCTTCGTTGGTACACCCACCCACAGAGTCACCAAAACAAGAAATCCAGAGACAGTAAATAGAAACAGATAAAAGAGGCAAACTTCATATGTATGTATGTGTGTGTGTGCGTATGGGCAACTTTCGTTTGCCACCAAATAAGAAAAACAGATATATGTAGAAGAAAACCGACAAGTATTTTCACACATTGTGGTTTCGTACGCCATGATGTCCTGTCGCCATTTATTTGTTTGTACTTTTGTGTTTTTTAAAATTTTGTCGAATGTACAAAGCGGTTTGTGCATTCATCGTTGGGCACGAAAAGTGTTTAATGAAGATTCCCCCCATTTGTCCACTACATTTGCTGTTTGTCTGTCATTTGTGGCGGTGCTGGTGTGGAGTACAACTGCTGTTTGTTCACAGTCACAGCAGTTGCTGGTCGTGGTGCATGAATCATGTTCATTGTTAAACGTATTGTTGGATGTTAAGGTTTCCCTCTAACATTTCCGTTTCCTTTTTCAGCTTTTGTTTTAGGGTCTGTTTTTTTTTTTTGCATTTGTATAATTTTATTGCCAGATTTTTTTCCTTTTATTTATTCCACTGGAGGACAAATTCAATTGTCTTTAGAGTTGTGTTAAAGAATAATCATATGCTTTGGTTTTGCTTGCTCGCTGTTGCCATTTCGGTTTGGCCTTGTCCTCCTTCATCATCGTGGTTGTGCTGAATTTGTATGGACAAATCTATTTTCACACACAAATCTGTTTAGTGCACAGAAGATTTACATACGACAATTAAAGGGGAATTAAAGAAAACATATTTTATTCCAAAACTTTGTTGAATTTGTAACCTGACTCTTTTTCATGCTGTGTATAACTAATAAAGAACATTATAGTTTAGTTTATAAAGTATGTATGTATTTACTAATTTCTGTTTGTTTACATGCGGCTTGACAATTATATGTGTGTGTTTTATAAAGCAGAGGAACCTAGAAAAATATCTGTTACATTTGGTTGAGATGATTTTAAAATGTTGTGCTAGACAACAAATGGAGAGAACTGTGTATGGTTTTACAATGTCCTAAGGCCAAATCGCCGCATTGAAGATCAAATGAAATCTATTCCGCATGCTGTGTGAATGTCGTTTATTCGTGATTTTTTCTAAATTATTTTAACTCGATAGTTCATTCTATCAGCAATACTACGATTTGACCCCTGGTGTGGGTCTTAGGAAGCCTTGAGTAGATTGTTTTCAGAAATTCTATTACATCCTCAAAACCGAAGGTAAGAATTTAAGAGAAGTGAATGTCCACAATGAACTTAATTATTTATTCGCTATAGGAGTCAAGTGAAATTTATTACTTTAGGTCATAAAAAGAAATGAAATTTTCCAATAACAGTCCATATGCACGTGATATCTAGGCAAGACCGGTAGGTTTATTTCTAGAGAAATTCACTTCTTACTTTAGATCTAAAAAAATAGACCTTAATGCTTTCTGTCTTTTTTCAGCCGTCTATATGCCGCCGACATTTCAAGTCAGTAGACCTGAAAAATCTAAAAAGTATGTTTGAAGCCCAACTACTTATTCCAAAATTCTCATGAACAAAATGAGAATCAGAAATGCTCAAACAAACTTTTTATACAGAAAGCATTTTACGTCTTGCAACTAGTTGGGCTTCAAACATACTTTTTAGATTTTTCAAGTCTACTGATAAGTTGTTTAGCAGCAACGAAATGTCGGCGGCTTATAGACGGCTGAAAAAAGACAGAAAGCATTAAGGTCTATTTTTTTTTAGATCTAAAGTATGAAGTGAATTTCTCTAGAAATAAACCTACCGGTCTTGCCTAGATATCAGGTGCATATGGACTGTTATTGGAAAATTTCATTTCTTGCTGAGACCCTGACAAACAATATTATCAATTTTAGCGCAAAAAATTTGTTTGGACAAAATGGCCATTAAAATCGGTTACCCTATTGGAAGTTGCTCTAATTTTTTCAAATGACAGCCAATATCAAATCTGTTTTTACAATTGTGAGCAAGACAAGTTACCAAGGTGACATGGAGCGATACACTCCCCAAGAACGTGAAACAATCGTGCCTATGACGAAGTGGACTTTTTTTCGACAAAAACCATAATGAGAGATGAGGTACATTTTCAACTCAGCGGGTACGTTAACGAGCAAAATTATCGCTTCTAGGGCACCGAGTGATGCACGTGTGATGCACGAGGAGCCATTACACCTGCTGAAAGTGAATGCATGGAGCGCTGTTCACCCTAGAGGAGTCATCGGATCATTTTGTTTTTTCAAGCACGTCGCTGATCAAATGACTAGGCGCTATGGGACCATGCTAACTGAATTATTTATGCAGCATTTCAACAAACTAGGTCTGGAGAACGTTTGGTTCCAATAGGACGGAGCAACGGCCTCCACTGCGCAAGTCCCAGCCGATATTCTGTACGCCAATTAACATCGGATGCTATCTTTTGGCCCAACATCTCGACTATTAGTGAACCGATTTTACAAAATTTCAATACAGCAACTACAACACATAATATATCAGCAGCTCGAAACCAAGAAAGTGTTGTGTCTCAAAAGCCGGTTTTTTTATACACTTCAGCTATATGGAAGCCAATTTTACTAAATTTTAATAGCACAAACACATAAACAGTTTGACACCAAGAAAACTTTCACACTTGCTCCCCGACTGCTGCCCGTCAATCAATGCTTAATAGACAATTCTATCAAAACAGTTCATATAGTTTCATGGGTTGAAAATAACAGCTGTGGAAGCTAAAAAGCACGAATAACGAATTTATATATTTTAGCCTTTGCACTTGCTGTGGAAGGCATAAAAGAACATATACAGCCCAATTCTAAATAAAAATTCCCCGGGAATTTACTTTCTTCCTCAATTTTGCACATTAAAAACACACAGAAAAACAAAATGTAATGCCAAAACGCAAAATATCTGGCATTAAAGCGATATTATTCACGTTTTTTATCCCCAAGGAGGTGATATTTTTCTCAAGAAAAGTGTTTTCCGTAAGAGAAATACTCCCAGGGAGTATTCAGAATTTGGCTGATAAACTTCTTTTTTGAATACTGCTTATGAAAGAAATAAATACAAACAAATTCGCAACACTATTTGTATTGAAGCTGATTAAAAAACATTACCTTTTCCAAGTTTTTCTTTAGTAATCACTAGTTTAGAAAATCACTGTATCTTTTGCAATATTGTTGGCAAAATACATTCAAATTTTGTATTCACATCTTCTTTCCACTCACTTCCAACCTGTCACCTGATATTGAAAGCTTTCCAAACTATAATTTTTCGGTGACAACTAAAATTTTGTATAATTTTGGGCAAAACTTAGAAATTTCAATGTGAGTATAAATTGGCTTTTTAATTTGCACAAAACTTTATGCCAGATGTAGTTTACTTACCTGTATGGAAAACTTTTTGATGTCTTTTTTTTCCCATTATATTTCAAGTGAAGCAAACCTTGAAAAGTTCACATAAACTTTAATTTGGACCACTGGAAAAGTAAACAGTGAAAGATTTTTTTTTTTTTTTGAAATTAGATAATTTAATTAAACGAGAGAAAGGCAACAGTTTTTGCTCTTCAGTTTCGTAAGTGAATTATTAAGTTGTTTTTAGTGCAGCTTGAATAAGAAAGGTAGAAGAAAACAGATGATTTATTAGGGGGGGGGGGGGGGGGGGGGTTTTCATTATGGGTTGACTTAGCAATGTTTATTGGGACATCAATTATTTGCTAGATTTTGGCAAGAGGAAAAAATTTATACTATGACATATCAAAAAGGTAATTTTTAAGGCATACGTTTAAAATTTTTTTTTTCAAACTTTTTTCTATGTTTTTTTTGTGTTGGCATGGGACTCCACACCACGCTCCTTAAGAAAGCGTGGTGTGCAGGTGGTGTGTTCGACGAAAATATTGAAGAGGAAAGGTTGGTGGAGCATCCATCACCCTGGGATAAGTTAGTGTGATAAGGGAAAATTTGATTTTTGAGGCCCCCAAATATGGAACCCTAGGACCAAGCATTGCCCGTAAATAAGTCAAATGTATGACTACCCTGAGACTGATTAATCCCAGGGGCCTGTATATTCGAAGTTTTTTTTCTCCAATATTATCTTTTTGTTTTTGGAACGAAGTTCCTTAACGCGGCTTGCTGGTAGTACAAATTAGTAGAAATCGTCACGAAAGCGTGTGAGCTGTTTATATGCATTGGTGTATCTGTCGACAAACAATTGTGTAGGTGTCAGCGGAGACACCTACCAATAAATATTAATTAGTTGTGAAAACGGACACTATCAGTTGATAGATGTCGCTAAAGTAAAGTATGTCATAACAAAAAACAGCAATATTGAAAAATTTCCTTCGCTTTGTAGCAGATTGACAAAAAAAAAAAATACAACACAAAATAAAACATACAGATTTCAGCTTGTATTACATTCGAAAATGAAGAAAAAACGTAAGGAAATTCGTTCCTAACTTGGGTCCCCAGACCGCATTTCTTTTTCTTTTTTTAGCACACCGCACCACTCATTCTTCGGGAGGCTCCCATACAAACTATTTTAATATTATAACCACAGCAGATAATATTACAAACCTTGGCCTAAAAAAATTTTTTTCAAAAGTTTTAACAAAAAATTCCAGTTTTCGACCCTTATTTTTGTATATAAAAAATTTTCAAGTAGCTTTCTCTGAAACAATATCTCAACAGCCTACAGACGAACAGGCGGAGATCGCTTGATGCTGATCCAAAATATATAAGAGCTACATGGGTGGGAAATTAAGATTTGAGAAACTAAAAACGCAATCACTTGCTGTGAAGGGTATAATATAAAAACGTCGCAGTTCGAAAACACGCAAAACGGGGCTCTGGTGTACCGTAGAGAGAGCAAATATATTTTTAGTTTTGTTTGAAATTAAAAGAATACAAAAGTCCTTTTCGAAATTTATAAACGTAACAATATAGAACCAAGTGTATTACGCATGTTCTTAGAACTGATAAACAACGTTTATCAAAAATAAATGTTGCTTAAATCGAACATAATCGATTGTTGATTATGTTCAGTGCTGCCAACTCTGGTTGTAAGAGAAATTTCAGATTTTACTCGGAAAAAAATACTGGAAAAAACCACCGGAATAGTAAAAAAAAAAATGTTAAATATTCATATTAGAAGAAAAACCGAAAAAGCGACTTTCGCGCCTTCTAATATTAAATCTAAATAAAATTCAGTATTTAAAGTTTTTTTCAATCCTTGCGCAAATCCTTTATTATTTTAATCCCTTACACACAAATCAGCATTTGCAAAGCCGTATCAAATGAACCGATATATTTAAATATATGTATATAAACCTGCTGCTAAGATTTGTAGCATATTTGTGAAAAGCTGACTTTTGAGTCAATTGTTTATTGCATCTATTTGTTTAACTCTGGGTGTTAAAGCCAGAGTTAAAGCAACTTCTGGAAACATGTTTTGCTTATTTTGCATGTTTTTAAAAGATTTTTTATTTTTAATTTCTACTTGTCTTCATCGTTCTGTGCTATGAACACCGGCCAGAACACTCTCTTCTCTTGTCCGTTATGGGAAGTATATTCGCCAAGCAACTGAACGCTACTAATTCGCCCGGATTCCCAGTGTAGCTGTGCGAATGACTCAATTTGAGAACAGTAAAATTGGAGACGACATTAGTAGCGTTAGAGCTGACAAAACAATAATATCGTTCCCTTTTATATTATATTTAACAATTAATATTGTTAGACTGTAAACATACATATATTGCAACAATAATTTGTTTCTCTTCGAACATGGTTACCTCAAACATATTTTTTCTTTACGTGTGCAAATCGATAAAACTCTTTTCTGTACTAAAAATGTTTTTGAATATTTGTGATTCTGATGGAAACGATAGAACAAATAGTAAAAATTAATAAATTAATTTAAGTTTGCTGCAGTCTACTGACGAGTTGAGCAGTGTCAACGATATATCGACAGTACATAAAAGGCTGAAAAAGACAGAAAACAATTATTTCGACCTATAATTTTTGGCAAAAATAAATATATCAAAAACAAAAAGAAAATTAAAAAAGTGTGTTATTTTTAAAGCCTTGAAAATTTGCTGCATGGGCAACATTGTCTAGCTGATATCTTGACAATGCAAAATCGAAGGTGTATACATATTTGAACATGCATGTCGGTATGTATGTACTCGCATATGGCAAAAGATAAGAGCTTTGTTGCTTTCAGTTTTAAATCATATCAGTTGCTGGATGTGACTCAAGAAATTTAGTCACAGAAAATTATTTCAACCGTAAAGTGGTTATTTGAACAGTTGTTATTTAAATTGAATTTTTAAACAATAATAAAATAAATATGGGTAAGTAATTTCGTTTTGGTTACGTTTTAAAGTACATAAATGCATACTTCTATATATACGTATGTATATAATTTATCCATTTAATGACAACTAGAACACAAATGGTTGCCTGGTTCAAATGGATCTTTGGCCGCCCAGCCTGTTGTTGCTGGTCAAGATTCTGACGGTGATGCCATTTATGTAGGCCGTGCCGAACATGCTGGTGACCTGTTACCCGCTAAAGTTATACCCAATAAAGGAAAAGCATACGTGTCATTTGGCGGCAAAGAGGTGGAGGTTGAGTGCTACGAAGTTTTGAGTGGCTTACGTTATAGCTGGGTTGCGGCCGCCAACGGCGAAGTGCCTGCTGAGGCTGTTAAGGTGGGGCGAGCTGCCGATGGTGAATTGTTATATGCTGGGCGTGGTCATTACGAGGGAAGTCTAACCGTGGGTAAAGTTCATCCCTCTCATGGTTGTTTGTATATACCATATGGAGATCAAGAAGTTAAGCTAAGCGAATATGAAGTTTTAACGCAACCCGATAAATGGATTGCCGCTACAGCTGGCGCAATGCCCGAAGATGCCCTACAAGGCGGCCGTGATGCGGACGGCGATGTCATTTATGTTGGTCGTGTTTTGAAAGATGGTGATCTTATGCCTTGCAAAGTTATACCCAGCAAGGGTGGTGCTTATGTGGCATTTGGTGGTGCAGAGCATAAAATTGAAGATTTCCAAGTTTTGACTGGTGCCGGTTTTAAATGGGTGCACAGCTCAAATGGCACTACACCGCCAGCTGCTGTGCCAGCCGGCTCTACCAGTGATGGGGAGACTTTATATGTTGGTCGCGCCCACCACGAGGATAGTCTTTGCATTGGCAAGGTGCATTCGTCTCATGGTTGCTTGTATTTGCCATACGGTGGCGGAGAAGTAAAAGTTGAGTCATATGAGGTTTTAGTAAGAGCATAGATATTAACTTATATAACATATTGGCAGTTTTATGTTGATTGCGCCATATCAATAAATGAATGATAAATAAATGAAAATTCCGTCCTAAAATTGCTTTAAATTTAATTTAATTTAAATAAAACAAACATGCCCAGAGTTTTTTTTTTTTTTTTTAATACCTCGAGAAACTTGTGTGAATTCACATCTTACGACTGTGAGATGTAATTTTCATTAGGAAACATAATTTTTCAGTTTTAATAAATTTCGTTTTGCTATGTATGTATATTGAAAAGGGTATTTAACATTATTACTTGCTAATCAACATTTTGTCATCTTATCTGTGTATAGTATGTACAATTTCATTGTTTCCACTGATTGGCCAGAAGGGAAATTTTCTAAAGTTAAAAAAAAATTCTTTTTCTGAATAGTTTATAAAATAGATGTAATTATTCGTTGAAAGTTGTTAAAAATATTCATAAATGTATGTATATTAAATGAATGGATTGTTACCAAACTCTTTTAAGACCAACTAAATGTATTCATTTAAAAAAAATATGTTTGTTCAACATGCAAATTTGTAATCCAAAAGAATAACGTTAAAACAGAATGATATATTTTTTCTACAACCAAAAAAAAAACGAAAATCATTGCCGAATTTTATATTCAATATAAAATTATTTTGCATAATAATGGCTACAACGAAGTCCTTTTTCTTTCTTTGTGTGCCAGTGCAGCGTGATAATAATAGTTTGTAGTGTTCTAAAGCGGAGAGCAACAAGAATGAGACTGCAGCAAAAATTTGTTTCTATTTTTTTGTTTTTTAATACTAAAAGTTTTAGATGTTGTGTTCAAACACTGATTGTCGGTTTGGGGACCATTAAGGTTTTTTTTTTTAAATGATTTTTATTTAGATTTTATACTCTCTGTATTCTAAATTAATAGAGTATTTGTACAGAACACAATCGCACACATGTGCCTGGTGAGTTAAAGCACACAATTTTTTTTTGTAATACTGTGATTTAAATGTATCATCAAAAGCTTAGGCATTTCAGATTTTATTGCTTAATTAAAGGGTGATCAGCTTCGATTTTTTTTTTACTTTTTTTCTTAGTTTTTAGCCAGCCTTCTATGATTAATTTTCGTGGTAATTACAGCTGTTTCATTGCTTTGATAATTAAGTTTTAGCTAAACTTTTCTGATCTATGTAGGTCATAGCTGATAACGTGGGTACAGCAAATTGCAGCAATGTCACTTAAAAAGGAATGGAATTTACTCAAAATCGTCAGGCCCAAGAATGAAAATAAAATTGCACTTATGATTGCTTGCGTCTTAACAGTTTATCAACATTTCTACTTCAAAAAATTGTGATTATTTTTATGAAAAACAAAACAAAAACTGTATTACGTTGCAGATGAAAAAGAAAAATTAATAAATACTCATGTACATGTGTTCATACGTACATACATACATACATACATACATACATATATGCAAATTTGTCTTGCAAACTAAACAACAAAGTGTAATTTGAAAGACGTAGACCATGATTTACCCAGGTTCTTATCATATTGCTAGTCAGTGGTGCCAGACATTTTTATGGAAAAATCTTGATGTGTCGAAAGAAAAGCATTTTTGAAAAACAGAGTCCAGCTGGTGCCAGCAGCGCAGACATTAATTAAAAACAAATTGTGGATTTATAAATACAGGATGGCCCAAAACTAACGAGGGAGTTTAAATTATTTAAAACATAATTATTAATTTTTTTTTTAATACAGTATATAAATGGAGAATATTTTTAGTTTAGTTATGAAAAATAATATCTAACAAGTGGTGGCCGTTTTCTGCTTCATATGTTCGTGCTCTTTCCACCACATTTTCCATAACCTTTAGCAAAACTTCAGGTGCTCTGTTGTTTATGTCGTCGTATATTGCTTTTAAATTTGCTGGATGGTTTTTGGCTTAATAATGTAAACTTTTCCTTTCAAATAACCCCAAAGAAAACAATCTGCAGCGGTTATATTCGGTGAACGCGCAGGCCAATTAAAATCACTTGTACGCGAAATAATTTACGGAAAACGCTTTATGAAATTGTTTACTCAGGCAGCTGGTAAAAATAATTCTTACTTTTTCTATAACTTTTCCTTGTACATACTTCTTTGCTATTTGTCAATTTTTGCATTTTGGTTTTATTATTTCTCCACTTAATTTTCGTCAACTCTTTTATTGATATTTTTATTAATCGAAATGTCAAACGCATATAAAGCATGAACAGCTGAACTTCATGCATCGCATGCATTGAAGTATTTTCTGTCAACTTTTTTGACAGAAGTCTCTAACCCGTTGGCGCATCAAAAGCTTGCTGTGTAACTCCACCTTTAATTTTGAAAAAACAAAAAAATTCAAAAAAAAATCTCGAAATTAAAATAAAATCTTTTTTCTGGCATCGCTGTATTGAATATATGTATGTATAAATGTATGTAAGCTGGATTGCTGAGCATAGCAAATTACAAATAGTGTTAAAACATTAACACTTTTACTGTGTAACCTACACAAAAAGAAAAGGAATTCTTTCTGGGATAAAGGTGCACAAAAAAGGAAAGAAAATTGCAAAAAACAAATTTGTTTTCATTCCACTGGGATCCTTTTGAATTCAACCAACAAGTGTTAAAACATTTTTCAACCCAACCCCCTGGTCAAAAGAAATGATTTTCTTTTATTTCCTGTCCTATTAACACACACACATACACACACACACACACTCACTGCATTATTACTTACTGTTGTAGTTGTCAAGTTTTGTCGACACGTTGCTGGCCACTCGTAAAATGTTGCACATTCTTACAGAACTTTGCATGGCAAATAATAAGACATGCCATGATGAAATTAAAACAAAGAAAAAAAAATTTTGTTTAGGAACAAAATCAAACCGGAATGGTAAAAACTCTGTAAATATTTAAGCAGTGAAAAAACGGAAAGGGACTCAAACCGTATAATTGCAAACAAGTTTGAATACAGAACATTTGTTGTTTGCATAAATGGAAAGACAGAGGGACAGAAAGAGAGGAAGTTACTAACATAAAATTTCAATGAAGTGTAAGTTCTAAACATACAGATTCAAAAGTGTCATCCAGTTGAGGATAAAAACAATTACCCTGCCAACATTTTCACAGGCGTGTAAGATAGTATTGGAAAAATTTATTTTTATGCTGCTCTTCAAGAATAATGTCACTTATGTTGGCTGGGTTGTCTGAGTGTACACACATCCAACATTCACTTACGAGTACACACATGAACATTTGTTTTGAAATTCAAATTAGCCAATGATGTGTGTTAAGTCAAATAAATTGTCATCCGAGTTTCTGGAAATTGTTTTTTAAATAAGGTAAACAAAAAAATAATAATTTTATAACACGTTCATGTACGAGGGGAGAACGATATCGTGATTTCTGAGTAGTAAGGAAAATCAATATTCCCTAAAGCTATGATTGTGTTCACTGGTCTCTAGAAATCGGTACATTGCTGCTTTTCAAACTACGAACAATTTGTTGTTCAATTTATAAACTATGGTTATTATTTTTTAAAAACTAAATTTTATTATAAAACCGCAGAAACTTGAAACCAAGCCATGAGCCAACTCAAAGTAGACACGAATCAAAAATCAAACCCATTTAAACAACAAGGGTTTGATCGTGGGTTCGTGGCAAAAACCAACAAAAGAACTAGTTCGATACAAGTCTAGTTCAAAGCATTTCTAAATTTCATCTCTTTTACTTATTCTCTTACTCAATTGTCATTTAGGAAAAATTGTTGTTTTCATTTAGTTTAGTTTAGTTTAGTTTTACTTTTGTGCATTTCTATTAACTGTCAACGACCCCTCTTGTCTCTTAGTTTGCATTACTTGTTACCAGTGTTGCCATTGCAATGCGTTGCTATTATAACAAAAATGGACAACATGATAGTTTTCGGAGATTTTTTATGTAATATTAGCGGTTCTCACTCTTGATACTAATTTTATCACTCTGCTATATTCACTACGATTTTTACCACAAAGCTCGAGTGACTTTCTTACCTCAAAGTCTGCATGTTCTTGCAAATATTCTAAAACTTGCTGAATTTCTTTATCTGTCCACCTTTTGTTGTGAATTTCGTTTTCTCTTCACCAGTATATTTTTATTTGTTTTTTCCATATTTTTTATTTTCTCAACACAAAATAAAGTTTTGCCCGCAAAACGAGCCACAGCACAGAATATCTGTGATTCCCAGTAATTTTTTTACAATGTTAACTAAAGCTTTTTGTGTGATTTTTTAATCACAGCTTAGTAAATAAAAACTCAGTACATTTTGTTGTTGCAGTGATGTAAACACTAGTGCTTTAATCAAATCTGCTACTTTAACCAAAGGTGCAACCGATTTTACTACAGTATTTTTCGGTTAATTGCACATCAAAATTTGCACAATTTTTTGTTCAATTAACCGGGGAACCAATTAGCCGATACCCGTTTAATTGAACAATTCGTTCAATTACAAGAACCCTATTTAATTGAACAGTTTGTTCAAGTACAGAAATCACGCATAATTGGAACTGTGTACTAATGAATTAAAAGAAATCGCATATGTGCACTTTAAGTTTTTCAAAATAATTTGTTTTTATCTTAAACGAAAAAAAATGCAAGTAACAGCAAAAAATGTACTTATGTATATGTGTATAGTAGAGGTGCCACCCAGTGTTTTTCACAAATGATGTCAAATATGTATGTGCAAAAATGCCAGATTATTTTTCAATGCAATTAACCGGGTAAAAGTAAGAGGAAATTTATTTTTGATGACATGAATTTTGAACGAATTAAGGGGGAAAATCAATTAACCGGATTCAATCATCCGAGGAAATTCACATGGTGTTCGCATGCAATATTTTTTTTTGCCCGATCATGTGGTTCAATTAAGCGTGGAAACCATTTGCGTGGAAAAATACTGTATCAATTCAACTGAGACCGATCAAATGTTTTATGTAATATAATAAAGTTTTTTTTATAATATTTTATTTTATTATATTTATTTAAACTTCCACCCGGTCCATACGTAATGATGTATAAGCAATGATGTATGTAAAAATATAGCTGCATCTTTAAAATTATATTGCAGAGTCACACAAGCGTTATGGAGGGCGATGAAATGTGTAGAAAAAAATTACGATTCTCGCTGAAACGCATTACAGAACTCAACAATCCATGCAAAGCACATTCATATCTACTAGAAGTATAGTTATGCTGAATATGAAATTATTCCGACCAAGAAATTACTTAGGTGGGGCGCTTCACAAAAAATGCCACAATATTACCTGTCTGACATATCGTTTGCATATGTGAGCCACTATTCTGTTGCATCATATTGCAAGGATGTTGAATAAAACTCGAATGAGAAAATAATTGTGTAAACAAGCGGCATACCAGCTGTGTACCTCTGTTATTTGTTATTTTCTCACACAGGTGTAACAGAAGCTTTGCCAAAAAGTTCTCTCAAACACATGTAATGTATTTATTTTCACAATCAGCTAATTCGAAAACATTTTACAATTAAATAACCATTCTTCTGTGCTGCCAACAAACGTAACAAACTGGAAATAATTTCAAAACTTCCGCCAGATAATCATGTATGAAGCAAGTAAGTTCACAAAACTAGTGACGCAAAACTTTAGTTTAAAAGCTTACATATTAATTGTATGAAAACAAAAAAACTTGAAGTACTTTATACACTTTAGAAGACAAAATCTCTAGTAAATTAATGCCAATGTTGGTGTTTCCTTAAAATAACAAAAAACTTTTGCTTGTTAGCACACAGTTACTACTCGTATGCACATGTTCATGGCAAAAAAATCAATCTTAAACTTCTACAGATTTTCTTCTTCCGAGCGTGTTTTGGACCAAAGAAGTTTGCACTCTTTGTTGCAAGTTGTTAGAATATGTTGTCGTTCGGAAACAAGTGTTGAAGTATTTAATTAAAGCAACTTTGTCCATGTATCTGTACTTAAATTGTTCTAAAAGTCGTTGTCTGTAAAGATTTGTGTCCACAAATAACAACTTTTCCGTTTTTTTTTTTTTTTTTTTTTTTTTTTGTTGTGAATATGGGGGAAATAAAGTGTTTTAACTTAAAGTTTTTAGCAGGCATATAAAAGCACATACACATATACATACATGCTGCTGCATTGTTTTTGCTTTTAGAAAAATAAATGCATCCACGCACTCACTGCCAGCCAAACAATCATCAACTCAAATTCATTCACTCTTTTTGTCTTTTCGTTTAAACTGTTACTTAAAGTTTGACAAACAACATTAAAACCGCCAAAATTTGTAAGAACTGTTCATTGAAATTTTCTTGGTATATTTTGGTCTGTGAATATTGAAAAGGAGATGAATATGATTGGTATATGACAACAACTGAAGAAAGGTGGTAGCATATTTAACCAGGCGTTGGCCTTTTAGGCGAAATTTTGACTACGTAAAGTAATAGTTTCTATTGAAATAGAATAATTTTCAAGACAAGCAAATGTTTGACATCCACAGAATAGTTACCCTGAAGGAAATATGGGTAGAAAAAGTCTAGCAATATACTGTTGACTGTTTCAGCTGACACTTCATACTAAGCTGGATTAACACTGCTTAACTTTTAACACTGTTACAACATGGCTGTAGAAACCAGATTCACTTTTTAATCTTTTCGATGATTGTAGTATAGTTAAGACAATATTGTTCTCAAACTCGTACGCGTGTTACTATTTACCCCAATTTAACTGCCAGAAATTTCTAAATCGAGAACCATTAACAATACCTAACCTAGAAAGTTCTAAGACAAGAACCTTCGATTGATTACGTTTGTATGGCAGTGCTGGCAGTTATCTAAATTACATGAGGTATATTATTGTACCGTTTTTCTGTCGCTAACAGATGTCGCTTGCGGCAGTACTAATCAAGCGCTCACATTTGTTTAACTATTGCTCGGAACACAACTGGGACGAACGACGAATTTCGCCCAACACGACGAATACGTCGTATGAAGCACAATAACGACGAAAAACAAAAACATCTGTTATAATTGATAAAGTTGTTTATTGTTTGTTCAAATATAAAAAAAAAGTTAAATGAATCAAAGAATTTAAAATTTTGTAAAAATGTATTAATTCAGGTGCAAAACTGAACCTTTTCAAAAAATACAACAAACATTTTTTGAAAAGGTTCATTTTTGGACCTGAACTAATACATTTCAATTGGCTCTTGAAGCAAATAAATAATTAAGTTCATATTTTGTAAAAATAATTAAAATAATGAACATCATGTTCATTATGGTAAAAGCCTTGAAGTTTAACATTTTCAATTATAATTTCAATTGTATCCATTTTCTCAGTTTTTTTAATTTCATCTTATTATAGTTGAACAGCTGATGGGGTGACCATATTAAAAAATTTGGTTGCTAAAAAATTTACAACGGTATTCATAAAAAATAAAACATTGATGAAACAATTTTATATGAAAAATTTGTTCTAAAATGTACTTCAGCAACGTTTTATTTTTTATGAATACCGGTGTTAGACTTTACCAAAAACAAAAAATTAAACACTACCAACATGTTCTATGATCTAATATTTTGGCTTTTTATTTTAAATGCAAAAAGTCAAAGCTTAGCACTTAAAATAAAAACTATTAAAGCAAAAATTATCTGTTTTTACTAAAACACTTGAAAACTAAAAGCAAAATGGCCACATAGTACTGATTTGTTCGTCATTCGCCGGCGTAAGAAATAGAAATAAATATATTTCAAGTTCGCCGCGTACAATGAATTTTGACCGACGATGTGACTGTGTGCATTTTATTTTTGACGGCGAATATTGGCGGCGAAAAGTTCGTCGTTCGTCCCAGTTGTGTTCCTAGCATTAAAGAAAACATGAAAGTCCTTTAGCTAGGTGGACAACTGGCAGCTTGGCTACTTTTGTGTAGTGACAAAAGGGATTAACTACAAATATACCTTTATCTAAAATTTGTAACAATAAATTAGCTTGATATCAGAAACTTTAATCTCTGTAAAATATATTTTTAATACTAAGCTCGGTTGTTGGTACTGGCCTTGCGAATATGTGAGGAGCGTGCCAAATTTAGTTTTAGGCCCATTCGCATTAACATTCTCCCTTCGCCTGCTGCTGTTTTTTTTTTTTGCCTTCATTGAAATCGAATGCAGAGTAGAAGATGCCTGGGAAAGTGCATTAGCACGATTTATATGTGCCTTTCTTTTTGTGTACTTTTGAATTTGTGGTGTCGTAGCGCGGTTACGAATCGTTCTATTGTAAAATTTTTTGTATTTGACATCCCCTCCACCGTTTTTAGGGATATTGATACATACGCTAACGAACAAGCAAGCCACAAACACATACCGGCACGCTCACTCATATCCATCCTTTTCTAAACACACTCACGTACACATACTCATATTAAGTTGCTTAACAATTTCCTTTTCATGGTTTGAGAGCTTAAGTTTGCACATAAAGAAGCTTTCAATTTAAATTTGACTACATACAAGGAGAACAAAAATAAACGCAAATAGACAACAACAACAACAACTACGAAAAAAGGTTAAAACTTTATCTAACAAACGCTTGATGGGTGTTGAGCTGTATGCATGTCGATTTGCAGGCACTTGAAAGCAAAAATACATTGAAATTGACAAAGAATTTGCCACCAACAAGAAATTGAAATTTTAAGTTCGCTATTCATAATTTCTGATTTTATGTGTTCTAATAAAAAAAAAAATAACATAATCTCTCTAAAATCCCATATGCTAAAAAATATCGCAACGATTTCATTCTTTCTGTGTAGTTTGAGGTTTATTGTTTATCTCTTAGACTGCTTGCCGAAACTTTTTCTCTTCTTGGTATTGTTTTTTGGAATTTTTGTAAAAATCATTATAGAATAGTTATTTTAAGATTAACTCTAAATGTGTGATTTGTACTTTGGGGCTCACAACAAACAAGAAGCTTTTATACTCTTCCTTGTTAAATTCAGTTGGGGCGTCTTTTGCTTGAAGTCTTTTGTTGGTTTGTTTTT
Source organism: Sturmia bella (assembly GCA_963662145.1). NCBI lineage: Eukaryota > Metazoa > Arthropoda > Insecta > Diptera > Tachinidae > Sturmia > Sturmia bella. Next base: position 67,445,802 of record OY759170.1, on the reverse strand, counting down.
AAAGAATGTAGACAAAAACTTTTTCCAGTGCAGCTCTTTAAATGGGAATTGATGTTAAGCTGAGTTGAGGGACTTAGATTTATAGAGCAAAGTTTTGCACGAGTCATAAGTGCTAATTGCTTAAAATGCAGCATACAAGAAACTTCAATAACCTTATGGAAATATGTAGTTTATTAGAAAATGTAAACAAAAGAAAAATATTATTAACCACTGCAAGTGGTCCTTAGGACCTTAAAAATGTTAAAATTTAGTAAAAATTTTTCAAACCATTTCAAGGACTTGAACCGATATGTAACCATTGTTTAGGTTGGAATTAGAATTCTAATATCTTCGGATGAATAAGCGATGTTGTGGAGGATCTCTAGTTAACGTGTTTTAGTGAAAATCGCATAAGTGTTGCCAGAGTTTTTATTTAGAAACTTAAATCTCGAAAACAAATCGTTTTCAAGAGAATGGCTGTTAGCTAATTATTCATTCCATGGGCTGCCAGTCACTTGGGTGCTGATGAAACACGTCCACCACTACAACCATATTCCCTAGTCAATAGGTATTCTACTTTACTTTTCTTGTCTTCTTTAAAAAAATATTGATCGCTACAATTTTGCCACAAAAATAATTTCCTCAATTCTGAGGAGGTAAAGTTGTACTAAAAAAGCCTGCTAAGGTTTTCATTTGCAGCTTTCAGCACATGGAATAGACTATGAATTTGATTTACGCCATTACTTGCGACTATAGCCCAACCTGCCGATGGATGAAATTTGCGTCGTATAAAGCGAATTTCAGAACCAACTTCTCGAGTAGCAATATCTGTTACATTTATCATAGTCCTACAACGGCTTCTTCTTAAACATTAAATTCTTCCTAAAGTATACTATTATCACTACTGCTACATCAGAGTCCGTCCCTTAAGGGCATCAGATCTTTAATCAGCTCTAATGACTTGTGAAAATATAATTTCTTGTAAACCAGATTATGTGGCAAGCCAACAGTACTTCGAAACATTACGATTCTCAGACATGAGGCCGAAGTTTCCATAATTGAAAACTATCAATATACTCTAAGATTCTACATTCCCTATATTTTAGCTGAGGTAAGCAATCAAATCACAATTGTCTAGAGCGACCGTGAAGAGGCACTCTGAGGCAGCTGATGCCTGTAGTACCGAGTTCTTTTCTATAATTGGTTCAGAAAACTCCTTGGCTTCGTTATGGTAACCCCTTCTTAAGAGTTGGTCACCAGGGTGATGAAGGGTCTCCCGTGAAACAGAACGATGGTTTTGGTAAAACTTAACAAAATGTAAGCTACTCCAAGCAAATCTTACAAATGAGATAGCTATAAAGTGATTTATGTCGATGTCTGTCATGAAGACCAATTTGGAAGTGGACCAAACCATATGGTGCAGGCAAGACATCACACCACCACATGAAAATAGTGGTCAGCTATTCAGCTATGGCAGTTTAGTTGCTACTACATATCGGTTAAGGGAATCCTCGTATAGGTCTGCTAACCCGCAGTCTGTTCCACATACGGCTTGATACAATTTTCTATAAACTCAAACTCGTAGCAACACAAACGAAAAAACGTTTTTTTTTTACAGTGCTTTATATGAGGCAATAAAAGTTCACAATGAATAATCAATCTCTTTTTTAACAAGCGTTCTACTGGCTGATTTGTGCGATTTTCCAACGTCACTTTTTCACCCCTTTGCTCCACAGAGTACACTGTGGTAGTTGACTAGAGTAGCGGATAATTTTATGTTTTTGTTGTTGCATTTATTTACTCTCTTTTATTTAAGGCTCTACATTCGCCCTTCAATGATCTAAACCAGTGTTTCCAGGTCAATGTATTTCTTCCCCCCAGAAAAATTTTAAAACCCCCTAAAATTCAATTTTTTTCTACAAAATCCCGCTAAAAAATGTTGGTGAACATTCTGCTTTAGTTTGAGAGTCACCAATATTAATGCATTGACAATGCGGCAAATTCATAAAATTGTTAAACTTTCCCCAATTAAAAAGAATTAAAAATTAACTGATTATATGTATGTTTCAGTGCATATGTTATTTATTATATATATGTATATTTATTATAAATTTTCGATTTATTTGTATTCATATATTTTGAGATCTAAGTACATATTTATAGGCAGCTGGAAATTGTTATCTGTGTATCTAGAAAAATTTAAGTTTCTGCAAAAATATTAAGAGTTTCTAAGTCTTCTTCGCTCCTTACGTTCTTTTGACATTTTCGTAAAAAGAGTTTCAATTTTATAAAAGGTTCTTAGATATTTTAATTTTCCCAATTCTTAAGAAACGGAAAAAATTCAAAGAAATGACCCATAAGAAAAAAATGTATTCAACTCAACAAAAAAAGTGCTTAAAATTAAAATTACCAGTTGCAAAATTATGTACGGGAAGCTACATAAAATGTCTCATTTAATTTTACTTAAAAAATCGTTAAAGTCTTCAAAATTAACAGTTGAAAAATCTTCTAACTCCCGCCATTTTACCGTTCAACCGAACACAGAAATTCCCTAAAAACACCCCAAAAATAATTGGTTTCCCCATAAATTTTTCCCGATAGAATAAAACACCCCAAATTCACCCCTAAAAGAAAAAAACCCTAAATCTATGGGGAAACCCCCTAAGCTGGCAACACTGATCCAAACGCAGATTACTTTCATTTCCCCTCTCTCTCTCTTTCTTCATAAATCTGAATTGAACATTTCTTTTGACTTCCAAGTTGCCCAGAATATTTTCCATGTACTGGTAAAAGCTCTTCATGGAATTTCACTGCAGCTTGTGTATACAGTATCATCCTTTAAGACATGTCTTTTCGCTCAACAAGAAACGCTAACGTCTAAGGTAACGATTCGCCAATAGCTTGCTTTAAACGGCTAGCAACTCTTAAAACTTAAGCACCACCAACTTTGGCTACTCAATCAAAATTTTTTAAGACAGAAGCTTAAAATAAAGTTACATCTTTCACAGGTATAATTAAATCAAATAAAATTCTACTACATGCCACAAGTACGAGTACAAACAATTTTCTAGCAGAGCAACTTCTGCAGTAATTGCCAGGAGCTTGGCGTTTTCTGCTGCTGAAAACAAAACAGAACCCTTTTTGCCTTCATATTCATTAGCAAAGTTTTTATGCGCTCTCACAGATATCCAGCAACTGAGATGCATAAAAACAATTTAATTAAAATTTTGAAAAAAAAAGAAGTTCAAAATTTAACAACAAAATAATCATACTAAAGAACAATGAGCTGCATACACGAGTGCTTGTTTGTGCGTTGGATAAAGTTTGGCGTCAACCTTTAAGCAATTTTTAAAGTCTGAATAAAAAGAAAATATGAGAAAAACAAATACACAACAAAAAAGTTGTGCCATATTGTGAATTGAGACAAAGGCAAATAAAACGGAGTAAATTTGATGAACCTTATGCATACACTGAAAAAACATTTTTCAATCCATTTGTACTTTAATCAATCCCAAGCGGTGTCCGAAGTTCGGCAAGTACGGATGTTCTTAAATCAAGTGCGTTGTGCTTGTTTTAAGTACGGATTATTCAAGCACTAAATACTTAATTTTAGAAATATTCAATTACAGTTTCGAAATCATTTTAGCCGTAGCCAATCCCTGTTTCGGGTTGAATATAGTTAGTTCCAAGAATGCCGTTTTTGATTCAAGAACTTACCATACTTTTGATACTGTTTGGGATTGATTTAAGTACGGAAGAATTGAGTTTGTCTTGAGAGCGATGATTATGCACTTGATTCAAAGTTTCTGCAGGCTTTTCAATCCCGAATTCGTGCCTTAAATATTCCGCTCTACTTCCTTAATTTAACAACTTAATAATAATTTATAAATTATTTTGTCTCTTTGCCGATTTGAACCTGGAACCCAACTACTACTGCCAGTTCAGTCACTCAGCAATTGAAAAAATGAAACTACATTCAATACACTCAGAAAATTTTTTTGGTAAAATTAACTGAAAACATTCTTTTTAAATAAATTAAACTCCATTTCAAAAACAGTTCTACTTATTTGTCATTTAAATTTACTAATTACTTCATTTGAATTTAAATGTTAAAAAGTCTAGGGAATCCAAGCGGTAAAAATAATGATTTTTCCGTTATTCTAACTGTCAAATAATTAATGCGTAATCAACTTGTAAAAATTTTTAGTTTTTCTTAGGTGGTCATTTAATTTAATTATAGTTTTCTATCTGAATTACCTGCTCTTTCAATTCGCTAATTTCATTTTTGTACTGAAAAGCCTCTGCTGAGATTCGAACATGCAGCATCTTGACTTGAAAGCAGCTGCCATTCCTACTCAGCCATCGCAGCAATCAGAAGAAATTCAACAACAATCCATTGAAGTAAAGAATATGTATGCTACAAATGTATGTAGAAACCAAATTATAAATATGTGTATACGTATTATCAGCTTGGTTCCCTCATGTGTGTGTACCATAAGTTACTACTGTCATTATTAACTGTGAGCGAAAATCCGTATTTATCTGTAGTTAGTTTTTTAAGCAACTCTACAAAAGAGTTAAAATTTAAATTTAATTCATTTTCACACGTTTTGTCATTTAAAAATAACTGCACTGATTACTTCGAGAATGAACTACGCTCAGTTACTGCAAAAATATTCTGAGTGTATTTATACAAGCACACACAAGTGCTGCCAACTTAAAGTTCTATACATCATCTTAGAAAAAAAACACCCTTTAGTTATACTAATCTTGATGCGAGTTTTTCAGCCTTTGTAGTTTGAATTTTTTTAACTTATAGATTGAGCTCGAGGTCACTGGTTTTTCAAAAAACAAGTGAATAAGCATTTTTTCTAAACAAGTGACCTCAAGTTCATTTATAAATTCAAAAATAAAAAGTACTGGATGGCGCCAACAATGACATTTTGAAGCGTGTTTGTGAACAGTAAACGCGGCAACGCATGCAACATGTACTATGGACCTACGGCTTTAACACCAAATAGCACCACCACAACACCGCTCTAAGTACTAATCATGATGAGTAAATATAGTAAATGCAAAACAAATGCAGCTCTTCATTTCTCCTCACATCATCTATCCAATTCCATATTCTAACCCTTTCCAAGGAGGAGATAACACACCCACTTCACTTGTCTATGGGCACTAATTGCCTGAGTGTTACTTCTCTTGAAAGAAAAAATTAAAAACAAGTAGAGCAAGTTTGAATAATGAAGAAAAAAAGTCATAGAAAAAAACATCTGATCATTGATACACTTACGTATGTACAAATGTACACGGTTCACTAAATAATTAAGTAAAGAAAAGTTATGAAATTTCTATGCTGTCAGGATATCGTGATATCAGAGGCTACTACAGTATCAGGCTATAAACACATTAGTGTAAAAACATAAATTACTTCATTTTAAAGTTGTTAGTACTTGAAATACTTCCAGGCAACGGCAACTAATGAGTTTCACTTGCAGTTGCAAATAAACTATTTTAAACTTATCAATCTCGAGTAACTAAGTAATACTGCAGAAAGTTTAACATCCTGGTTTTCCTTTTTCTTCAGCTGCAATTTTTAAAAACATTTTTTTTATTATTTTAATTTAGCTTTCCATTTGAATATTCGCTCGTGATACAGATACTCTTTATATAAATTAATACTCGCAAGTCATTGTTGGTTCAAAGTGCAGCCAAAGGACAGCCAAACAAACTAACCAACAAACACAAAATGAAATGATAATGTCCAAACGGATACAAAACTATATCCGTTTTTTGCGTTGCTCTTTTTCTTCTTCTTCTTCAGCTTTTTGCAATTAAATCGCCTTCAGCCCAAGTGCTCATTCAGCCAAATGAGTTTATTTATTTGTTGCTTTAAATTTTGTTTCAAGTATAACCCAGTGGTACAATTGTTTACGCTCTTAAAATCTCTGGCTTTTCAATCATATCCGTATGGAGAGCTTTTAAAAGTGCTTTAAAAATTGTTAGCTACCGAAATTAATTAATTTTTATTATACGAACCTTTTCTTATAGAATTATTTTTGTATTAAGTTTATCAGGCTCAAATGCTTTCTTTATGCTTTATGCTTGTGACTGATATTAATTAAATAAGACAAAGAAGACATCAAAGACATTTAGCAGGGTGGACAACTTGTTGTTTCGAAGCCGCCCCACGTTCTCGTCAGTGCTCGTCCTTGAACTCAGGGTACAAAAATAATCACAAAAATAATTGTTAACTACTTTTACTATTTGGTTTTTTCCGACTCCTTTTTTATATTTTATCACCGGTATTCGTAAAAAATAAAACGTTGCTCAAATACGTTTTAGAAAAAATTGTATATGAAAAATTTTTTATAAAATGTGTTTCAACAATGTTTTATTTTTTATGAATACCGGTGTATATATTTATTTTCTTGAGCTAAAGGTCTTTTATTAAAATTATTTAATTATTTTTGTCGATATTTCGCTCTCCTTCTGATTGTCCTTAAAAATAATTAAATAATTTTAATAAAAGACCTTTAGCTCAGGAAAACAAATATAGAAAATAGTTAACTACTTTATCGAGCCTTAATTCGATTTTACTTACCCAGGATTGGGAATGTTTTGTTAACATTTTCAAAGAAGTCGATAAAGAAGACTTCTGATGGGCACTGTTGCTGAAAAAGGGTATGAAATTGCACCGAGAAAAAGTGCTTAGTAAACACCTAATAAAATAGATCAAAATCAATAAGGTATCTCTATGGGTTTTTGTCAAGAAAAAATCCTTATTATTTTCATGAGGAAAACCTTATTGAACAAATTAAGTAGGAAACTTTTAGTTGTTATTAGATATTCTTATTGGTTTTCTCAAAAAGGTTATCTCCTAAATTTTATTAGGCTGTCCTATTATTTCTTTTAACAAGCCTCAATTTTATTAGCCCATCTTGTTCATTTTTTTAACAAGGATTAATTCTGGGTCATGGGGATATCTTTTCTTTAGCAGCATACCTTTTTGATTTTCTAAAATAATAATGCTTCTAAAATTTATTTGAAAATTTTATTGATGTTTTTTACATACATATATACATACTTAATATACACATTTCATATATATATATAATACATATGTAGTATATATAGTACATTTAATTCATATAGTTCAATCATATCCATAGACAGCCATGGCATGTTCCCCAGCCATTAAGTATTCAACTTTACTTTTCTTGCCTTTTTTTAGAAATTTTGATCACTACGATTTTAACACAAAAATATATATTTTCCAATTCCAAGGAAGTGAAATCGAACTAAGGCCTGATAAAATAATTCAATGATTAATTAAATCATAAAGTTGGACTTTAAAATGAAAATGAACAATTTTATTAAACCGATATGCCATTGATAAATTAAGTCATTAAAATAAAGAGAGTGTAAATAAGTACATCTGAATTCAGTTTCTGATCGAAGCAATTAAAAGAAGCTTTCAAGCATTTTGAAAGGCGTTTTAAAAGTTGTTCATTTCTACTTGGGTCGAGCCAGTATATTGCTAGCCAATGGACGCCAATTGGCAGGTGAAACTTTTAATAGGCATTTCAAACGAAATTATAATTTTCCAGCAATATGAAATTCACCATAAAAAAGGCAAAGCTTTAGCTGTCAGTAAAATAAAATAAAAAATGATTAGAACTGTCTAGTTATTCAAATATGGGCGGAGAACTACATACATAATCAGAAAATGTAAGCTAATTATTTATTTATTTTTCTTGTTCATTTATTTATTAAGTAGTTAGTTAGGCATTACAAAAGTTCCTCTAGTTTTTCGCTTTTGCCGCTGGGTATTGCTCTCCCAGCACTCTTTTGCACACACACACACACACACACAACCAGAGTTAAGCCTCCAGGCTAAAAACATTTCGGTAATGTTTTTTATACGTTTTAGCTGCGCTCGTTTAAACAACAGAACAACAATAAATAATATAAAGGGCAAAAACAAACCATGAAAAAATAGAAATTTTAAAGGATGTCGCTGCTCCCGAACGATGATGTTGTTTTGTGGGCAAACTTAGCCTCCAATATCCTGTAAATGACTGCAGTCACCAGCCATATAGAATTTGCAATTTTTTAAATTTATTTATTTGTTTGTTCATCTGTCTGTCTGTGTGTCTCTATCCCAGTTCGTTTGTGTCTACCGGCTGCAATGGTTTTGCTTCATTATGGCGAAGCATGTTTTAAAATTTTTGTTTTGCGTTCGTTTGCCAGGATATTAGTTGTATGTAGCAGCAGCAGCAGCAGCTTGTGCAGCTTTCAGTTTAATACTCCGTTTACTCAAACAAAATTGCAGTTTTTGTTTTTCATTTTCCATGTGACGCTTTCGAGTTGTGCCACAGTTTGAGGCAAAAAAAAAAAAAACAATAGGAAAGCAATGACTCCACAAAGTAGTAAAATGCTTTATTAAATTCAAAATGTCTATATTATGCCGTTCGGTTATCTGAAAGAGATGATTTGTGTTTTGAATATAAAATACCCGGCAGTTGGAAACAAAGTAACAATTGGCTGGTGTTTTCCAGTCATAAAATAGACTATCAGCATGGTACCTCGCTACCAGGTAGCCGCATAACTACAACATATACAACACCAACAAACATTTTACGTATTTTGTTAGTAGATATACTTTAAATTCTGTCACCCATTTCTTCGTCTTTGTATGTTTGTGTTCTTCAGGCTAAAAGCAGCAGTCACCTGGTATCGAAGAACCCTGCATATCAGCTTATTTGAGATGTGTTTCATTTTGACTATTTTTATTGTAACTGCTGATGCACTTTAAACAGGATTGCATTACTGGACGTAATTGAGTTGCATACAGAGTGGTATTTTCGCCTTTGGGTTTTCTGTGAAACTGGAGTCAAATCGTCGCAGGATCGTTCAAATTCCGTTGTTTATTACAAGAAATACAACGCATAAACATTGTTCATGTATTAGTGTATAATCCCCTAATTCATAAAAATCATAACAGGCTTATAAGACTGCTATTTGACATGTTTGTATGGAAAATCTGTCAAATAAGAGCTTTATAAACCTGTTACAATTTTTATGAATTAGACGGTTATTGTTTTACATTATTCCAATATGAACTTCATTATTTATTTGCTTTAAGAGCCAATTGAAATGTATTAATTCAGGTCCAATAATATAGACCTTTTAAACATTTAAAAAAAAAGGACTATAGGTTTACATTATTTTTACATGATAGTTCGCTCGATATCGACTACAGTTATTTCCGCTTAATTGAGCACCGCTTAATTGAGTTTCCCGCTTTTTTGCACTAAAAATCATGGAACGAAATTATTCAGCATACCTGTCTATGTTAAAATATCCGTTTAATTAGGTTCCGTTTAATTGCGTCACCCGCTTAATTGTTTTGCAAATCAAGACCGCATTGCGAAAAACAAGATTAAATGTTTCGCTTAATTGATTCCGTCTATTTAATTTCTTTTTTTTTTTTTTGCTCCACAAAAATAAAAAAAATTATTTTGCGGCAAAAAGGTAATATTGCTGTTCCGTTATAAACATTGTACATACGATGAACGTACCTGATTTTTATTTTGTTTTAATAAACCTAAACAATTTTCCCACTCAATATGTAACTAAAGAAATGAGTTTTATTTTCCATGCTCAATTAAGCGATTTTCTTTTAATTGCGTCGGCCATTCAATCAACCGAGTATTGCTTAATTGAGTTCCCGCTTAATTGTGTCAAAAGTCGTGCATTTTTAGAAACTCAATTAAGCGAAAATAACTGTACCACGATTTGGCCCCTGGATGCAGCTCTGAATGTACACACTAAAAGAATTCGGTTCATAAAACCAAAGCATACCAGCCTTAATTTAATGAAAAATTTCATTATCATTAGTCATTAAGCTAATAAAGTATTTCATTGGTTTAATGGCAAAAAAAATCATTAACTAAATGAAACGACCCCTTAAATTTAGGAATTCATTCATTTATCTAATGAAAACAGAACATAATTTTTATGACGTATGTTAAGCCCATATGATACTACATTTTTCTTGCATTGTTTAAGCTGTGGAGAACAGTGCAAATATAATGTAATAGTAGAATTTAATATGTGCAGGGAGTTCAGCTATATTAAGATAAATGCAAAACTGTCAACATTTTAGTTGAATTTATCCATAAAAAATCAGGTTATGTCAAAAAAAAAAACATGTAAAATTTTTGAACTTAAAATTGACATTTCAAACTTCAATGTTGCTGTGTCAGTGGTTTATGGACAATTTTTGCGATTTAACGCTTCTTTTTTGGAACATTTTTATTTCCTAGCTCTTTCTTGAAAATAAAAAGAATACAACACTTTAAAAAAATGTCAGGTTCTCTCTAGCAATTGCTTTGTCTTTCTACCAATCCTATACCAATTAATGAAAGAAGTATCATACGGACTTTATTAAGGTTATTAAGAGATATTCAAAAAAAAAATATTACATTTTATGTGTAATGACAATTTTTAGGTGTTGCTACTGCGGTAGACTTCAAAACATTTGCGAAATACTAAAAGATGTTACCATATATTCGAATTTCTTAACAAATCAAATGAGAATTGAAACCTCAATGAACGAATATATCGATTTAATGAAATTCTTAATTTTTTCACAAATCCAATGAAATTATGAAAACTAATGAACAGCTTTTAATGAAATTTAAACATTAGATCTATGAAAATGCATTGCCGTAATGAAAATTTTCTTTCGATTAATGAAAAAATATTAATGAAATCAATTCCTTAGAACTATGCAGGAAAATTCTTTCAGTGCATAAGAACAACGTTTGGGAATTGAATACATAATCAGTATTCAGTACTAAAGCAAAATATAAACTCTTGTGGGAAGTTTTTTGTTTACTTCAGTACTAAACACACTATTTCTTTGGTAATTAAAAATACCATTAAAACCTAAATACCTTAGCACTACTTCAAGTATTAATTGAATTCTTTTCAAGTCCTAATGCATACATTAATTAATCGTAGTTGTATGCAGATGCCAATAAGTGTTAAATGACAACAATTAATCCCAAAAAGTGCTTTAAATTAAATAAGCAGCATTTAAAAAGGCAATAAACTTCTAAACATTTGAGTGCGTGCATGCACGTGCATGTTTGTATGTGAGTGAATGTACACAAAATGTTCAGGCCCAGCAAGGAAATGAATAGTTATTGCAATTCCACCAGCAAATTACGGACAAACTCGTGTTTATTACACTTCAGTAATACAAAATGTAACCTAAATTCTGTATTTTGCATTTTACAATATTCACTTCATTTAAATTCATTGACATTGCAATTGATACAACCGACGCATTCACGAATGTATTAGATGCTTTTAAGTTTACGAATTTCATGTTCGATATTTTCGTTTTCATAGTGATACTGCATTAATTGTTGCAACAACAACAACACAAACAGCAGCAGTTTTAATGCCTTGCAGTTGGCAATGTAATGCAATGTAATTTAGAATATTGTATTGTATTTGGACTCTCATTTGAACATTTATTTAATTTTGTTCCTTTTGTTCTCGTACTCATATTAGACAATTGACAGGAAGTATTTGCAACAACATGCTGCTTGCTACCTGCACCCACCACAACCACAATACGGTTGTTGGTTCATTTAGTTCGTAAAGGTTTAACTTTTGTGCCTGGCGTAGAGTTCTACAGTTTCCTTTCTCTTACTCGATGTTATTGTTATTACTTTTTTTTATGTGTTGACTTGCAACACAACGACCTTTTAAAACCCCCACGTTGAACTTTTTAATCATGTTGCACGAAGCTGGCTGCTGCATTACATTGTTTTCCAGAAGTAAAGTATGTTAATTGATTTTATGCCTGACTGTTGTCTTGTTTTTTATATTATTATTTCACACACGTAATAGACGGTGGGTGTTAAAGTGTGTGCGTGTGGGCTTATAGAGATGGGTCAATGGCCGCCCTTTTTCTCCAATAGCTGTCAATAATTTTTAGCAGTAATGAAAATGATTACTTGGGGAAATCAAACAAATTTCCTTCACTTTAACCTTTGGCAAAAGGGTTAATCATATGTAATGAGAATAAATTAATTTTTTTTTTTTTTTTTTATCAAAACCATTACGATGAATTGCAAAATTTTAATAAACAGCTTCATGGAATTTGTATACTTTTGTCTTCTTAACTGGGATGGTATTATTTTTATTGCAGCATAAATATGTATAACAAACACAACACCAACAAACATTTTGGGTATGATACAACCAAGGTAGCCAGGTAGCGATGCCAGGTAGCGGCATAACTACAACAAACACAACTTCATGTATTTTGTTGGTAGAAATACTTTATGTGCTGTCACCCATTTGTTCACATTTGTGTGTGTGTGTATTCTGTATTTTAACAATTCTTCAGGCTAAAAGCAGCAGTTAGCTGGACTTGTAAGACTACCTGGTATCGAAGTACCTTGGATAAGATGTTTTCACAAAGAATGAGCAGCCAGATTGACACAATAAAACGGAATTACTTTCTTATTCACCTCAGCCGAAACTTAAGCATGCTTCACAATAGTCACAGCCAACACAACAGCTAGTTGTGCCCCAGCTAGAGTCTAAAAATGTTTTATATTTCTTAAAATATTCGCTTGCAGTACCTTTTTAATTCATAAATAATTTACAAAAATTAAAACAACAAATTTTTTTCTTTTACTTAGTTTCAGTCTGTCTGCCATCCAACATCTATTAGCGGATTTTCATTTACTCACATCTTTGAGATGTGTGTTGAAGATGTTGAAAATTGAAAAAAGCTGTTTACTTTGCATTTTCAACATCTGTCATCTGTCAAATATTATTTCATTTCATTTTCACAAAATGGCATTTAAAAATTGGGCAACTCTCGGATTAATTATTGCCCGTAGAGACCAAAACCAATTACAAATTCAATTTGGGGAGTTATAGAAATTATGCAAGACGACGGCGACGATGAGGATGAAATCTTGCTGTATGCGCAACATGTAAAAATGTTTGACACTTGTATATTTTCTAGTGATGGTATGAATTTTTATCATTATTTTAACTTCTTTTTAGTGATGACATTAAAATAATCGAAAGATGTTGAATACAGCAAAATGAGAAATGAACATCTTGTAAAGATGTTGAGAGATGTTGAGTTTTTGTCATATAGCATTTGTATAGGAAGATGTTAACATCTTGCCAAAATGATGAAAGATGTAAGATAAGAGTAAGTGTAAAAAGCCTATAAGCGTAAAAAAACTGACCGAGAATTTTTAATGCGGATCCTAAATACCACAGAATTTTAAAATATTATTTTAGGTCTAAAAACACACCATATTAACAGTGATTTTTTTTCAGCTGCCGGCATTTCATTGGTACTACTCAACTCATCAGTAGACTGGAAAAAACTTAAAAGAATGTTAGAAATTTTACTACATATTCCATTATTCACATGAACACCAAGAGAATCACTATTGTTTAAATAAACCTTTAGTAATATAAAGAAAACAATTTAATCGTTTCGCAGCACTTTTAATTTTCTGCGCAGCCATGATTCAACGAGTTACGATTTGTATTCTTGAAAGTATCGAAAAGTAAGAGTTTTTTTTTTTGGAATATACCAAAAATAATTTAATTATTTTTTATTATAGTTTTCTGTCTTTTTCAGCCGTCTATATGCCGCCGACATTTCGTTCATGCTAATCAACTCATCAGTAGAGTCTCTTAAGAGAATTAGAAAGATATACCAAAACAAAAGCAGCAAATCTGGTTCAAAAGTCTCTTATATTTATTTTCTCTATTGGCTTATTTACGGTTAAATATTATTAAAAACCTCTTCCAAATACGATTTCAAATGTTGTTTCGATATCCTTCATATAAATAGTATGGACATGAAAATTATTGACAACAACAACAGCATTCTTAATATGTTTCGGTATACCTGTAACTTTATCTTGGCACCACTTTCAGCGCAGTCATTTATTATTTTTAGGAAATTTTCAACTGTTAATTGTGCAAATATAATCCTTGTATAAGCCTTAGTGTAGCAGAAGGTGGTTCAAGAAACACTGTGATGAATACCAAATGCATACAGGGGTTCTGGTAGACACTAGTTGTGCGTCATCTCTATTTGAAGTTCACAATAAAAAGTAAAATCAAAGACTAACCTGAGGCAGCAAACCTTTTAAACTCATTTGGTATTGCCAACTACACGCACATCTTATTAGCGAGTTCCACAACCTGTACAGTATTTTCACTACCTATCGCCTTTAAAAAGAAATTGTGTGGCAACTCAGCTTTTTTCAAAAATGTCAACTCGATATATTCAGCACAATTTTAGTGCTTTTAAATATAACGAATACATAATTTTTTTGAGGACAACTTAACGGTAAGAACATTTTTGGTTTTTGTGCTTTTGGGGGCAGAACTTTTGAAGGGCACAAGTCTGAACGAAAAGTAAATACATAAAAAATTAATTATTTTCAGGGAAATTTGTCCAATTAATTAACCCTTTTAGTTTAATATAGCAAAAGCACTACCAAATATGCTAAATGCAAAAGCTAAACCTGCCGTTAATTTATCGGTTGGATTATTGTTACGATAATTTAACGCTTACTTTTTGTTAAAGGGTAGTTGTAGTGACGGCAAATTTTTTAACTGGCCGATAAAATCCTACTTTTAACTAACGGTAAGTTGTAATAATGGCCCTAAGAGTTTTAGTGGCACAGTAAGTTTTGCTAACTTATTTCTGAAAATTAATGAAATTTTTATAAATCGAACGAAAAATAAATTATGCAATACTCTATTAATTCGTTCGGGGAACAATCCAATACACAGCAGTTAACATCTGTACATAATGTGACATATGTGCATACATATATGCATGTTTTTATCGTTCCTATCAGAAGTCTAGGAGGAGGTAGTTTTAGGAACTTTTCCTTATACGTCATAAAATTTTGAAAAAACAAATGGAATAACTACTTAGTCACACAAACGTCATTTAGAAAAGTGTAAAAATAATAGCTCTGTTTCTTTACTCTACTTTGAGATCCCGTGGAATCCCAATTTGCACGAAAAGCGTTCCCGTACTTTAAAATAGGGCAAATGAGAGTATTTGTGAGAGAACATTTTACTTTTTCTTCGGGCTAGTTTGGGCAAGTAGTTCAGCTGTCAGGTGTTTCAAAAAATAAACAATGACATAAAAGAAATACATGTTTTGCGGAAACTAAAAGAAAAATTGAAAATTGGTGTAAAAAAATATTTTAAAGCATTTTGTAAAAATTGTTGATTGTTATATATTTATATTTACAAATTCATTTACGTAGCTATGTATGTATATGAATTTATGAGTTGTGTTTGTAAAAAAGTTTTATGCATTTCATTCCTTTTAATTTTTTGGAGAAAACTTTTTTTTACACAAATTAAATAAAATACATAAATATTTTTTTTTTTTTTTTTAATTGAGCTGTCAGAACCCTGTTGTTTTTTTTATGGTAAAATGTTTCTTTTTATTCGTTCCCGTACTTTTGTGTATTTTTATCTCCCTTTTAGAGAGAAATTATAGTTGACTCTCATTTGACTGGAATTTTCCCAAAAAGTAAAGAAACAGAGCAATTTCATTTTGAAAGATAATAAATAATGTTACAGCTGCTGATAAAAATCACGACAATCTCTCAGTAAGCTTCAGTCGTATTGCTACACAGATCAAGTCAATAGAACAGCCATATCGCAAGGTAACAGAATTCAAAAGATACTCCAATCGTCCATACACACACACACCCAATATATAGCCTGACCTATTGCCATTCAAATTAAAACTGGGAAAATATGCCTACCAATAGCATGAACCTTCTACTGGTCCATTAGCTGCTATATTCTTGCATATATTTTAGCCTTCAAACACCAATATACATATAAATTTCAGACATGTTAATCAAGAACTTGTGTGCACAAAATATATTTTGAAACCTGCCGGGAATCGAACAAATGATAGAAAACGCATCAAGAAGAGCCTAAAAACCCTCTTGTTGAAATGACTTTTAAATAATTCATTAAAACAAGCACTGATGCCAATTGGAGTTATCTTACACATACTGAATTATATATGTGCAGGTTTTTAGTACATTTTGCAAGCTTCACCTTATAATTAAATAGCACTTTTTCACATTTGCGAGATATATAGAAATTTTTACATAAATTTCTTGTATGTGCCCAAAATCTTGATGGCAATTTAAAATTTTAGTGCTTTCTCAAGTCGCTCAGTTGACACTCTGAATTTTAGTACCTGCTACTACAACTCTGTAAGAAACGAAGAAAATGAAGGAGAAACTGAAAAAAAATGTTTCTCAGTTGTTTGACAAACGCGGAATTCAATGGTTGTGGTTGTGACGCGGCATGTTGTTCATTTTGTAGTAGAGATTTGTCCGATATACTTTTGTCTAAAAATCCAATAAGAAAGTGTTAAAAACGCCGAATAATCTTTAGTTTAAAGAGCTTTTGTAATTTACCAACTAAAGTGCATGTGAAAAAATAAATAAATTGCACAAATAAAAGTGAATTACTTTAACAAAAATACAAATGTTTTACATGCAACATGTGTGAAAGAAAAAGTTTTTAATTTGATGTCAAGCAAACGAATGAAAAGTACGTGACACAAAAGAAAATTGCACAAAAATACACAAAAGAAAATTGGAAAAAACATAAAACAGCTGATTATTTTAATGGTGGATTAAATGGTTATATTAAACAAAACAAAGCAATTGCAAGTGTTTTGAAAGGTAAATTATAATATTTACAATTTTACAATTGTTTTTAACTGCTGAAGCGTTTAATTATTTGCATTTTTAATTTAATGCAAAGATTGTTTATAAAGGAAGTAAAGCATTTCCTTTGTTTATCTTGTTTTGCTTTTCGCATTTTTTCAGAGATGGGATGTATAATATGTTCGATTGAAAATATTTCGGGTTTTAAATATATTGAGGGAGGGCAGAGGAAACCATCCTATACCAATCAAATTGCATTAATAAAAAGAGGAAGAAAACAAAAAAAGTGTCATAGCAATTTATATATATTTTCTTCTAAATTCCTGGCCAACGAAGATGGGGTGTTATTATCACATAAGCAAGCAACGTCATTAATTTTCATACAGACAAGTGTCAATAGAAGGCCTTCTACAGCGCCAGACACATCAATTGGTAACGCTTAAACAATGGGTAAAGACATAAAAATTGATGTCGAGTTATTATTTTAATCGCCTTTCCGCAGCTCTGTAATGTTAATAGCGTACGGAATTCTCGATAGAAGAAATCGGGAAAAAATGTAGCGTTTCCAAAGTGACAGAAAAGAAGGTATTTTGATAGTGGTACCAATTGCCGTAAAATGAAAAATTGTGCTGCCAGATGCATGCAGATTTTGTACGCGAAGCCGGTGATGGTTATACCATGGAGGAGAAAATCCCTTAGCCCGGACGAAGGCCGGTTGTCAAGATCAAATTTTGCATATGTATGAAAAAATTTTTTGAATTAAATGTGAAAAAAAGGGATTTTGGGTGCTTCAAACCGTTTATGAATTCGCGATTTTATGTTCTGAGCAAAAACTTTCCTCTGGCAGCACTGTTTTACCAACAGTTTCATATTCTTCTTAGTAAATCCCGAACTTCAACATCGAATTATTAATAAACTAAAAGCCTCCGGCAGACTTTGACTTCAGTTTTGGGAGGTCCACAACCCCCCTCTACAAACCTATAAAACTCATTTCTTTCAAAGTCCGGCTTCTTTTTCTAAAGTTTCCCCGTTTTTTATGAACAGACAAGTTTATTTTAGCGAAATTTTTCTAAAAAAGTCTTCAATGTTATTGACAAATCTTGAGTTTGTGTACGTTTTTTAAGCCAAAGTTGGGTAGCAATAAAAATATTAAAACCAAAAATTAATAGATAATGATAAAAATTATTAAAATTAACTTCGAAATCGAATAATTTGGTGATTTTTAAATTTTGTTTAGCTATTTAAAAGTCGTCTTTGTCATTAAAATTGGCAAATAATACGTTTTAGATCACAAAAGGCAATTTTAGTTGAGCAATTCTCTTCTGAACTTGCTTTAGTGTCTACACGGAATGAGTTTTGCTGCAATTATTTTGGCATTTTTTATGTTTCCTCTAGCTTTTATTTTCATGCAATTGGCGCTTGGACTTATTCACGTTAAGAAAAATTTTTCGAAATCGAAATATTTACACCACTAAAAATGTTTATACGCAGATTATCAAGATTGTGTTTGCCCAAAATCGAAAAAAATCACAAAAATGAAAAAAAATAGCCACGGAAATAATAGCCATTTATGAACCGAGTTTGTAGCCCCTTCTGCAATTTTGAAAATATTTGTTACTACTTATGTACATATTTTTGTATAAGGACATATATGTATGTATATGTATGTATAATTTTTTTTTCAAAATTAAATTGGCAATAATATTCTAAAAACTCGACCATTTATTAACCGATTTCAAAATTATTTTTGCTTCTTGTGAAGAGTTTGTCCGTAAAATGAAGACCTTTCATTCTAAAATGTAAATATTAGCTTCATATTATATAAAAACTACAATTGTTAATTACTTTATCGAACTGTAATTGGGATTGCACTTCCTTAGAGTTGAGAAAGATGACCTCAAGAATAAGGAGCCAATCAGAGGAGGTCGTATAGCTCAAAGAACTGCAGTCAAAAGCTGCGAAAGGCTTATGTTTCGTTAATAACTCGATGTAGATGTAGTTATATTTAAGGAATTTACAGAAAATGTGAAATTATTAGTTTAATATTGCTGCCAGGGAAAAGTTTTTGCGCACAACGTAGCATCGTGAATTTAAAAGCGTTTTCTTTCTTTCTTTTGACAAGGTTGACAAGAGGTTTTTCTCTGTGGTATAGCACACTTTGTCATATTACAGCAACTGGTACCATTATATATACTATAGTCGCTCCATTTTTTCTATTGAGATAAAATTGTACTGCATTATACCAAACTATTACTAAGAGCTACTGCAGCGCCTGGCCGGTTCAGTAGTAAAAATTTGTATTTAAGCTTGAAAAAAGTACGTACATTCATCATATTAAGCCTTCAATAAAACGTATTTTCGTTAAGATAGAAAATTGAGAAAAAATGATTTTCCGTTTTTTTTTTGTGCACAACAATATTGAAAATGTTGCACCTATTGTATAAAAATCGAGGAGTTGTTTTCTTTTGCATTTACGATTTTTTGCTGAATATATTTACATACATTTAATATATCTAGGTATGTATACATGAACAAATTTCAGAAATTGCCCAAAAAAAAAAATTTTGTTAAATTAATTCTTTCAATCTTCAGTTCCGTATCACTTTAGATGCCAACCTCTGCTGTGCATTGGTGATTCTTGTGACCATCATACAACCCACCGAACGTAAAAATGTCAACGCCTTGTAAATACATGATTTTTACACTTAAAACCAGTTTTTGTTTCTATTTCTTGAATTATATTTCCATGTTGATGGCTGCACTTATTGCAATTAAACACACATATTCATATAAACGTATGAACATATATGTATTATTATCTGTTTATTTTTATTAACAAAAAAAAACGTTTCATTCCCACTCTCTAGATAATTAAAAAAAAAAGCAACTGACTCCATGGAAACAGAAAATTATGCATTTAAAAATAGAAAATAATATTAACAAAATCAATAAAAAAAAATGTTTTATTGAAATCAACATGATGATGTTCTTATTGTTTTACTTTTCATTTTCCAATGGAAGGGGAAAACTACTCCAGAATATTGCATGAATGTATACAATAAAATGTAGCTGATAACAGCATTTTCACTTCAATAAACACAAGTGAAATAGAGAAAAGAAAATAAATAAATAAATAAAAATGCCTACTTCAACAGGTTGAAACAAGAATAAAGTATAAAAAAAAATCCATGGTATTTCAAATTTCAATACTGTTTAAAAGAAAACAACTTTTGCAGTATTAATTGAACTACATACATTTAAATGCGCTTCAAAAATTTGCATAAAAATAACAAAATACATAAATGTGTATTAATAGTTTGGAGGAATAATATATGAACAAATTAATATTTCTGTAGTTTATTTAAAGTTACAATTAATTTACAATTTTATTGCATACTCAGCTAAATTATAAAGTTTAAAGAAATGATGGAAGAACGAAAATGAATGAAACTAAATTCTTCAACTTTACTTTCGCTCCAATCACAAAATCGAACTCAAGCCCGATAAAATTATAAACAATTTAAAATGCCTTTCCTTTTCACTGACAAATACTTAAAAAAAAAAAAAAACATTTTAAATTCGTTTTGTATCT
This sequence comes from Sturmia bella, assembly GCA_963662145.1. NCBI lineage: Eukaryota > Metazoa > Arthropoda > Insecta > Diptera > Tachinidae > Sturmia > Sturmia bella. The sequence goes on along the minus strand of OY759170.1, from coordinate 67,425,435 downwards.
GACTAATGCCGTTTTCTTTTCTACAATAAATGCAACATTTTCAATATTGTTTTGCACAATAAATTTCCAAAATTTATTAATTTTTTTTTTAATAATTCTTCTTTTGTATTGCCATCAATTAATTGTAGTTTATTATCTTTTGTTTTTGTATTTCCTCTTTTTTGATGTATATTGTAATAAAAATTCGTCTTCTTTCTTTGATCTATATAATTTTTTTTGTTTTACTCATTCATAGTTTTGAAAATCTTTTCTTTTGATTTTAATCTCGCTAATCTCTTAAAAGTCGCATTTCGCCAAAAAAAACCCCCAAATAAATGCACGCCTTTTTTCAGAAAAGAAATCGCCATTAATTATTCAAAAATCAGTTTTTCGATTTCGAGGAAATTTTAATGTAGCACTCGATTGCCAAAAAAAAAAGAAAAGATTGTATTCACTGAAAAATACTTTCAAACACAGAACAACAATTTTGAAAATTGAATTATAAAAAATATGCCAGCTATTCAGACAGGAAGTTTTTCTATTTTGAAAAAAATATTTTGTTCTCATTTTACTAATACTGTTGAAAAGCATACGTGATTTTGAAAATCAATTTTTAATAGCAGAGCTATTCCAAAGGTAATTTTTTTCGATTTCGAATTTCATTGCGAATGGTTTTGAAAATCGGGACAAAAATTTAGAAAAAATTTATTATTCATTAACACTAACTAATATTTTCAAATTGAATTGAAATGAAACGGAGTCACAAAAGTGTCAAACAAAGTCGCAAATGAGGAAATTATAAAAAAAGAACTTTGGTCCTTTTCTCGAAAACGGTAGGAGATGGGCGAAAAAAAATTATTGGACATCGTTTTAGAGCCCATCTAATATAATGTCCAGTAGTCAAAATGTCTGAAAGTGCATTTTGAAAAAAATCGACCCCTAAAATTTCAAAAAAGACTTCGGTCCTTTTGCTCGAAAACATAGAACTGCGTAGAAAACCCCCCGTGGCGGAGGATTTGTTTCTACTGTATTTTCTAAAATATTAATTGTGTACAAAATTTGAAAACGGAAATATTTAGAGAAGAAGACTACAAACCTACCGAGCAAAGTTAGAAAATCAATAATGGTCGAATATACTCAACACGTTTTTTTTTTCAGGATTTACTTGTAGTACCCAAACCATACTTTGATAAAATGAATCATAATAAATTAAAAAGTAAATTTGAAATCTTGAAGCAGTTATGTCTGCTTGATAAATTCATGATTCAGATGGGATGCGGTGCTTGTTGAACGAAAAGAAAGTGTTTACAAGCACGTTGTTCTAAATATGTACGTGTACAGTATAAGAGTTTGGTAAAGTTTTTACGTCCAATAAATACACGACCGTCATTCATAAAAAGCTTCTCTCAATAGTTTTTTCTTTTACTAAAATTTCTCTTGCTTCATTTTGTTTTTTTTTTTTCTAAACAATATCTTTTTAACACATTATTTGGAACAGAAAATCACCATAAACTCCATTTGATAATTAAAATGTATAAATTTAACGTCACGTTTTTTGGCATACTTTTTCCCCCCCCCCTATTTATTGTTATTGCTATAAATGTTGTTTGTCTTCTATATTTATTTTTTGCTCTTTCTTCGTAGTTATTTGAAAAGTTCATTGACTGCAGTTTAACATTGTGAATTGAACAAGTTGTTTTGTATCGTCTTTATCTTGAGTCTCCCTTCCCAATAAATGTATTTTTACTTACATACATACGTTGGCAGTGAAAGGTACTGGATTATTTCTACTTCTATAGAAAATCGTTAAATTTGTACCTATGAAAAGAGTTTTATGTCGCAGAGTGTTGATTTTCGCTTTGAAGAATACATTTTAAGTAGTGTGTGCATTTAAATATTAAAATAAATGTAATAAAAAAGAAAAAAAACTTGAAAACATTTTGATATGTTTGTCGAGGCACATATTAAACTAAATTAAAATAATCTTTCAAATGTGACAATAGAATTCATTTTTTATGCTGTTCCTGTTTACATAACCATTTATTAATGCCTCATTAAACTGTTGCTGTCGTTGTACATTTGGGGGACTCACAGTTTTAGGGGAAACTGCTGTTGTTCTAATACTGTCTGCAAATTGGATAAATTTACTATTTAAAAATATAAAAAATATGTTTAGCTATTTGATATATCGTATTTACTGAAAAGTGGGAAAAATTAAAATTCAAAGCGATTTGGGGGCCGATGAGTGTCGTAGTGGAAGTGAAACAGCCAGCTGTATGTATGTACCCCGGCCTATAAGTCTTCATATTTACTTTTCTTGTCTTCTTTAAAAATATTGATCACTTCAGCTTTATCGGGAGAATTAATTTGGAAGAAATAAAAATCGCTGTAAGGCCTGATAAAATAATTAACAATTGTATAACATATAATTCGTCTAATAATAAAATGTAATTCGTCTAATAATACACTTAAAAAAATGTTTAAAACAATCGTTCAGTGTTATTTAATGGGCTGTGGAATTCAGTTATTACAGGTATGGGACACCATTTTAACATTCAATAGAATCGAAAAGTAACTTTTTTCTGTTATTTATATGGAAAATTGAATTTGTGTTAGAACGTCCTCTACACTCTACAAAACGTCGAAAATTTGATTGCATTAAAACGTTTGCCATAGTGACTTTGTTTTATAGAATTTTTAGTTTTATACAACCTGCTATTAAAACAACTTTGGTACCTGTCGCTACAGCCAAATCAATGAGAAAACTTAAATTGCGAGAGTAATAATTCTATTTTGCTTTTATCGTTTTTGTATGTGTCGCAGTACAATTTTTTTGCTGTCATGCCATATCGGAAAATCGATGGTACAATATCGCAAATGTTTTGTCCGTGCAAAACGACAACGGCCTAGAATACATATATATATATAATATTGTCTGGGACGAATTCAAGTTCAGGAATATATTATTTTTGTATGGCAGGTAGAGGGATATTTTGTTACAATGAAATTTCGAGACAGAAAAAAATAAAAAGGCTTGTTGCTCATAGATTTTACTTCTAAAGAGGCTCCCGGGAGCTAGTCAAGTCAATGGGACCTTCGTCTTCTTCTTCTGCCTTGGTTGAATGCGAAAAAATGTTCTTGTGAGAGCTGTTCACTTATAATACTTTTCCAAAATAAATGTCCAGCAACAGCAAAGCAACAACTAACAATAACAGCAAAACCAATTCGTTTTGTTTCATCGCTTATCCTTTGTATCTTTTAAGAGTTCTAAAATATTAAACTTAAAATATTAAACTTGTAATAGAATGTTATTTTAACAACTTAGCTTTTGAGCTTTTTGACTTGAAAATTGATTATCGTAATAATATTTGCTTAAGACATAGATATCTTAACTAAATGTTATCAAATCATTTAAGTAGACAATAAATAAATTCCATTCGTTTAAATTAAATTGAAATTTTGTGTTTATAATTTGTAATCTCAATTTTATTTACATTTACATTTCCTTGCTTACACGAGTAGTGCAGTTTAGATATTAAAAGCATATTAAATATTTAAAATTATTTCAATTCTATGCTAATGTTAGCACACATTTTAGCATAAATATTTCATAATTGAATTTTGCTAAAAGTTCGAAAACCTCAATTAGAAAATTTGCTACGAGAATTTGATTTCGAATGCGGTTTAACAATGTGTGTAAAGTTAGCTTCGTTTTTAACATCTCTGTTTTTGTTTACATTTGCTTAGACAAGCACTGTTTATTCAACAGAATGATCTGTTTGCTGACATTTCTAACGTATTGCATTAACATAGAGCATTTTTAGCGAACGTGTTAACATATTTATTTATGTTAAAAACGAAGCTGTGAAGTTTAGCTCCGTTTTTTTTTTTATAATATATTTAAAAAGTTTGATTAATGATAAAAAAAATCAAAGTGTGGAAGCAAACGAACAATTGGCGGCGATAGCCCTTATACCAAGTATTTTAGCCCCGTTTACCTTTTGTTCAAAATGTTTATAGGTTTTGAGCAATCGGGCTTTGAAGATGGGACATACTTAACATGAACATTTTTTCACAGATCCAAAATGGTCAAAAGTTCAAATTACCCCTTTTGAAGGACGATTTTGACAAAATCGCAAATGCAGATCGTTTTGTAGTCGTCTTATTGTCATTGCTATGAACGTATCTACTTTTTATTGTTTAAGTAAAATACATACCAATTTTCATTTTAAATAAATAAAAGTGTCGTTTTATATGAAAGCAATACAAAGCACTACTAAAATATACGAATATCCAGATGACTTAGTTGCATCTTTAACTATAATGTGAGAGGAGAGAATGATAGTATTGCGAGTATTAAAATCTAACATTTATTGAAGTATGTACTAGTTAACGTTGAGTTTTTGCACATAAAATTTTAACACACTTCTGTTACCCTTAATATCGCTGTTAACTGGCATGAACTTCAAACCTGAATTAAGATTTTTTTTTGCATAAGACTGTTATTCTCTTAATACTTCCGTTTTCAAATTTTGTACACAAGAAATATTTTAGAAAATACAGTAGAAACAAGTTGTGCATCTCGTGGGGTTTTCTATGCATTTCTACGGTATACAACATTTATCAAATTACTACTTTCACGCGACAATTTTGACAAAGCTGCAAATGCAGATCGTTTTGTAGTCTTCTTCTCTAAATATTTCTAACTTTAAGTTTTTTTTTTTACTTTTTATACATAAAACAAAAAGAATTGACGAAGTTGTGCAAAAGAAGGCGAGGCAAAGAATAAGAAGTATTATTTTTGATAAAAAGCAAAAATTATTATCAATAAAATATGTGTATATTTAATGAAAAATAATTTCAATATTAAATGGCCCAAAAAGTTATATTGCACAAAAAACATTAAACGCAACTGGACATAAGTAAATGCGTGAAGCAAAATCCAAACCGGCAACACTGATTTGACAAACAGAAAAACCATTGAAGGCAAGAGGGTGTGTTTCGGTTGCCTAATTTTTAAAAGTCAGCACAAACTGTTCCTAGATTTGGTTTTTATGTGCCAAATGGATGAATTGGTAGAGAGTCCTACTAAGAGTCCCTGAGGTCGCAGGTTGGACTCCTGCCGAAGGCTTTGGGTGTTTCTGCAGAAAAGCCAAGAGCTTCGCAGTTTTGTGTTTGTTATAAAACAAACAAAAAATATGTAATAATAATTTAAATTGCCGGGTAAAACTGAAACATAATATATTACATAAGTTTGGAATGTATATATTTTTACTAAGAAGTGCAAAAGCTTTTATTTGCAAAACGGACTAAAAATGCTATAGGAAATGTATAAATCATTAAATTATACTTGTTTTATTTGCATTTGAAATTATTAATTGTTTAAAACTAGTTAACAACAATTTTCAATGATAATTCGAATTGAAACATCAGCAAAAAATACAATCTCCGCTCTTATGTGTACACAGCGACGCTCAGTCGATGACTAAATTAAATTGGTAAGCATTTGTTGGGTGGTGTTTCACATCGTTACAAGAAAAGAAAAAACGAAGAAAAATGTCATAGTATTATTTTGAGGAGTTCTAATATAAAGTATTGGCCAACTTAATTTCAGTTTATTTTGCGAATGACCAGCCATTCTAAATTAGCTTTTAAACGACATCATAAGTTAGCATTTAGCTTTTAAAAGTAATGATCATCAACGACCTTAAGGTCACATTTTATTCTTTTTTAGATGTTTATTAAATTTCCAATATCTCGCTAACCATTGGTTATCATCATCTTCGGAGAAGTAGAAATAAGCAAGCAAGATTTGAAAGTATTAAATCCTTTGGTAGTTTCTTTTATTGCAATCGCTTTAACGTCAAAACAGCGCCCTATTTTTGCCCTTAAAATGAACACTCTTTCCACTCAAGTGAAACTTGAAGCTTATAAACATAAACTCTTTCAAAATATCTGTAAACACATATTTCCTTTTTTCAATCTGCACAAAAACACTTATTCCTGACAGTTTGTTTTCCTATTACAAATTTACTTTGATTGTGGTATGAGAAAAAGTTTTTTAATACTCAGTCTTAATTATCCTCTCAAAGGAGTCTAGTTTCTTCTAACTTTGCTTATTTTATTCAACACCCTTAATTTTAATGGAGTGTTAATAACGATGGAAAAAATCACCAACATACATCAAAAGTATGTCCGCATTTGTGTACATGTGTCAAGAATGGTCTAAAAATGGAAAAAGAAACGACACAGCGCAGCCACGGCAACTTCAGATGTTAATTGAATGGAAAATATTTATTGGGAAGCCAATGAAGGAAACAACTTGCAAATAAACAAATGGCTACAGGAATCAAAAGCTTTAATTTTCACTCTTGAATTTTTGTTTTCAAATGGGAAATGGAATTTTTATATACTTTATTTCTCAAATTAGCTGGAGTTAAATGAGAACTTTGATAATACCAGTATATGGGAAGGATTTCATGGTGAAATTAAAACTTTTAAAGCAGATATAAAAATTGGTCTTATATTTGTGAAAACTGGTGGGGCTTTATGCCAAAAAAAAAAAAAGAATTAAATTGAAGTAAATTTTATGTGGCGTAAGCTGTTAGTGGCACTTGTCCCACAACAGAAAAAGTGCAGAGAAAGAATTTGAATTTTCAAAGTTTATTTATTCGATAATTTATAATATTATGAATTTTCTCACAGCAAGTAAAAAACTACAGTTGAGGAACAGAAACATTGACTCAAAAATAAATTCAGTCAAGTACGACACTGACTCGCACAGCAAGGGCTTTACCCATTTCTCTTAGCAAACGAAAAACCGAGGCCGATTTATGGCATTTGTGATCAAATGAACTATCGAGTAAAAATTATATAAAACAAAACCAAAATATTAATTTTAAATTTATGTATAATCGAACTAAATGGTTTACAATTGTTGATAATTTTTTTGGGGTTTGAGGAGCGACGTGGTGGTCGTGAAATAGCCATGTATAGCCATGTACCCCAGCCAGTACTTACTTAAGACTAGAATTCTTAAAAAAAAATGTTGATCACTCAGAAAAACATTTCATTTTTCCACACTGTATGTTTCAGTTCCCATTGCTCATTGCAAATATACCATATGTTATTTTTTCGTGTAGAAATGTGGTTTTTAGTGTTTCCATACTTTGTGCTTTTTTGCCTATTATTGAGAGAAATTCAGAGACTGATCTCATTTTATGGGACTTTGCCCAAAAAGTACAACAAACGTTTAACATAGAAAACAGTTTAATCGTTTTGCAACACTTACTTCTCTTAACAACCTTCATAATATTAATTTTTGATTATTCATTAATGTAAATATTTATTTGCCATTAATATTAACAAATAAATATTTGCAAATTATATTAACAAATATTTGAAAATAACATATTATAGTTTTATTTGTTCTAATAATTAAACGAACGAATGATAAAACGTCTGCGAACTTTTTCATTTACGGCTGATATTACAGCACTTAACTGTTCCCTGATAGACTTCAGTGGTCAGCGGCGTTGTTTTTCTTAAAAAAAATTTTCCATTTGAGAAAAGAACTTAAAAACAACTTTTTTCTTTTTAATATCCCAAAATAACAAACAAAAATACAAAATCAAATTTTATTTTTATTAAAAATTATTTGTTTATCTTTATATTAGCGGTTTTCACTCTTGATACATACTAATTTTACCACTCTGCTATATTCACTACGATTTTTACCACAAAGCTCCAGTGGCTTTCTTACCTCAAAGTCTGCATGTTCTTGCATATATTCTAAAACTTGCTGAATTTCTTTATCTGTCCACTTTTTGTTGTGAATTTTGTCACGCTTTCTCTTCACCAGTATATTTTTATTTGTTTTTTTTCCATATTTTTTATTTTCTCAGCACAAAATTAAGTTTTGCCGTCAAAGCGATTCACAGCACAGAATATCTGTGATTCCCAGAAATTTTTTTACAATGTTTACTAAAGCTTTTTGTTTGATTTTTTAATCACAGCGTAGAAAATAAAAGTTCAGTTCATTTTGTTGTTGCAGTGATGTAAACACTAGTACTTTAATCAAATCTGCTACTTTAACCAAATCTGCAACCGAGTTTACTATCAAGAGTGAGAACCGCTATTATTTGATCTTTATATTGTTAAATTAATTATTCAAGCTCTTGATCTTTGGTTTTTTATAAAAATAATATTAAACAATTATTTATTTATTTTCAATATTTCGCCAACGATTTGTTGGCATCTTCAGGAAAAATATTTTTGAATTTTTTTGAATGTTTATTAATCAAATTTTTTCAATTATTTGTTTTTGTTTTTGAATCTTATAATTATTTTCCTGAAGATGCCAACAAATTGTTGGCGAAATATTGAAAATAAATAAATAATTGTTTAATATTATTTTCATAAAAAACCAAAGATCAAGAGCTGGAATAATTAATTTAAAAATTATTTGTTTAAAAAAATGTGTTTTTCTGACTAAAAAATAAAAACATAACATAACATGAAGAAAACATTACATACATAATATCGTCACCTTGAACGCCAATCGACGTATGTAGCTGGAAAAAAATTTAAATCGATAAAATTTTGTGGGCAGTTCTATTTTTGAAAGCGATATTTCATTTAATCAAAATTACAATTTAATATTTTTTATCGGCTACTTGAGTTACGATATACATACATATGTACCTATCGTATGTATGTACGTGTAAAAACGTTTTATACATAAATAATAAAAAATAAAATAATATTCATTTGTGGAGATGTAAATTATCGTTTCAAAGAAATTTTACATATACATACGTTGAAAATTACAAACTTGAAATTTTTCAAACAAGTTGCAAATTTTCAATTTATAATAATAACAGTGTTGTTATTTTTGTGAAAGTACGAAGGTTGCCTTTTATATTTTGGGACTAGAGAAAACAACCAATTATTAATTATCGAAAATCACTTTATTCTTTTTCAAAATATTCCCCATGAAGATCTATACACTTTTGCATGCGTTTGAACCAATTAGCGAAGTACTTTTGTCACTCTGATTGAGGCATTTCCAAAACATGCATTCCGAATACAGCAACCGCTGCTTCATTTGTCGAAAAATGTTGGCCTTTCAGTTTGTTTTTTTACATACGGAAATAAAAAGAAGACATTCGGTGCCAAGTCAGGACTATGTATATGGTGGACTGACAATGACATCAAATCGATGTTTTGGGTGCTCAAAATTTTTATTGCTTGAGGACTCAAGTGGGCCGGTCTCACGACCGGTAGCCCGTGAAATATGTGCGAGAGATCGCATTTTTATGGTGAAGATTGATCCGTGCTCGGCGGTTGTTTTTCCTGATTACCTGGAAGACAATTGGCAAACAAATCGTTGTGTTGCTCTCAGCATTGACTGCTCTGCTTTGTACTAGCGGTACAGTCAGGCGACCATTTGCTTGTAAGTGCTTTGTTCTCGAACAGCTTTTGCTAGACGTTGCTCACCTTTGAACACCCATACAGTCGGCTGCTTTTTACTTTTCAGACTCATACGCATAAATCGATTCATAAAATACCACGATGTCGTAGATGTGTTTCGTAGCATTGCGATCGTATTTTTTGAGTATTTCTTTCGACTAATCGATACGAGTCTTTTTTTTTTGGAGCGATTGACAAACTGTGTGGGATCAAATTTTTTTGACAGTCAACTGTCTTTTCAATATTGAGTGAATGCTGGTGCCATTAATGTTTAAGGTTGTCTCCATCTCTCGGTGGGTCACATGACGATCTTGTAATATCAGTTCGCGCACAGCATCCATGTTTTTCGGAACAGCAACTGATTTTGGGCGACCTTCGCGAAATTCGTCTTGGAGTGAACAACGCCCATGATTGAATTCATGATATTAATAAAAACGGGTCCTTGATGGTGCTTCATCTCCAAAAATTGAATTAAGATCATCCATGCACTGCTGCTGAGTTAATCCACCTCGAAAGTTGCAAAAAATTATCGCACGAAAATGATCACGATATAATTCCATTTTTGGGCCGAGATGAATCTTTTAAGTTACTTCAAACAACACAAATAGCACTCGTATGTCGTAGGCTATATGAGTACATATAGCCTAACAAATGCCCAACTTTACAATAGAGCCGTCAGTTGCCAGATTGCACCACTAGGGTCGCCGAATCCCGAAACATAAAACATTGTTGTAAAAAAAGGGAGTGAAAAATATAATCATTGCATAATGTGCTTTCTATTGTCAATCCATATATTCATGAAATTTATTCCAAACCTTAAGTTATTAAAAATAAGCTGCCTGTAATTAAAAAAAAACTTTTAGTTTTAGTCTGTTAATTAAAAACTTTTTTTGCATCTCAAAAAACTTGGTAAATGACAACGCTGGTGGTCAGTTTAATATGTCTAGTCTTTGTTTTGTTTTTAATTATAAAAATTTATATTCGTTTGTTTGCTTTTTTCACTCAGAGAACAATGAATTCAAAGTGATTTATTGTCTGAGAAAACTGCCAACTAGCAATTCCGTCACAACAGTAAAAAACAAAATACTCCCAACCGAAAAAACCAAGGTCTACTATTAGTGTTAAAAAAAACGAATAAATAAAAAAAGACTTGACATTATAGATATTCTGCAGCTTCTATTTCTTTTGAAAAATTACTAAAAGTCATTCATTAGAAGTCCAGAAAAAAATAATAAATAGGTTTTGTTCGAGAACGTGACATTTCCACATTTTTCTGTATTCATTAAAAAAGTCGTTAATTTGCATAATATTTAGAATCTCTAACAAATAACTTTACTTTTTCGTCAATTCTGAGGAAGTAAAATCGAGCTAAAAACGCGATAACGTATTTAACAATTGACTTTACTGTTTTGTCACTTTGCGTCTGATTGTGTTACATTTTAAAATTTATTTTGTTTAAATATCTTGTTGGCGCACATAATTAACTACGTATTTTATTTGCTAATCAACATCTGTCGCTCACAGAGCGCACAAAATCGTGTGCTCTTAAAACGCTTAAATGGTATTTATATTTTCGGTTGTTCAGTTTACTTGCGGCTAATTACATACATACATAAATGCATTTATTCATTTTAATTTCATATTCAAATTCATATTCAAATTTGAATTGGAATTTGTTGAATAAATACAATTTGCGTGACCAGAGGATGTTTTATTTTATTTTTTGTTTGCTGTACAAGTATAGAATGCATAAAAGTTTAAATATAGATAATATTATATATACAGTGTGTCCAAAAAGCGTTAAGACAAACAAATGTACATTGTTATTTATAGTTTAGGCAAAAATTATGCATTGGCAGGCATTTGGATTTTAATATCAATCAATGTTTCCGAAGTATAGAAAACATTTTTCCACTACACCGAAAGAAAAACTCTGCGTTGCGGGAATGAAATTGTTTCGTTCAATTTTCCTTTTTTTGTTAATACGACGAAAAGTTTGATAGCAGCTATGAAAGCTTCATCAATCGGGCAACACTTTCGAGTAATGACACTTTATTATTTCTTACCAATTGTTATTGTTAAAAGAAGTTGTGCTATCATAACCTCTTGAATGACTATTAAGTAAAAAAATTTTAAATAAGTCACACTTAGAAGTTTGCATAAAACAAGAATAATTCATTGTTTTTCCATCGCTGATGGCTAAAATTCTTTTTCTTCTTAGCAATTAGCTAGTCATTTTATCAGGCTTGAGTTCGATTTTACCTGTTTTTAAATGTAATGAAAAGGAGTGTCGTTCTCTAAACGAAAAATTTCTAAGGTCAACAGTCATTGGTTGTGTGTTCAACCAACTATTAGGAGTATTGAAGACTCTTGAAATATCTTCAGCTCTTGAGCCGTAAGTTCAAATCCATATTCAAAATTCGAATTAGTGGGGTACAATGCTTGGGACAACCACCAGCCGAGGTTGACGGGCCTTCCGCCACGCTATCGCCAACACCAGCAATGTTATCCGGACAACGACCTGGACGACTATGCACAGGCGTTTTTACATTTCCTACATACCTGCTTTGTTAAAATTTGCAAGCAGATCTCCCGATTGTGGACACAAACACATCACAAACCGTACAAAATGTATTTGGAATTGAACGCCTATTTTCGTAAAAGGCTTTGCGAATCTTAAAGCATTGCTCAACTGCACTGAATTTTTCAAACATGAATTAAATAGAATAATGGGAGGTCACTCTCAACTACTGGCACATCTTAACCGCATGGGAATATCGGGAGGAGATGAATGTACAGCCTATAGGGAGGAGAGCGAGGCATTAGAGCACTATTTAAGCCAGTGCCCCGCCTTCTCATAAACACGATCCCGATGTCTTGAGAGCGACACCTCACCAGTCATAACCTAATTACGGGGCATATGCTGGAGGAAATTACGGAGCTTTGTGAATGACACGGATTTCTTATAGACCTTTGGGTCAAAATGGTTAAATCCAGGGAGCTTACAACAAGCATATACTGGCTTAAATGTATATCGCAAGACATGTGTAAAGAAATCACTCCCATCCCACCTTACCCAAATTAAGTTTTGCAAAAAGCTTGGCGTTAATCTGTGATGCACCATCAAATACAAAAATTTTAATTCATACACCTTAAAAAAAAGTTAATTTGAAAAGTATTGTAACTTGGCTTAATTTATCTTTCACCTATAGAACTTGGAATGTTGAATTAATTTTGCAAATAACTTTAAATTCTCACTGGAAAAATAAATTTATTTTCAACACATCGTTTAATCAATTGCAACATGCTCCATAAAATATGTTCATCTTAAATTGAATAATAAACTTTCAGAAAACTTTTATTTTTGTTCAAAAGTTGTTTTTTATTTTCCTTATTTTTTTGCTTAAGGTAATTAAATTAAAGTATATGAAAAATGCAAAAAAAAAGACGAAAATAGTTGTCAGAACGGTGAACAGGCAGTGAGTGCAAGTGTATGCCTGCTGAAGATACTGCAACGGATACGTACAATTGGTTAAAATGAAATTGTAAATTGCAAAGGCCACAGATGCGGTTATCACTGCAATTATTTGTGAGCCCTAATTAAGAATTTCTTCCGACTGACTAAGTGGAAAATTCATTGTCTTTTTTATTTTTCGTTTTGTTTTAATTTTATCAACAACACTTACTTTTTCCTGCCATTATAATTTTCTGTGCGCCTTTTTCTCGTTCTCGCCATATTGCAGCAGCAAAGTTTGTAGGAGTGTTATTTACGTTTGTTTGTTAACTGAGGAAACCGACAAACACATTGAAATGTTCATGACAGTAGTTGTTTAAAAATGCCACAAAGACGGACTCATTCATTCATTCAGACATTCATTTCACAAGTGCACGAGTATGAGAACATGTTTCGCTGTTTGTTGCCATTTTGTAGGCGCTGATGATGATTACAGGGGTGTAAAAGTTGAGATCGAGCGACAAAATAAACGACACAACACACACTGGACAATTTGTAAAACTGCAACTACTTAAACAGGATGTCACCTACAAAATAGATAGACATTATCATAAACCAACACAGACGTAATAATACAGAAGCATTAAAGTTGTACCTTCATCTGCTTGCAGTGTGCTTTTATAGCAGAAAAGTATTTTGGTCCATTTTTAAGATTATGGCCTTAACGAGGGTTGATCAACATAAAGTTGATGAAAACTGGAAGAAAACAATTCTCTTCTATTCTAGCGAAGAAAAAACTTATGCAGCATACTATATCATGGGGTATAAAATCCCGCTGTGTGGCAAAGAAGCAAGACGTATCGACGTAGCCGCTGGCTAGCCGCCGCTCTGTTATTTTTGCCGCTTATCGGCAGCTAAAATTCAGCCGAATTATTAATCGAATTTTACTATAAATCAGTGTTTTTTTGTACATATGACTCAATTCTTGATGATTTTACAGCTACAAAAGTTATCAACTGTGCTGTGCTACCTGCTCAGAGATTTAGTACATTACTAACACCATGATACAACTAATAAGGTAACCTTTTCCCTACAATGAGAACAACTTCAATAAAAATAACATGCATTTTGTTTTTGTACAACTTTAGTAAACTGTCAAAAAGACGCCGCTTCCACGTTTATAGAAGAGAGATGATCAGAGCTTATGCTGATCTGCTATCTCGTTTTGGCTGCCTTTCATTTCCGTATTCTCTTGACGACCTAAAGCATGATACAATTAACACTTCTATAAACGTAGAAGAGGCGTCTTTTTGACGGTTTGCGTAAGTTGTAAAAAAAAGGCATGTTATTTTTATTGAAGTTGTTCTTATTGTAGCGAAAAGGTTACCTTGTTAGTTGTATCATGACCTAAAGTAGTCATATGATTAACGGTTTAGCTGATGACTAACACGTTGTCTGTAACAATGTTGCCAATTTAGAGATTTTTCTCCAGTGACGGAAACTTTTACTACAGTAAACCCATTGCTGTTTTTTTTTATTAGAGAGCTGCAATGAAGTGAATTTAAAATTTACTATCAGAGTCAATTGAAATTTATTATGTTAGTTATAAAAAAATTCCTCTTTATAAGAGATAGTTTTAGGTCTATATATTGTATTCTCTTTCTATAACTTTTTGTTGTTTTGTGTACAATAGAAGATAGCAACTGATTTTTTTTCGCGAGATGAGATAAATACAATATGTTTATGCAGCTGTGAAATGACTATATGTATGTAAATCAGCTTCCGATTTATATAAAATATAAATTTCAATTCAAACTTAAAACTTAATTACGTGAAATATTTTAAATGGAAGTGATCATGTTAAATTATTCAGCATTGTCATTAACAATTCTTGCATATAAAACTCGTGCAGAGAGAGACTTTAGATTTGATTTACGCCAAAAAAAAATATTGGAAATTTAACTTAGCAAATTTCATGCAACCATTGGTTCCAAATGATTTATATTTTAAAAATTATCAAAATCTCAAAAAGTGCATATTGAAAAAGGTTTTTATGAACGGTTCGGAGAAGAGCAAATTGTGTTAACATGTGATTTTTATTAAAACAAAAAAGTTTATAGATATGGTAAAATTTAAAAATACAATAAAAAGCAGAATCGGCGCTAAACCGATTCATACACTGGGGAGAACAAAAAATCCTTTTCGAAACAGTAATTGTGGAAATTCTTTCGAATCGAAATATGCGCTAAGCCGCCATTTTTTACAGGACAAAAGCTGAAGAAAAAAGAGCTCAACAAATAGAATGTAACGAACAACATTTTAGGTTGAAAGTTCATGTTAAATTACGCTATTTTTTTTTTTTTTTGTATAAAATTCAATATGATTTTAAATCAACAATTTGGCATGTTAATTTTGCATTTTTCGGTGTGTACCGCGCTCTTGCTTTAACGTGTGTCGTATTCAGTCATGACTTGTAATAAAAAATTTCAAATTTTTGCTTCACGGCGCCATGTTTGCTTGTGTGTGTGTGTGTGCGTGCGTTTGTTTGAATTAAAAAGTGGGTAAGAATAGTATTTATAGAGTCCTTTCACATTTTCATTAGTGTGCTTCAACTTACATGTGTAGTCGCACAGCTGAGACCTTTGCAAATGGTACAATTAGTAGAAAAAGGGTTTCACTAATTGCTTTTACATTTAGGCAATTTTACACTCACACACACACCCACACACTAAAATTTTCTGTAGAAAAACTTTTCGACATTCTAAAAGTCTTGTTCAATTCCATTTCATACTAATTTTTTTTTTGCCTCAACACTTTTGCATCATAAGAGATACAGCAATTCGCCTTCAATTTATGAGTGTTTTACAATAAAAGGCTTAACAGTGTTTTCCTTGGTTATTTCGAGAATGTTTTAAGGCAGATATTAATAGTTGTTAAGCTTTTAATATTTAGTACTTAATACTTGCGTTCTTTCCTCTCGCTAGTTGGAAGGATAAAAATTTAATATAATAGAAACTACTTATCAAACTATTTGCAAAACATCAGAATAGAAGATAAGATGCCAAGAGTATGACGTACTCTTATTATAGTTTGCTTTATTGCCTTAAAAAAAAATAAATAAAGGACCTCTCTAGCCACTTTCTTATTCTTTTAGTATTATTTGTAAATAATTAAATAATAAAAACATGATGTGTGTGAAAATAAATATGCCGAGTTAAATGTGTTTGACGTAATGAAACAACGTAATGACATATTTAAGTGTAAAGATAAATATGTTTTTCGTAAGCGAACGTTGCACCAACATGTCTATCTGTAAAAGTAAATATGTACCTAAATGTACATATACAACTTGTAATAAAATAAAAGCATTTTTAAAAATATAATTAAAAACTTTTGTTTTAGGTGTAAAAATATGCATTATTAATGCTTTCTGCCCTTCTGCCGCCGATATTTTGTTGATGCTATTTAGCTCATCAGTAGACTTGAAGAATTCTTAAAAGTTTGTTTGAACATTTCTGATTCTCATTTTGTTCCTGAGAATTTTGCAATAAATCATTGAGTTTCAAATATTCTATTAAGAATTTTTCGCCATCAGCCGCTAGTTAGGGCCGAATTTGTAAAACGTTTTATTAGGGAAGCCTCCTCAGAGGGGGACGTGGTAAAATATAGCAGTGCTCCGAAAAAAAATTGAGGAATAAATAGCTGTGATCGGTCACATATTTAACTCTTCTTTTGTCCAAAAAAAATCAGTGGAAATTTATGTTCGGGTTTGGTTTAATTTAAATTTAAATCCTTAAGATCCAAAAAGTCAGCGCAAGTCCATTTTTAAAGTTTGATTTACGTTTAAACTAGAAATCTGTAAATCCGTAAACACTAAACTAAACCACATTTAAACGAAGAAAACTTCGCGTTTAAACTTTAGTCAGTAAACAGTGCAAAACATCAGCTGTTTGACATGTTTTGCAACGTTGCCGAATTTCTATTTCTAAAAGCAATCAATAATAAATGCACAACTTGTTTCTACTGTATTTTCTAAAATACTTCTTCCTCACAAAATTTGAAAACGGAAATATTTAGAGAAGAAGACTACAAAACGACCTGCATTTGCAGATTTGTCGGCACTTTCCCGTATAACTTGTAATTTGACAAATACTCCATACCAAAAAACTGCATAGAAATCGCCCCTCCCCCGGATACACAACTTGTTTCTACTGTATTTTCTAAAATACTTCTTCCTCACAAAATTTGTAAACGGAAATATTTAGAGAAGAAGACTACGAAACGACCTGCATTTGCAGATTTGTCGGCACTTTCCCGTATAACTTGTAATTTGACAAATACTCCATACCAAAAAAACTGCATAGAAAACCCCAGCCCCCCGGATGCACAACTTGTTTCTGCATATTTTGACCTTTTTTGAACTTTGAAAAAATGTTCATGTTAAGTATGTCCCATCTTTATGGCCCGATTGCTCAAAGCCTATTAACATTTTGAGCAAACGGTAAATGGGGCTAAAATACTTGAGGGAGGCTCTCACCCCCAATGGTTCATTTGTCCCCACCTTTTGATATTTTGACCTTTTTTGAACTTTGAAAAAAAGTTCATGTTACGTATGTCCCATCTTCATGGCCCGATTCCTCAAAACCTATAAACATTTTGAACAAACGGTAAACGGGGCTAAAATACTTGATATGAGGGCTATCACCCCCAATTGTTCATTTCTCCCCACCCTTTGGTTTTTTTTTATCATTAATCAAAATTTTTAAAAATATCATAAAAAACGGAGCTAACTTCACAGCTTCGTTTTTAACATAAATAAATATGTTAACTCTTTCTCTAAAAATGTTCTATGTTAATGCAATACGGTAGAAATGTTAGCAAACAGATCATTCTGTTAAAATAACAGTGTTTGGCTAAGAAAATGTAAACAAAAACAGAGATGTTAAAAACGAAGCTAACTGACGGAGCTAATTTCACACACATACATTTACGCCATGCCATGAGGTATGTTATTTGTTAACAGTTTACTCAAAAACGACAGCTTTTGTTGTTGCTGTAATTTTCAAATGATAGCACTTTTTTTATGCACTTGGCAGTCAAATACACCAACCAGGATTAAAATTTTATGGTCGTCTTGGTAGTAAATTTTGAAAAGTGCCGTATTTTTTTTGCAAATTTTTTGCCGCGAAAACTCTATGCACAATAAGGCTGAATGCAATACCATTTCATTCTATACAAAACTTTGTAATAAAAAATTTTTTTCTTTCTATTAAAAATGAAAATGACATTAGTTATTCATAAGGAAAAACAACATTGTTTTATTTGTTTGTTTGTTTGGTTGTTTGTTTACAGTTATGACGGACACTATCACTGAAAGTTGGTTGTATTATGTTCTGGTTGTCTTGATGCTTATACCTGTTTATATGCTGTTTAAGCTTTTAAAGTTTTTCGGTTGGGAACTGTTCGTAAACAATTAGCCAACAGCATTAGCAACAGCATTAGCAACAGCAAAACAACAACAACAACAACAACAACCAAATTTGCATCATCACATGTGGGCTGCAGACGCGTTTTTCTCTCTCTTTTATTGTACAAAAGGGAGTTAAACAATACGAAATTTAAATAAGGTAAGCAAAAAAAATATTTTGCATAGTAAAAAGATGAAAAAACCAAAATAAAAATAAACAAAAAGTAACTCTTTGTTGTTTTATTTATGTTCCTGAATTGTTGTCTATGTTTTATTTTCTTGACTTTTTCACTTTTTCACATGGAAGGTCATAAATTGTTATTTTTACGCACTGTTACACTTCAAGCTTTTTATTATTTGCAGATTTAGTTCTTTTAGTAGTCATTCATTTTTATTACGCTTTTAGCAGCATTTAAATTTATTTACATTAGAGCCACTCACAACAAAAAAAAAAAAAAAAACAGCTGCTAGCAATTCAAAATTTTTCAAAATCGTTTTTTTTTGTTTATGAATTATTAAGTAATAAGCGCTGGAGCCGTAAAGTAATGAAAATTCAACTATAAATAGCTATTTATTTTCGGTATTTCACCAACTTTACCTCACAAGGCAAACATTTAGCTAAGCATTTTGTGTTTGAGTTTTGTAATTATTTTCCCGATTATCAAACCTATTTACCAGGTATTTTTTTATTATAACGAACCAAGCTGAAGCTGTAAAAGTGAATTAAATCATTAATATCTAATATTAAATCAAATCTTAATTGAAGAGACAGGAGTGGTGTATCTGGGAAAAAGCTTGTGCGGGTCTCTAATAAAGCCTGAAAAAACAAGTCCTTTCAACTTTTCCCTCATGTATGAATATGAATATTTTTCTGCCATTTATTTTACCATAATTTATTGTGATTTTTTTTTAAATCATAAAACATTTTTATTTTGCCATGTTGAAGCTTTTTTGTTTGTTTAATTTGAAAATCTGCAGAAAACAACACAAATTAAATGCTCAATAAGGAATTCTTTTGTACTCATAACGATTATTACTTTTTTATTGTTTTTTTTTTTTTTTTTAATTTATTATAATTTGTATGTATGTAAATTATAACCTAGAACATTTGCTGAAGGAAATTTCTTGTTCGAAAAATCGCCGTCCACCGCCTGTTGTTCAAGCACCCATTCCACGTATCTACGACGTTGTGAATGGCCAGCTGGCTTCAGTTGTTGTGTGAGCTGGACTTTATATGGATGTAGGTGTAAATCTAAATGCAAAATACGCCATAATGTGCCGTAGGACAGTCCTAATGCCTAAGACCGGCGAGGAATTGACACGAAGACCCGATCTTCGGTAACACTTTCGCTTACAGCAGCGATATTTTCAGCGAAACGATATTTGTAACCGCTCCAGTCTCTTCAAATTTCTTCACAATTTTGCCAATTGCTTGCGTCGTTGGACGATTATATAAACCCTAATCTCCTCTTAAAGCACTATATGTGGCTTTGACAGAATCACCATTTTTAGGGTTCCATACTCATCAGAGTGAAACGGAACCCTATTACCGCGACAACTACGTCCGTCCGTCCGTCACAGCGTCCATTCTCCGACACGGTAAGAGTTAAAGAGCTGAAATTTTCACAGAATGTTGTTGTACCTTGCCGCTACAACAACAAATACTAAAAACAACAACAAAGTGAAAACTACCAGGTGTCCCCATACAACGAAAAGTTACAATTAGCTATAACTCGCGAACTGTAAATGATAGAAAGCTGAAATTCGCACAATATATGTATTTTCATATACCCTACAACAACAAATACTAAAAACAACAACATGTCGAAAACTACCACGTGTCCCTATACAATTATAAAGTAAAAATTAGCCGTTACTTTCGAACCGTGAGAGACAGAGGCATGAAATTTGCAAAATATATGTATTCACATATGCTCTACAACAAAAAATGCTAAAAACAACAACAACTGTAATACTACCAGGTGTCCCTTTACAACGTGGAGTAACAGCTATAACTTTCGAACCGTAAGAGATAGAGAGCCGAAACTCGCACAGTGTATGTATTCCCAGATGCCTTACAACATCAAATGAACAACAACAACAACAAGTCGAAAACTACTAGGTGTCCCCATACAACATAAAGTAGCAATTAAACGTAACTCTCAAGCTGTAAGAAACATATACATATGTATTCACATATGCCATTCCATACGTACATTACACATATGTACGTACGGAACCCTAAGTGTGCGAGCCAGCCTCGTACTTGACTGAATTTATTGTAGTATGTTTTGATAATTTATACAAATTGTTTTAATAAATATTTTGTCTCAAATGAATAATTGTATATGTACAGCTGCAAGTACAAATTTTCCTCATTTTTGTTCTTTTGGGACCAATTAAAACGACCACCATATGAGGATTTATGCATGTAACAAAATCTATTAAAAGTGTGACTCGACAGGAAGTGCCAGAAAAGAAAATACAGAAATGTGGAATGTATGTAACTTGCGATTTTATCTTTATAGCCTCAAACAATTTTCTTGGTTTTGAAAATGTTTTTCGCATTTTGTGTGTTTTTAACCACTTCTAAATCACTTTAAGAGCCAGATGTAACAACATTTATCTAACGATTGATTTTCATGTAAAATAATTCTTTTTTTTTTTTACAGTAAAGATGCCTTAGGGCTGAATATTAAGTGTTGAATAATTAATTTACTCACTGAATAAAACAATAATTTAATTGCGTATTGAAAGACTCTAAAAAAACATTACTTCTATCCCGCCATTCGAATACAATTTTCGGTTGTGTTATTGATTTTTTTGCGCTATTTCTCCAGTTATGTTTGAAGATGCCATCAAAGAGCAAAATTTAATTTCCCTATTTTAATGTTTATTTATTGGAAGAACTTGCAAGATGGAGAGAGCAAAACTCTAGAAACTTTTGCTTTAATTCAATATTGTGTGTGGCGGCAGTGGTGGCGGGAGGAGGTTGGAAATTGCCACCCTTCATCGATTCTGTTAACGTTGTTGGCTTCCATCATTTTATTTATTTAATGTTATTATCGTTTGTTCATTTTTCCTAGTTGTATTTTTCGTTTTTTTGCTCTTTTTTATTGTTATTGGTGGTTTTCGGTTTTTATGTCCCTGGCATTTTAATGGCGTTTTAAACTCAACCATCCGTCCGCATCAACCTATATTTTCTAAGAATGGCAAACGACTAGAAAAAAATGTGCACGGAGAACAACCTGAAAGTTCGTTAAATTGAACATAAATTTTTTTATTTACAATTTTTAATTACTTATTGGGCTTTAGTTCGATTTTGGTTCTCAATATTGAGAAAGATGTTTTGTAGTGAAATTGTGGTGATAATTATTTCTAAAGAGCACAAGCAAAGTAAATTTGAACATATTAATATTAAAAGAAAATTTCTACAAGTTTTAATGAAAAAATTCCAAGCGAAATTTTCTCAACAAGCGTTTCAAATTACGCTCATTATTAGCAGGAGAACACATTATGGCTGCTTCGCGTCCGCCACGACGATCATCAGCTACCGAATTATATCGAAATGGTTAAAATTTCCTTGAAAAACTTGGATAAGTTTTTATTTAGCTTACATTTCCCATCTCAACGGCTTTCATTTGATATGTGACAGTATTGAGCATGCCCCCAGCTTTTTTTTCATTTTGAAAGGTTTGTTAACTTCTTTGCGAGAATGTCACCAATGTTGCACGTTATATTTCGACTTCCCCAATGGGCTAGCTATAACGGTTTTGCAGAATTGGAATCTACTTTGGTAGACAATGGAAGGTGTGTTTTCATTCTTGTGGCACCTGGGAGCTCTGAACACTTCACTGCTTTCCTTCATTTCAAGTAGGAACTACTTTGCACCTGCTGTAATCTGGAGCCTGATAAACAATTTCATGTGATGTTGATTATTGCACTGTCTTCTCCTTTTCTATCCTAAATACCTATAGATCCGGGAAAATCGTCATGTGGACAATAGAATATTTCCATAAAATATTTATGACTTTTATTATATATTAAAAAAAACTATATTATTTTTTGTATTAATTCAACTTTATAGTCGGGACTTAGTCCAATTTTATTTTTTCAGAATTGAGACACAATTTTTTGTGATAAAATTGTAGTGATTGACATTTTTAAAGAGGACAAGAAAAGTAGAGCGGTGTACATTTCATGACTGTTTCACGGCCACCACGACGTTCATCAGCACCCAAATTTCTTCGAATCCAGGTCATAACTAATTACATACTGTTTTGAAGCAGCGCCGCTTAACCATTCTACTACCTGAGCTCTATATTGCTGACTGTCTATATTTAATCCTATTGATCAACTTCAATTTATCTTTTCATTTTCTCTCCAACCTCAAATTGAGTTACAATTGATTTTTGTGATTGTTACTATTATATCAGTGATGACAACGCTTTTCAACCTGACGTATGAAGTAATTAATTAACAATTATCTTGAGCGTTTTTTTATCAATAGGGAAATTTTCAAAAATACTTTTTCAACATTGCTTTAACAGAGTTATGGGCTGTTTTTAACTCACGAATTTATTAGTACACCCTTAATAGTATCCAGCTCGATAAACAATGGCACGAATAAAACAGACATTTTGCCGGAACAATTTTATCATTTGCAAGTGTTGGGTATGGTACATAGCGGTTCGACAAAGCAATGCGATCCAATTCGGTAGATACAGTTTTAACGACAGTCAATTACCAAAGTTTCCATTGAAAGAACCCCTTATTATGTTTTCTTCCTGCTCCAGTGGCCTTGCTTTTAGCTCTCCCAAATTTGCCCATTTGTAAGAATAGTATTTTGAGGATAATTTTACAACTGCCACCCCGCATCATGTTTTTAATCTATTTCCATGACTCTCATCCAGATGTGGCATTTCAAATGGCAAAATATTCTTGACAATACAAATAATGTTCGAATGTATTTTTGTGTTTTTATTTATTTGTTTTTCCTTAAATTGCCATTGATGTCTCTGTTGTTGTTGTTAATATTATTTTTATCTGCTTTTCAGCTTGGGTTTTCGCCAATTATGACAAGTGAAGCATGAAACTAAAAAAACAACAACGTATGCGATTTTTGACCCCAACGTTGAATTAAAGTGGTGAACAAATATTTATCCATTTCGCTTTTGAAAACAAACACATTTTCAGTTAAATTAAAAACATACACCGTTTTTTGTTTCTGCTCATGCAAAAAAAGTTTTTCATAAAGCCCATGTTAAACAGTAAAATGGACTTACCCGAACTTTCTTCAGTTATTTGCTGTCATATGTGCTAAAATTACAAAGAGTTGTTCTTTTTTATAATCTAGAGTATGCTAAACTTTCAATCATTTTGCTTGAATAAAGCAATTTTAAATTTGTGCATTTAATAAGCACCGAGATAATTCAAAAAAAGTCTATTGCTTCTAGGTGACTCATTTCAAACAAAAATCAAGCCTTTTGAAAGCGCAATGGAGGCGCTAAAAATTGATGCCGTCTTTACACAAGTGCTTGCTTTTATTATGTGTGAAAGTAAGAGCTTGGAATGATGTGTAGATGTGTATGTATGTATAAATATTTGTTGGCATTCTGTAAATATTCTTATCGATTGGGATATTGCGGCCACTAACCATATTATTATAATATTGCCATGCCGGGCCAAACCTTTTGCCATTTTCAGTGATAATATTGTCATTTCCAACCATGACATTGCTATTTGTAACCATGTTATTATGAAAAAGGGTTTAGGTAGCCATATTGCTGTCAGAGGGAACCAGGGGTTTTTTTTGTGTGTTAAATTTAGCCAATATTGTCAGGTTCAAGCTGTAATATGAGAATAATATAGTTAGTTTTGACAGTGGCATGGTTGGAAATTGCAAAAGTATGGTAGTAATAGACAATAGTATGTTTGAATGAGACTACAAATTTTGTTGAAAATGACAATAAAAAAACTTTTTCTTAGAACTATTTTTCAATAGCTATTTACTTTATCTGCCTTTACTTCGATTCTGCTTCTTCAGAATTGGAAAATATATTTTTGATGTGAAATTCAACATTTTGTTAAACGGATAATAAAAAACGTAAAGTTGAAGACTTACTGACTAGGAGACATACCTTGGCTGGTTTACGTCCACCACGACAATCATCAGCACTCAAATTGTGTTGGCAACAGCACTTTCACTGACTTTGTTGGTCATCCTCAGGGAGTTCTTTAATTTACAAAGAAATTATTAAATTATATTCAATAGCTCCGGAAATAAGGGTTCCACAAAAAAAAAAACTATATCAAAACAGTTGAAAGCCAGAATTAAAAATTTAACGCAATTGTACAATAAATTCATGTAAAAGAATGATGATTTTTGTGGTTGGGACAATAGTACACATCAAAAAATATGGCGGTTGTCAATTTTTTGTTTGTTTTGCTGTAATCTATTCTTCTCAAATAATAAAACATCGCAGGTTTCACTACATCAGTATGAGATTAAAAAAATTTTTTGCTAATCATTAGTTGTTTATTAATTTTTTTTTAGAATTAATAAAACTATTTTTTAAAGCTTTAGGTCTTTTAATTTTCTTTATTAATTTTTCGATTTATTTATAAAAACAATTAAAGATTCCTGACGATGCTAACAAATTGTTAGCGAAATATCGAAAAATTAATAAAGAAAATTAAAAGACCTAAAGCTTAAAAAAATAGTTTTATTAATTTTAACAATAAAGGTCAAAATTATAGATAAAATAATATATAAAAAATCCACGGGAAAATTTTTTTAGAATATTTGGAAAAATCACTCTTTATATATATATATGTATATTATATATATATGTATATTCGATTTAAATTTTTTATGTTTTTGATATTGATTGTCATTCATTTTTCAAGCTTTACGTTTACGCTGAATGATGAGCATGTTCTGATAATTTATTGTTGTAAATGAAGGACAATATGTATGCCCAGGACTTATATTGTACGTGCAAAGAAAAAAAAAAGCATTAATTATGTGTTAACTAAAAGGAGATCAAATGACATTTCAGCTATAATATTTTTTTTATTTCCTTGTACACGCACATGTAATACAAACATGTATTAGTAAAGTATTTATGTGTATTAATAAACCCACACACAATATTTATTCATTTATCTATTCATACACTTGTACACTGTGTACATATTTGATTATTGTTTAGTTGGGGTTAGTGTTGCCAGACAGGATTATATTAACTTTATATCGTACAGCCAACTCAAAAGTGACTCAATTCAACTCAACTGAAAATTAATTTTTATTTCGGCGGAAAACATTAATAAGATATATTTTTGGACGTCAAATAAATAATAAATATTTTCAAAAATTTAATGTATTTATTGGGCATTTTTTTTCGCATTTATTATATTATTATTCGCTTACTTAGAGCTGGAACTAGGTGCTTTAAAAAAACTAAAATATTGTAGCCTTGAAGATTGGCATACAATTCGACTATCGCTTACAAATGGCAACACTGGCTGGAAGGCTCAACTTGTTCATAAATATGGATGTTTATTGGATTAGATGTTGAACATTGTTTTTGTTGTTGTTGTTTTTGTATTTGTGCTAATAGCAATCATGTTATCATTAAACACATTTATTTATCCATGGAAACTAAATGTGAAATCAATACTGTTTACTAAAGTTTAATTTAATACACTGAATTTAAGCCACAATCGCATTTGGCAGGAGGGGACAAGACATATTTGTTTTAGTTATATTTCAAATTACGTAAACTACTTGCTACGTTTTGTGTGCTTCTAGATAAAACACTTGAATAAACTTTTAAAGCTCGCAAGGCCTTTAATAAGATGTTGACGTTTTAAAATATTTACCTGGGTCTCTTTTGTACAGAAACTTCAGAGTAAAATTCAAACTTGTTTTTGAAAAACAAATTATTTTGTAGAATTATTTTTTATCTAGACAATTTAAAACAAAAAAGAAGTAATAAAGGAAATGATTAAAATTATACATATGCAATCTAACAAAAAAAAATAAAAATAAAAATAAAATAATTATCATTTACGTAAATACTGTTTGTTTTAAAAATCCCCCCTCATTGACACTATTTTTTCTTTTATATAGAAAACTTATGGAAAATTAGGGGATTTTTTGCCCAACTTTTATTATTTTTGCATTAATGTATTCGTCTAAACTCCATTCACCTCGCTGCTCTTTGCCATTGACACAAAACTACTACCCAAAATTGTTAACATTCATCTTTGTTTAAATTGCAAACTTTCTGTTTTTCATATTTTTTGCAGTTTTCACCACCACATAACAAATAAGGAAAAGCAGCGCTCAAGGATCCACCATGCCATCACCACCGCCCCTCACAGGACAACAGCACAGCGCGAAAGAGAAGTGCTGAAGAACAAAAGTCAGTACAATTTATGAGTTGCCTAAAAGACTTGCTGTAACTAGTTGTTGTTGCTTGCGCTGCTGTCATGTAAAAAAAAAGTACATTTCGAAAGCTAGGCCAGAAAAAAGCAAAAACTAGAGTGACATCAAACTAACGAAAACTTTTCTTTTGGTAAATGAAAACTATAATACCAGCACAAAGTCATCGCCTTCATCATTATTATTATCATTGTGCAAAAAGTACTATAGCAAAACAGCTGAAATAACTGCTGCCTACTGCAGGAACAGAAAACTACTTACTTTTATATTTTCCTTTATTTGGTTGCTTTTAATGATCATATTAAAAATAAACAGCCAAAAACCCTGCGAAACGGTACCAATCACAAGCCACAAGACAACAACATAAATAGCAATAAGTCCTTTTTGTATCACTTGATGACTCCCCATTGGAAAGAACTGTACTACTGTTTTTTTTTTTTTTTGTTTATAAATTTCGTTCTTTGAAAGTGAGATGAATTCATTATGCCATTAATCACGTTATCAGCGTCATCGTTATTAACAAAAACTTCAGTCACTGGATGAAAAACACAAACCAAACAGTAATAAACTCATGTGAATTTTTATGGCTGTAAATGGGTCAGTAGAAAAAAAAAAATAATAATAATTACACAGGATTGTTGAAAAGAAAACCTACAAATTTGTGTGAAAAGTAAAACGAAAAAACAAAAAAACCCTCCCAAAAAAAGCAAAACATTTTCATTAACTCATTTGGTGGAGATAATTAATCAAGACAAGCATTAAAACGAACATCATTTCAAATATTGCCTGCCACTCAACAAAATTAATCATAAAATGTTTAAGCTGGTACTCGCCAATCCAGTTGTTATAACTTCTAAAACATTCTTTCATTTACACGTATGTAGATTTAGGCCAGTGTATTTTATATTTAATTAAATTTGTATGTGTATTGCTAAATTTGTTTGCCTAGAAACGGGCTAGAAAGCTTTTCCTTAATTAAAGTGGTAGCGCTCGCTCCCTGGTCCACCATACACACACACACAAGTTAAAGTGCGCGAGTGTTAGTTTAATGTGAGTTGAAATTTATTTTTTGAAAAAAAAAAAAAAATTAAATTTTGTACAAAACACCCTCTTGAACTCTCCCATAATTGTAACCGAAATCAACATGCGTCTGCCTTATCGCAATAAAAAGACCACTCTTTGGGTCATATTTGCTATTGTTGTTGTGACAATGTTTATTTTTAAGTATACCGAATTACGTCCAATGTGTTTCTTCCGAGATGAATCAGTATCAGCCCTCTCAGGTGGTGGCCAGTCAGCAGTGATGGTGAGAGGAGTTGAGGTAAGTGTTACCGTAAACTTATTTCAGAGTTTAATATTAGTTTTTAAAAAAATTGACCAAAGAAAAAACTGCACTCTTAAATTAACGTGAAAAATATTTTATGTTAAATTTTTAATTTTTTATTTTTTTACTTAAGTAAATTAGGCTTTCAATTACTTCTTTAAATTTGAGAAATTTTTTTTGTGGTAAAATTTTAGTGATTGGAAATTTTGGGGTTCCGCTCCCACCGGGTGGCGTCCGTCATTGCACCGATTCTGCCAAACGGCAAGAGCTAGAGAGCCAAAATGTCCAAATATATGTAGTTACCCTGCCGCTACAGCAACAAAAGTCGGAAGCAACATTAAGTTGATAATTAAATGGTGTATTCATACGACACACTGTAAAAGTCAGCTGCAACTTTCAAAGCATAAGAGATAGAGACTTTCCACAGTATATGCAAATTCATGGGACTGCAACAACAAAATACTAACCGCCTAATTCATAAAAATTATAACAGGTTTATAAAGCTCTTATTTGACAGAGTTTCCATACAAATATGTCAAATAACAGTCTTATAAGCCTGTAATAATTTTTATGAATTAGGCGGTTAGTATTTTGTTGTTGTAGTCCCATGAATTTGCATATACTGTGGAAAGTCTCTATCTTATACTTTGAAAGTTGCAGCTGACTTTTACAGTGTGTCGTATGAATACACCATTTAATTATCAACTTAATGTACCCAAAATATGATGGCGCCCTTTAGTTTGAAAATTAAATGTTATTTCTGAGCCATAAGTGATAGGATCTTGAAATTTGTGCATTATATCTAGCTGCCTGGTCACTACAATAATATAAAACAAAAGTATTTATTAGAAAGGTAAAATTTAAATGATGCCTCAATATGGGGGCACCCTTTACTTTGAGTATTAGCTATAGCTTTTGAACCGTAAAATATACAAACATGAAATTTTCACTGGGTATGTAGTTACCTGGCCGCTACAAAAACCAATGACCATAGAAACGTAAAACCTAAAGGGGCACCTCTCGTCTGCTAAGTGAAATGGTTTAAGCTACTAGCAAGATAGTGCGAAGTTGTCTCTTATTTCGTGGAATTTTTCCAATCAACGTTATTTTTACAATGTGGAGAATGTAACAGCCGTTCTAATTCCCGATAAGTAGTTAACAATCGATACTCACTCATTGCGGTTTATCTTCAATATTATAATTATGATTGTATTCACATTTAAACAACACTAGAGAATTTTCGAAATTTTTGAGAAAATCTGTTACTGGTTCACAAGAATATGGGCGACTTTGTGATTTACATAAACATCTATATGATGTTGTCATCATGTTCATTCCATATATTTTTCTTCATATTTTTAATTTTTTAGTAAACATTTTGACCACCTGTGGTACGAATAACTTTTAATAAAAAAAATACATTCTCATTCGCAATTTGTTCCTTTTAGCCCGCCAGCAACGTTTCCAAAGGATACATAATACATTTTTCATAAAAAAGTAAAGTGCATATGTATATCCGTTGCTATTGTACTACGCGCAAACAGTCAAGTAAAATCAAAAAGACTCCATTTTGGCACCATGTACCCTGAAAGTCATATACATTTACTTCACTTATTTCGATGCCAGTCACCTTTCTATGGACATTATATTACTTTTTACTTTGCAAAATTCATTGTTATAACCTCAATTTGTAAAAAAAAAGAGTTTACCGAAAAGAAAAATAATTTCCTTTTTCAACATGAGTATGCGTTTTATAGTCGCCAAGCTGGAAGATCAGCTAAAGGTTACCTTTCATGGGTTTTTTCGCATGTGACCCCAATATGCTCTTTGATTTTCGTCATTACACTTAAAAGTATATAAAACTGGGTTCGTAAGTTTGTATTTTTTTGCATACACATACACATGCATATGTATATCCTTTAATCTATTGTAGTGCTTTTTATTTGGTTGTCGTTGCTATAATAGTTGATGTTCTCTCTTAACATTTTTTTTACTACCCAGTTGACCAAATTGAAAGCAATCACAAATGTTCGGGCTGTGTTTTTATAAATTTTTCTTAGTTTTTTTTATAATAGAACCCAGAAAATCCGTTAGAATCACCCATAATTCGGAGAGTAATCTAATGGTTGGTATAGATATGCACTACGCGAGGTCCATTTGCATGTTAGGAAAAACTGTTTCGATATTGTGCCATCGATTTTTCGCTAGCAAGAAAAGTTCCACTACGATATATGAAAAAAATTATTTTTTCTCTTAGTTTTGTTTTGTATTTTTTTTTTTTTTTTTTGAATTCTTCTAGGTTGGCGTGGAACGGCGCGGGTGTGTTTGAAAACAAATTTGAGACCACCCTGCCCCAGGGTGCCGTATTTAGGCACCTCATTCCCCAGCGGCGCAGGGTGCCCGTAGAAGAGACCGGACGCATGAAACATAATGGTAATTTTTTTGATATTTCCTAGTGGAACTTTGTCGTCTATCGGGAAATTGAATATGAAAGCTATAGAAAAATCGATGACACAATATCGGTTGCTAAATCGAATAACACATGAATATATAGCCTTATTCGCAACGATTTCAGGCTTATAAAGAGCTTATTTGAAAAATTTTTCAAATAAGAGTTTAAGATACCGAAAACTGTGTTTGTGAATAAAACAGATAGTATGGAGATGGCCGACGATAAGCTTCTTCCACTAACGTGACCAAAGTGGCTAGCGTGACTAGAATAGCAAAACTTTGGAATTATTGTCCAGTTTAAAAATAAAAAAATGTTTATTTGAAAATTACTGGAATTTCAAGACATTATATCTCTGGCATTCGTTTGATAACACCTGGGAAGTAACTATGTATATTATTACAATTGAAAGCCCGAGGGAAAGATGAAGAATTTTTTTGTGAAACTCAATCAAAACCTCAAAATCCAATTTCTGGCCTTGATACCAAACGCCAAAGATATTTGCTTGCGATCAATATTTGCAAGTAAAAATCAAATAAATATTAAAATTATGCACCATATTTTGCTCTCAAGTAACAAAACACGAAATATTATTTCACATGAAACCAAAGAAAGCATTGCAGTGACTTGTGTGCTCTTGACTTGTGTGCTTGCTGGGATAAGTAAATTTGCAGTATATATTGTATATTTGAAGTTTTTCTACAGTCAAAAATAATGGTAAAAGAAAGAATAAGTTTCCTACTCAAGGTGCATAAAAATGGAACACAATAAAAATAAAAGTAGAACAATTTGAAACACAGTACTTGTGTAAACACTGCTCTGTAGCCCACTTCTTAACGTTGAAAGAAGTTCACCCTTTGCTCTGCCCACAATCGAGTCAAGTACAAAACCCATAAACGAAAAATAAACTCAGCTAGAAAAAAGCGTTAAATGTATTTTTTATGTGAATGACAAAAAAAAAAAAAAAAGAATAAATGTAACCTTTTAAGTACAGTTTTTAAAAGCGTGAATTATTTCTTTAAGCAACTGAGAGCTACCAAAAAAAAAGAAACTTTTTTATTAGTTAAAGTACATAAACAAAATTTTAAACACAATACGGTTTTTGACATTCGAGGGCACCTACTTGAATTTTGTTATTAATCGTTCGAACACAATCATGTTATTTTTTGCTACTAAATTTATATATTCTAGCCGTGTTCACACCAAGTTTGCGACAACAACTTTCTGATTCTTTGTAACCATTTGAAGTCTTCTAGACAGTTAGTAATCTTCAGTTGTTATCGAAAGTGAGAAAATTAGTGCCAAATTTTTATATGAGGACAATAATGACAGCTAGAATATGAGGGATCTTATGTGATTAATCGCACTGTGATACATGCAGCTCAGCAATAGTATGTTGCTTTGAGAATATTGTTATCTCAAACATATTTCTTTCATTACCTTTAAATGCTAATGACAAAGTATAATTTGAAGCCAGCGAATTTGCCTCCACGGCCTAATTATGATCAGTCCAAAATTAAATAAAATGCATACCAGTATTTTTTCTCTATGTGCATTTCTTTTCTGGATTGGATGGGGCAGCGCTGCTTGTCCTACCCACTCAAGTGCAGCTGACGGACACGAAACATTGCAATACAGGACTTTCTGAAAGAGCACTTTTTAAAGGAAGGCACTTTCTTGACAGATATTCTTTTTTGAAAGGTACTTTCTTAACAGATATTTTTAAAAAGTAATTTGTCAGAAACTATTTTATTATAAGCTCTTTTTTAAAACGTGTTTTTAGAGGTAGTTTTTTAAAAGATACTTTTTTAAAATGTATTTTTTTTAAATATTTATTTTAAAAAATGTGTTAATGAAAGAAAGTAGTTGCTTAAAAAATATTTCTTTAGGGGATACTTTTTAGGGTTTCGTACTCATCAGAGTGAAACGGAACCCTATTACCGAGACTTCTACGCCCGTCCGTCCGTCACAGCGTCCATTCTCCGAAACGGTAAGAGCTAGAAAGCTGAAATTTTCACTGGCTGTTGATGTACATTTCTCGTTTCCGTTTTGCAAGAAAAGTAAAAGAGTTGCAGAATGGAAAGAACTGTTTGCAGTGTTAAAGGTTTGTTTGAACATTTCTGATTCTCATTCTGTTCATGGGAATTATGGAATAAGTAGTTAAGTTTCAAACGAACTTTTAAGAATTTTTCAAGTCTACTGATGAGTTGATTACCACCAACGAAATGTCGTCGGCATATAGACAGCTGAGAAAGACAACAAACATTTTGTAAAAAAGGTTCATTTTTGGACCTGAATTAGTAACAATTAGCTATAACTCTCGAACCGTAAAATATAGAGAGCTGGAATTCGCACAGTGTATGTAATTACAGATGCTCTACAACAACAATCACAAGTCGAAAACTACTGCAACAACAAATCGAAAACTACTAGGTGTCCCCATACAACGTAAAGTAACAATTTAACGTAGCTCTCAAGCTGTAAGAGACAGAGAGATGAAATTTACACAATATACATATGTATTATGCCGATGTATTATAATACATATGTATTATATGCCATTCCATACGGACATCACACATACATACGGAAGCCTAAGAAGTGTGCGAGCCAGCCTCGTACTTGACTGAATTTATTAAAAAATAATTTTTCTCTTGCTACTTAAAAAAACTACCTAAATATATAAAGGTATATTTTTTTTTAAAGAAAACTGTCTTTAAGGAAACATTTCTTTAAAATGTACTTTTTAAAACCTTTCCTGTTCAAGAAATACTTTCTTAAAAGGTAATTTTCTAAGAAATACTTTTTAAAAAGATACTTCTATAATAGTTACTTTATTTAAATGAAGTACTTATTTAAAAAATACCTTTTTTAAGGGATTCTTATAAAAAGTACTTTTTAAAAGGGACTTTTTAAAAAAAATTTTATGAAAAGTACTTTGCTAAAATTGGTTTTTTTAAAAGGCGCTTTCCTACAAGATACATTTTTAAAACATTTATCTTCTTTTTTTACCTGGTACATTTTTAAAAAGTACTTTTTTAAAGAACTGTCTTTTTTTAAAACTTGGTTTTGAAAAGTACTTTGCTCGAAAATAATTTTTTAAGAATTGTTTTTTAAGGATATTTTGACAGAATATCGCAAATTTGAAAAATAATTTTTTTTAAGTTATCTGCTCAATTGTAATTTTTAACACACTTTCTGGAGGGCTATAGATTGAACAGGTACTTTTTCGACAGGATCAAATGTTTTGGTTAACAAACTCGTTTTTCTTGCTATTCCTGCGGTTTTATTCCATCCCATTTTCTTTTCATATCTCGCATTAAGTTTAGGTTTTCGCAAAACATTCCTTCAGAACTCTTTCGTTCTGAAAGAGTTAAAACTGTGGAACGAATTTATATTAAATATGTAAAGAAGAAACGAGTTCAGTAATGTTTTGATGGCAGCGCTGAGATTCAATTTGTTGCGCACAACAAACAGTACACTTGAGTAGCTTTTTTCCCCCCCCAGTTTAGTGTTTTCTTCTCCTGTAGCTGCTTTTTTTTTTTGTTCTTTCATAATAGTATTTGCCTTTTATTTCTCTTTAATGTGTGCTCGTAGTTTTTGTTTGCTTTATTGTGTGCACCTTAATACTTTCAAGAGTTTAAGTTCCGGTAGAAGTGTGTGAGTGTGTGTGTGTGTGTTGCACTTGCCTTTGGGTTTTGCTAGTGTGTGATTGAATGTTGGTTTCCGTTCTTACTTCAGGTTTTTTTTTATGTATTTAAAGACTTAAGGTCCTCCGTAGCTTTTTAATAATTCAACTTGGCAAAAGAAAAACAAGAGAAAAAATAAAAATATAAAGAAATGAGATAAAAATAACTCTTTAGCAAACATTAATTCAATTTTGTATTTCTTTTTAAATTTGTTTAAATTTGTCTAGATGTTTTTCGGCCAAGTGCTTTTCGCTTTACTTAAATTCTTGTATGTGTTGGAATGACAGTTTTGTTTTATCACTGCTGATAAATCAGTTTTCTTACTCCTGCTGTTATCTGGCTTAAATTGGGAATTATTTGTGAATCTACTGTGTTCTTGTAATACCTTAAAAACAACAACGCTAACACGTTTTTAAATGTAAATTCCCCATACAGTTTTTATATTCTTAAATTTTTTCCCTCGTTATTTGGCTTGTGTTGAAAACTTGGTGTTTTTTTTTTCTTAAATTATGTTCACTGTTTGTCCAGGGAATGCTCTGAAGACCAATAAGAAAAGTGTCAGTCTTGTGTTTTCTTTACATTTTCTATTCCCCGCTGAAAGTGTATTATTATATTTTTAAAGTGAGAGTTATAGCTGTTGTTGCGAAGAAAGAAAACGTGGAAAAAAACATGGCAGTGAAAACACTTCATTTTGCAGCTGATGACACTTAACAGTTAATGCTGGCTGCTCTGTGCATCGTCTGGTGCTGTTGAAAAATTTATCTTATTATGTCGGCTTATTTTTTTAACTTTATTTTTTTTTCTCTCTCTCTCTCTCTCTCTCTTATCTTTCTTAAATATCCATTCTATTAGCTCAATTTGTTTTATGTTTATCATAAAAGTTTTCTTAAGAAAAAAATAAATAAATAAAAATTAATTTCTTGTAATTTCAGAAATACACTGAAGGAGACAATCAAAAAGTTTATCCTTACAATAGAGAGATGCCATTAATATTTATTGGTGGTGTTCCAAGATCGGGAACAACATTAATGAGAGCCATGCTGGATGCCCATCCAGATGTGAGGTGAGTCAGTTCTTATTTTACTACTTTAACAAAAATTTTGTTTGTGTAAGAGAGTGAGTGGAACGCTATTTCAACCAAAAAAGCTTGGCACAGTGGGAATTATTCGAAAAAATTGTTATAAACATGAGATTTCTAAACGGTTGGTAGGATTTTAATAAATTTTGCACAAACCTGAGGAAATCAGAAAGAAATATTTATTGTATACAATTTACATGAAACCCTAATAGAATCAATATGTTTTTCTCTAGGGATTTTTTGTGCGAAAATAAAAGAACCCAAGTAAAACAATGTAAATAATAAGTTTTCTCTTCGATTTGATGTGCTTTTCCTGCAAATAAAATCAATAAAATTTACCACTGGAAAATACCACCACGTCGCTCATTAGCATCCAAATCGCTTCGAACCCAGGTCATGACTAATTGTATACAGTTTTTAAGCAGCTGTTCGTAGCCCTCCCACCACCTGAGCTGGTCATTACTGACTGCCTATATATGTATAATCTTATTGATCAACTTTCCATTTTATCACTGTGTTTTTACTATTGATTGGAATATATTTTTATATTCTCTCACCAAAATCAAATTGATTTTTGTGTTTGTTGCTATTGTATCAGTGATAACTTTTCGCTGGGCCCAGCGATTTGTTTGAAAAGCTAAAAAAAATATCAATTGAAATTTATCACCTCCGATCCAGAAAAAATTTATTTACAGCTTCTAAACGTATGGTACAAACTTTTATAGCATAATTAAAATAATTAAAGTTAATTTTTGTCCAAAAAAAAAAAAAAACCGTGAAATTTGTAAATCTTAGAATGTCGTGTCCGGGCTTGCACGTGCAAAAAGAGAATTATGTATATATTTATACTTTTTACAAAAGGGTGTTTATACATTTGTTTCGCAAAGATCACGTTTGTTAAGAGCCGGTATTGAAGCCATTAGACAATTAATTAAGCTTCATTTTGAATTACTCTGTTTTAAACTATCTGTTCCTGCACGGTATTGAAAATGGGCGAAATCGGGGCTTAAATTACAGAGATATAGGAAAAAGAAATTGCTACCTAATGCTATTTTGTGCTGTAACAATTTATGCTTGTATGCTAAAAAATTTAACAACAGCATATTAAAAATTTTGTATGGAAATTTCCATACAAAATTTTTAATATGCTCTTATTAAATTTTTTAGCATACAAGCATTAGTTTTTACAATACTTTTGTTTTGTATCTGCAGGTGTGTAAAAGTTGGTACCATTGAATTTAATTCAAAAAACTTTTAACAAGTCAAACATGTTTCACAAGGACGTTTCGTTCTTTTGTGAAACAAAGTAAAAATGTTTCTTCAAATGTAAAAATTGCTCGCAAGGCTGAAATATGCAAGGGGAAAACCAGCCAAATATGCGTAAACTTGTAGTCACAGGTCAATACGAAAAGTTGGTCAAAAGCTTTAAAACATATAAGTATTTTAGCTCCATCTCCCCATGTTGCACTAAAAAAAAACTTCAAATTGCTTGTTCTAGGTTTCTCTGTTTAAGGTGTTAATTTCTTTTTATATAAATTGAATGCTTTAAATGTGTTCGCCATTTATTGGCTTTTAAATAAATGAAAGTGAGCACTATCTTATATTGCTGATCGTTCGTTGTTGGTGAGTGTCATTTAAAAATTAATGCAAAATATATTGGCAGGTCTTATTTCATATAGATACATGTAGGTGCATACTTACACTTTTTTTTTATCAGCATACAACACGTACTCGTATGTGCAACAAACTCGGATAAGTCCACACAAAATCATACTTACAACAACAAATAAAACAAAAATCTATATGTGTCCTTAGGCGGTGGAAATTGTTTTTTTTTTCTATCCATTTTTTCGTTAAACCCTCTGACAAAACAAAATACCCAGGAAACATGTTTTTCGTTTGGTTTGGAATTTTTTTTTTCACTATTTTTTATTTTGTTTGTTTTTTTTTTGTTCCTTGCTTTCATTACATTTCGATTTAACCATAAAGCACATGAGTGAAAAGGCTTTTTGTTTTAGGGTGGAGTATTATCTGGGGTTTTGTATTTTGTGTGCGTGTGTGTTTTTATTGTTCCAGTTTTGCACAAATTCTTCTTTCTTTTATTTTGCCAAATATATCTCCATTTAAATACATGCTAAAAATACATATTCAAATATTTTTAAGCAGATATATGTTTCAAAAAAAATAAATAAATAAAAAAAAATACAAATATGTTTGTACGTATGTATATGCAAAGTACTTTTGAATCCTACAGCCATTGCAAATTGTACATTGTTGCAACTGATGTCACAATACAGAATTTCAGTTAAATTCTTGAAATTCGTAGTCATTGAACAGTGTCACATATGACCAATAAAAGATAGTATTCATTGAGAATTCCTTTTGCTCAAAAAATTAATGTATGCACAGGCAAAAAAACACTGTTGGCGGCAGGCGAATTTGTGGTCTAAGGACTATTTTAATTGTACAATTGTGCAGAAACTCTAACAAAAATTCAAATTGATTACAAAATATGTGCCTCAGTGAAATGTTGAAATAAAATTCATCATTAAATAAATAATCAACAATTAAAATTAATTTTTTGGGCAGCAGCATTTTCCCTTTAAAACGCTTTGAGATCTGTTCAATCGTTAAAGAAGAAATGACACTCTGTTCTGATTTTATCCGAAAAAAATGTTTTGATTTATTTATTTACACCATCATCGATTGCCCGTTCACCGAGGTTACAAAGTTTGTCGGGTATTTTTTTTATTCTCTTCGTGTTTATTTCACCACCAGAGCTGCTACGAAGACAAACAGGTTTTTTAAAATTCTCAAAAACATTCCTCACATTTATTTCATTAAACAACCTTTTATCTTGATAGAATATACACGAATTGATCAACAAATAAATAAAAACTTTAACCACACAGGCGCCATGAAAACCAAACACTTTTATATTAAAATATAAACTTTTCACAAATGTGCTGTGTACCACTTATAAGTGGCACACACCACATTTGTGAAAAGTTTGCATTTTAATATAAAAGTGTTTGGTTTTCACCCATTCGCTACTGCCCACAAAAAGAGCATTCCTTTTTGCTGGAATTAATATTAACAACGGCAGCCCTAAATAAAACAATGAAAGACAAAAAACTTCAAAGTTGACTTAGTAGTTGACATATATAGTGTAGGGATATTTTTATGTTTTTGCTGTACTTACATATTTATCCTATGTATCTAATACAAGGCTCTTACACCACTTAATCTCTACACACGCACAGCAATCGCAGACATTTCACTTGAACCAATTATCAATTTACTTGACTACAACTTTCCACAAAATTTAAACTGCAACTTAACCACCTCAGCACCAAGTTTTTTTTAGCGTAACAGATCTAAGCAGCCGGTACTGCGACACGATGTCAGTAATTTAACAATTAGAATAGACGAAGTATTTCATGTTTATGTGATGATTGACATAATTTGTGTGTTTTTAAGCCAAACGGTGTCACTGTGCATTAGAAATGTTGGCTTCTTTCATTTCTTCGTTTCAATTTCTATTTTAGTAAATATATTTTTTATTTATTTTAGTAGCTTAATATTTTATGAGCACTTTTAAAGCGAACACAAAATATTTACCACAAAATAAAAATAAATAGATATATAAAAATATACACACATGTGTGCGTATTAGGGTCGGTCCATACAGCCACAGATGATGTGCCATCGATTTTTCGATAGTTGCACTGCCACATATCAAAGAAATAATTTTCGAGGAGGTGTCCGATTTTTAATTCTTTTTCTGTATTTTCGTGTATGGGAATGTGGGGGGAATGAGGAGATGAGTACAATGTATTGAAAAAAAATAGTGGAGAGTTTTCTCTAATTGCTTATAGAATCGACTACTTTACGACTGATTAGTGCCAGGAACCAGTATTTGGACGCCACGAGTGTCCGTAGAGGAGTCAAATGTATGACCAACCCCCAATATTTTTTTCAAACACACCGATCCCGTACACCGATCTCTTTAGGAGGGCTCCTATTCAAAAACAGAATGACTGATGCCTCGAAAATTTGTTTTTTGATATGTAATAAAATGTTGAAAATTTTTTTTATCATACAAATACGAGCCGGTCTAATGTGTACATCTCCTCCTCCTTTAAAAAAAAAAATTATTGAATATTATTTTTTATCATTTCGTTTTCCCACAAGTACACTCGTATTCCAGTTTATGTTTTTTTCTTTGTTGCTCAAATTTGTTCGTACTGAAATAATTTTTGATTTGAGCACAAATTCTCTTATGAGAAATCGGATTTTGTAATTTATGTAATCAGAATACTATTAGCTATAATCACATGAAATCATTACTAAAAGTATAATATGTGTGAATGTGATGCAATTTCAGTGTTTAACTTATTTATGCAAATTTATTGGTAAACAAATTTTTTATTCCCACAAGAATGATTTTAATTTTGTTTTCATAATATTATTTATTTATTTAATATTTAGTTATTTTGACCCTTTTTTTCTTATGTTTTATATATTTATTTGAGCTTAAGGTCTTTTTATTAGAGAATTTGAGTATTTGAGTATTTTTGTCAATATTTTGCTCTCTTCTTCAGGACAATAATAATGAAAACATTGTCATTATTATTGTCCTGAAGAAGCTATCCGAAGGAGAGCGAAATATTGACAAAAATACTCAAATTCTCTAATAAAATGACCTTAAGCTCAAATAAATATATAAAATATTATTTATTTATTTATACATCTATACATTATCTAACTTTTACCTAAAGCTTCGCTTCCAAAATTAAGCTTAAACCGGGTAAAGAACTGGTAGAAGCATTCAAATCCAAATCAAAAAGCTGGATGTTTTATAAAAAATTAGTAAAATGTTCTGAAAAGAGAATTAAAAGAGAAAATTTTGAGTACTTATAAGAGTACTTTAAATACAACTCTTTTCACGAGTAGGGGTGATAGGTTGATTGGAGGGGTACGTTTGTGTAAGTCTTGCGACATACATTTAAGAAAGTATGGGCTTTTTGTGCGCTCCGTGGATTTGACCATAAACAGTTTGGTTCATAGATCCATAGGAACCCCGTGTCATTTAGAAAGTTCCTTAATTTCCTCCAGCAAGTCAGTTTACTCTCTCATTTCTAGTTATTCACCATGTTATTAGTGTTTTTGCAATGCCAAAATGTTTGTGATTTAATCCGCTCAGCTGAGCTCGCTCTAATGACTATTTGAATATTCGTGAATATATCCACAGGTCCTAGTCTTCCCATATCATTGAGCTCCCTCCCTCATTGAGCACTCCGTAAATGTGCGAATTTCTGTCTGCAAAACTGTGGAATAGTCCAGCAGACATAATAACAATCCGCGAAAATTCCTATATAAATGCCAAGTCCTCTTTTCCCCTCGACTTTAATCCATCCATCCAAATGATGAAGCGCCATGGTTCAAAAGGCCGGTCAACCAGGGATGGAAGTCAGGAATCAATGTTTTGCATTAGCCTCTAGTCTGGTCTCCGGTATGCAATCTGATGTTATATTTTCTGGTGTAGACTCGCCTATTTATGTAAAGATTTGTCGTGTCCCTGATCGATCCACTCGCCCATCATCTTTAATCGTTTTGCTGTGAGAGCCGCTTCATTATATAAGAATTTCGATTGGCTCGATGGATAATATTGCTTCTATCGCCCTTGTTGATGTCGTTTTGAAAACCCCCACTTATACTTATGTTCAGAAGCGTTATAAGAGAAATTTTTTAAAAGCTTTTACTGTCTGTTTATAATTCA
The DNA here is from genome assembly GCA_963662145.1 of Sturmia bella. Lineage (NCBI taxonomy): Eukaryota > Metazoa > Arthropoda > Insecta > Diptera > Tachinidae > Sturmia > Sturmia bella. The sequence goes on along the minus strand of OY759170.1, from coordinate 67,384,293 downwards.
CAGTAAAAAAAAATTATGCTCTAAGATGACAACCTGGAACCGTTACTTATCTCTTGTTTTCTTCGCTCTCAGAGAAATAATGGGTATACTCATGTGTGTCTTTAATATTTGGATTGTATATTTGTTATATAATTATTATTATTATTTAATTTTTTGTGTGGAAAACGACACTTAATTCATTTTTGTTGCAAGTTGTTTTTATTTAAATTCTTCCTTACAAATATTACAATATTAAAGATACAACCTCTGCCCTTCTCCGATTTCAATTGTTTGTATTCTATAAACCACATGATGTAAATTTAGTGTCATCATTTCAATCTGAATATTTTATTGTGATAAAGCAATAATTTATAAATTTTAACAATATGCATCATTATTCTATAACATAATATAATTTTCAAGCATTTAAAGTTTCTAACTCAATTTGCATAATTATACTTTCTGTACACAATTTATTATTATTATTATTTTTTTTTTTACATTTCCTCGAAAACCAACATATCCAAAAATTTGCCAAAATATTCATGCTCATTATAAATGTCTATAATAAAAGATCAATTTTAATTTTCATTAGCAGAGGCCAAAAATTAAAACCGTTTTTCATTGATGCCGAACGAAAAAGGGGAAATGAAAAGCAGCACAAAAAACACCTCCATAAAATCATCACTGAATTTAAAGTGAATATATTTTGTGGGTGAAAATGTTTTCTATTGAAATTAATTCTGAAAAATATTGGTTAGAAACATGTGTGAGAAATAAAAATAATTGAACATTCAATCATCGACATGCCGAGTATTTGTGCTGGTGTGAGTGTTTAAACCAAAGCGGATGTTTCAATTTTTTTAATTGCCCTACAAGCGTTAGAATATATTTAAATGCAAAAACGTTTTCCATAAAAATAGAATGTTGTAAAAGGTTTATAATTTTTCGTGTGCGATATGAATCTACATGCATTTTTATGTGAATCTATTCATGGTTAAAATTCATTGAATGATTGGATAAAATTTTAAATATGAATTTGTTGTAAAATTTTAAAATACTGCTTTGTTTTTATCTTTATCCAAAACGCTTTCTCGGATTGTTTGATTGCAAATTGTAATAATAGACATTGTTTTTGGATTGACAATAACTAACAGTTTACAACGTTATTTATTTTTCGTCGCTATAGCATAATGAGGGTGTATGTATATTTTATACTGTCTTAAAATATCTGAAAGTTACTAGAAATTTCCACAAACTGATAAATCATTCTGAAAGAAGCTTAGCAGCCATCGTACCGACCAGTTGTAGTTTAAACTTCTTGCAATGACCACTAAATTAAAGTGCATTTAAGATGCAAAACTGAATCATATCGATACATTTTTATACTCGTACCGCGGTTAAAGAAACCACTCTATTGCGATTAACGCAATAAAAGTCATTGTTGAGCTCAATAGTTCCTGCAAAAAGTCAACAACTTATTGCCCATTTACTACTTTAGTATCGTTTCAAAATAAAAGTTAAAATGCAATTTTGTAAAAAGAGTGTTTTTGGATTATGTAGCATACTTTAGGGATCAAACATATACGACAGCAACTGAAGCTCTAATAATTCCCAAGTACTTTTTATTTTATTCTTTTTTGATATAAGGACGCTTACAAATTCTGACAATTAAAGGTTAGTTTACGTAATAATACAAAGTGGAGCGACTTTGTGGGATGAAAATATGAAATTCTCTCCTTATTTAACAACAAAGGGAGCAAAAGTCTGTTGCAATAAGAAACAGAGTCTATTTCTTTAATAATTTTTTATCAGGTTTATTTTTCTAATTTAAGTTTGTTTGTTTGTTTTACCAGTGCGAATTAAGCTGATGGTTTTAGTTCTGTAAAGTTTACAAAAACACCATGTACATTGCCTGAGTTGATGATGGTTGTTTTTGTAATTATTGTACATATACAAATGTTAACAACTTCGATTCATGATGTTGGGTGTTGCCAACCTGTACTTTAATATTCACCTCTAATGTGATGAGAATATATAAGTTTCTAAAATGGTTTAAATTTTCCGACCGCTTTGCCAAATTTTGTGTCTGTGTTCTCTCTTACTCGGTACATTTTGGTTTTACTTGATAAAATTTTGTCCAATATACATTTAATTTGGCAGCACCGCTTGATGAGGACGCAGCTCTCGTCGCACGTTCAACGCGAAAGCACCATTTAATGTATCATATTTTTGCTTGTAAAATGATTTGAATTTCAAATAAACAAGACATAAATAAATAAATAAATAAATATAAAAGCGAAATTATTAAAAGCTTTTTTTATTAAAAATGAAAATACAAATATGAACTTAATTATTTATTTGCTAATTGAAATGTATTAATTCAGGTCCAAAAATGAACCTTTTCAAAAAATACAGCAAATATTTTTTGAAAAGGTTAATTTTTGGACCTGAATTAATAAAAATGAAAATATGTAAACGGTACTTTTCACGGTCTGCCAGTCATGAGGCCGGCCCACATGGGTCCAAGAATTGCATTGTTATTACTTTAAAAACTTAAGTCAAACATATAAAATGGTTTGAATTTTGTTGTTAGTTTTTATAGTTTTTAAATATACATGCGAGTATGTATAAAGAAAAGCAACGAATAAATCACTATAGTATAGACTATTCAATATTTTAACTTTTAGTAGCGCGAAGTTTTTCTCTTTTTTAGCTTATCAAAGCCAAATCATAACGTAATTGCCAAATGCTGCAAATATTAACACATTTTTGAAGCCATACACACACACACACACAGCTGAAATATTTGCTCAAGTTTTAATTTAATTAATTTAGCTGTGCGCCAACAAATTGCGTTATTTCCATTTATTTATCGCTCTAAAAATAATTTTTTTTTCACCAACTTTTAATGGAATTATATTTTAATATATTTTTATTAAAAAATTCTCGTTTCGAAAACCATACTTTTGTGAATTTAAGAAAACAATGAAATTCTTTTTGCATAGTTTAAGGCTGAATGATAAACCAGGATTGTGTTGCAGTTGTAGGGCTGTGAATTAAGTTAATTCGCAAACTTTGATTAGACATCATTGAAAGTTAAATTAACATTTTTTAGTCCTGCACGTTTAAAGTGATATGGATAAAATTAAAAATTATTATAAGTCTGAAAGAAATGTATGCACATTCACAAAATATTTCGGATGCCAGCGGCAAAAACTTAAATTTTTATTTTTAAATAAGAACCTGAAATTGAAAATTAGCACATTTAAGAAAAATGTATTTGAAAAAACTAGATTATTTTCTGTATTAAAAGCTTGTTTGAAAATTTTAAATTCTTATTTATTTCATGAGAATGATAAAGTAAATAGTAAAGCTTTAAACGTTCTTTAAATTTTTTTTCGAGTCTACTGCATTACAGAGTGTTGAAGATGACAGAAAAGATATATTTCGAGCTAAAATGTTTTACCTAGAGACATATGTATGTATATAAAAAGAACTTTTTTTAATTCAGGCGACAAAACCTACATATGCAGTTCATTGTGCCGTTGCTAGGAATATTGGTTATAGAGAGGAGGAAATACTGCTGGTGTACATTTGGTTTGAACCCTCCCACGCTGTAAATGGCAGGAATTACGTGCGCAGTAAATTTATTCCAGAGGCCAACCGTACGGCTGAAGAATGAATTCTCTCTATGATGCATTGTGCGATTCACTGGCCAGTCAACTACAAAGGACAACCCCTGGTTGATGTACGCGTATTTGGTAGAAATATGCAAGAAACAAGATCCCTGATTTCGTCAGAGTAGCTGCCATTATGGTGGCGATAAAACAGGATTACGTACCTCACACTGCGTCGATGCTCCAGTGGGCCAATATCCTGTTGTTACCGAAGAGCGTCTTCGCTCTCTCCTGTACACGGTCGATTAAGCCTAAAATAGACTTTGAGGCACCGGCCCAAGCATTAGAGTTGTATTCCATTTTTGGTCAGATATATGTAGGTGGTATAAATAGAGGAACTCGCATGGAGTGAATTGTACCATATACCGTTTCAAAAAACCAAAGCACTCAAACGCTTCTTTTGCAACGTGAAAAATGGATTCAGTCCAGCGAAGATTACACTGAGAACTCATTCCAAGAACATTAAGAGCTTCCGATTTCTCAATATTTATTCCACCCATGTGTACGGATGGAACAGCATCCTCGGTCGTTCGTCAAACAACATTGGGAGGGTAAGAAGTAATGTTAAGCTCCATAAGATCCTGTCTTTCCAGCATTAAGTTTTTTTATCGTGCTTTCTTAACTGGTGAATGTCACTTTGCTAATTTTTATGGTTTTTGCCCTGGGTTTTCAAATTCGAATTTCCAGTTTTGCTACATAATATTGTTAAAAAATTAGGTAGCAATGTGCCATACTCGTCCAATTATCTCTCCATATGATTGTGTGTGTTTTCATTGCGAAACTGTCAAAAGCAGTACAGACGTAAACGTAGTATGTTGTGGTTCTGGCTTTGACAGTCTCACCACTATTGTTACACAAATAAAATACAACCAAGTTTGTTGTTGTTGTAGAGTTACACTGACCTGATAAATAGGGCTTGATCCGTGCATGCGTTTGTATATGTTTCAAATGTCTCTTAGCAATGCTTACTCAATGCAACAAATCATTGTTCTATGTTTCACAATAACGGGCGCTCTCTCGCTCTTTTGCTCTCCTCAAAATGTTTGACTTAATTTAAATCACATTGTATTTATTTACTTTATGTTTGTGCGAATGTTTGTGGGGTTTTTGGCGTCGTCGTAAAAACGGTTTTTGAACACATGATATGACTTCATTAACTTTTTCTTCTTTTTTAATTAAGATGCTAGTTTGTTGGTTGTTTTTAAATAGCAGAGAAAAACAACAAAATAATCATCAAAATTAAACCAAAGGAAGCAAGAAAATTCACAAGAAAAAGAAAGGAGTAATATTAGCCGTACAATACATACATGTATGTACGGATATGTATGTACATATTCATAGAAAAATTTGTAAAACTGCACACCATAAAATAGTGTGTGAAACAAGCGGCGAAAATTGTAGGAGAATGAGAGGGATTAGATAAAATTTCGCAACTTTTTTGTTTAAAAGTAACTACTAATTTCAAACTCTGACATGCCAGAAACTGTTATTTTGCACATTTTATACGTGTGTGTACAATTTTACACAAATGGTGTTGTTTTTATTATCATTATCATTGTCGTTGTGTAGTCTATTTTTATATTTTTATTCTTATGGAAATCTAGACTCAAATGACTTGTGGGCACTTGTCCAAAAATAAACATGTAAACAACCAAACCAGCCAACCGAATGAAATACAGTGGGTTTTTAAGCTAAAATAAGGTTGGCTGACAAAAAAAAAAAAAAAAACAAAGCAGAAAAAAAAAATATTTACATAAATAACATTGTTGTTCAGAAAAATTGGCACCTAAAAATATGCTCTTCTATTGTTCATGTACAGATTTTTATTTGCCATGGACAAACACATTAACAACCCAAACCGGCTTCTAGCCACGGTTTTTAGATTTTATATGGTCTGATCAGGATAAGACATCTTTTGTTTGATATTTTTATGGACTCCATTGTGCTCAACTTTTTCAGTTTTCATTATATCCATTTGTTTGTCTTTTCCTGTCCAGTCACTCTACAAATACGATACTAAAATAAACATGCTTGGCTGTCGTATTATAACTTTGTCTGTTTAATTTTTATCAAATTGAAATTAACTATTGTGTGTGTTTGCTTGGAGCAGTTTGCTTTTTGCTGTTTGTATGCCAACCAAGCAAATCACTAATCCAACAGCCCACAAACACATCATCATGGCAGTTACACCGAACATTTAATGACCTTTAATTATCATTAATTATCATTGTAAAATAAATATAATATAGTAAACGGTTGTTTCGCATTTTCTTTTCGCAAAATAGGATTAAATATATAAAATATTTTTTTATTAAAAATATTAAGGATTTTAAAACTACAGTCGAACTTCCATAACTCGAACTAATTTTGTTGGTAGTAGCGTTAAAAGAACAAATCACATACAATTTTCCTTCCGTAACTCGAACTGCCATAAGTCGAAGTTCTCCATAACTCGAATAGAAAACATACACATGAACTCTATAATTCGAAAAATTTTGCTTGTTAAATTGGTTTTTTGTTTTAGTTTGGGTTTGTTTGTTTTACTCTCTTTGGTTGCTTGAGCTGGTTTGTATACTTTACATGCTATTTTTGCTCAGTCACTTATTTCAGAATATTTTACTTAACTGTAAATTTTTAAATACATATGTATGTATATGAGTACATATGCTTGTTCTTTTATATTCTTAAGTATGTAGTTTTCCATTAGAGGCTATTTTAAATAAAAATACATGATACAAAAACCTTTTATTCTAATTTGACAAAAAATTCTGTAACTCGAAGTCTCCGTAAGTCGAAGTTTTTTTTTTTGGGATAATGGTGATTCGAGTTATGGAAGTTCGACTGTAGTTACTTCTTGATGACGAATGGTAGAACAATATTAAAAACTCTTTTAATTGCAAAATCAATATTATACTCTGTTTTCTTTTGTACGGAAATAATATTCTTTAGCTTTAGGCCTTAAACTATAAAGGGCCATTATTACAACTTGCCAGTACTTAAAAGCAGGATTTTATCAGGCAGATAAAACATTATTACAACTTCCCTTTAAATAAAAGTGGGTCTTAAATTATTGTAACAATAATCCAACCAGTAAATTAAAAGGAGGCTTAGCTTTATTTACTATATTTGGTGGCGGCTTCGATATATTAAATTGGAACGGTTAATTAATTGCAAAAAATATTTCCCTAAATAAAATTCATTTTGCATGCATTTACTTTTCTTCCAGACTTAAACCTTTCAAAGATATTGCCACAAATTAAAAAAAAGCTGGTTGTAATAATGTAAATTGCTTACCGTCTAGTTTGTCGCCCACTTCCATTAAAAGTATCTTTAGCTAATAGCAACCCTAACGTCAAGCTGTAATAATGGCCGTTACAGACAATTTCTAATTATCTACTGAAAATTGTTTATTCTTTGGAATATTATAATTTAAGAAATATGTTTCCGTGTACTTTTAGTTACCAAATTAGAAATTAAATACTTACAAGCCGAACACAAACAAAACAAAAGAGATTAAACGGACAGACCACAAGTCATGCCAAAACCAGCATACGAGCAACTCTGACGAATTCACAAGACAAAGTTTTCTGTACTGTTGTAATTTTGTATTATTATAGTCTGCTTTTTTTTTATTTTATTTTCATTTCACTTTATTTCATTGTATTTTGTTTATGTCTGAGATTGTTTATGAAATGAAGTTGTCTGCTAGAAGTAGTAATGATAGGTAAAACCCAAAAATTAATATCTTTTATTTACCCTGCAACTACAAACAAATATCGTTTGAAAATCAGAAATAAGGAAGTTGTTTATAAACCATTGAGACGCTGCCAGCATTATTTACTTTTTAGAAATATCAAGAGTATTTTGTTAATTTGTTTGCTTTAATAGAAGAGTAATAACTTGAATAGTTACTTGCCAACTTCTAGCTGATTTTTTCATAAAACTTTCTTTATACCATTCGAATAAAAGTCATAGAAACTCCACAATGCGTAAAAAATTTAAATTTTTACATGTCAAAAGTAAAATATTGACAAGGCATAACAGCATAAATCCACTTTGAGTAACAAATGACTATGACTGCCTGAAACAGCCATGGTATTTTGTTCCCTAGCCAGTAAGTCTCCAACTTTACTTTTTTATATATCTTGAAAATGTTGGTCACTACACTTTCACCAATTTTTTATTTAATTATTACATATTTGCCTGCCTTCACTTTAGATGTCATAATTACAGAGCCTTTATATAAACAACGAAAATAAGGAAAAGAACTTGGGAATTACTAGAGCTTCAGTTGTCATTGTTGGAAACACTTTGCTCCCTAAAGTATGCTAAAGTACGTAAAATTCCTCATTGTACAGTCGAACCATTTTTTTATGCAATATTTGAAACAATAGCGTTTCAGATGTGCAACCATGGGTTGCACATCTGAAACGCACATCTGCAGTTATGATTGAATCAGTTGTGCTACCAACAGTTATATATATATTTACTGTAAAAGTTTTAAATGTGGGTGTTATGGAATATCGACTACTGACGTTGTAAAGAGAAAAATGCAGATTCCTTGTTTCATGAACACTTCATTACAATATTCGACGAAAGAGGCGACTTCCTGCTACCTTAATGTCGAAAGAAGTAAGTTGTTATGTAATTGTTAAACTGATAAATAAATGCGTGGATGAAAAAAAAATAATAATAATAATTTTACGGGTTATTCGAAATAAATTTTCTACTAGACATATCAGCACAAGGCTAAAATAAGTTACCAACCGCCGGCATAGTAGAAACAGACTCTACAAAACCACAAAATTATGATGTTTTACATCTTTTATGGTAAATATGCAGCAAATTATTAGAATATATGACACTAACCCAAAAAAAACTGTATGCTGAATTAGGTGCACTTCGTTGCCAAACACCAAATTTTATTTGATGATCTGTCACCAATGGAAGTTATTGTTACAAGTTTTAGCTAGTGGTGTGTTAAGGGTGGATCCAACACAAGTGATTAATTAGTACTACTATAAGCGACATCTGTGTAAGCGAAGGAAAACACCATCATGCCATTTAAATAACGGCCTTCTATTGATTAGTCTAAAGGTGGGATCACACGATTGCCGCAATGCATTAATTTTACACAATTTTGATTGGGCTGAATTGGAACACAATAAAAGATTTGTCGCAATCAAATTCTCTGCAATCACATGATTGTCACATTTTACTGAAATTTTATTGGCGCAAAACAATTTAGTACCGTGTTATAGTCACACGATTGTTATATTATACGGCAACTCTGAGAAACAGCTGTTGTAGCTGATGACAAACTTTGTTTTGCAAAAATAAAACAATGCACTCTTCGAAATCCATGTTGAAACTGCAAGAATTGTACAATTGTTATAATAGTAACAACAATTGAATTTCACTTACTGAAAAACAAAAATTATGTATGGAAGACGCCTTTAAACAAATTTGAAACTAAGTAAATGTATATTATTGGCTCGTATTGTCTTCTTTGGCTGCCGCATGAGAAAACAATAAATATTGGTGCATTTTTATTGGTAAATAGTTGTATATAAAGTGTTCACATGGTTGTCGCATCAGGGTTGTATTTGATAAGGACAAATATCAACAACATTCGTTGTGGTTGCCTCATGAGCCAGTAAATTGTGCTCTCACACGATTGGCATACAAAATATAACAAAAATTGGTGCATTGCGACAATCGTGTGATCCCACCTTAAAAGGATGTCGGAAATGCTGTCACATTTTAATTGAATAGTTACTAAAGGTTGAACTAAACTGAAAGTGCTGTAAATAAAATAGTTGAGTGTATTTTATATTCATTTGCAATTAAAGAATCCGCAAATCCGTTTTTATTAAAGAGTAAAAACGTAACAATATGTCTTGTGAAAATAACATAAGAAATTCAAAAAAAAAAAAAAAAAAAAAAATCTAGTTCTAAAAGTATTATTAAACAGTAAAATTATTTAGTAAATTCAGCTCTTCCATTCTTTAATATGATAATAGATTTTTTACAGTCTTTAATTGCACATTATTTATAATAAATCTCATCATGATCTCGCAATTTCGTTTCGGTTATCCTTTTAAATAAAAATTATAAATCACTTAAAAATGTATAAAATAAAAATATTAAAAAAGGAAAAATTCAAATATGCCACTTGCTGAAGCGCACATTATTGTGTTCAATGAACTTGCACTTATTGCTGCAGCTCTGCCACAAACTGCTCGTGCCGCTTACGAAGCAATCAAACAATGCTAACGAACCATTTTAAAATGTGCAACAAAGAGCTCTTTAAAAAATACGTGTGTGTAGATGTTCCTCAATTTTCCAAATGACCCAATTACCACAGGATACAGCAAAAAAAAAAAAAAAAATAGAATAAAAAATGCAATAAAATTGCTGAGTATGATGCAAAAAAAAAAGCTGTGATGTGTGGTGCCACCTTTACAGGCGCACCGGTGAATAAAACTCATTGCAGCTCGCAACTTAATACACCTGCCTGTGATTATGTTTAATGTACGTGTAGTCGGCGCAAAAATAAAATGAGAAAAAAAATTTTCACTCACCTTGCGGAAATAATAAAAAAGTCATCGTTGTATTGTGTGGCGCACAGAGGAAGTTGTTGCAAGACACAAACACATACGCACACAGAAATACAGGCTTTACTTCATCGGCAAGCAATTTTACTATTGAAATTCGATATTGGTTTGTATTGAACCGTAAATTCTGCCATTAAATCCAGTTGAGCTAAAGACATCAAACCAACTGCTATCTACGACTCTCTACTCGAATCGAATCGAATCTATTCAATTAAATTTTACTTGCAAATTCTCTTACTACACATTTAAATAATTGTGTGTGCGGGTGGGTGTGCACACTTTGCTTTAAATTCTTGCAACGTATAAATAATAACGTCACCTAAAATGCGAACAGACGCAATTGTCTAAACTATCAAAATTTTAATTTTGATAGAACGCCTCGTCAATATCAGAAATTTTACACAAAATTCTATACATTCTGATGTTATTTTGTTCGCCGTATACTTTGCATTTGAGGCCACGATATGTCACGATTTACGAAAAAAGAGTATATCGCTGCCAACATTTCATTAAATCTTTAAATGGAGGAAGTTGAAATCGAGAAAATGATAGTTGTAATAAAAATTGTTTTATAAGAAAAAAAAAAAAATTGGAGACTGAACGAAGAGCAGTGTTTTATATGAGGACTGAGTAAATAAAAATTTAATAGAAGCTTGACAAATTAATGCCAGTTTTAAGTTTACTGCTGCTATTACACTATGCGTCAGAGTCTGTTTTGTTTCTTTGAAGCAGAGTGTGTGAAGATAAATTTAATAATTTTTTTTAACCACGGACACAAACCTTCTAAGTTAACAGACCTCTGTTAATGTGGTAACATGGCCTTGTTAGAAATTTGGTCACTGTGGTTTCCGAAACATAAAATGCAACCCTCGTATATAGACAGTCAGTAGTGAAGAACTCAGGCGGTAGGATATCTAAGAGCTGCTGCTTAAAAACAGTTTACAATTAGTTATGACCTGGCATCGAAGCACTTTGGGTGCTGATGAGCGTTGTGGTCGACGTGAAACAGCTAGGGTATGCACCCCTGCTAAAATGTCGGAAAGTTTATTTTTCTCGTCTTCTCCAAAACTGCTGATCACTGCGATTTCATCACAAAAAAAGTTATTACCCCTTCTGAGGAGCTGAAATCGAACTAAAGTGCGATAAAATATTTAACAATTTTTTTTTTTATAGATACCGACTCTAGGTCCTAATCAATTTGACAAATTTGTATTCGACATCTCTGCACAACATTTTTAATCAGAAACTAAGGCAGCTTTTATTCTTCTATAAAAGCGGGCGTGAAAAAGTTTAAAGCATTAAATTAGTGATTTGGCCTGTTGACTTTTCATTTGTGGGCAGTGGGTTTTTGTGGTATTTTCTGAGCGTCCTGCAAACCATACACCCATAGAAGATTTTTAAAAACTACAATAAATCTCATTTTTATAAGAAAAATTATTGCAATTTATTGTTATCTCCTTGTTTTATTTGTACTTCCAATAAATTTAAGCAAACGATAAACATATAAAAGCAATTATGTGCATAAATTCATGAAGAGCAGCAGCCTTCTCAAATTATTGCGTTTTATTTCTGTATTGGCGCCCAAACCATTTATTTATTTGTCTCTCTGTAAACAAACTTTTATGGAGAGCTAAGCAAACAGCGAATCAAAAATAAGTTGTTGAACAAAAAACAGGAAATTCAATAAACATCCAGCAAACACAACAATGCATTACAAATTCTCTAAGGACATCTAAAAGCGATTATCAAAACATCTCTGTACAAGCTAAACCCATTCACATTTCAAAAGCACACACTCACAGTTCTGCTCAGTTCACTAAACTAAACGCTAATAGTGGAAAATATTCCGGTTTTTTTTTTTTTGCTTTTACTACCAAATATTATCTGGTCTAAAGTCGAGTTCAAAATACATTTCAATTTATGTTTGTTAGGACACACAACGTCACAAGTACAAACTTTTGCTGGTAGTGGTCGCAGTCACAACAACGTAGTTGGTTGTTCTCTATCAATTGCATTTATTTAAAAAAACATCCGGCAGCAAGGAGAAAAGAAAGAAAGGACGACGAAAACACGCACATACGGCATAGAATTCAACCAAAAATCCCAGTCCTCTTGAAAGCATTTGCCTATAACTGGCTGCATTTTCAATTTGAGAACTGCGAGGAGGAAAGAAAATAAAAAAATGAAAAAGAATGAATGAAAGCAGCCTGCGACTAAGAGCTTTTTCATCTTCTTTTTTCGTTTTTTTGTTTTGCTGCTCTTTGTAGTTTTTCGCTTTGTTTAAATTGATTGCCAAGCCATAAAGGAGCAAAAAAAAAAAAAAAACAAAACGAAACGAAACAAAAAACTTCTTGTTCAACAATCACAGACCTCCAGCAACTGACTGGCTCAACAATGTGCTTACAAAGGAAGAAAATTTAACTAAAATATTTTAGCTGGGGTACCATCATCAATGGCAGTGGCAAATGTATGCACGTTCATACCCACTATATGAGTATTAATTAGGGCAGGTAAATTTTGTCAGAACAAAAATTTGTCGATATTGTGCCAACGTTTTTTCGATAATTTTTGAGCTACGAAAGCACTAGCTCAGCACTACTGTGCTTACTCATTGCTGTCGTGACATGACTTCTTTATGTCTCGGACAGATAAAAACGAAAACAACGGTTAAAGAAGTGGTTTGAAAGAACTAACTACAAAAAAAAAGACCGGTATAGAAGAGAACGTAGCAACTGAGAGGTGTTCGCAGAAGCTAGACTTAAAACAAATAAATCATTGTTAATCGAATAGAACTTACCAGTTAAAGAAACTGTTTAAAAAAATGTATGTGAATAAAAACTTAAGCTAATATCTAGTTCTTAAATCCACATTAAAACTGATTTAGCAACCTAATGTGCGAATAAAAACCAAGCAAATTCTTAAACGACCCCGTCCCACGGGCCCAGGTAACATTTTTGGCAATTCGAATCTTCTTCGATGGCTTAGCGTGACTAAAATAGAGAAAAAACATTTTACAATATGTTTGCGATAACAATATTATGTTGTCTGTAGCACTGCAAAATGTTGTGTAAACATTTTTTGGTCACCGTAAACACAGTTTTTAGTACAGTTTAATCATTTTGCTTTCACTATCCATACAAATTTAAATATATTTATTTGAAAATAACCTAATCTACAACCATTTTGTAAATTAAAAATTTGTGTTTACTTATTAATGAACATTATTCTTAATTAAATTAAATGAAAACAGCAGCTATTAAAATCGAATTAAGACAATTGTACAATACAAGTTATGGAACATATGAAGAGCTTCTTATATTGTGTGTATGTGTGAGCTTTCAATGGTATATAGATGTGTATGTAAGTAAAAACGTTTGTTTACATTCTGTAAATATTATAATCGATTATACTATTGTGGCCATTAAACATGTTGTTGTTGTATTCAATCATAATATTGCCATGCCTGGTCACACTATTGACATTTTCAATGATAATATTGTTACTTGCAACCATGCCAATGCCATTTCCAGCCATATTATTAAAAAAAAAGTTTTAGCGCAACCATGTCAAATTCAATCGCTGTCATTGAAACCTGGGCTATGAAGATAATATAGTTGGATTTTTATTTGCATGTTATATTAATAATTAATATTGTTATTAATATAATTCCACAATAGTATGTTTCTCTGCGAATACGGTTACCCCAACCATGGTTTTTCTTTACGTGTACTTATGCTCTCTATTTTGGGTTGAAAATGAGGCTTTGCTGTGAGAAAACAGTACCCGTTCGCGATCTCTTGTAGAAGGGTCTTTTATGACTCGGCTCTCTGAACTATTACGACTCTATTTCGATCAATTTCGTAATCATATGGGAGTAATTTATAAATCTTTTTTCAGTCAGTTCTAATATTCGTATTTTTTTTTTTGTTTTTTTTTTTTTGTTTGTTTTATAATATTTTTTGAGCGTCCAAAGGCTTCCTTTGCTGATATTATCATCAACAATCTTCCACTTTCTAGCTGAGGAGGGACACTCCCATTCAAAGATACAAAAAAATGGATTTTCGAAAGCTTCGAAAATGATTTTTTTTTTGATATGCCGCTATAGAACTGGTTTTCCTTACTCCAGAAGCTAACGACAAACCGATGACACAATGTCGATTGCTAAATCGACCCACTCTAATGTGTTTAAACATGATAGCAGCCAACCATCAGCTGCTGCTGGTGCTGTTGCTCTGCAATTTTAACGATGACATTTTAATAGGAAACAAAAATTATAGATCACAAAGTAAGTTTTCGTCCTCGTATTGTTCGGTATTCATGAAGACTCTCATGTAAATATGCATCATGATTTTTGCCTTAACAGAAAATGTACAAAAAGACGAAAACTTTTTCTCAAATTAAGCTTGCCTTATCTAAAAGCAAATGCAGCATCCACGCCGCACAAAAATTTAAAACGCTGTATGTCAGAGCTGGTTGCTTGTAAAACTCTATGGGGGTTGTGAGCATGTAAATAATTTATGTCTTTTGTGTTTTTTTTAGGAAAAAATTTTCTGTTTATAAGGTGGAGTCCAACCATAATCACACATTAATATAAAGTTTTCGCCCAACCCCCCGAGATGCACAACTTGCATTTTCTAAAATACTACTTGCTTACAAAATTTGAAAACGGAAATATTTAGAGAAGAAGACTACAAAACGATCTGCATTTGCAGGTTTGTAAAAATGTTCGCGTAAAAATTGTAATTTGACAAATATTCCACAACATAGGATCGAACCTGCGACCTCGGGGACTCTTAGTTAGTAGAAAACTCTATCAATTCATCCATTAAAAGAAGAAAGTGTGCATCAATAAGTCAAAAATAATTCGAGAGCTAAAGGATGAAATAGCTCGGTACATTAGCGACCTTGAAACTAAAATATGTCTCAGAATGTTTAAGAGTATGGACCATTAAATATAGGCTGCCCAGCGTGGTCGCGGCAAGTATTTGTCCTATGTTTTGTTTCACTTATAATTGCCATAGACCTCTCAAAGACCATGGCAAAGAATATTAAAGTGATTCTGTGCAAGCTTTTGGTTTATATTCAATATCAACAACGTGCGTTTGGGTGTAACCATCCTTCGTAACACCCTTTTAATGAGACGACAATAAAGACATTTTTGTTATCATATTTTTCAAACATGATGTTTTGGGTGCTTCATCTAATTTTTTCTTTTTTATTAACCCATTGTTATTACACCTGTTGGCAAAGTGACAGTAAGTAATTACATGTGCTTAGTTGGGGTGTTAATTATTTTAAATCAATACTTAAGATAATTTATATCGTAAGTTAATAGAAATGTGAAATATATTTTTATATAAAAATCATTTCTTTTTGAACAGAAACTTGCGCCTTCTAGTAACGGTTAACTAGTTCTTAAGGGCCATATCGCTTCCATAAGTCTTCTCTGTGCCAGGGTTTCGTTCGCCGGCAACTGTCTGAGTTCCGTCTTAGAATGTTCTGTTAAACGAGTGGTATGTTTAAGGCTGTTGTCACGGATGACTTCTCTCACTGTTTTGACATTTAGATCTCGATGTATGTCCTCATCTCTAATATGATATTCCTCTCTTCCAATTGATATCAAAAGCTCTCTGCTATGAAGTTTGTATTTCTTAAAAAAATTTTCTTTTTGTATTTTATTGATTTTCTAGACACACTTGTACACCCGGGTTTTTTCTGCTCTCAATTTTTAACTTAAACTCAATCCAGTGAAGCTTGAAAATTTCCCATGTACCTTTTAAGAACTCTTCAAATACTTAAGATAGTTTTGGGCATAAAAATACAAAACTTTTCCGCTTGGAGAATTTAAATGCAAGCGTTGCTTTTATGTGACATTAAGACGCTTTACAAATTGTATACAACTTGTGCTTGTAACAATTTTCAACTTGAACAAAAAGCGGTCAAAGTTTCGTAAATCATTTAAAGTTCAATAAGACACTTCGAAACTTGTAAAAGCTGTTGACCAAGAAAAGTTAAAATTTTAAAGATAATCGCCTGGAAAAACTTGAAAATTTCTCCAACTCTGCCATACACTATAAATTTACTTGTGAATTTATGGTGGCAGAAAACAGACGAGAAGAGAAACCAACCAAATAAAACTGGTCAATGGGCCACATAAAAGCTCGCTAAGAAATATATGCATGTACACAAGCATGCGAGTAGAAGTTTCGTTTTCCCATTTTGTTCGTTTTGCATTCGAACTTTTTTTCTCTTCGTGAACGTCGCCACTGTTCTGTTACTGAAGGCTGGCGGCGTTCAGTTATCAGGGATAAAATTAATGGGCTTTTGTTTGCATATTTGCCAGCTGAAGCAAAAAAAAAATGTTGTTGTAGTTGTTGCGGTTGTTGTAGTCAGGTTTTTCTTCTCATTTCGCCAAATGAATATTCATGTTGCCTGTTGTACGCACTTTTCATACGATTGGCTTCTATTAATTCAAATTGGTTGATGCCTACCTGCTGCCCTGGTTGGTCGGCCGTTGGGTCTGGTCTGCTCTACCTGTTAATACTTAGATAAAATGATGTTTGCTGACATTGAGAAAGTATAAATGCTAAATATTAGCGAAAGGGCAAAAAAGTTAAATTGTTTTTGGATCTCTGTTAACGAAGTATGGTTTAAAAGCGGCACTTTAGTTTTGAGTATTGAACATTGAAATCACTTAAGAAGTTTACTATAATATATAGTAGATAATCGTCAATTCAACTGCTTGATGGTAAATAATGTAAATGCAGATTTTAAAAGTTCTGATATGATTATGAGTGATTGAAATCACTTCAGTTAACTTCAAAATTTGTCTTTGCTAAAAGTTGTGGTCTGAGTCAGTAGACTTAAATATGTATTTATCTTCACACATATTAAAACAAGAGGAATTAAATTTATATTAATGGTAAAAAAAAAATGTTTTCAAGCTTATGCAGTTGCGTTGAATCAAAATGAAACTACTCTGAACCAAAGTCGATGTTTCTGAGTTTTTTTTTTGTGTGTATGAGAGATTGCAAAACCAAAATCAAAAAGTTATTAAGAAGCTACTGTATATTCGTTTTCGGAATTGAAAGAGGCATGCCTCTTAATAGTATTTTAATACTTTTTTTTTATACACTAGCATCGGTATTCATAAAAAATAAAACATTGTTGAAACACATTTTAGAACAAATTTTTCATATAAAATTTGTTCTAAAATGTACTTCAGCAACGTTTTATTTTTTATGAATACCGGTGTATGTTTTTAATATTTATAACTCGACTTTTATCGAGCTCTTAACTTTTTATATCTAGTATTCATTTAGGTGGCCACTTTCAGTTATAAAATACTTTTTGTACTGATAAACAAAAAAGTGGTTCTAGTTGTGTTGCTAGAACAACCTGTTTAATCGAGACCTCCTAATTTTTTAACATAAAACAGAAATATTTTATCGTGTATTTATGTTATACAAATATACAAGGTGGCGCAAATATAACCTTCCGATGTTTTTTGGCTGTAATAAAAAAAAAAAAAAAAAAAATGAAAAACTTAGATTCTTCTTGTGGATTATTTTTATTTGGTCTTAATTTTTTTACCTCAAGTCGAGAATATGATGTCATATAAATGGCCGCCGCCACAGTTGATTGTCATTTAAGCCCTTTTTATAGCATTTTCCATCACATTGGCCAAAACTTCCGGCGACAGGTCCTCACATTCTTGACGGATATTGTCTTTAAGAGCTGCAAGAGTCTGAGGCTTGTTGACATAAATCCGCGACTTCAAAAAGCCCCACAAAAAGAAGTCTGCTGCGGTCAAATCAGGCGATCTTGCTGGCCAGTGCAAATCGCCAAAACGGGAGACTAGGCGCCCGGGAAATCCTTCAGCATATTGGTTGTGGCACGTGCAGTGTGTGCCGTAGCACCGTCCTGTTGAAACCACATGTTTTCCAATCCCAATTCACCAATTGCGCCAAAAAGAACTCGTTGATCCTCCGGATACGCAACTTGTTTCTACTGTATTTTCTAAAATACTTCTTCCTCACAAAATTTGAAAACGGAAATATTTAGAGAAGAAGACTACGAAACGACCTGCATTTGCAGATTTGTCGGCACTTTCCCGTATAATTTGTAATTTGACAAATACTCCATACCAAAAAACTGCATAGAAACGCCCCTCCCCCGGATACACAACTTGTTTCTACAGTAATTTCTAAAATACTTCTTCCTCTAAATATTTCCGTTTTCAAATTTAGTGAAGAAGAAGGATTTTAGAAAATACAGTAGAAACAAGTTGTGCATCCGTGGGGAGGGGTTTTCTAGGTCTTTGTCAAATTACGAGTTATACGCGAAAGTGCCGACAGATCTGCAAGTGCAGGTCGTTTTGTAGTCTTTTTCTCTAAATGTTTCCGTTTTCAAATTTTGTGAAGAAGAAGGATTTTAGAAAATACAGCCATGAGCAAAATGAGAATTAGAAATGTTCAAACAATCTTTTAATACCGAAAACATCTTTTCGCCTTGCAACACTCCATTTTTAGATCTAAAATAAGACATTTCGATTGGCTATTATACCAAATAAGTAATTAAGTGTATTTTTGCTTTAAAATGAACTTGACCCTTTAAAGAACACATCAAACTTTTCGCCAGTAACTTGCTAACTTTAACCCAATACCTCTTTCTGGCTTTCGATAAAAGAAAAACAAGCAAAAATTCCAAATCTGTTCAAGTGTCTTTCAATACATCTCTTCGTTTATTTTTGTCTTTCACCGAAAAATGTAATAAAGTTGATGGATTACAAATTGTATGTGCACCATATGACAATTGAGTGTTTCTTTTTTTTTCATTATTATTATTGCCATCACCAAACCAACCAACTCAATTCCCACCCACCTTCTACGTGGTAAGTGAAGTCTACTTAAATGTGTATTCTGACAAATTGTATCTTTTCCTCTTTAATAACGTTGAAAGCCTTAAGCACAAACCTTTTAAAATACTGCTACATTGTGCAAAAACAACTTCCATTTTTTTAATCTCATTTTACTACTTTTACTCCAAATGCTACGAAATGCGAGCAATATTTCAACATTTTAATAAATATTTTCACAGAGAGACACACAACAACGAAAATAATGACATCAGAAAAACTTAAACAGCCAGCCATACAAAGAAAACAAGTAAACACATCCAAAAGGAACACTTGGATGGTACCACAAAGCACATGTCAGCCATTCATAAAATGTTGCCTGCCTGCGATTGCAGGCTCAAACGAATCCATTTTGTCTTTTGCACAATATCGTATCTTTTGCTTTTTGTGTTGCCATAAAAAAATTATATTGTATAACAATCCCATATAATCAAGAAGCAGGCGGTTCAAAGGAGTATCAACAAGAAGAGACAATATAAGATATGGAAACCTAGAAATAAAAAAATGTGAACAACTTTTAACACACATTCAGTGTTCTGTTTTATGAACGGTCTGCATCATAAAGGAATAAATTGTTGCATTGAAATAAATATTATTTTTTGGTATCAGCGAGCGGAATACTGTGAGCAAAATAGCTCACAGTATTTGATTCTGCACGGAAAAAAATATGTATTCGAAGAGGAACACATTGTTATTGAAATATATGGTATATATTTGTCAACAGTGGAATTGTGTAGCTGTAACCATATATGATTACCCTAACCATATTAAATGGTTGCAACAATAACATAGTGATTCAGAACATAACTTTTTTGTCGCAACCATAATTAAACTTGTTTTTTTTTTGCGTGTATATAATTGACAACATTTAACACAACCTCTTTAATATGGCAAAACTCCGATTAGAAGGATACGACAGAGGCGACACAACAACTACGTCAGAACCTATTGCGAATACATTCTTCAGCGGTCTTATTTTTGAAAATATTCCATGTTTATTAAGTCCTTTTTTGACAATTATCCATAAATAATTTGTGAAATAAGCGAAATATTTCGTTAGAAATAAAACGCTTTTACCTGGTACGACTCCACACCTTATCAAAGTATCACAAAAAACAACTTGTTGCTGCAATCTGATCATATTTGAAAATTTTGAACCTGATTGATCTTCAAAGTGGCTACTTTAGAAGTTTTGGTATTGCATTATCTGATTCAAGAAGCTTCTGACCATTTCCAGGTAGATGACAGACTTCTGTTTAAGAAACTAATATTTGGTGCTCTCAACTAAGCCAAATCATCGCATTCGTGGTTAAGCGGTGTGTTTGGTGTTTATTTTGTTTTTATTTTACATTAGTTTTACTGGATAGATTATTCGATATCGACTGCAACTATTTGTCGGCCCTACTTTTTTTGAAACCAATTTTGATGTCTATTTTTATTTTTCAAAAATAAACCGGTTCAAATAAAACGGGTTTTCAGTTTTCCTTATTCACAAAAACATTTACACTTTTTTTGTTTTTTTTTTTTTATTATTAATTTAACAACAAAAAAGAAAAATACATTAAAATTCAAAATTTTCTTAAACTGAAACGAATTTCAAATTGAAAAATAGCAGAATAAAAATTGGGCCTGATACTCATTGTCACGTCACTTAGTTTAGGTGACAATTGTCACGAACATATTTGAAGCAATCCGCACAGATTTGCATTATACTAATCACAAAACTGATAATTGTCACGAAAAGCTACAAACCTGTCACTTAGAGTCTAATTCTTATAGTCACGTCACTGTAACGGTGACAGTCAAAATTATCTATACTGCCAGTCTTTTTGTCTCTGATTTTCACATATAATGAGACGTGACATCTTTTATTTGTATGCTACTAGCCGCTTGGTGAGAATTGTCACAAACAATTGGCAAAAGTTTCTGCAGTTATTCTACATTCTAGTAGTCATAACAAATGGTGATTGTCACTCGAAGTAGGACGAAGTAGGAATTTTCAGTGAATGAATTTGAGTTGGACTGAGTTGGATAGTGTATCACGGCCATAAGTGCCACTCCTCACACATTCATGCATTCTACGTGTCACAAAAAGTGATATATGTCACAAGAAATGAGAAAACTGTCACTTTGTTTTTGGCAGTGACGATTGTCACGGTGTGATGTGACCATCAGAACCAGCCCCATTGATAACAATCAGTTGTTAAAAATTTAAATGAAAGATATTCGAAAATAGCGCATACTTCGACACTATGAATTTTTTAAATAATTTGATAAGCCTGTGTGATATACAAAAAACAGGTGTTTCGAATAATTTTACAATTCTGTTAACTCTAAAACATTGCTGTTTTTCTGAAATTTAGTCCCACACTTTATAAAGCTTTTCATACGCTTTGAACGTTAGTCATCGTAATAAACTGCTAACTAACGTTTGTATTGATAAAAAAAAATTAAATGGTGTGAAAATACATTTTAGAACAAATTTTATATGAAAAAATTGTGGTAAAATGTATTTCAACATTTAATTTTTTATCAATTGCACCCCAGCAGCTTGATATCCTTCTTTTTAATTTAAGTTTATAATCATACTGTTTTCTGTATACCTTTGATCTGTAAACATATTTTTGCACCCCAATTTTACATCTACCCCTATAATGAATTCACTCCTTTAATGCATTGCTTGCAGCTAAAACTGGTTATAAAGTTTATGTTGCGATTTGCTTTGTATGCAAATTTAAACAATAGTGTTTTATTAAAAACATAAAGTTTTTTTTATGACTGAACTTTAACATTAACCCGCCAAGGCTTCGCCTCTTTTGTCCACCCTACGAAGTTTCACAGAAAGTTTAACGGCCTAATTCATAAACACATTATAAGAGTGTTATAACCAACTTATAAGCAAAAATCCAGAAAAGTGTATTCATAATCCACTTATAGCTTATTATGCTGCTTATAATCATTTAATAAATTGGATATTTTTATTGTGGCCTCTACCCAACTATAAGCGTTTAATAGTGAAAATTGTTGAATTGATGATTTTTTTATTTTAACAATATTTACCAATTTTTTGCTTCTTGAATGTGTATATGATTGCATTTCATTGTTTCTTACACCAAATTATCATTACACATTAAACTATGAAATTCGAAAATATGTACATACATACTTACTTTAAATTCTACTGTT
Organism: Sturmia bella; assembly: GCA_963662145.1. Classification (NCBI taxonomy): domain Eukaryota; kingdom Metazoa; phylum Arthropoda; class Insecta; order Diptera; family Tachinidae; genus Sturmia; species Sturmia bella. The sequence goes on along the minus strand of OY759170.1, from coordinate 67,361,914 downwards.
GATGTGGTGTAAGAATCACTAATATACAGCCATAAAGACACTTTAACCCTGCAAAAATCATCTTATTTTTTTATCAAACAAAAATTTCTTTAGTTTTCATATAAATTACAAATGTTTGACGAATTATATCGATACAATACACAAAGAAATACAGACGTACATACATATGTATAGTACTATCTCTTTTGCAAATTTGAATTGACATGTACATATGTATGCATGCATACACATACATATCTACGCACAAACAACAGTAGCGATCCTGCCTGTATTTACAATGTATACACACGCATTGGCCTCTAATTAACTATAAGCGTTTGATAAAGAGACATTCGTTGAGTTGATGAAGAGTTATGAAGAAAGAATTCATCAATAAAATAATTTTAATAAAAGATATTTGCGAATTAAATAATATTTACTACTTTTCATTATGTTTTCATGAAAAATATTTGCAAATAATTATAGTGCTGCACAAACAAATGCTAGAGAGTAAGTAGTCGACTACTTTTGGTACCAGTCGTTAAACAAATGTGTTTAGAAACAATTTTTTTTACAATTCAAAGCCTTGTATACATATTTTTCGCAATAAAAATAGGTAAACCAATAAATTATTTCATATTCGAACAAAATTCTGTTATATAAGTAAATAATATTTTGCATTTTTCGCAGCTACCCAAATAATCAGTTTCTTACATACATCTCATATATGCAGCACTAGGCACAAAATGAGAGTGAACATTGCATGGTATTGCCAACAATAAAGTACAAAATTAATAAAAGAGTTTATTAGTTATTTCACGCATATAATGTGTTTATGAATTGAATTTCTTATGTGTTGCTTATAACACTGTCAGTGTATGATAACTATTACCAGCTTATAAGCTGAAATAAGAAATTTTTATGAATTAGGGGGTAAACATTTAGTTTGACATTTTAACTTAGCATATGGTGCAGTTTCATTTATTCCTGCATTTAACAGAAGTATTTTGCAGTAATCAGATAAAAAACGGTTACAAAAATTGACATAACATTAAAGGAAATGTAGGAAATTTTAGTAAGGAACTTAGAATTCTAATAATGGGAATAATATTTGTAAGACAAAACTACAGGCTTAGCAACTGTAATCCACTTGGCAGTAATGAATTTTCTCGATATGTACTGGTCCTACTGGCATATGCGGTGGCGATTTTCTGAGTGACAACTTTTAACTACTGAGTATCCAAAAAAAAAAAAGATACTCGGTACCCCAGTGATAAATACTTCCCCAGCTCTGTTGTAAACAGCTTCACAAGTACTGAGGTTCTTTAATAAAAAAGTTTCATCTGTTAATCTCAATATGTTGCGCTCTCGACTTTCGCTGAGAAAGAGTAGTTAATAATGTGTACCTCACTGGCTCTTTTTTAATTACGAACAATGAGAGTATCATTTTACTCAATAACGGGAAAAACCGTTTAGTATTTTTAAGCACAAAAAAAAAACAGATTTCAGCAGCATTATCATTTTTTTTTTTTTGCATTAAACGCTGAAATTAATATGAATATAATCTTGACGAAAACCAACGTTTAATTTATTAATTATTATAAAATAAAAAAAATAAAACGAAAAGAGAGCAGGTTCAAATACTTACAATGAAATGCAACAAAATACACATTCAAGAAGTAAAAAAATTGATAAATAGTGTTAAAATAAAAAATCCTCAATTCAACAATTTTCACTATTAAACGCTTATAGTTGGGTAGAGGCCACAATAAAAATATCCAATTTATAAAATGGTTATAAACAGCATAATAAGCTATAAAACGATTATGAATACACTTTTCTGGATTTTTGCTCGTAAGTTGTTTATAACACTCTTATAATGTGTTTATGAATTAGGCCGTTATATTATAATGAGTTTTATTTTACATGTCGCTAAATTAAGTATTTTGTGGGAGATATGTATTTGCTCGTTTTTAAAATTTTTACGTTTTTGGAAAACGTTCGGTTTGTGTGATGTGCTTACTACTTTATGCTTCTTTCCTAGTTTGTGTATTTCACTAAAATATATACATACATTGAGAAACAAATTTAATTACCAAAATAAATAAAGAAATTTTTTGAAAGATTTAATAAATTTTTTTTATATAATTTTTTTTTTAGGAAAAAAAGAAAGAAATAACCTTTAAATGAAAAAAGCAAAAACCTAATTATATGTTTTCTCTCTTGATTTATCTTTTGTGCAATAAATGTCTATAATCATGAGTCAACCCAAGCATATCTATTTCAAAATTTGTGCTGTCTAATAAAACTTTTTGTTTATAATGTTACCGTTCTTTGATAAAAGTATGTACATACATACATATGTAGCAAAAATAAAATCTTTATACATAAGTAAATTTTCTCTCAATTAATATTTAACAAACATTCATACAAAGTCATTGCTGAAGAATAATCAAGCGTGAATTGAAATGCATACAATTTTAAACAGAATTAAATTAGAATAAGCCATAAATCTAAAAAAATAATGGGAAAAAGGAAAATTGTGTTTATTCACAAAGCTGAATTTAACAAAAAGTTTTAATAAATTCTCGCAGCAACATTCAAACATACGCATTGCAAACAAACATTTAAATAAAAATGAAAATTCTTATATGCCTGCAGCAGCCAACTTTTGTTTGCCCAGATATGGGAGTATGTGTGCATACATGTAAATGCACACATAAACATTTACTTTTGTTTAGTGGCATGTGTGTATGCAGTTAAAAAAACTTAACTGTCGACATCCTTCTGACTTTAAAACTGGAAAAAGTTTTATTTTCATGACAACAATTCAAACTCGGGAAGACAGAAAGATGAAATCATGTGCAATAAAGGAATTCCAAATGCTTACACGTGTTCAAATGTGATAGAACAAAAACAAAAAAACTCTGATAAATGTTGAAGGAGATAGAAATGATAAAAAGCTTTTTCATTAGAAGTTTGTTATCTTTTCTCTTTAGTGAGCAAATACTGGATTCCTAATTTTTTTTTAATTAAGCTTTAAGGATTGTTGTTAAAGTGCGTGAATGTATTGCTTTTGCATTCATATGAATGCGAGTGTTTGTGCGTGTGTGTTCGCATGTTTGTCTGCATAAGTGTTAGTAAATAATTGACAGATAAACAAAATCAAATAAAACTGTCATTCGTTTTTATTTGTTTTTTCCTCTCTACTTCGAATGATGTTGAATGTTGATAAAAATTGCTGCCTTTCAGAAAAATATAAACTGCTTTACAGTAGGCCTTTTGTAACAAAAGAAAGCAAACCTTCTAAGTTTGTCCACTTCAATGTCCATTAGAGTAGTTCGGTCCCCATACAAAAAAAGTTCTATTTAAGCCTAGAAGTAAAGATTAGCTTATCATTCAATTGGCTCTTGAAGACAATAAATAATAAGACTCATTTTTGAATATTTAAAAAAAAAAAACTTTACTTTTAGTTGTCACTTATTTCTTAACTCCGTTATACATCTTTCCATAAAACATCGTTTTCTAACAAGAAATTAATGAAATTTTGTCGTTTGCTGGTTTTCTTTATTCGCCATCAAGAGATTGTTTTTTTGATATCACTTTTGAAAAACTGGTGCTTATGGAAAAAAATACAAACTTTTTTGATAAACGTATTTTGTGTTTTGTATTTTAAATACAACTTTTTGTTACACTGTATTTTGTATATCAAATACCTGCTGTTGAAACGCAGTATTTTGTATTTTAAACACATGGAAAAAAGTATATGTATTTTGTATTTTAAATACATGGAAAAAAGTATTTGTATTTTAAATACACAACTTTCATGTATTTTGTATTTTAAATAGACCAGAGCAGATATTTTGCCCAACACTGCCTATATGTTATTATTGTTTAACTTAAGTTTAAGTTTTAACTTTTCCATCCCTGATTGCAACCATTTTTTTATTTATGAATGAAAATTAATATTTTTAGGAAAAAATTACATGAATTGCTGTTAATGTGATAACATGCAAATGCATGTCGTTTTGTAGTCTTCTCTAAACATTTCCGTTTTCAAATTTTGTGCGCACTTAATATTTTAGAAAATACAGTAGAAACAAGTTATACATTGCGGTGGGTTTTCTACGCAGTTCTGTGGTATGCAATATTTGTCAAATTACAACTTTCAGACGATAATTTTGACAAATCTGCAAATGCAGGTCGTTGTGTAATGTTCTTCTCTAAATAGTTCCGTTTTCAAATTTTGGTGCACAAGAAATATTTTAGAAAATACAGTAGAAACAAGTTGTGCATCCCGGGAGGGGGGGCTTTCTATGCAGTTTTTTGGTATGGAATATTTGTCAAATTACAACTTATACGCTAAAACTCTGACAAAGCTGCAAATGCAGGTCGTTTCGTAGTCTTCTTCTCTAAATATTTCCGTTTTCAAATTTAGTGCACAATACAGCAGAAACAAGGGGTCGATTTTTTTTAAAAATGTTTATATATTTTCCACAAAAACGCGCTTTCAAAGATTTTGACTATTGGACATTATATTAGATGGTCTCCAAAACGATGTCCAATAATTTTTTTTCGCCCATTTCCTACCGTTTTGGAGAAAAGTACCAAAGTCCTTTTTTTAAATTTCCTCATTTGCAACTTCGTTTGACACTTTTGTGACTCCGTTTCATTAAAATTCAATTTGAAAATATTAGTTGGTGTTAATTAACAATAGGTTTTTTCTAAATTTTTGTTTTAAATGTATTGTTTTTATAAAAATTTGAATTTTTGGGCTTAACAGAGCCATAGAGTGTTATCACGTTAACAGAGGTCTGTTAACTTTGAGGTTTTGTGTCCGTGGTTAAAAATTTTAAAATTAATCTTCACACACATAAATTTATCTTCACACACATGAATAAAATTGCTTTTGCTTAAAAATATGTTTTTTGGAAACATTTATAAGAGTGCTAAAGGAGAGAAAAAGAGCAAAAGCAAATTGTATTGTGATTTAAGAAATTCCAACGATTTTTTCTTAACACATTTCAAGAATCGCTCAGCAAAACTCTTCCAAGACTAAGCTATAATCATAGCATATTTATCCTGACCCTGATACGCGACAAGCTGGCCTTGTCCAATTACCAACCAAGGCGATGAACTCCGCTGCATTGTAATTTAGTCTTACAAGAATTTTGTAGCTTAATTATGTAACAATTTTGCTAAGCAAACTCTTATCAACTACTTATGTAATTAATAAGCAGCCTGTCCTGTCTGACAATATCTAAAGTTTTCTCAAAAATATTTATTTTGTCAATTGTTAATAACTCCAGCCCGATATGGTTCGGTTCTACTTCCCCAAATAATTCTATATGTTTTAGTTTATTTGTCAGGCGAAATTTTACTTCTTAATGTTAGAGATAGTCACGAATAATACCCAACAAAATTAATTTCTACAATTGTTGATCATTTCAATTTCAGCGGGCTTGAGTTCGATTTTTATTTCCTCAAAATGGAGAATTATTTGTTTTTTTTTTTTTTGTGATAAGACTGGAGTGATCAACATTTTTGAAAAACACAAGAAACGTAAAGTTGAAGATTTATTGGCTGGGGCACATGTCATGGTTTTTCAATGTCCACCATCACTCACATCAGCCAGCACTAAAATTGCTTAGAACCCAAGTCATAACTAATTAGTAATTAATAATTGTAAATCGTATATTTGTTCCTTTTCTTTTCCTTATCGTTAATAAGATTTTCCCCTGTGTGAGATTTTCTCAAAGCATTTTAAAAAAAGACGTCTTAAAACTTTGTTCTGAAAAAAACATTTATCCATCACACCATAAAAATGTTTGCTGGCAAATTAAAACAACAATTAATCCCACTGTCAATCTGGGACAACAACAACAAGAGTCATGACTATTCCCTTAACAGCACCAAACAAAAGTATGCCCAACTGTGCTTTTGAAGTGAAGAAAGAGATTGTTTCTTTGCTCCATTTTCTATACATGCAATGCATATGTACATGCAGACACACACACACATACATACATACATACTATATGACGTTTGCCATCTTGCTCAGCTTTTTTTTGTGTGTTGCCGTTGTTTTGTTGTTTTAGAATTTCCATTTTGTTTAAGAAGTTTTTTCTCCTTTTTAACTTTTGTTTGATTCTTTGAATAGTCCCAGGCAGCCATTTATTCATTGATGGTGTTTCTCTGTAAATATGAATGCTCCTGCTCCCGTCGCTGTTTTCAGATCTTGCTTCTTCTGTTAACAAACAGATGGTTGTTTGCTTTCTTTTTCTTTTAATTGTTGCTGCCACATACTGATTGTATGGCAGCGAACAGATTTAAAATGTGAATAAAAGAAATTTAAAGCAGCAACGGAAATGCCTTCTTCTTTCAATTTCTGAGCCTTGTTTTGTATTCTTGTTTATTCTGGCTGTCTTGCGCGCCTTTTAACATGCTTTTATTTTGAAAGTTTTTTTTTCGTTTCTCCAGTGCTTTTTTTCTCGTTTATGTGTTGTATTTTCACCATCAGGTTGTGCCGTTGCTGTTGCAATGCCTGTTTTATACAATTCTCCTGCGAATGCTTGTTTATGGTTCTATTGTTCCCATGACAGCATATTTCTTCGTATATTTATTTTCTACTGTTTTTTCTCTCCCTCAAATAATCATTGCTTAAAAGCAGAACAACAAAGTTTTTCTAATACAACAACTTTTATTTACAATGCAGGCTGGCAGGCAATAGACTGCAGACAGATTGCACTGTGTAGTAGACTTTATATATGGGTTTATTTATTTTTTTTCCCAGCACCATTCGATAAGCAGTAAAGTAGTTTTTCACTGGGTAAACTTTCAATTTTACCTAAAAATTGTTGTATTAATTGCATGCATAACTTTAGTAACTGTACTTTAATTGCTAAAGTTTATATTTCCTGAAAGATATTTGTTTTTGTTTTTATGTTAAATGTTTTTTTATTTTTCAATTTGTTGCTTAAAATGCACTGCCTGCAACGAACATTCGTTTCTAAATAAAATCTTAATTGATGTCGTACATCATATCAATCGTTTAGCTCTTGAGGGCTAAAGCATTGATCGATTGAGTTGCTTCAGTGATTTAGTTGCTGTTTTGCATGTAAAAACCCAAATGTTTTGCTTTAAATTTAGGCTAGAAAAAAAAACATAGAAATCAAAAAAATTCCTTGTGGTTTGAGGAATCCAATATTATTCAGTCAGAAAACACATGGTGTAAATTGTTAAGTCATACCAATAAATGAAACCCAGCAAATTGTTAGAAGGATTTGTTTTTTTGTGTAGTTTAAAATTATGGTTTTTATTTGAAATGGAACATGTTTGTACTTGTAAAGCTAAATGCAACAGGTGGTTGGATCTCCGGGCGACGCAGCCATACGAGCTTGTTGCTTACCATGCAAAATGGGCCGGAACCATAAACGAATAAAGCTTATTGGCGAAATCTTTCTTTAGTTTAAGCCTCTAACTACACGGCATTGTGCAACCCCATCAGTACTTTCTACGATTACACTGTGTCCTTTGCAACTCTGAAGGCCGAAAAGTCAGTGCAACTTCATCTTCAAGTATGGTTTAATTTACTTTTAAACTAGTACATCCTTAAACTGCTCTGAAACAAAAAAAAAAAAAAAATCTTGTGTTAAAACTTGCGCATAACATCAGCTGTTTGACATTTTTTTTTTGCAACCAAATATATTTTTCTAAAAATAATTCATATATACTAAATTCAAGTTTAATGCCCCGATTATGGTTTGCAACACATTTAAGTGTTGTCTTGTTTCATTTACAACACAACATACAGCTCTTTTTGCGATTACGGTTTACAACATCCAGGTGTTGTGTATGTCACAGAGTTGTTTTTATTTTATTTGTAAAGCATATTTCCCCAAAAATACATGCCTGCATGCAAAAAACTGCCAAGTAAAACAACTCTACCAGAGTTGCTTTCATTGTCAAGTTCTACCAATAAGGCAATGAGATTTTTTTGGGAGTTGCATTTCTTGTAACAGCGCAGCTACCGCGTAGAATTGTATTGGTAAAAATAAAAAAAATTTGAAAAAGGTTTTTATTAGAAAAATACATACATACATATAAGGCCATAAAAATGTATGTTAAGGTTGATGTTTAATTTGGTTATGACAATGAACGGACAAAAAAAAATTGTACATTACAGTTTAAATGCATTGCAACTACCGAACACAAAATAACACTGTTTGTATTTGTATTTTGTTAATAAAATTTATTAATTAATTGTTTTTTCACATTTTTGCAAAACATATTTCATATGCAGATATACAAAATTTACCATTTTTTCGTAATTGAACTTGCCACATCAACAATACAACACTTAATTGGGTGTTGTAAGTTTTTGACAACACCTGACTACACTACATGCAATTAAATCACATAGAAGTTTTGATAAGCCAAAGCTTTTACTCCAATTGATTTTTCGAATATACACTTAAGAGATCTTCCTCGTAACAATGGAGGTGAAGTTGAAAGTTGCTTTATGCTTAAGAGCTTTAGGAGCCCTATTAAAATAACTAAAAATAATATTTCCTAAACAGTTGTTAGCTGGAAATTTTCAATATGAATTCCAACATAAGAATTTGCATAACTAAATCAGAATTTTCACATGCTTTTGGATGGAACATGTTTTTGGTGCCAGCTTTTTATGTTCTCTTCTATACTGTGCGCTGCCTTTGAGTTTAGTTTTCGATTATTTTTGTTTGCTGATTTTCTATTATATTCCTGCAGTTTTATTTGAAACTTATACTGCAGTTTTGTTTTATGCTCTTCTCTGTTGCTCCTGCTCTTGTTGGGTTTCATTAATCGTAAAGTTGTAGAATTTAAAAAATTAGCAGAAAACTTTATTTTTGCTGCTACCGTTTTTGTAGCTAAAAAGAAAACTTTTATTTAAACTTTCGTAACAGAATTTGTAGAATGCCACCTTAATTTCCACTTTTTTTTTATATATTTCTATTTATTTACTTATTCTTTTTTCCTGTGTAAACATACAAACTATCACAAAGTTGTTTAAAGTGAAAACTTGTTAAAAGTTGTATTGTGAAAATAAAAGAAAAAAAAAATCCTCGTAAAAATACTTTTGAAATTGTTTATTTCGAAACAGGAAATTTAATGCATTAAAACCGGGCGTAGGTGTTGTATAATTGTACAACGTTTTGTTTATTTTCAGTTTTTTTTTTTTTTTTGTTGGGTGGGTAAATTTATTTGAATGTATTTAATTTTTATAAAATACATGCTAAAATATTTGATATTTTACATATTTGATTCTAGATGTGGCCAGGAAACACGTGTGATACCCAGAATCTTGCAGCTACGGTCACACTGGCTGAAATCGGAAAAAGAATCACTGCGTCTGATAGAAGCTGGCATTACAAAAGAAGTTATGAACAGTGCTATTGCCCAGTTCTGTTTGGAAATCATTGCCAAACATGGTGATCCAGCGCCAAGGTTGTGCAACAAGGATCCTCTCACGTTAAAAATGGGCACATATGTGATAGAACTATTTCCAAACGTAAGTGTTTTATTATTATTTTAATAACAATATTCATTGTAAAGTGCTCTACATTGTTATTGCTCTTTCACAGGCGAAATTTCTATTTATGGTACGTGATGGTCGTGCCACTGTGCATTCTATAATATCACGCAAAGTCACAATTACAGGCTTTGATTTGACCAACTATCGTCAGTGTATGCAGAAATGGAATCACGCCATTGAAGTCATGCACGACCAGTGCAAAGAAATTGGCAAAGAACGTTGTATGATGGTAAGTGTATAAAAATTGAAACGGTTTTATTTTGATACTTTGTATTCCAGCCTTCATTGGGCAGGTGTGTTTATAAAAAGAAAATTATGCCATATTAATAGATTGCTTTTCTGATAACCTCAACCGAAAATGAACAAAATGCTAAGCAATTTTTGTAGATTTGCGTGATGCATACATTTTCTGGAATTCTGCATGTAACACAAGGCGTCTTTCTCATACTCTGCTTGCCACGTTTGCTCCTCAAAATCCAGTCTACCCCAAGCGGATAGCTTACTACACACGCTTAGTGTGGATCTTGACACAGCAAACTGAATTGGAATATTCTGCTTATTGGAGTGACTTGATAATGCTGTAATCTTTAGTCTATATATATTTGTGAAAAGTTTCGCAAATTCGTTTTTATAATTTTATTTTATCAAACTTTTATGTGAAATATTTATATTTTCAAATCTTCTGTACAGGATTTTAAGGCTTCCTCAATAAACTGCTGGATTAATACTAAACAATAGATTTTGTTCACGGTGAACATCCAGATGTTTCTAAGCTGTCACGCTCTTCGTTAGCACCCTAAGGAATTCAATTTTATTTTCACTTTCAAATTAAATTCGGCAGTTCTACTTATAACTTGTGATAGTTTATATCGTAAATGCATTTTGTGAAGCTTCATAAAAAAATTAAAATTACGCATTAAATTGTCTTAATTACTACCTTAAAAATGAAAAAGTTTTTCGTGTGGCAAATTCTAGGTATCAGCTTTAGTAAAGAAGACCAAAAAACTAAATTTGCAGACTTCTTAGCTGGGGTACAACTAAAGCTATGTCTCATTCTTTACAATACCTCTCAGTCTTATTTAAAAGTATTTCTTTTCGACGGCCGGAGGACACGAAAATTTAAAGTGATTTTGAAAACCGAATAATAATTAAAGATACTGACTACAGTTCGTTATAAATCTGATATATTAAATGACCTTGCTGGTGTTTGTTCGTGCCCTATTAATAATCACCTCTTAATACCCTTTCTCTGCTGGTAACTGACAGTCGTTTAGTGCTCTGAATATGCTGCCTGAATTTCAATTCGAGAAAAGTCCCTAGAAATTATATTACGCATGATCCTTTCTGATTCATATCAGAAAACCATGATCTCATATGTGGCTACGGCAGCTGGCTAATGGCCATGGCAAGAACAACATTTCTGTCAAAAAAAAACAATTTTGCAATTACTCAAATTAAAAAAAAAGAAAAAAAGAAATGCGGTCGGGGCACCGCCGTTAGGAACGAAGTTCCTTACGTTTTTTCTTTATCTTCGAATGTAATACAAGGTGAAATCTGTATGTTTTATTTTGTGTTGTTTTTGAAATTTTTAAATTTTATATGCTTCTTAAAATTTTTGGAACGTTTTATTTGTTTACTTTTGACACATGCAGTATTTTTTTTTTTTTGTCAATCTGCTACAAAACGAAGAAAATTTTTCAATATTGCTGTTTTTTGTTGTGACATACTTTATTTTAGCGACATCTATCAAATGATAGCGTCCCATTGCACAACTAATTAATAACCTACACCTACACAATTGTTTGTCGACAGATACACCAATACATATAAACAGCTCACACGCTTTCGTGACGATTTCTACTAATTTGCACTACCAGCAAGTCGGTTTAAGGCACTTCGTTCCAAAAATTCTATACATTTAGATTTTTTGTTTACTATCAACTGCTTACGAACAAATTAAAAATCTTTTTTAATTTATTTATTCTCTTTTTATTATTAAATTTCAAATACTTAAAATTCAAATCCTTTAAATAATATTCAACTCCAGAACTATACTTTAAACTTGCTGTTTTGTTTTTACGGTATGAAAAATTGGCTTTAATGCTATTGACATCAACCAGTCAGCCATGAATGTGATACATATCGCTTTGTAACCGCACATTCTGAGGTTAATAGCGTAAAGGAATTAAATGATATTAAATACACTCTTGTAAATGTCAGCCGCATACTTGAACATAATTTTTAAATTGCTTTTCTCTGTCTTTCACGTGCTGCCATGACGACGTTGCATGTGTGTGTGTTTGAAAATGTGATTTTATGCCTTTATTATGTTGTTTATCCTTTCATGCGTCCGTCTGTCTTGTCATTTATCTATAATATCACGCGTCTGTCCCTCTCTGTGCAAATATTACATCCTTTACAAGTGAAATTGAATTGAAACAGAAATGTCATTGTGTGCTCGTGCTGTTGTAAATTTTAACACATTTTTTAAATCGTGGATTCTGACTGCAACATACATACGATTCTCTTGGCCTTGCTGCACTCGTATAATTTCCCTATTTTTGCTGTATGCAACATTTTTTTTTTTTTTTATACTTTGTACTTAGCAATTTAATATCTTTGTATTTGTTCCTTTTTTTTGTGCATTTCCACCTCCTTTGTGCTTTTGCAGCATGAATCGATAATTGTGTAATAGTTTGATTGGAAATTAAATGCAGCATACTTTAAAACGATTAACTTGTTTTATATAAAATGTTGCCAACAAAGTGACATTAATTATGAAGCAGGAATTTGATGTTGTCATTCGAACGAGAAACGGAAGAGAACGAAGGATAATACTGCAGCAAGAAGACTAATAAAAAAATAAAAAAAAAGTTGGGAAAAAATAAATTAAAAAGTACGAAATATTTTGTACAAAAGAAGTGATTAAAACAAATTACCGTGACTGACAGAAATCGTAGTTCACATGAGAGATTTAGACCACAAGGGTTATAAAAGAATTTTTTTTTTTTTTATGAAATATAAGGGTCCAGTTGCACTTGTAGCGCAGTGGGTTTTATTGGAGGCGTTTTGTTTTACACTCAAAGTTATGCTTTTATTTTGCACTATTTTTCCTAAAATGCCACTTTTAGGACTTAAGTGAAAGTGAGATCAAAAGAAAATGCCATCATAACCATAAATAACAAAAAAAAAAAAAAAAAACAATGCCGTTCAGAATTTTACTTGCCATACAAAATTAAAAATGTTGCATTTTGCTGTAGAAACGAAAACGGCATTAAATTACTGCTGGTTAATTCTACAACTTTTCAGTGCTAAATGATGCTGACTAGTTGTCATTTGGTATCAGATGTGATTTCAAATTATCAAATAGAATGGTAATTTAATATAAATGTATTAGAATGGTACTTAATTTTGCATTATCCATTAAATTTGACTAAAAGGTGCAACTGTGAAAGTATCGAGTAACGACTTTTGAATATTGACTTTACAAGAAAGAGACAAATACTCAGTACCCTAATACTTAATACTTCTTTTATTTCTTTCTTGTACACTTGCCACTTTGAATTGTTTTAAAGATTCTATAGTATTTTAATAGGAAATAAAGTGCTTTGAGGTCTGTCTTCTTGTGTGAGACAAAGAGAGAGTGAGAGAGAGAGAGAGAGAGAGCGAAATAGAAAGAACTAATCCATGATACAATTAACAAGGTAGCCTCGTCAGCTAATCCGTTAATCATCTGACTACTTTAGGTTGTCAAGAGATTGCAGAGATGAAAGGCAGCCAAAACGAGATAGCTAATCCGCGTAAGCTCAGTGCATCTCTCTTCTGTAAATGTAGAAGTGGAGTCTTTTTGACAGTTTGCATAAGTTGTACAAAAACAAAATGCATGTTATTTTTATTGAAGTTGTTCTTATTGTAGCGAAAAGGCTACCTTGTTAATTGTATCATGAACTAATCTAATTTTGCTCAGAGCATTATCAGCTTAAATTGGATGTAAGACAACAGAAGCAGAGAGAGAGAGAGAGAGAGAGGGAAAGAGAGAGGGAAAGAAATAAATAAAGAGCTAATTTAATTTTCTTAGAACATTATCAGCTTCAATTTGATATAAGGCAGTTTACTTTCCCAGTCGAGATAAGATTGGCCTACCAGGGTCTGCTTCCTCTGAAGTGTCAGCAAGCACGCCAGTCGGCTTATGAAATCGATGAATCGTCTGGCCCGACCTTTGGGGCGAGTTTCTTCTATTTCGAACCGCCCAGTGGATATTTTTAACGAAACTATTAAAGAATTCGTCTAAGGCAAAAAAAAAGATTTGTTATATTGAAAAATTAAGACATAACTTTAATGTCCGCAAAAACCAAAATATAGTCCGACGAGATAAATTCTTTGGTTCTCGTTGGGCTCCTTAAAGCTCACCAACCGGTAAAATCAAAATACAATCCGAGCAGGTAAATCAATTGCCAGTGAAAATTGTTAACTGTGATATTAGTTAAAGGTGTAGAAGTTTTGCATTAAATGTTTAGTGTATTTTCAATATTTTAATGTTTTAATTTTCAATGTTGTATTGTTTCAATGTTTTGAGTTTTTTTTATTCTGCCATAAAATGTAAGCAATCCGATTTTAGTCCAAAAATTTAATATCACTAATGATGATGTCGGGTGCAACAATAATTAAAACAAAGGCGTAACCTCTAGTCCAATCTTTCTTGCCTAACATTTGGCTTAGGGGTGAATAAAGGTTTTTTTATTGTGATGTTCAAAAGAATACGCGAATTTCTTTGTAGGTGTTGGAATTGCTTTGCTGAGTATAGAAAATACATTTTTCTGGTTATTAAAAATTGTATGATTTTCAGTCAAAAATAAAACGTCAATTCAGAGGAAATACTCTTATCGAACTTTCTTGTGACAAACCATTTCATCCACTTTGTCTCATTGAAATTTATAAGAGGTTTCGCTTAAATCAAGCAACAAATATTTATATTTATAAAACCGTTTTGTTGTCTATTGTAGCTGTACATAATATAAGCGGATATTGAAGAGTTCATCTTAAACGTGTTTGTTTGTGCAGGATGTTAAAAATGTTTTTCCGTTTAATTGAATTCCGTGGAAAATTATGTATATATTTTGTTTGTTTTATTAAATAGATTTTTTTATTCCTCTTGTGCTTCATTCGAACAGGAAATTAATAAACATAAATCGCATTTTACGCTTTTTAAATGTTCATTCACAGTTTTTTCTTTCCTTTTCTTCTGTTGGGCTACAACGAACGAAAAGGAGGATTAGGATTTTTATTGGAAATTGCAAATGTGTATATACATAATTATGTATATATGTGTAAATCGGCGAATTTTCGCCATAGTGTCATAAATGAATAAATTTGATGATGTTCGAGCTCGAAATGAGAACTTGTTTATTCAACCATGTCACGGAGGCAAAAGTGCCTGAGCATATTGAGTAACGTAGTATGTGTGTGTGTTTGTGTGGATGTTCTATTTCATTATTTAATAGGTCCAAAAATTCTAAACTTTGCTAGCCTTTAACTATTGTAATGTAATTTTTGAAACAAGTGCTAAAAACTTTTTTTTTTTTTAAACATTTGAAAATACTGTTCTTTAAAAAATCACAAAAAATAGAAAACCCCACATACACCAACACACATAATTTTGCTTTGTCTATTCAGCTACTTTTGCCTCGTCTGGTATTTACCAACCGATTTTCACCAATTTGGGCACATTTTATTTCTATTATATGCCGCTTTTTAATTAAACCATTTCTATTTTTTGTGTGAATTTTTCAAAATCAAAAATCATTAACAAAAATTTTTAATTTAAAAAAAAAAAAAAAAAAATTTTTTTTATAGTTTTCTTTGGTTTTTAATAACTTCCAATGACATATTGCTTGAGATCCTCGAAAACACACTCTCACAATGTTTTCTCTCAGACTGACTATTACACATTTGCTTTAAAAATTCGCCTTATCTGAAATAATTAATGCAAGTATTTATCGATCGAGTTTTGTAAATGAAAACATATTTTTTTTCCATTATAAGTATCTTATATTTTCAAAGAAAAAAACAATGTTTTTCGTTATTTGTTTTTGTCAATAATAAACAAGTAATTAATGCTGGTAATGAATACATGTATATTTTAAAATGAATTATTTTTTTTTTTCAGGTATATTACGAACAATTGGTGTTACATCCTGAGGAATGGATGCGTAAAATATTAGATTTCCTTGATGTGCCCTGGAATAATTCCGTGCTACATCATGAAGAATTCATTAACAAGCCGGGTGGTGTTCCACTTTCCAAGTAAGTATTTATTTATTTATTTATTTTTTTTTCGTAAAAACCGTCTATTCTAAATGCGTATTTATATGTACCTAATTATAAATTTGCTGCGCACACACCTTCCAAGTTAATGCATTGGTGTGTGTGTATGTGTGGGTGGGTGTATTGTAGTTCGCAAGTGTGTGTGAGTTTGTTTATTAAGTAAATTATGCTGTCATCATCTTAATAATTAAGTAGACATTGATTTGTGTTGACATTTAAGTTCATCCATCCCTTGTAAAGCTTTAAACACCCATTAAATTTGTAAAGTAGCACAGCAGCATTCCAAATGATAAATGAGTATTAAAATTAGTTGAAAATGATAGCTGAACTGGAAGAGGAGTTTGTGCTACATACCAACGGATGCAAATTAAATTAAAAAAGTTGTGTCAACAATTTTTGTTTTTTAGAGAAATTAATTTTAAGAGGGAAACATGCAGCATAACGAGCAATAATTTTGAAAGCATTACTTGACATTTTAGAAGGAGATAAAAAATGTTAAATTGGAAGCAAAAAGTTTTTTCTACCTAATTTTTATTTCTTAAGGGCTGCAAAGAATGATTTATACTGTTAATTAAATAGATTGCCAAATCGAGCTCCATCGAGCTTAAAAGTAGTATTTTCTAGCATACAATCAAATCAGTGGGCATTAAGTGTTCTGTATATGATTTCTTGTAGTGTTAAAAATATTTGCCAAGCAACAGAAAAACATACGTTGATTTCCAATGATTGCCTTTTATATGCATTTCGCGATTAGAGAACAAAAGCTAAATCAACTATCGAAAATCACTTTATAGGTTTTAAAACGTTGCCGATAAATATCTATGTATACTTTTGCACGCATTTAAACCAATAATCGAAGAACTTTTGCCACTCTGATTAAACCACTTCCAAAACATGCATTCTAAATGCCGCAACTGCTTTTTGAGGTGTTGAAAAACGTTGACATCTCAGTTTATTTTTTACGTACGGGAAAAAAGGGAAGTCATTCGTTGCCAAGTCAGGAGCGAGACTCATCAAATCGATGTTTTGGGTGCTCAAAAAAAATTTAATTGTTTGAGCCGATGTGTGAAGCTCGCATGATCGTGGTGAAGAGTGATCTGTCTGCGGCGGTTGGTTTTCCTGATTTCTTGGAAGGCAACTAACAAAAAAAAGTCGTTTTGTACGGCTAAAAAGTGACTATTCTGGGTTTTCCTAGGGATGCGGTTGCGACATGTCCAGTTTTTCCGAAAAAAAAACAGTACCCCATGTGCTTGGAAGTACTTCGTGAGCGAACATTTTTTGTTTTATTTCGTTCATCTTGCAGCACCTATATAGTCAACTGATATTTACTTTCGGGCTCATACGCGTAGATCCGTGATTCATTACTACCTGTCACGATGTCATAGAAGTGTTTCAAAGCATCTGCTATCGTATGTTTTGAGAATTTTTTCGATCACTCTACACGAGCATTTTTTTAAGCGATTGACAAATTGGATGGCATCGATTACAAAAAACACACAAACAGAAGAATCAAAAACCCCTAAAAATGGAGGAAGATGGATGGGTGCACAAAAATGAATGGAATTGTTGCACTTTAGGTCGCTTTTAGTTAAATAATACATTAAATATGATTCATAGATTAACTATGATTCCATATATTTTACATTAATAAAACAAAAAGGAATAAACTCATAACCAAAATGAGTAGTGATGTTCTCATCACTACTCATTTTGGTTATGAGCGTAGCGAATTAGAAACAGCTAAAGTCATGAAAGTACTTCCACAAAAATATTTAATATATCTGAGTTTATTATTACAATAAATCTTTTCTTATGAGATCTCTCATATCTCAACCCAACTTGTTGAGCTTATAAAAAAAGGAGGCTTTAATAAAACTGATCAAAATCTCAGATAAACATGCCCGATCCCAATCACTTTCGTTCAAATACACTAAAGTACTTTGTTTTACTATATTCTATAAACAGCACTCTCCACTCTCTAAATCTAACGCACGTGATATTTGAAAAAAAAAAAAATATGTGCTTCCACTATTTTTTTCAACACTGTTTTATAAAATATTGTAGACGGCTCAAAAAGTGTCTATTTTATCATTTAAATATTTTTTCAGCAATAATTTTTTGCAATGGCTGATATTTAATTGATTGATTTGTCGTAATAAGTACTCTTGAAAATTTCCAACTTTTCTTTTAAGTCCTTCAAATCAATTACGCACACCAATGAACCACTTTAATAAAAGTGCCATTTAACTTTTTGATTCATAAAAAAAGAGAAAAACAAATTTTCCCAGATTAAAAGATAATATGGATAAAAATATAAAAGGCCTTTTCATAGCAAAATTTAATAAACTTTTTAATTCGTTTCTTTTTTTTTTTGCTTTGTTTCCTTCTATCCGGCAATCAAAAAAGAGGTTAATATATTTTTACTTTCACCATCATGATGCACATCAAACGCAAAAGTTGGAATATGGAAAAAATTATGTTATTTATTTCTTTTCTGTAATTTCCCTTTTTTATTAGTGGCTTGATTTTTTAGATTTGTGTTTTGTTTTTCTTTTTCTTCCTCTTTGCTCCTGTCGGTTTTAGCACTATTTGTTCTTATCACGAAGCTGCTGCTCTGCTTGTGCTGCTGCCAGGAATGGTCTTAAATAATATTAAAACAAAGCTAGAAGTAAAACTAATTATTGTAGCTTTAGTGGTGCTAACAAAAACTAATTTCCGTCATAATTTTTTATTTATGTTTGTATGTATGTGTTTATAGTGTTGTGAGGAAAACTGTTTTTTTTTTAAGAAAAAAGAGCACTAAGCAATATCAAGTCCCTAGCAGGAGAAAGAAAAAATGCCAAAGAAAACGTAAATGTTAATCATGAAAAGTCTTTACAGCATTTGAATAGGTTTAAGAGTGCATAGAGGTAAAAGAACGAATTGCTTATTTTATCAGTTATTGAAAAAAATTTCAATAAAGAAATCGAAAAATGTTAGAATATTCACCTTCATTAGCAAAGTTTAATTGTAACAAATTTCATTTTTCATATAATTCTTTCCAACAGCCGCAAATTTTGTAAATAAAATTGGGAAAAGAGAAGAAAAGCTTAAAAATGTAGAATAAACTTCCTTCACTAGTCTAAAAATTAAGACTCTAGAACAAAACAAAAGTAAGATTCGCCATCATAGTTTCTACATAAACAAGACAAAGAGAGTGACAAAAGACAAAAAGAGTGACAAGCAACAAATATTAAACAGTAAAATTATGACTTTAGCTGAGTAATAAAAAGCTGTTTCGAAAACGCTGCGGTTCTCATCATCACCCATTTTGGTCATAAGCTTATTACGTTCTGCTTTTTTGTATGTCAAATATATGCAATCATAGTTTTGTCCGTTTTGTATGGATTTTTTCCATCTCACAGGCATTTATTATTGCTTTCAATTATAGTGCACATCGGAGCTAGCAGCCTGTCCATATGTACAGTAAAATTCGTAATACGTTAGTTCGCTAAAATAATATCAATACTGGAAAAAAAATCATGCGAATTTATAACCATCTCCCCCGAAGTTTCTAGTCCTTAACAACTCTGTATTGCATTTCTGTTTGTGCATGTTTCATTGCCTCAATATCAGTCTCTGTGTCTGTGTGTGTTTGCTTTCATTTTTGTTATTTTTAAACAGCACTTTGCACACACAGAGAGTTTAAGTCAAAAGTTTTTATGCTCCATATAATCGTTTTGCAGTGTCTTCTTTGTGGGCTAAATGTAAAAACGCAAAGAAAATACGAATATACAATGTACATGCAAAGCAGAAAACATGAATCTCCGACAAACGAATTGAATGTTTCTTATTTAAATGTTCTTCCTGTTGTTCATTAATTTATTTTTCCTTTTTGCCTTGCAGAGTCGAGCGTTCATCAGACCAGGTAATTAAACCAGTTAACTTAGAGGCGCTCTCGAAATGGGTGGGAAACATACCAGAAGATGTGGTGCGCGATATGGCCGATGTAGCGCCCATGTTGTCAGTGCTGGGCTACGATCCTTTTGCAAACCCACCGGATTATGGTAAGCCAGATGCCTGGGTAGAAGATAATACGTCTAAGGTATGTGCAGCTTGTATTGTGTTTAATGTTCTTTCCGTGTTTTGTTGTTCTGCTTTGTTTTATTAAAACTTTTTTAATTGTTTTTTTTTTCATAGTTCAAAAGAAAAATACTCCTTTTATGCGTCGTCTGCTTATTGCAGCGACTTTCTGTTTGTATGAGTGTTTTAACATCATTTTGCTTGCGTTTTTTTTTCCTTTTTGTTTCATTAGCAGCAGTAAGTAGTGTTGCTACCGTTTGCGTAGTTTTCTTGATACTTGTTTTAATTATCTCTCATTTAATTTTAATTTTTGATTTTGCCACTTATTTTCTGGACGTTGTGTTGTTATTAAAGAGACGTATTCATTCAGCAAAAGCAAAAACTTTTAAAGAAAACACTTGGATACACATACTAATGTTTACTTTCCAATGCTTGAGCATATTAGGTTTCATGAAAATACTTCACTTTCCCACACCATCCCCGCTTTCTCTTGTTACCAACCGGATGTCTGAGTTTGCGTGTGTTTGTGTTTGCCCCCACTGAAAATGATACTCAATTATATTCATTTACGCTGCCATCGTCCGCAAGACTACTACTGTTGAACACTAATGGCTTTTGAAACACCGAAAATTAAAAATTGTGAAGCCGATTGAGCTCTTCATTGAGCGTTTAAAAATAAAGAAATAAATATTTCCTCGTTTTAAAGTAAAGAATTTTTCTTTCTAATCTAGTAAAAATTTTGCTTTAAATTCAAAACAAATTCTTTAACATTGAAAAAACTGAACAAAAAAATCTTAAGAAAGATTTCCAATTAATAGATATGAAGATTTCCTTTGAAACTTTGTTTAGAAGATGCGGTTGTGTTCCTTTAAATCAATAAACTTCAAATCATAGCCCATTAAATGGACCTTAACAATGTATTTTTGAATAAAAGACAAATATTTAATAGGAAAAATGGTCATATTAAAACTAAACGGAAGTATTTAAGCATTACACTGTGTAAACTGTGCCTCCGATCAAAGAAATCTTTAAAAGTCACTTTTTAAAAGAGTACCTTTGAGAAAAAGTTCGTTTGAAAAGAAAATTACATATTTAGAACAGTAGTTTCTAAGAAATATATACATTAAAAAAATAGTGGATATAAATTTTGAAAAATTATCTCTTAACAAAATTACCTACACAGTACAACATTTTTCAGGTAATTGTTTCGGGACTAAATTCTGATAATTGTTTATGAAAGTATCCCTAAAATGAAGAAGTTCTGTATCATTCGTTTGGTCTTGGTACCTCAAATAATAATTTTAAAATTAATTTGAAGTTATTAAGTATCGTGTAGGGGAGTTTGTCACGTTTTAGGCTGTTTCATTTGTCATAACTCGAGAACCACTAGTCCGAATAAATTTAAAAAAGTTAAGAACTACAATTCCTTTAATCTGTTTATACAACGTTTCGCTACATAAGCAAAAGTTTCGCAGTTATAAATAAATGTATGAAGAAAAAAATATTTTTTGCCTAAAAAAATTGGATTTTGTAATTTTTAATTTATAAAATATCCAAAACGGTAAAAAAGTGTCAAGTCCTATTACTTTTACGTAAAATCGCATAACCTTTGAACAAAATGAGACATAAATCATAAAAATCGATGGACGCGTTTCGCTTTTATTCACAATTATACAGTATCCAGACTCGCAGGTTTAGGTGTATCGGTATCAGCAGCGCGTTTAACTGGAAGTGTGGCAGTAGAAGCAGCAAGGTATACCTTTGTTTTCAATTGTTTTCTGTTTAATCCAGGACGAAAATTTATGCATGCGTAGCACCTAGATTTGTCATGTCCCGTTAGGTCTTCCACCCAAATTACTGACTTCATAAAAAAAAACTGTCCACCTTTTGAAAAAGTACTTTTTGAGAAAAAACGCCTAAAAAAGTACCTTTTGAAAACTTACTTTTTTAATAAAAAGAAGTACCTATTCGAAAAATGTCTTAAAAAAGGTACCTTTTAAAAAAGTATCTTTAAAAAAAGTACCAATTGTAAAAAAATGTCTCGTTTTTTTTTTAATTTACCTTTTTAAATAAGCACTCTTAGCACAATTAAATTTTTACAAATAATGCTTTCGGCCATAAGTAATTTTTTAAAAAAGTACCGTTTCAAAAAAGTACCTCATAAACAAGGTACCTTTCATAAGATATTGCTTTCAAAAATATTACCTTAAAATACGTGTTAAAAACGTACCTTTTAACAAATTAACTTTTGGAGAAGTACCTTTTAGAGAAGCACCTTCTGAAAAAGTATATTTTGAAAAAAAAATAACCTTTATCATAAAGTAACCTTTTCAAAATGGTAAATTACGTCTCTT
The DNA here is from genome assembly GCA_963662145.1 of Sturmia bella. Taxonomy (NCBI): domain Eukaryota; kingdom Metazoa; phylum Arthropoda; class Insecta; order Diptera; family Tachinidae; genus Sturmia; species Sturmia bella. Next base: position 67,339,621 of record OY759170.1, on the reverse strand, counting down.
CTGAAGAAAGTATATACCTTTTAAAAAATTATCTACTAAAAAGTACCTAATTTAAAATTTTTCGTAAAAACATCTTTGAAAATTACCCTTTAAAGAATTACTTTTTGAAAAAGGTGCTGCCAAAAATATATTTTTAAATAGCTACCTCAAGAAACAAGATTCGAAAAGTAACATAGAAAAAAAAGTAAATCCTAAAAAAGTACCTATTAAAAAATAACTTCGAAAATGTACCTTCTAACACTGCTCTTCTCTAAGTAAACTATTTTTGAGAAGTACAATTCCAAGTTTAAAAAGACATCTCGCCGACATTTCATTGTTTATTTTATTTTATTTAAATAATAATAATGAGAACTTTAAATGCTTAAACAAATCTTCAATACGAAAAGCACTTATATCGTTTTGCATTTCTTATTATTATAATTAACAGTTTTCATAGAACGAGCAACGTCAATGAAATGTTGCTGAAAGAGGCACGAAACTAATAAAAAAAAGTATTTCTAGACCCAGAGCAATAAATTCTAATTAGCTCTTATAGAAAATATTTATACTAATTTTTGAACTTAAAAGCAGTACCACCTGTAACAAGAAACTTTAAAAACATTTTTTTTCTAAATAAAAAGAGTTTTAGTCTGGATTCTGTTATTGCCTCGCAAAAATAATAATTCAAAACGAACCAAAATAGAGTCCAATTTATTAAATCAACAAAATTACTGCCTTTAAAATAAAGGATTTTTGAAATAAGTTATTTTAAAAATAAAGTTGTGAAGGCGCCACAAAATATTTGAAAAATTGTTTGCGTAAACATGAACTTTATGTTAAAGTTCTGCAAACATTTAAATAGTTCGCCTCAAACTTCTGCCGCACAACCTTGCAATTTAACATCTGTTTTGCAAAACACCTGCTACCAAAATAATGCCACAATTCTATTCAGCCATTGGTTTCATGTTTGCTACAACCGCGTTCCTAATTGCAACCAACATTCGTTTTTTATTTACTTTTAATTAAAGCATTTTGGTTTTGTGCAAAAATTAAAACATGTGTGTGTGTGTGTACTCGTATGTTTTTAAATTGAAATCCTTGCGGAATTATTGATATTGGAAAAAAATAATTAATCATCTGATGCTGGAAGAATAAAAACACAGCAACAATAATGAGAGCATAAAATAATCATTAATAAGGCTGATAATAAATACAGTATGTACAGTGAAAATAAGACGGAAAAAAATGTGTGGAGCAGCTGTAAGTGCTGGGCGGCAATAAATGTTTTTTTTGTTTTACGTATGCGTGCATAAATAAATACGTAATACATTTTGGTTTCCGTTAAACAGTGGGCTTAAATAATGCGGACTTCTTATGACAATTGGGCTGCTTAAACTCTGTTAGCTGTACATTAGGGGCAGTTGATTTAGTAATCGGCATTGTGCCATCGATTTTTCAATAGCCTTTGACATGAGTAAATTTCCACTACGACATATTAAAAAAATTATTTTCGAGTTTTCTAAATTTGAATTTTGTGCATTTTCGTATGACAGTGACCCCCTGGTGGGGTGGTATGGATTCGCTGTGTTGGAAAAAATATTGATGAAAAAAAGAAAGGTCATACCTTTGACACGTCCATCACACTAATAAGCAGCAGGAAGCTAGTAGAGGAGCCCAATGACTGGGCAAACCTTCAATAAGTTTTTCTCAACAATATATATGTATATTTTTTAAGCACAACGACCTTTACTTTGCATTTATTTTGCGATATCTCATGGTGAAACTTTTTTTCTGATGCCAAAGTCTATTGAAAAATCGATTGAAAAATTTTTGTGTCGTCAAATCGATCATAATTTTTCTTTTATTTCACAAGAATAAAAAAATAAATCAAAAAGAAAGAAAAAAATACTAAAACAGAAATGACAACATATTGTAGCACGTGCATAACAAAACATTTTGCCCTATATCAATAAAATTCAAAAACTCATTAGTAAAAACTTCACATAGTTATACCTTTATACCGACAATATTAATAATATATTTTAAATGCAAAAATAATATATTTTAATTGCAAAAAAAAAAATAATAACAGATCAGCATAAAAGCAGGTTTTTGCTACAATTAATTTTTTGGAAATCGCCTGATTTCAAGCAGAGTGATTTTTGTGAATACGTGTTTTAACTTGTAAAGCACATATGCGCCCTATTTTGAGAAACACCACCCAGATAGCTGCACTATCACAACAAATACAACACTAACAAACTTTTCATGTATAGTATTGATGCAGAGACTCTATATTTTGTGTCCCAGTGGTTCGTATCTGTTTGCGTCTGTTTGTGTTGTGTACTTAAGCAGCTTGTAAACAAAACTTTGACATTTCAGAGAGCTGAAGCAGCTGCTGCTTTTGTATGGTTAATTTTTATAAAGCGGTCTTGAAATTGAATTTAACTATCTTTAAATCTGTATTATTTCTTTCTAAGATTTTTATTATTTTTTCTCGACCACCCTAATGTTGAGTCGCTTTTTTTTTGCACGAAGGAAAATCCACTGAAAATCTCTGAAGATACTTTAACCACCATAAACGCGTTTACCATTATTTATTTATGAGTTTTAATAATTTATGGTGAAAGTAAATAAAAATTATTATTCATTTGCTTTCAGTTTTGTTTTTAACTCATAAGGACTTTAAATAAAATTATCACCGAATACAAAATGCCATAAAAGACAATTAAACTACATATTTATAGTTGTCGTATTCCCGCGCACACAACGCATCGCACAACAAACAACATGCTTAATGAAAAATTATAAACTCTGCCATTGCCATTTTGGTGAACAATTTAAACAATTATCATAAATTTAAATTAATTCCAGAGTGAAAAAATTAAACGAATTTTAATTATCTTAATATATATAAAATCACAGCCGGTGGGAGACAAACAATAAAAAAAGAAAATATTGCCATCATTAAGCCAATTAGTAGTATTTTTTTTTAATAAAAACAAACCACGCACCGACAGGTTAAAAAGTTCAGTTGGTTTTTAGTGTCTGCTCCTAAAAACACAACTGTGTTGTCTGCAGGTTAAACAATTATTTAATTTAATTTTGTTTTATTCTCTTGTGCCCACCAACACATTTACAATTATATTCATTATTGTTAAGGATAACAAATGTGTTAAAAAAATACGTTCTGGGTTCAATAATTATGCTTAATTACTTTCATGTGGCTACAACATAAATTTTGAGGTAATATGTTGTTCGGTTTTAATACATCGGCTTAACGCAAATTTTTCTGCAATAAAAGGAGAGCTAAAATACAATAATTTAATAATTTGCACTACAAGTAAAAGATGCCTGAAGTGCCAGAGCCACGTGCTTAAGAACCAGCGCCACACTGCCAACCCCAAGTGGTTGGTTAAGAGTAAAAAAAAATAGTAATTTTTTAAGCCTTATCGCAAATTTTGAATTTTGTGTCCCCAAAAATCCTTAAAAATAGTTTTCTTCTTCTACCCTAAAATTCCCACAGTCGTAAAAACTAAAATATTGGTACATACTTTGAACTGGTTAAATTCATTTTTCACATTCAGATCTTTTCTAAAGAAGAAGGTATTAAAGAAAATACTTCTTTATGACTTAGTTTTTGAGTTATTGGCACAGACCTAACCAGATATCCCAAAAGTGGCGTTTGTGAAGTGTGTGTAGGGGCAGCTAGAAGTAAGCAGTACAATAAATTGTGGCAACGTGAGTGTATGAGAACAACTAGTGTACACAAAAATAGACATAAACAATGCAAAAATATTGTAGTAAAGTTTTGTTTGCATTACGTTTATTAGGCTGGAAATCATACTATATTATTTTTGTGATTGATATTAATTAAATAAGACAAAGAAAACATCATGGGCCGTTAGATAGGTGAACAACTATCTGTTTCGAGGCCGTCACACTTTTCGTCAGCAGCCGTCACCGAACTGTGGGGGGGGGGGGGGTCATGTTTCTAAAGGGACCCACAGCCAACCAAGTTGTTGTATGTTTTCTGTCTAAATTTTAAAATTAGTGGCTACGTAAATATGTTCATATATATTTTCCTACCCTTCACTGGCCACCCAAACCCCACTCGTTTTGTTCCATCAACAAGATACGAACCGAAGTGCTTTGAGAAATCAAATTCGCAGGTTCCCATAATGATCAAGCAGTTCAAAGAAAATTGTTAAAATATTGCCTAATATTGTACATGTAGTACACAGTAAAATTTTTGTACTTCCCTCTTACTAAACCCATTGTGAAACTCGATTCAATTGCTTTATTTTCTCAGTCCTTCCAAATTTCTAGAAGTGCCCATTTGTTTTGCTGCACACCCCCAACCATTCGTTTTATGCCTCCCACATACAAATTAAAGTGCTTTTCAAAATCAAACTCATGTTATATTAGTTTCTTTATTTTTCGACAACACTTTTAAAATGGTCAAAGCTCATTACCCCTTTAACACATGTTTGCAGGTCCCTGTGTTTATTTAAGAGCTAAAACAGCTATTTCTCTTTCGTCACCACCATTTTTTGGCTTTTGTGCTCAAACTTGCATGTACCAAAAAAAAAAAAAAAAAACGGTAATTCAAAACATATTTGCATGTTTCTTCTCTTCTTTTTGTTTGGTTGTACACTTTAATACCCCGTTTTTGTTGGGCTACAATTAAAATTGGCTTCGTTTGTAGTTGTTAGAAATGGAAAATAAATAACAAAAGAATAAAACACTTTCAATTACAACCGAAGCGTAATGAAAGCAACAAAAGTCAGAAATATTTACAATTTTGTATGTTTTTGTTTTGTCGGTATTTTTTTTAAATGTTTTCTCTTCTTCTTCCTCCTAACGTAAGGGAAAAATAATTTTGTTTTACAGATTGTTTTACTTTTTAACTACAAACAACAACAGCCATATTTTATGTTCTGTTGATTTTGCTTTAAATGCTCAAACATATTGTAGTGATGTGTTACACAGAATCTTGTGTTTTAATATTTTTCTGAAGCGTTTTTTCTTTCCTTCAAGTTTCTAAGAATTTGTTGATGTTTTTCCTGTACAACAGTGCAACAGTGCGTATGAGTATTATGAACTTGTGCTGCAATCAGCATGTACCCGAACAGTGCGCAATATTGTGATGGGAATTTTGTGGTAGTTTTTTAATGATAGTAGTTTTTCAATAAATTGCAAATCAACATTATCAAAATTCCGAGTGTTTGATGCCGCATGTGAAAATTCACGTGAATGGGCGTAAAGGATTTGCCTCAATCATACGATCATCGATCCGATGCCAGACATTACAATTTCATATAATGAATAGGAAACTTACGGAATTATTTTGTATGATTGAACTGAATAGTTTTCCTATTTCCTGAGATCGCTAACAAATTCTTGGTGAAATATCGAAAAGGCAAAATATCCGAATGCGGGCAATTTTGGCAATATATTGAGTGATACGCGTCAAGCGTATTTTTGTTGTCTAAGCCCGCCATTTTATATGGAAATGGAACTGTAAACTGTTTTTAAAATTCAATATTTCTTTGCTTTCCCTATTCAATGTGAAGCACACTGCTAGCAAACTCCCAAGTTATTTGTCATTTAAAATAACACTTCAGCATAAACACACATTCTCTCTTGCAGTCATATAAACTTAAGTACGAACTCAACATCCGTTTCCTTTTGAAAATGCAACTTAGTTGGTTGCAAACTGTCATCCAAGTGTTGCCAGAAGATGTAGTAGTAGTTTTTTTTTTTTTTTTTGTATATCACAACACATGCAAAGACATTAATGTTCACACCCACATTAACAGCTACAAAAGCATTCAATACCGACGACATTAAGTATGTGTAAATGTTGTGTAAATCATTATGCGTTTTTATTGACAAAAAGATATTTAACAGAAAGAATATTTTGCCTATATTATATATACTTACATACATTCATATAAGCTGCACACCTCTTGAGTTTTTTTTAATTTATTTTTAAGTGCATATGGATTTTTTTCTTTAACAATTTATTTCCATTTCATAATTTTGTGTGATATTTTATTTTGCTTATTTTATTTTTATGCACGTTATTTTGTGGCATGTTGCTGCATGCAATATGCTTACATGTGTACATACACACCTAATATTGTTAAATTCTTATCATCTCTCTTGCACATGCCTGGTATCTCAAGCATTTCAATCATTTAAGTTGTTTCAATCATTTAAGTAAATTTTAATGTTCTTGCAATTTTTTATTTATTTTCTTACGTTTTTTTTTTTCTTCTTTAATAATTTGTACACTTAATGTGCGCCTGAATGTATTGATTAATACGCTTAATGCAACGATGTGTTTATGGCGAATATATTGCTGCAAATAAAAACCAATTTATATTTGTGTTTTCTTCTTGTGGCATAAAATCAATTATGGTTGATGTTGTGCAGCTCAAAGCCAATCGAAGATTATGGGAAAATAAAGCGAAGGAAGTGCTGAAAATGTCGCCCCAACAGTTAAAAAACTCCTATGCAGAAGAAGATGATGATAATGTCATCAGTGAAAGATTTGCTACCGGGAATTCGAATAATAACAACAACCACAATAACATCAATAATAATGAAAACGCAAATCAAAAAAGTAATGACAACAATAACAGCAACAACAATAACAACGATAGCGAAAACGATAACAATCAATTCCACCAGCAACGTGATAAAAATGCAGAAACCATTATGGAACAGCAACATCAACACCAACAGCTACTTCAGGAAGAAATGGATCATAACAATAATAACAATAATAATAATATGCAATACGAGGACATCAATGACATCAATATGCTGCAACTACAAAGCCATCAACGCCAGCGACATTTTAAGGCAGCAGCAGATGAGTATGAAAAACCAAAGGATATTATAACAATAAGACAATTGAATACACAGTCCCTTAAAGAGAGTATATAATAGCAGCTTTAAACGTTAACAATTCCCATGCCTCCTGCATCACCTCCTCCTCCCGCTCCTTCTGCTGTGGCGCCTCCTGCTGAAGGTAGAGAACAAACGAAAATTGACGCTGAAAGCTTCAGCCAGATTTTATTCGCATGTCTTTAATTCAAACCAACCGATAACAATGAACATTTGGCACAAAACAAATAACAAACGTAAAAATCACAAAATAAAAATTCAACTGTGTAAAACGGAAAACAAAGGACGTCGAGCATCGAGGAATTTTATTCACAGCTCTATTTAAATAAAAGATACAAAAAAAAAAATGGCGGCTTCAAATGTACAGGTTTATATTTAAGAATATTTGTAATAGCAAAAAAAAAACAAATTTTTATTTAACACAGTTTTTCACTTAACAAAATTAAAAGAAAACAAAAAATAGGGACTTTTTTCACACAGTGTTCTGACAACGGCAGCATTGGTTAAGTTCAAACTTAATTTTAGTGATTTTTAAGGCTGCTTTTTCTTTGAAGTCGCACACTTTTTCCACAAGAAAGCAGGACACATTTTAAATCTAGATCGAGTGTGCCGAATTTTTACTGACAACCGCAGGATTGGTAAAGTTCAATCGGAAATTTAGTGATTTTTGAAGCTGGTTTTTTCTTTTAACTCGCAAATTTTTTCGTAAGAAAGCAGGCCACTACTGAAGTCTTGATCGAGTAGGTGGATTTGTTTTTTTTTTTTTACTGCGCGTTTAATTTAGATTAAAAGCAGCTAAGTATTGGATTTTTGCCATCACCATCCCCTGCAGTCATCAAAACTTCGACATCCATACATACATATGTGCTTTGACATAGTCGCCTAGAAACCCCTTATTTTGAAGAAAGTTCAAATTTGTTATCCTCTGTAATTACATTGGTAGAGGCAGGAAATTAAAGCTTAATAGTCATTATTACATATTGTCGATAGCTAAAGGCAGGATTTTATAGGTCTCATTTTGCTTCAAGTTTTTCAAAAATCACCCTCGTATTCAAAGTTTCCAATAATAAAATATTTTCCAAAATTTGGCCAAAAAAATTCTAACTTTAGCTCTCTTTAGCTTGCAATAATGAGCCCTAAGCTTTTATTATATTAAAAAAGGGAGTTCGGCAGACGATTGCTTATACACTACAAAGGAAGATAATTTTTGACGGGGCTAAAGCTTCCGCTTTCACTTATGAAAATATATTCATTAGGCAAAACAATGTTTCCTACACACCCTAATTTGAAATATTTTTGTTAGACAATCTTGAAATAATTTAAAAGCTTTTCTAAACCGAACGTATGGTCTTGTTTTTATAATTATTTTGTATTACGTTTATCGAGGCCTTTCTATATTATTTTTGTGCTGGATATTAATTACACTGTGCTTGAATTTGGAACTTTTTTTTGCCGACAAACGGGGCACCCAGTGACTAAACATAATTCGGGTACGCTGAATTCAGTGGTGCTATCGGTTTTTCTAGGTTAGCTCGCATTTTCGAGATTTACCGTTATTTTAAAAATGGAGGAGGTTGCACTACATGTATTGAACTAACTAAAAAAAATTTTCGTTTATTGAACTTTAGTAAAAAAGCGAAATTCCGCAATAAAATAACCTTTAATCTGATATATAATTCATTAAAAAAAATTTTTTTTTTGAAAAGAAAAATTATTTTTTTGCAAATTGTTGAAATTTTGTGATCTTTAAAACTGCATAAAAAATTGAAAAATTAAGCTATGCCAATAAATTTTCCCGTGTATATAAAAAATTATGTTTGAAACAAAACGAGCTTTAAATGAGCAAAATCTGTGGGCAACTTTTGATTTTATTCACAAAAGATGAAAAATTGCAGTTTCAACCTGTAACCAGACGAAGCCTCAAAAATTGAAAAAAATATTTTCTTGTTAATTAAAGTACATTTCTGCATGTTCATATAAAAAGTTTTTTGTAATTATCTAACATTAAGATGTGTTAAAAAAGTGTTATGAAACCTTTTTGCATAATTTGTACTATTATGCAAAATTATGCAAAAGGGTTTCAGCCACCCAAGATGTTGTATGTATATTTTCTGTCTAAATTTTTAATTATATCAAATAAACCGACTATTACTTTTTTGCTTTTTATATGTATCATCACATACATGCACCGGGTGAAAGTTTCTCACCACACAAAGGTAACCAAATTGTACTGCATTTTACTGTTTACACCACCAAATATAAAGTATTGTTGCAAGAGATATACGAAAAAAATTTTTTTTTATTTTTATGCCGAACGTAGGGGTCGCCAAAATGCATTTTTCGCTATATCTTCGACACTTACCGTCGGATTTTTAAGTGTGATGTATTGATGTTTTTGCTTCGATGAGACCAATATTTTGCTTCATTAGTCATTGACCTCAAATATACTGTTATATTATTTAACGAACAGATCTCAATTGCTACCACCCTAATAAATATGGCGAAAAATGCAACAACAAAAAATTTTATTATTATTTTTTTTAAACTTGCTAACAAAATACTTCATATAAGAATGTGCACAGCACACTTTTTATGTTACTTGTAAGGTGTATGTACCGTATGATGTATGTATGTATATTAGGGACGTCTCCTTAGCCATCGATATTCTGTGCTCGATTTTTCGATAGCTTTTGACGTGAGACATAAGGTGCTCAATTTTTTTAAGTAGTTTTGTATGGTAATTCCCTAAGAATGCGTTCTACAAGGTCGAAAATTATTCAGGCTTGGTCATACATTTGACTCCACTACAGGCGTTCTCAAATTCAAAAAGTTCATCCGCATCATACTAAACAGCCCCAGGGCGTTCAAAAAAAGTATTGAAAAAATTACTGGGATTCGATCTATTGAAACTGAGTATTATTCGCACAAAGTTGGGCGGTCTGCGGTCTGTATTTAATAAAAATTTTGTTATTGCCAAATCATTAATATATCGAAGAAGCAAACAAAAAAAATTTTTTGTTGAGCCCTGAATTCTAGAATTAATTCAATTCTGCATTTTTATTGTCAAATTTTCATCGATGTCTTGCCTTGACTACTCGATTATGTGGGTTAGAATGTGTTTGAGTTGTTTTGTTAGCTGTCGATTAATATTTGATTTGATTAACAACTCTTTTCATAATATACGATTAAAACTTAAAGTGGACCTGAACAGCAAGTTCGACATACAAAAGTGTGTCGTTAAAGTAAACTTGAAGTCTAAATCATACGTTGTGAAACTAGGCGTAGATTTCGAATTTCATTTTTTCCATGCTTTCATCGGCAAGCTAGACCAGCGTGTGTCCTTGTTTGCGATACCTTTTTTTTCCTAAGGAATTCAGAACTAGAAATTTTTATACACATTCTTTTATGATATTTGTGTTAGTAATTTATCCTTTTTCTAACACAAAAAGAAATTAATTTGCTCTATTGGAGATGTGCTGCCAAACTCCCGATAGACCTCGAATACCTTTCACATATTTTTCGAACAGGAAATAGCAAAAGTAGACACGTGAATGAATTTTATGTACATCAAGAACAGTATGATTAAACTATTGAATGCACCATGTATAAATGAATGTTTTAACTTTAGAAATACCCCGAGTCTCTTCCACTATGTGCAATTGTTGTAGCAACAACAACAACAGCAATCAAAAAAGCAGAATAAATTCATTCTTTTGTTAAATAGTGAAATAGTCGTAGCTTTTATAGTAACAAAGCTTAGTAATATGACGCCGGAAGTGCAATGTGGAAACGGATGTTCTATGTGTGTGCACGTATATATGTATGTGTGTGCTGTTTTTAAATCTACATTAAAACCAACAATGGAAACAGAAAATCAAATATACATACAGTAAATTGAATATCTATGCTATTCAATGACATTTTTTTAATGCTTTTGTTTTTTGTTTTGTTTTTGTGCATTGAAAAATTTCAATAGAGCCGTATATATGTAAATGTGTAAAAGAAGACCCTGTTGTCATTGTGAATATGAATGCTGTTGCTTGTGTTCGAAAGTGTGTGTGTGTGTGTGTGTGTGTGTGTGTGTGTGTGTTGCGCAGGCAGGCACACATATGTCCATTTGTTTTATAGTTTCTGTGCAAGTAAAATTGGCGCAAAGCAAAGCATATAAACATTCTATGGCTGTTTAAATAAATCGATAATATGAAATTAATTTCAAATCATAGCAAAATCATTTATTACGGCGAAAAAAAGCTTTTAAATAAATTTGATGGCTTGTAAGGTTTTTTCTGCTGCAAAATATCAGCCGGTAGACAAAAACTAATTGCTAATTGATTTTATTGTGTTTTTATGAATCAATTGTTTTTTTTTTTTTTTTTTGTTTTTAACACAACAACAAAACGCAGTTCTAACAAATTTATTGTCATGTCACGTCCTTGATATTTAATTGTCATGGTATGGTATTTAATACAAAATGACATTAATACCTTTTTTGTGCTTGTCACGCTTTCTTCTTATCAACTTAATTTAATTTCCCACAATAAAGGTTACGTGATGGCGTTTTTGTTGCACAAATTGCGAATTTCTCTAAAACGAAATTTATGGCTTTAAATAAAGTAATTAAATTAATTGACCGTAGTAGTTGTTTATTATGCAGTGGCTGGATATGTTATTAGTTCTAGATTTCATACTTTAGTTTTTTTATAAAAATTATTAGGCCGTCGCTAATTAGAAATTAAATTAAATTTAAATAAATTCTAGAGCTCTAGTGGCTTTTTTTAAATATTTTTTTTTTTGTCAAGGCAGCCAAAAAATTGTCGTTTAGAAAAAGAAATTATAATAACACATTCCTTGCAAAAAGTGAGGCAGGGTTTTCTATCTTTTGTTAATGAAAATTGTTGTGGAAAATTTTTCTGTTAATTTCCATTACTTTCTCCCAAAGCAATAGAATATAAAATTGAGTGTTTGAACACTTTTGCGAAAGTCTACTGGCGAGGTATCGAAATGACGACATATAGACTGTAGCTAATACAAAATTAAATAAATTTCAAAGACAAGTATAAGCACAATATCAAATTTAGCAGCATCGTTAAGCTTGCAGCCCGATATTCAAAACTAGCTGAATATCATTACCTCTGCCTAAATTGATTAATGGAAACTTGACTGCTTCAATATACTTGAAAAACAAAACCTTTATTATTTGAGTATTTTGTTTTTCCAACAAGTTTATTTTGTTGTATATAAAATTAATATTTTTTTTAATATGTATGTATCTGCTTAGCGTTAATTAAATATTTTATACGTAAAAATTAACAGACAAACAAACAACTTACAAACAATGATTTGCAAAGCAAAAATGAAACATAAATAAATGAAAATATAACGTATTTGTAAGCAAAATAAATAAAAGAGCTTTTAATATTTTAACAATTATTTTTAAGAAACAAATATATGTAAGTGTTTATAACTTATAGCAAATAATAAAACTTCAAGAAAAACAATGCTAGATAAAAATGTAACTACTTAAAATAAATGTGTTGTAAAATATTATAAAAAAAAAATAGCTAGGATTAATAAAATAATAAAAAAAGAATTACACAACTAAAAGACAACGTTTAAAACAAAATCTTAGATGTTACGCCCAGAAAACAACTTATTTTAAAGAAGTACTTTCGAAGCAAGTTTCAAATTTTCACAAGATCATACTGATACCGAAATACATACTAAAAAAAAACGCGCTTTAAAAATTGTTGTTTATTTTCCTGCAGAAATTAGGGGAGTACATGAAACGTTTTAAGTGAAAAGGAGTAGTTACAACATATTCCGCTGTAATGCAAACAGGGACCATAATGAGTACAAAAAATTATTAGGAAATACTCGCAATACATGATTATCATGTGGTAATCGGTGCAGTAGTGACATGAAGTAATTTCAAGACTAACCCTGTGTCGATAAATCGCGGAGTACTTACTTGGACTAGTTTTTGGATTACCCTGATGTAATGTTTTATTTTTTCTTTATTTTTGGATTACATGGCAAAACATTTTAATGTAAAATGGAGCATGTGTGAATAACTTTCGGACTAGTCCCGATTTCTACAAGTTTATGATAAAATTAAGACAAAATTTCCCTTGTTTTAATATAAAAGCCAATTTATATGTATTTGCATTTGTGAAAAGGCATCGCACTGGCATAAATAGGGCTCTAATGTCTCGCTCTCCTCTCCACATGCTCTGCATTCATCTCCTCTCGCTACTCCTATGGGTTTAAGATGTTCCAGTAGTTGAGAGTGACCTGTCATAACTTCCATTATTCTACTTGATTCCGGCTTGCTAAATCTTATCAGTCCCCCCGTTTTAAGTCAAATTTAACTGCATCGAAAGGTTTCCCTCATACTATGCTTATGTTACTAACATAACTCTCTTGCTCTTGAAGCAAGTGAGCTTGCTCTCTCTCTCTCTCTCTTTGCAGCCATATGATGCGGATTTCACCATAAGTCGGGGAAGTTTTAATAGCGTTTTTACTATCTAAAACTGTGTGTGATTTAATCCGCTCAGCTGAGATCGCTCTAATGGGTTAATGGACTATTGGTGAATATATTCACAGGTCCTGGCCTTCCCATTTCAGTGAGCTCCCTAATACATTTCGTAGGAATTTGCGCCCGCAAAACTGTGCAATAGTCCAGCAGACGGACTAACAGTTCCATGGTATTATCTATATAAATACCACCTCTTTTTCCCTCGCTGATGATCCATGCGTGTAACAATGAAACCCCACGGGGAGCTGGCTGAAAGGATTGGTTATCAGGGATCAATGTTTCGCAATTGGCCTGTAGTCTGGTCTCCGGTATGCAACCTACCGCCACATTTTCTAGTATAGACTCGCCTATGGTTGTAAAGATTTATTGCTTTTCGTTAAACGATCCACTCACCCATCACCTTTAATGGTATCGCTGGGAGAGCCGCTTCATATCTTATCACGAATTTCGATTGGCTCAAGGGCTAATATTGCTTCCATCGCTCTTGTTGGTGCCGTTTTCGAAGCCCCTCTCTTGCACCGAGACAGCAGGTTCTTTGAACTTTTTATTTAGTTTTGTAGTTGCATTTGCACACTATATACCGCTACTACAAAGCCAGTGTGTCATCTCTGCCTTCAACGCCCATCTTGTGTCTATGGCTCGTTTTCAGATTGACCAACATACCTTTACGAAGGACAAAATTTTACACACAAAATTATGCAATTATATTAAAATGTTGTAAATGTATTAGCAGAACAATATTCTTGTTAAAGTTAAACATTTTTTGAAATATCAACTTGTGATTTTGCTTTTTCGCTTCACAGACAAACGTACATCTTCATATTTAGTTGACCTAAATTTATTTATTTATTTTAGAAAACTCATGCGACTGATTGTGTAAAAAATAAATGTAAATGTAATAAACAAATAATAACAAGAAAATATAAATATTTTAACAACTCAATCCAAATTTAAAGCTGATAGCATATAAATAAATATGTATTTGTAAACTACATTTAATCTCAAATATGTACAGAAAACGTTGCAATCAACACACGTTGAAATAAAAAACAAATAAATAAATGGGAAAAGAAAAATCCTCTAATAAAATTCCTTTGAAAGATTTCCTGTTTTCACAATTTTTAAAAAGCAAAAAGAGACAAACAACATTTTAGTGAATCTTCTCTAGTGCATGCATTTCATTCCTCTTCTTTTCCCTTGTTTTATTTTCTTACTTGGCAAACAATATTTGACTTAATTTTTGTTCCATTTATTTGATTTTTGCATAAACAAAAAAATTGCTTTTCTTTTCTACTTCTGCCTTTATGTTTGCTTTGCCACGGAAGACAAAACGTAGAACACTAATAAAAAAAAATAGAAGAAACTTAAAAGAAAAGAGGAAAACACAATTTTATAAAAACCGCTGACAATAAAATATGATCAGAATAACACAAGCATATAAAATTAAAAAAAAAAACTGAAAATAAAAACGGCATGACATAAAAAAACACTAAAAACTTTAGTTACCGCCAAATGCTTTTTGTACATACATACACTATTTATGTCTTTAATTAATTTTATTTTCATTTAACTTAAGCCGAAAACTATAATTGAGAGTAAGACTCTTTTAAGTGTGTTTTATTTAGTACATAATAAAAGAAAAGAGAATAAAATTAAGTAATAAAAGAAATTCTTTTGATTAAAATTTTTGTGTCTTATTCTGTGCGTCTCTTCTCAAAAAAATGGCTTACGGTAAGTTAATTATCGTATAAAACAGGTAAAGAAAAAGTCACGTGAAAAATGATCTCGCAGACGACATGGCATATAAACGTTGGTAGGAGAAACTACTTTCTCTTTTCTTAGGGTTCCGTATGCATAGAGTAAAAACGGAAGACTTCTACGTCCACCCGACCATCACAGGACCCATTCTCTCAAAACGATAAGAGATAGAGAACAACAAAAAGTTAGAAACTAAAGGGTGCTCCCATACAAGAAGCTGCAGAAATTAGATAAAATTAGCTGTAATCTTAAGAGCTAGAAAACTGATATTTTCAGAGGATCTGTGGTTACACAGACTCTACAACAACAAAAAGTCAAGAACTAAAGGGTGCTCCCATACAAGAAATTGAAATTAGCTGTAGCTTTTGAACCGTAAGAGATAAAGACTTGGAATCTTCACAGTATACATATGTATGTATATACTAAAAACAACAACCTCTTGTATGGAGGTCCCCATACAAGAAGCTGAGACCACGGCAGGGTTTCATACTCATAGAATGATAGTGGAGCCCTTTTATGGGACTTCGCTGTTCATCCATCCATCCGTCACAGGCCTAAATCTCCCAAACAATAAGAGCTAAAAAGCTGAAATTTACACAGGGCATGTGGCTCTACAATAATATGCATTAAAAACAACAAAAAGTTTAAAACTAAAGGGCTTCCCAATACAAGAAACTGTGAAAATTAGCAAATATAGCTGTAACGTTTGAAGCGCAAAAGATAGAGACCTGGAATTTGCACAGCATATGTGGCTATTTAGATTCTACAACAACAAAAAGTTAGAAAATAAAGGGTGCTCCCATACAAGAAACTGAAATTACCTGTAACTTTTGAACCGTAAGAGTCTTGAAAGTTGCACAGTATATGCAGTCACCAGGCCTGCACAACAACATATACCAAATCTAGCAAAAAGTGAAAATTTAAATGTCGCCCTTTGTACGAGGGCACCCTTTAATATGAAAATTGACTTTCGTTATTGTACTGTGAAAGTTAGAGACTTAAAAAAAATTCCCAGTATATGTAGTTCGCAGGCATCTACAACAACAAACACCAAAAGCAAAAAATTTAATTGGTGTTTATACATGGGGACACCCTTTAATTTGAAAATCAGCTGTAATTTTTAAACTGTATGAGATAGAGACTTAAATTTACACGACGCATGTAGTTGTCCGACCTCAACAACAACAGCTAATAAAAACAATAAAAAGTTTAAAACTAAATGGTACACCAGGGTTACCCTTTGTCTAGAATTTGCACGGTAGTAGGGCACTCTTGCTGTGCGATTCAGTCTCCTACTGGGCTCAATTTATTTATTTTTTTCTAATGCACTCAATATGATATGAAAGGAATGAGTTTTGAATGTCTATAAAATAGTTCTTCTGTGGAGCTGGAGAAAAGGTCGAAAAATTTTGTAATTTTTAATGCCTATTATTTTGGCAACAATCATTTTGTTCTCAATGCCAGGAATGAGAGAGGAAAAATAATTAAAAATTCCTACTGATTTTGCTGATTATCCACAATAAAGTTATTTCTGTTGCCATAAAATTTCACAACAAGAAATAGTTAATGTCGTGAATACCATGGAATGCCTGCTCGCAAGCAATATTTAGAGTTTAATCTTGCGAAACATTTTATTTAATCTAGCAACAAAAAAAATTAGTTAAATTTTGATTAATTTGCCAAACTTTTTAAAATTCATTTGCTCAATATAGTAAAACAATTTTCGTAATACCTAAACTTTATAGTTTATATCAAAACAAAAAGTATAAAGAAAACAATGAAGCACAAAATAAAATTTTGTTACAATTAGTATAAAAAGTATAATTCATTAAATAATTTAAGCAGCCTGCTAACTTTTCAAGCGACGTCTTGATTGTTGCTGCATTTTGTTTTTTTGAATCCGGAGACAAGAAAATATCACGTGAAATGTTGAGAGTAAAATATTGAAAAAAAAAAAAACAAACAAAATCTACCACATAAAAGTAGTGAAGAAGCAGATGTATTTTATTCTATTTATAAAACAGCAGTCATATGCCCTTAAAGACTGAATTCTAAACAGCTTGTAATCAGCAAATCCTTATTTCTTTTTTAATTTTATTTAGTATAATGAAATTATGTCCTCAACATAACCTAAATTGACACACAGCTGCAACAAGGGGACGATGTTAAAACAAAAAACAAGTTCTGTCTCTTTGATGCATTTGACACACATACGTACAAATTACAAAAAGATTTTGTCATAAATTATTCAACATTATGCTGATTTTATGCCAGCAACAAGAAAACCATTGTCATCGCGCCACCAACAACGGAAAAATACTAGCGAAGAAGGAGGACATTAAAGCCAGAAAAATGAGGTGAGTGCAAATTCAAGGTTGTGTTTTGCATTTCTTTGTCCATGTCACAACAATGGAAGGTTGAAATTAAAGAGTAATTATGGGCTAGTGGCTTAAAAAAAAACTACAAGTCACAATATTTAAATATTTATATAAGACATTTGCTTGTAGGCTCTGATACTCGTAGTCACATGACACCCTTACAAACTTCACTCTCAAAATTAAAGTGACCGTTTTGTCACTTTGTCTGACCATAGCCACTGCTTGTGACTGATGGAATGCATATTTGTGAGTAGCGTTTTCAATTACTTTTTAAGTGTCAACGCATCCAGCAAATGAGGATCAGTGCTTTGTGCCACGGGAAAAATTACAAATATTAGTAGAATATTTAGACTATTTACATTTTCTGGGAATAGTTTTATTCTTTTCTGCGACCTCATATTCTTCCAGTAGATAATTAGTTGCTGCAGGCTCAGGGCTATTTACATTTTTGTAAAGGTAACACTTTACTTTAAACAGATACACAATCAAAATTTGTCATCTTTGGTGGTGCCCGATTAATTTTCGAGTACAAAATGTTCAACTAAAAAAGTGAAAAAAAAAACTCCTAAAAATTTACTTCACAACAGTGTTAATGCTTTGTAGGATGACGCTTGTATATTTACTAATTATTTGCTTAAAAATCTCTAAATTTTATTCAGCACTTGTAGTGCCAACCATTTAAAAATTCCAAAAACAGAAAAACGCCTTAGAAACAATTATTATCTGTAATTTATTCACTTTTTGTCACTCAACAACAATCACTCACTTTCTCTTGTCTTCTAAAACTGCCACCGACAACATCAACTTTTTAAGTAGATTTGTGTACGTGACAGATTTAATATTTTTATTTCATGTTTACTTCCCTCTTTATCTCCTTAATGTGCAATGTTTATGTATTGGTAATTTTATTAAAGAAACTAAATATGCAAATCGCTTTATAAAGTAATTCAACACACACACACACACACACACACACACACCTAAACACACTTTCGATATTGAAATGTTGTAAGAAAAAGAAAAAAGAAAAAAAAATAACAACAATAAGACAAACTGAAGAAGCAAACAAAACGAAAAAAGTAAATATCTAAAAATTGATGTAGAAGCAAAATCAAATCCCCCCAAGAAGATGTTACGAAAATTATTTTTATGCATGATACAACACATAAAATTATATTTAACTTTTACAGGATTACTTGCCAACTTTATAGTATTCTCTTTTGTTTTTTTTTTCTTCTCTCATTTTATAAACTCTTACAACAGGTGTTGTTATGTCACATACACATCAGCATTTGCATACATGGTGGGGCTATTCAGTTTCTCTGCGTGTGTGTGTGTGTGTGTGTGAGCAAGAAAATGAGAATTATAATGAATTGACATTTGATCATCATCGTCATCATTTTCCTTGGGATAAAGTTGTTATGGTTACTGAAAGAAAAATGTATTTATATTTTTGCAATAAGATAAGATTATGGCATCATTTTGTTAGTGGCTGTTCGTTAATTATGTGGCCCATGCTCAGCTTGAAGGAGAAAATATTTCATAGAATACGTATGTATGTAATTTCAAGTTTCACAACTTAATGTGACTTTGAGACGATTTAAAAGCACTGGTTTCTGGCTGTTGATGTTACAGAAACCTCAAATTTGCAGTCGTATTCACTTCATGTTTAAATAAAGTGAATTGAGCCCACAAAAGTGTGTAAACACTAATTAAGCTTGTTAATTGCTTGAAAAAGAAACTTAATTGACAATAATATTTTATATTTATTTAAAAAAAAATTAAAATGAAAAAATAAAAAACGAATTTAATCAAGAGCCAGTTAAAGTGTATTAAATTAGGTCTAAAAATAGATATTATTAATCGTTTTCTGTATTAAAAATTTGCTTGAACGTTTGTGATTCTCATGGTGCTGATGGAAATATTAGGATAAGTAGTAAAGTTTCAAACATTCCTTTTGGTTTTTTCGCCGAGTTGAGTATCATTTACGAAATATCGATGGCATATACATGGCTGAAAAAGATAGAAAACTTTTAAGAAGGTCTGCTGTTAGACCTAAAGTAATTTATTTATAATTTTTTTTTTATAGCTCCAAAATACCATATAAATGTATCTTCGTTAGGAATATACAAAAGCTTAGCACGGAGCGAAACTAGATGCAAAAAATCGCAGTAACGACTAAAAAATTTGTTATATTAAATAACATATTTTTACTTATGCAGATTGTTCGACCCATTATTTTTTTTTAATTTAATATTGTTCGAGAAGAACAGAAAACGTTGTCAGTAAAATTAACTGAAAACACTGTTTAAAATAAATGAAACTTCATTTAAAATCTGTCGCACTAACTTTTCATTTAAATTTACCAATTACTTCATTTGAATCTAAATGTTGACAAATTTTCAGAAGCCAATCGTTAAAAATAATGATTTTCAAGTCTTATAATCTAATGCGTAACCAACTTGTCGAACATTTTTTATTGTTTCTTAGTTGGTGATTTTTTCTTTCATTTTATTTAATTATAGTTTTCTATCTGTATTATATCCTGTTTGAATTCGTTTATTTAATTTTTGCACTGCAAAGCCTCTGCTGATATTCGAACATGCAACATCTCGACTTGAAAGCAGCTGCCATATCCACTCAGCCATGTTGCGACAGATGTCGCTTATAGCAGTACTAATCAATCACTTACATTGAATTTACCCTTATAGGTCAATGTAATTAAAATATCAGTAAAATATTAACAAATTCAGTTACCGCCATGAATCTGTGTTCTCTGGCTTAAAACTTTGCAATAATAGTTCTTCTCTAAACATCAATCCCACCTTTTTATTCTTATCCAAACAATTTAAATTAGTCACTTAGTTGCTTGTATCTATTTGTGTTCACAAGCCTGCAGATAAACGAGCTTAATCCTAATTTTATCACTCTCAATAAACTTTACTCTGCAAACAATCTTCCTAATGTGCTTTAACAAAAAAGAAAAGAAAAAATCTCTTAAATTTATTATTATGTGAATACTTTGACTTAATCGAATCCCTAAACTTGCATGTCATGGCATTTTTTTTTCTAGTAAAAAATAAATATTACTAAAAAAAATAGATAAAAATAAAATACCAACCAGCACCATGAACAAAAACTGGAAAATCTACCAGAATATTTAAAAAATGTGCTATTGTTGGTGTGTGTTTTATGCCACAGCACGAATTATTTTTCATTGATTTTGTTTAAAGTAAATCAAGAGAAAAAAAACCAAACTGGAAATACTTACAGAGAAGCAATCAACAAAAAATAGCAAATCATCCACAGGCACGTTTCAATAGGTTTAGTTTAGTAAAAGTCTTAAGCCAAACAAGCCATACCCTCACATACATGACAAGACTGGATGTGTATTCGAATAGACTTCTATTGAATTTAATCCCAAAATTCTTAAAACTACAAAATCTTACACATCTCGTTGCTTCCACCAGTAACAAGATGCGACTTGTGGTCTAGAGACGGGATATGAGATAAAAGTAACAACAAGAGTAATAAAGAAAAAAAAAAATCAAACAGCTGCATTAAGTCATCAACATACAAACAAGTTTAACCTATTTTGTCTCTCTGCCACAAAGGACTGGCTGCAACTACAATTTCCTATTCGATAAAGAACTGTTCCGACTCCTGCTCTATTATCTGAAGAATATGAGTATCTTTTCAATATTATTACCAAGTGAGAGTAGTTCTTTACTTTACTTTGTTGCTTTAACTTGCTGAAGACTAAAAACCAGAAAAATAAAAACAAAAAACCCAAATTCCTGTCAAGTTATTTTTGCCTTGCACGAGTATTAACTTTCTATACTAGTACTTCCTTTTTTTGGGGGTTATATTGTGTGTACAAACGTTTCTGCACATACACACATGCATAAACTTCAACGTACCTACAAACATTTAGGCCAACCATGTTCTACATACGCCCAGATTTAGTTGAAAACTTTTTTGGGCGCTCAAAAAGAAAAACTCACACATACGCAGTTGCTTAAATTCAGAGATTGGTGTATATTAAAAATGAAAAACAGGACTCGTTTTGTTTTCGTAAACCGGAAAATGGGGCTTTAAAAGGGCCTTGAACTTGCAGCGAAAATTTTATATTCGCACAGCAGTTTGAGGAGTAGAAATGAAATTTAACTTTTAATTTATTTCGCATTTTTTAGAGTTCCATTCTTTATACTTATCATCATCAAAGCAATCGTAGCTTTTCTTTTCCAATGAGCCCCTCTCACAATCCCTGTGTCGCCGCTCTGCTCTTTCCACGTGCTGTAGACGCAAAATTTTTTTTGTTTGCAGCTCGATTTATTTTATTAAATCACAAAGATTGTAGATTATCTATTCACTAGCTTTTTTTCCTTCCATACTCCTTCAGAAGGCTTAACATTGTTATGAAAGCACTAACACAGACACACGTACAACCTTCATACTGCACACTATAAAATAATAGAACACACACACACATGTACAAATAAGGGCATATTTTCTGGAAATTTTTTGTGTTTAGGAAATGTATCAAAAACAAGAAAACAAAAAAAAAAGAAAAGATGGAACATTTTAACGACTGGTTGCCTACAAATATGGTTGGCAAAACACTCATGCATCCGTTCTGACAAACAATGTTAATAAATTTACCTTCTGCCTGCCTGTTTTTTTAAGAAACTTCATTTTTTTGTTCTTCTTTTTTTT
The DNA here is from genome assembly GCA_963662145.1 of Sturmia bella. Classification (NCBI taxonomy): domain Eukaryota; kingdom Metazoa; phylum Arthropoda; class Insecta; order Diptera; family Tachinidae; genus Sturmia; species Sturmia bella. The sequence continues at coordinate 67,317,337 of OY759170.1, read as the reverse complement.
TTGAACACAAAAGAAAATAAAATTAAGAAACGTAATAAAAACATTTCTCTTGCATTCCTTGTTGTGGGCAAAGTTGTTTCATCGATTGTGGTAAAAGGACTTTAAACAAGTCCTAAATTGCCATTTAGTAGCAAAGACACTTTGATTGTTGATTTTCGTAACGTAGGGGTCGATCTGTTCGTTTGCCGCAAAACCAAACAAGAAGGGAAATACTACAAAATTGGCTGCCGTTGAGACATGATAAAGAAATAAGTTTTCTTTCTTTTAACGAGTTATTGAGTAAAAGAGAGAGAGAGAGAGAGAGAAAAGTTTGGCCTCTTTTTCTATATTCGATTCATGTGAATGAGTATTATTTTAAATCATTCATGCAGAAAAAGTAATATTGAAATGTGAAAATATGCAAAACTTTGTTACGCAAAGTAAAATTCAAAAGTTTCAAGTATGAGGGAGAGAAAAAAACAGAATTAAAAAACTTCTAGAAGAGACTTTTTAAAATTTTGTTGATTGTGAATCATTTCTTACCAAATTTGAAAAACGAAAAAGTATGAAATATTGTTTGAAAGACTTTTTAGGAGACATAATTTGCTTGAGGCAAATTATTTATTTGCTCCGAAAAGGTTTTAAAAATTGATTTTCACAATCATCTAACATATAATGAAAAGGTCAGAGGAACATCGACAAATGGTTGACGAATAGTTTGTTTCAGTGGCACAAATCAATTAGAAATGAATCACTTTAATGGCAAAATTATGTTTTAAAAATGAACTTAATTATTTATTCGCTATAAGAGCCAATTGAAATTTATTACTTTAGGTCTAAAAAATAGACCTTAATGTTTTCTGTCTTTTTTCAACCGTTTCTATGCCGCCGACATTTCGTTGCTGCTAAGCAACTCATTCATCAGTAGACTTGAAAAATCTAAAAAGAATGTTTGAAGCCCAACTCTTTATTCCAAAATTCTCATGAACAAAATGAGAATCAGAAATGTTCAAACAAACTTTTTATACCGAAAACAATTTTACGACTTGCAACACCTTTACTTAAAACAACTTTTAGCTGGATAATTCTTTCCAAATGGAAATATAAAGAATATTGATGTACGCTAAAAAAAAAAAAAATCAAGCAAACAGTGGGGCAGGGTAGGTAAAAAAAAGTTGAAATTAAAAATTTGTACGTCGAATGACTCTTAAGCCTGTAGCACATTTTTCTAAAACTGAATGGAAAGGGATATATATCTTCAATTTTTTTATTTAAATCAACAAAAGTTGGATTGTCATAGACTTGAGTTGTTCATATACCCGAGGATGCTTACTTTGGTAACGTAAGGCTCGTCCCCTTTAAAAGGTATAAAGTTCACATTTCAGACTTAAGCTCAGCAGCACCTCTTCAAGTAACTTAAGAAGTTTCACAATAGTCCGAATATCCATTTGGAAAGGGCAGCACTATACCATTTTTTTTTTTCCAAAACTTTGCACTCTGATATGGTCACGCTTTTTCGTTTGCTTTTCTTGACAAATTCGAATTTTTTGTGAATTTTTAGTTTTTGTTTTGAACTTAATAACTTTTTTTCAATACAAATAACTACTTTTCTAGCAAGTATTGATTTTTTTTATGTTTGCAAATACTTGCCATTTTGATAGATGATACCAGGGACGGGAAAGTTATTACTACAGACAGAAAAGTGCGTATAAAAACACTGTAGAAAACTGTCATACAATATTTATTGAACGGACAACGGACAAACTGTGACATATACACAGGGCGTGGCAATAAATTAAAAAAAAAAATTTTTTTTTGAGTACCTGTATAGAGTTTTGCCAAGCTTAAAATATCTAGTGCTCTTAATTTAATTACATAACAAATATGTTTTTCATACCCTCAATCAGCCTTTAGTGCACTACTTCTTATTTTGACAAATTTCTTTCAGCCATAATTTATTTCCTCTTGAAGTTTTAATTTATCGTTTCTCACAATTTCTTAGTGTTCGTTGTTAATACTTCTTAAAATTCAAATAACATACAGTGCTTTCGCATTTAATAAATTAAAAATGTATTAAAAATGAAAAATGAGTTTGATAATTCAGACTTTCTGCAAAGAACTTGCTGCGAAATAGAAAAGAACTAATTTATTGGTTGAAATGAAGTAGTCCAGGCAAACGAAACGAAAACCTTATTCTGCAATGCGTCATCAATATTAAATGTATGCCTTAGACAAACACACACACACACACACACGCACATAAATTTACCTAGAACATTTTCATTTACTAACGATAGCGTATATGTGTGGCTTTGCTGCTGCATTTACCACACATTTAGTCCATTACCTTTTAGTTTTGAAAAATAGTTGCAAAATATTTGCCAGTAAAGTTGCCTTCAGTTGTAAATTCTGTTTACCACTACAAAGTGCTTGCTGTAGGGAACTGCAGCTTTAATAATGACAGTAAATTAAAATTACGTGGTCACATATACATACATATGTATGTACTTGCATTCCTCATAGTATAACACTGTGTGTCGAATATGAAAAAGAGAAATAATAAATCATGTGTAAATAAGTCACTTAATTTTTCTTTCTTAATTTTTCTTTGAGCTTGATTTTTCTTTGAGCTTGAGGTATTTTAATAAATATATTTTTTATTATTAAAATCTTCAATATTTTGATACCCCTTTGTATATGTTCTTCAGGAAAATGTGTTTTCTAATATTTTACAAATTGTTACATTATTTATTCAAGCTATTGATCTTTGGTTTTTTTTATAAAAAAAATAATATTAAACAATTATTTATTTATTTTCAATATTTTGCCAACAATTTGTTGGCATCTTCAGGAAAATAATTATAAAATTCAAAAACAAAAACAAATTATTGAAAAAATTTGATTAATAAACATTCAAAAATTCAAAAATATTTTTCCCGCCTTAAAATGTATTAACAACATTCATGAACCACATAAATATAAAAACAAAATACAAATTAACATACAAGCTCTACGACCAACATTTTCCATGTTAACGTATACAACATGTTAAATACTAAAAAATAATAAGTTAACATTTCAAATGTTGCTCGTAGACTAACATAATGTTTATAAATATTTCCTTTAAGATATCTTAAACTTAAACAATATTAAGTTGCTAATCTTTTCTTAACTAAATATCTATAAATCTGAGCTAAATTGTCAGTATCTACTTTAAAATTTATTCTGTGTGCTGCTGGTGTGTTAATAATCTCTAACATTGCTAACATATAACGATTTTTATAATTATTTTCTGTTCTTAATACTGAAAAACCAAAGATCAATAGCTTGAATAATTAATATAACAATATAAAGATCAAATAATATAAAGATAAATATTTAACAAATTTTTTTTTTTTTTTTTCAAATAAAAAAAGGTCGAAAAACAGAACAATAAATCTTTTATCGAATATTTGGTTTATTCAATTATCTTTTTCAATTCATATTTTCTTGAGTTAAATCCCTTATTACTTTTTATTTGTGCCAATATTTAGCTCTTTTATGACGCAGTAACAATGTGAAATTTGGATGAATTTTTTAATTTATCAACAAATGTTTTTGAAGAAAAAACACTGGAATAATAAATGCAGAAATATGGAAAAAACTTTTATAAAAAACTATAACGACATTGAGCTCAATGGATAAACCGAAAGAACTTTCGCCGGAAAGAAAAGTCATATAATTCGAAGCAAGACATTATTTGCAATTGTAAAATATTTTTTTTAAAGATATTTGACACGACTGCTAGTCTTGGCCTTTTTTGAAGTCGCTTAAAAATGCAGGCACTTCTTTTCTCATTAAAAGAACAGTTGTGCGTTCACCAGCCACTGGGTTGAAGATTCACTGAAATTGAAAATTAAAATACTGTTTCTTTAAGGGTCTCCTTTCTCATTCGCATCAGTAAGCATCATTCACCTTTCACTTCCGTCCACTTAACTTTTTGTCATGTTTTTGCAATGTGCAGACACACTCATAAAACTAGTAATGCAACTCAAAAAAAAAAAAAAAAAAAAAGAAAGAAAAAATATCCTAAAATTGAATCTGTGTTATGGAGCAAAGCATGTTCTTAAAACATTATGAAACACATGCAAAACAACTCACAAGTAACAAGAAAAATGAATGAAGCTTGAAAAGTAGAGATTTGGAGAAAATTAAAATTTGTTCACAAATTTTTGCATGCCACAGTGCAAGTGTTTTACATTATGAAACATTGCCGAACTGTCAGTCAGGTGTTTTGCGGCATTTTGAAACAGACATTAATACACAAACTTACATGCGAGTGAGTACAAAATCATGAAGTATGGAATATGCGAATAACTAACTGTACTGCCATTTGGAAACAAGCATGGCTTAAACATACACACAAACAGCACAGCACAGCCCAGCATAGATCTGACTTCTATACAAACACTGACACTTTTTGAAATTGCATTTGCATACGTTTACTTTTAATATGATTAACAACAAATTGTTCCGCAAAAATGCCCTGCCCAAAAATATGCTTGCGATATAAAAACCTGTTATTACAGTGACAAATAAAATAAAGTTGTTGTTCATGCAGTTTGAATTTCTTCCGCCATCATATTTTTTGATGCTTACAGCGAGTGTTAAGGCTACATATCAGCTCTTTACTCTGCTTGTAGTTTCCACAATTTTATTTTTCTACTCTGTGAAGTGTATCATGAAAACTACTGAAAAGTTGACGTTTTATGGCGCGTGTGCAACAGCAATAATGCAAAATATGTCAAACAGCCAATGCTTGGCACTGTTTGATGATTGAATTTCAAATACTAAATTTAAACTAGTTTACTAGTTTAAACGTAAATTAAGATAAACACGAAAATGAACTTGCACTGATTTTTTTCTTTTGTATAAAACAAAAATTTCATCAAGATTAGTGCTGTGCCATTCATGAATGAATTAATTCAACTGAATAGTACCTGCAAGTGAACCAATGAAATATTTCTGTAATTATTTTCTACATATATTATTTATCTTTCGTTTTATAAGTGCATATTCTACTTAAAAGTGTGCAAAATACAAAATATTGTTACGTTTTAACCTTTTCAAAACGTTTTCCGTAGATTCTTTAATTGTAATGAAGTTAAAACACGCACGTCTTCAGTTTACAATAATCAACAGTTCAACACTTTATTTATTTTAACACATTATACTTGTAAACACTTTACTAAGAACACTTTACTAAAGGAACAACACTTTCACTTAATCATTTTTTATTACTTAAGACACTTTACACGTTAGCGCAGCTAAAAATCGACTGACTTCTTCAGCGTTAAGCTCAGCTGCTTTTATACCTCTAATGATCATTACTAGAACATTCTAGACATTTACAGAAGCTAATCACGCCACATCTTTAGTGCGATGTGCGATGACTCATCATGAACAAAAGATATACACACACACCGACATACATACACGCGGCTGTTCGCTGTTGTGCCTATTTATCTACACATGTGTGTCAGTATGTTCACACTCGCTGTGCTGCCGTTTTGTTTATCAACAAGTTTCTATGTAAGCATGTGTGTATATACCTCCTGTGTTCATTTACAAATAATAACAAGACAATATACGCACATATAAAATAACGATGATTTAGTACGTTCTAGAACAATCACAATCGGTCCGTTCACGACCAAATTTGTAACAATATTTTTAACAAATCTTATGATATCCATGAACTTACAACCTTTAACCTTAAGTACTTTATTTCATATTAGACATCTTGAAGATACACACTCTGCATATTTGAATTTATTTATGTATCTTAAAAAACGTACAAGTTAACAGTCAATTTAAACTTAAAATAATTTTTACCATTCTGTAATTGAATTATTGTGAATAATGCTTTTCGTTGACAATTGGAATATGTAGTCACTCAAAATCTCCAGAATGGAAGAATATGCCATGTAATAAGATTTTCTAAAAAGGCACCAAAGACACTATCAATTCAACTGGCCAATGGTGAACATCATATAATATATAATAAATTTGTATACTAATCCTTAAATTTCGTCTCATTTCATTAACCCCTATTTATAAATTCTCGTACCATCGAGAATTTATAAACATACACGCAGCACGACTAACAAAAAGGTAGTTCTCTGGTATAAACCACCCATACAGTCCACTCAATCCCGCTAATCAGGGTACTGCCACAAGTTACATCGTGTTCAATAAGCTATATTACACTTGTAAGTTTTGAGAAACAAGACCCTGGCATGAATGAGACACCTTTAATTTCCTTCATTCTCAAAGAATTTGTTGACTTTAGAAAACACTTTCTATTTTGTCTGCTAAGTGTTTTGTAACACTGAAAATTGAAATGTATTCGGATTTAGTTCGATTTTATGTCTGCAGAATCGAGAAAGCTAGAGGAGGTAAATATTTTCTTTTCATGTCTACTTTATAAATATTGATTACATTATTCCACTGCTGGGGAAGTAAATTTAAGCCCAGTAAAGTAAATTACACAGGATTTTCCACGTTAAAATTTTGTGTTTCTTTAACAACTATAGAGCTAGACTCTGTAATCAATAATTTATGACCATTCTTTGAAAATTTTTTAACATTTATTTCATTCTCACTGTACAGTGAAAATGTTTACATTTCAGTGATGAAGTGTGGCTGTGGGTAACACCGGAATGGCAAAAATGTTCACTCATTTACTCGATGTCGGCCGCTCATACACATGTAAACACATTCATTACGATGTAAACTACTGTAACGGCATTGTTTGCTGTGTGTGAGTGTGTGTGTGTGCATGTTGAAAGAGCAGCCAGGTTCTACTGCATATGAGTAAGTTTAAGGGGAAATTTTATAAGCTCAACTGACCGAAGTATTTTACAATAATTAAACATGTTAAAATAGTCTGTTTTTTTTTTTTTAATATTTTGTAATTCTTTACGTCGTGTTTTGAAAGGCGACACTCCAAACACTTTGTGTTGCTTAGAGAATATTTGCTTGCGGATTTAACTTTATGTGAACTTCTCGCTACTTGTAGAACAACAACAGAAGTTGGAACAGCGTATGCCATGGCATTCGTTTTGTTGGCTTTCGGAACACAAGTGGATTACAGGATGTTGGCGATGATTTGTTTAATTTTGTCAAATTTTAATTTAAATTTTGCAGAACATGAAGCATTAAAATGTGTGTGTTTTTTTTATCACAGACAATAATTAATTAAAAGAATTACATAAAGCTAAAAAGTGTTTTAAAGACTCTAAACTTAAATTTAAATACCAATTACATACTAATGAAACTGAAATGAAAATGCATCAGAACATTAGCAAAGTCAGCTGCCATTTGTTTCAAGTGTTTGTGGTCTCCCAAAAAATGTATTAGAGAATGAAGAGATATGGTTTTATCTAAGCTGGCTCCCTGTCTAAGGACGTAGCCAACCGAAAGGTGGATCAAATCAATGTTGTCGAAGAGTTGTTAAGACTGTTAGGAAAGCAATTTAGTTGCTGCTTTATTTTGTTCCATAATCAGCTATCAAACTTCTGCTGAAATGCCCGATATAAATCAATATCATCAGGCCTTTAAATAATCCCAATTACATCCGCGAGTTTGGTCTATTACAAGGCAGGTTATACTGTTATGCTAAGATCCCCTCGAGACATGTCAGAACCGTAAGACTCGATTAGCAATTTCACAGCAAGGCATATTTTTTGCGTGCTGGTTCAATATAGACTCTTCTCTCACTTAGTCGTTATTTATGAATAAACATAAAGAGACAGGTGACCATAAAAGAATTGGCAAATATAAGAGGCATGAAGTATAGATGCTGGACTCGTTTTATTAATAGAGCAGGGATGGCACTACACGAGCCTCAACTCCCCAAAAAGAAGAGCGTCAGGATAATAAACAACGCTTAACCGAGTCGCAGGCCTGGAATGAATTATGTCACGGTGCCTGGCAGATGGATATAACACTTTGTTATGCCGTCATTTTGACAGTTCATATTTGAAAGTCGTGAAGTGCGGACGTGTCAAATTTGTGATAGAAAAATATTCGCCAAACCAATGTATTTTAAACCTCGAAACATTTTATCAAAATCAATCATCGACTACAACGTGCCAACAAAATGCACTATTTATCTTGCAGTGAATGATTTCAAAGAAAGAATGACCACATCGTACTACAAGATCGGCTGAAAACATTAATGCTGCTCAAGAAAGTGTTCAAGACAATCTGCCCATCCCAATTCTATGCCGTGCTCACGATCTTGGTATTCAAAGAGTAGTTACGGTCACAATTTTTTACAAAGATTTGCGTTGTAATGAAAATTGTGCTTAAATGGGCTCTCATTTGAGATTATGCTCCAAGATACGTATATTATCCTGCACCTTGAATGCCCATAAGGTAGAACGCCAGTGAATGGTCCGCCAGGGCTGATTCCTACGGGGAAAACTGAGTTAAAAGAAGAGTTCGAATATGCAAAAATTTTTTTTAAAAATTTTTAATGAACAGCAAATAATAATTATTTTCAGCACTTATCCTAACATTATAGCTGAACTATATGATATACAATTGTTAGTAATTTTATCGGGCTTCAGTTCGATTATTACTTCCTCAAAAATAAGAAAGATTTATTATTGATGAGAATGAAGTGATCAAACAAAAATTTTTTTTAAAGACGAGAAAAGTAAAGTTAGGGCTTATTGGACGGGGACATACTAGGGCTGTTTTACGACCACCACAACGATGTGATAAGACTAGAGTGATCCAAGTTTGTTTTTAAGAACACTAGAAAAATAAAGTTGCGGACTTACTGGCTGGAGTACATACTATAACTGTTTCATGACCACCACCTCGCTCATCAGCACCCAAATTGCTTCGAACCCAGGCCATGACCAATTGCGTATAGCCATCCTACCACTGAACTGTTCATTGCTGACTGTCAACATTCTTATTGCTCAACTTTCCACTGTGTTTTTCTGTTGATTGGAATATATTTTATATTCTCTCACCAATTGATTCAATTGATTTTTATGTTCGTTGCTATTGTATCAGTGATAACAATGGTTTCAAACTGATTGCCGGTTTCAAAGCCTTGAAGCAAAAAGTTCTTAAAGTCTTAAAATAATATTTTTGAAATATTCAAATATTCGTTAAAGCCAAGAAATCTTTCAAAGCCGTTCTTTAATTACAAAATTAATTTAGTAAACATTTTCAAATAACTTTATTATGTGCTACTAAAGTTAGTTTTTATTTGTAGTTTAGAAAACCTGAAACTAAAAATGTTTTCAGTCATCCAGCAGCTCACATCCCGTTGCTGGCACCCAACTCGACTTGAAGAAAATTTTTATACAAAATGTTTAAGGCATTTATTTTATTTCCTACTATTTTTAACCACAGAATGAGCATGTGAAGAATATTTTTAACAAGAAATTTCTGTGCAGAAAACAACTTAATCGTATGAAAGTTTGCCAAGAAAAGTGAAATGTGCAGCAATGTGAAGAAAATTTCAAAACAATTTTGGAAAACAATGTTTTAAATTCCCATTATTTGGCTCTAAAATAATAGAAACTAAATTCAAATGTTGCCAAGAAAAGTAAAATGTGTAGCAATGCCATGAAACGGGTTAGAAATTTTGGTAAAAAATTTTTAAAATTCTCAGTTTTGGTCTAAGAATAATAGAAAGTAAATTTAAAATCTCAAAACAATCCTTCAAAGGTTGCTAAAATCTACCGGCCAAATGGGTGTCATAGACATAGACATTCTAGAAAGTAAACAAAAAACAAAAAATAAGATTCAGTTCGTCGAACTGATTTTTACTTTTATATTCTTACAATTATAGAGTTCAGGTGGCTTTATAAATTGAACCATTTTTTTATTGCACAATTTATTATGGCAAGTCTTCATGAAAAATGTTTATTATAAAGACATCACGTTTTCTGTATTTTGACAGCCATCAATTAAATGCTGCAAATTGTTACTCCCTCTGCAATTTTTTTTTATTATTTTTTTGCTTTTCCTATTCGTTGTTTGTCATTCAACTGTTATTGCTTCACAGACAGGATGCAGCGTTTTGTGTGTTGGAAAATGGGCATTAGATTTTTGCTACGTTCTCTACCTCCATTTATCAATTTATTTTAATTGACAGTTTGAACGCAAAAAAGTATGTAGATTTGAACATGAAATATATGTTTTGTAAGGCAAAACAAGCTGATGTGTTCACGGTTTGCTTAAACACAGGACTAAAATTCCAATGTTGTATGTCAAATCTGTTTCAACTCTCCTTTTTTTTTGCAGCTCAAATTGTATAATTTTTGTATAAAATTAATGGCTGTAGCCTGTTGCCAACAAAGATAATATTCATTGTGAAAGAAACAAACAAAGGATGTAACTGTTGGCTGGTTGTTTAAGGAAGTTTTTAAATTTTAATTTAAAAATAATTGTGTAGGTACATTAGGCCCGGTCGATTTGTAGGGGCAAAAAACTTTTCGATATTCTGCCAGCGAGTTGAAAAAAACTTTCTCCACAACAGATCAAAACATAATTTTCGAGGCGTTCCATTTTATTTTTTTTAAGTCCCTAAGAGCGCGTGGTCGTTTTGCTCGAAATTAAATATTGGGGGGGAAAATTATTGGAGATCGGCCATATATTTGACTCCACTACGAGCACCCTGTGGCAAGTTGGCGAAGTGGAGGGAAAAATCCTTTTCCAAGATACTAAAATACTTTCCCCAGGGACTGATTAGTGCCAGTAGAGAGTTAAATATAAGACCAGCCCGCCATAACTTTTTGTCACAAACATTTTTTCGAGTACAGCGGCCCTGTAGCTTGCTTCCTTAAGGGAGGTCCACAAAAACAAAAATGTTAAATCAGATGCCTGAATAATGGTTTTTTGATATGCCGTAGTGGAATTTTTTTTTTCTCATACCAAAAGCTGTAGAAAATATTGATTGATAAATTAATTGATAAATTAATATTAATTAATAAATTGACCCACCCTAACGTACGTACATAGTATACATATATGCTCATAAATGTATTAATGTTTTGAGTGTTGGCATGAACATAAATAGTTTGCTGCATAAGAAACATTACAATTTTTTTTCCTTTTTAGGGCATATTCGAAAAAATTCTTAAAGCATGTTTCCACGATATGCGCTTCGCTCTCTATTCATGCTTAACAGCCAAATCAGGAGCGAAGCAACATGCTTCGCCACACAAAATTTTGAGAGTGAATGAAGTAGCTTCATATTGAAGCTACATACGAAGTACAAAATTTTCCTGTCTTCTCTAATTTATATCGCAAGTTTATCTGCACTATCTGTCAGAACATGATATAGTTAACAAGGTAGCCTCGTCAGCTAAACCGTTAATCAACTGACTACTTTAGGTTGTCAAGAGATTGTAGAGAGGAAAGGCAGCCAAAACGAGGTAGCAAATCCGCGTAAGCTCAGTGCATCTCTCTTACGCAAATGTAGAAGTGGCGTCGTTTTGACAGTTTGCATAAGTTGTACAAAAACAAAATGCATGTTATTTTTATTGAAGTTGTTCTTATTGTAGCGAAAAGGCTACCTTGTTAGTTCTATCATGTGTCAGAATCATATATTGTAGACAAAGAAAACATAATAATACATAAAAAAAGTTAATTTTAGAAATTAAAATAAAATAATAACATGTTAAAAACAATGGAAAAAATTTTGTGAAAAAGTTTATTATGACATAAAGAATATGTATATTCTAAATTAAAATTTATGGAATGCTCAAAATCATGCTTCATTCAACTGGCGGATTGAATGAAACAAGAAGCATTCCCAGTTTTTGGAGCAGCTGCATCTGATTTATTGAAAGATGTATGTTTGCCTATTGAAAACAAAAGTCAAATCGAAGCCCGTAGACGAGTCGTGTAAACGGTATGATTCATAAATACAATTGAGAGAGCGAAGCGGGTGATTCAACTCGTAATGGAAACATGCTATTTTACAAACTTCAAATGTATTTTATTTAAAATCTTTCTTACAAAATATTCTTAATAAACCAGATAAACGCTCATTAATGATTTTTAAATGTCTTCTTGCGTCGAACTTAAAGAGTTTGAGTTGAAATATTTCCCGGTCGAAACTAAATCCTGCCCACTTTGTTTATTATGTATGTTTACGTACCCTGTTTCAAATCAAATTTAATATTACAAAATCACATTTACAATGTAACTTGGTTTTGCTGTCGCTCAGTGATTCATTGAATTGAAATAGTTACATGTGAAAGAAGAAAAAATATGGAAATAATAAATTAAGCACAAATCAAATCATAATGTTCGCATATGAGCATGTAACATGATAAAAACAACAACATTTATGAATACAACACATAAAACAGCCACAACTTAAAAAAAAATAAACAAAAAAAGAAAAAACACAATCTATTCATAGATTTATTATACATAAGCATACTTTAGCTGTGTTTATATAAACACAAAAACATTTACCCAGTTGACCAAAGAGACGGCCATCATAACTGCACTGCTCCACGTGAAATAACTAATTATGAACATAAATATGTGTGTGGATGTTCAAGCTTATGTTTTGAAGCATAAAACACGCATCGTGTATTGGACAACAACTACAAACGGTTGTACGAAATTCTACATTTTTCTGGGATTTTGTTTTTATATTTTCTTTAAAAATGTATGTGATTTAAACACTTTAATTTATTTATATTAAATTACTTTTTCAGGCTTAAGTTCAACCCTTGGGTTTTCACTACTTTTTAATCAATATCAATTAAGTAAAGAAAAGTAAAATTTATTTGCTAGGTGGACAACCGGCTGTTTCTGGGTAGCAAACACCCTTCATCAGCACCCTATGAACTTTGGACGTGTCAAATTTCACAATTTTGGCACAGCCGCTTTAACCACTCGGCAACCAAAGCTCACGCAATTTTACTTTCTGTTTGTATACTTAATTAACATTAATCAAAGCAATGATATTTTTTGCAGTCCTGGACGATATTTTATCATCTCAGAAGACTGTTATTTGTGCTTTCTGTTTATATGAAAGCTTTTTTCACATGTTCTGTTATTTGCATCATTGAGATCTAGATGCTCTTTTATTGATACAATTTGAACATTTACGCCGTGCCATGCGTTATTAACATTTTACTGTAAATTTATAATTTTATCGAACTTCTGTAATACATTTATATTAAATTACTTTTTCAGGCTTAAGTTCAACCCTTGGGTTTTCACTACTTTTTAATCAATATCAATTAAGTAAAGAAAAGTAAAATTTATTTGCTAGGTGGACAACCGGCTGTTTCTGGGTAGCAAACACCCTTCATCAGCACCCTATGAACTTTGGACGTGTCAAATTTCACAATTTTGGCACAGCCGCTTTAACCACTCGGCAACCAAAGCTCACGCAATTTTACTTTCTGTTTGTATACTTAATTAACATTAATCAAAGCAATGATATTTTTTGCAGTCCTGGACGATATTTTATCATCTCAGAAGACTGTTATTTGTGCTTTCTGTTTATATGAAAGCTTTTTTCACATGTTCTGTTATTTGCATCATTGAGATCTAGATGCTCTTTTATTGATACAACTTTTCTTTACTTAATTGATATTGATTAAAAAGTAGTGAAAACCCAAGGGTTGAACTTAAGCCTGAAAAAGTAATTTAATATAAATGTATTACAGAAGTTCGATAAAATTATAAATTTACAGTAAAACACTTTAATTTATTTAAAATTTTCTAGCGCGAACTAGTTTTAAGTCCCACAGCGCAAACAAGCAGCGCAGGAATCACCAACAAAATTTGATAGTTAAAAACAGCGTGCAATCAGTCATGGCCTGGATTGTAAGCAAATTTGGATGCTGGTGAGCGACGTGGTAGTCGTGAAAGAGTTATGGTTATATACCCCAGGAAGTCTTCAACTTTACTTTTCTTGTTGATTACTCCAATTTTATCACAAAAAATCTTTCTCAAGTTCGAGAAAGTAAAAATCGAACTCAAGCCCAATAAAACCATTAACAACTGTAAATCATATAGTTGGACTATAAAATTAAAATTAATGACAATTTATGTTCAACATAATTTGAACAACTATTTCGCAATATATTCGCAGATAAATGATTTAGCGGTCCACACGTGAACATACGATGTTGGCAATAGAATTTAACAGCTGTGAACATAATTATTTCCAAGTTTATTTGCTGTACTTTACCGCCAGTAAAGCGATTAACTTTTCGCTACCGTTTATCACTCTCAGAATTGTAAAGTCTGATTTAATTTAAAGCAGCTAGTAAGAACAGTTTGTTTTTGTTTATTGTAACAGTGCACCCTAAATTAGAGCGTAAGACGTAACGTAATTTAGCGCCTTGCTTTTACGCTTTATAGAGTAACCTAAACAACGACGTCAAAGTTGTGTCAGAAACAGTAGTGTTTACTTAACTTTTTTAATACAACCACTAAATACAAATAATAAATAAAGATAAAATCGCTAAATTGACTGGAAGGCAGCTGTATTGGCATTACTTGAAAAACAATAACAAACACTATTTAGAAAACTTTTTTGCAGCCACCTTCACTTTTACAAAACGTTGACTCCGCGTTATTACGGTTTGATTCATACTTTTTGTATGAGGATTTTTGAGAGTTAAAAAGTGTCTTACGCTCTAATTTGGGGTGCACTGTAAGAATGAACTTAATTATTTGCTTTCAGAGACAATTGAAATGTAATAGACTCGGGTCTACTGATGAGCTGTTTAGCATCAACGATAAAGATAAAAAACATTAATAGGGTCTATTTTCAGACCTAAACTAATACGTTAATTTTATGGATAAATAATTTCTCTTTACACATTAATTTGAACTATTTACAATCGAACTATGTGAAACAAAATGTTAATTATTTTATCGGACTTGAGTTCGATTTTGCTCTCTCAGCTTTGAGAAAAATTTTTTGGTGATAAAATTGTAAAATCTTTAAGTTTTCTTTAATTTCGCACGACTTGTGGCAGACACATGAAGTTCGCAATGAACTCCGGGAATTTCTCTCATCTGGCTGACGAGATGTGGTATTATCCTCTATTTGAAATGTAGTTTAATAGCATGGCCAGCGGTGCAATTGTGTACACGTCTGTGTGATCGACAAAAAAAAAATTACAAGCATTGAAAATGCTCTCTAGTGGTCCAACTAACAAACACAACCGCACTTGTGGTCTTGCGAGTGTTTTTGAGAACCGTTTGTGTGTTTGTGTTGCCATTTGAAACATATACAGAATCATATTCAGAAATATTACTCGTTGTGAATTGAAGTAGTAGTTGAGGTCGTATTTTATAATACATATTTTTGTTGTTGTGCTTGTTGTAATGGTTGCAACATTCATAAATAAATACAACTGCGAGTGTGTTGCTGATGCCGGTTACTGTTACTGATGATGACAATTGTGTGTGTGTGTGTGTGTCTACGACAACAAACAAAAACAGAAAAATTTTGCATAAGCGGGGAGCATGTTTATATCCTTGTGGCTCATGTGACATTATTTCGTTGTTGGTTTCCTTTTTTTCGTGCTATTTGTTGCTGTAGTTATATGTATCTTGTTATAGCTGACATTCTCAGATGTCGGCTAAAAAAAAAAAAACGACAAACTTTTGTGCATTCTCTCTTTTGGCATCTATTTTACATAAAATTAAAAAAAAAGCCAAAAGTTAAAGTCAAACTATAATGCTAAAACATACAGAAATGAATTAACGTGCATATGTGTGTTTACACTTGTATAAGGGCATTTCGATGAATATATCAGCCATGAATGAGGAAATCAAATCCCTCGGATCTAATTGTAAAACGGTTGTCATGAGGACGAAAATCAATACAAGGTTACTATTTGAAGATATTTAGAGATTTATGATTTTTCAGTAAAGAAAAACCGGAAAAATAAATTCACTAAAAAAATTTCATTACAATTACAAATATTATCCTGAAGATGATAACAAATTGTTATCGAAATATTGAATAATATTGTTAATAAAATTTTTATATAAAAACGATCTGAAGCTGTATAAAATTGTTTTTCAAAAAAAAAATTTCATTTGATTGAATTAAAATTTTAATTAACGAGATTAAGATTTTAATTATTAAATTAAGTTAAATTAAATTAAATAAAATTAAACTAAATGAAATTAAACTAAATTAAATTAAATTAAATTGAATTAAATTAAACTAAATTAAAGTAAATTAAATTGAAATTAAATTAAGTTAATTTAAATTACATTAAATTAACTTAACTAAATTAAGCAAAATTAAATTAAATTAAACTAAATTAATTTAAACTAAATTAAATTGAAGTTAAATTATATTATATTGAAATTAAGTTAAATTAAATTAAATGAAGTAAAATTAAGTTAAATTAAGCTAAATTTAATTGAATTAAACTAAATTAATTTAAACTAAATTAAATTAAATTGAAATTAAATTAAATTAAGTTAGATTAAATTACATTAAGTTAAACTAAATTAAATTAAGCTAAATTATATTGAAATTAAGTTAAATTAAATAAAGTAAACTAAATTAAATTAAGCTAACTAACTAAATTTAATTTAATTTAATTAAATTAAATTAAATTAAATTGAAATAAATAAAATTAAATTAAAAGTAAATTAAATTAAATTACACTAAATTAAATTAATTTAAATTGAAATAAAACTGAAATTAAACTAGGTTAAATTACATTAAATTAAACTAAAGTAAACTAAATTAAATTAAATTGAATAAAATTACCTTAAATTAAAAGTAAATTAAACTAAATTAGATGAAATTAATTTAAATACTTTAATATAAAGTAATTTAATATTAAGGACTTTAATATAAATGTATGTAAATTAGGTTAAATTAAATTAAATTGAAAGTAAATTAAATTATTAAATTAAATAGCGTAGCTTATTAGCGCAACACCAAAAAAATCTTTGGTTGATATTACAAATTCTTTGACCTGTATTTTTTCTGTGAACAGATAAAAGTTTCCCATGAAATGTAGTGTAGGCTTTCATGGATTCTTTAGTTGCAAATGGCCTTAAACTGCACTATTCTTCTATTCAAAACAATTAGCAGTCCACAACGTTTTGTATCGTTCTTTGCACTGATCGCTAAAACATGTTGATAAAAGATAAACCTTTCTGCCGTAAGTCTTGTTTAACTCCGATCCCGGATACAAGTATTTCTACCCAGCCATGGCCGAGACAGTGGGTTTCTGAAATTTTTACTCCATGTTCACATTGACCAGCTTTTGTTGACCAACTTTTGAATTGATTAATGGCTAGGAGTGGAAAACGAAAGCTAATCGGTATAAAGCTGCTTGTGCTGGGCAAGTTGTATCAACTGGTTTGAATTTGCACATGTGTGTGTATTGAAATGAAAAAACCTCGCCAGCATCAGTACAGGAATATAGTTAAAACTGGTTTTCTCGGTGTGGACATTCAAGCAATTTCAAAATAGAATTGACAAAGATTTCAACAACTGAAGTTGATCAATGTGAACCAGGAGCTACTCGGTCAAAACAAAGCCTTATAAAAAGGGGGGACAGTCAAGAAAACAGTACACAAAGAGAAATTCTGAAGAAAAAAATGACCAAAGTCAAAATGACTAAGAAACAAATAAACACATGTTGTTTTCCTCAATCCCGTCAATAAGAATAAGCAAATATAGATGTATATTTCCTTATTTGTATTGCCTTACGGAAAATGAAAACTGCTGAAAGAGACAAATGTGCAAAGTGCTCATCAAAATTTATTATTGTTTAAGCAAATTCTCTTCTTCTTCTTGATAAATATAAAATGACATGGAAACACCCATATGTACAAACATGTAGAGCCTTTTAAACGCCAACATGAAGCGAAAAAATATTCTGCGTTTCCTCATGATTTCACTTCATGAGGGTTTGATTGTTGTGTGTTGCTCGTTGTCGCGTTGGTTTCTTCTGATTTCAAACTTTGTTGTCATTTGTTATTGCTGTATTTTGTCTGAAGGTCTAATCTTTGTATACAATTATTGTCCTTGTACGTTGATGACACTGATGCAGCAGATAAATGGCATGTATGAAAATTTGTCACAAAATGTATGTTGAACTTTGAAGTTGAAATAAAAAGTTTGTCAGTTTTGCCCGAACGGGTCAACGACTGGGATCCAACGGCACTGAACGGTGTTTAAATACCGTTTTTGAAAAAGTGCTGGATACTTTAACAAAACATTATCGTTGTGGAAGGAAATAAATAACGGTATTTGTTAACTAACTACTAAATCAAGTCATTACTCGAATTGACATTGATAATACTAAGAACAATAATAAATTGCAAAAAGTAAAATTATGACATTTTACTGAAAAAATTTAATTAAAAATTTGTTCAGTAAAATGTTGACAAATGCCGCATGGCATGGCGTAAATAAAATGAGAATCTAGATCTCAAGGATGCAAAGCAGAACATATATGAAAAAGCTCTCATAAAAAAAGCAATTAACATTCTTCTGAGTTGAAAAAAAAACCATCCATAAAATAGACTACAAAAAGATCACTGCTTTGGTTAAAGTTGGTCAAGCACATAAATAGAAAGTAAAATTCCGTGAGCTTTGGGTGCCGAGTAGTTACAGCGGCAGTGTTAAAATAGTGAAATAGTGACACGTCCAAAGTTCATAGGGTGCTACGCAGAAAATGTCCAACTAGCTACAAAAATTTTACTTTTCTTTATCTAATTGATATTGGTGGACCTTGAGCCAAGTAAAAAGTCATTTAATGTAAAATTATGACTTTAGACGGGGGAACAACTAGCAGCCTCAAAGCCTCTACACTTGTCATCAGCCACCATGTTTTCTCACAAAATTATTTTAGGTCTCAAAATAGACCTTAATATTTTCTGTCTTTTTCTTTCGTAGTACCCGCTGGTAACTCGTTGTATAGAAGTTATTAAGAAAAGTAAAAGTGTGGCAAGGCGGAAAAATGTTTTCTGTATCAAAGGTTTCTTTGAATATTGCTGGTTATTGAGTTTCTAACATTCTTTTAAGAATTTACGAGTCTACTGATGAGTTAATTGGCATAAATTAAATGTCAGCGGTATATGGACGGCTGAAAAAACAGTAAAGAAAATTCTTAGACCTAAAAAAACCCCTTTCAATTGGCTCTTAAAGCAAACAAATAAGTTCAGTTTTATTAGAAATTTAACTTTCTGTTTATCTTTAATAAGGTTTGTGTGGGGTATCAAATGAATACTAAAAAAGATTTTTTTTGTGGAAATTTCTCATTAAGGTACATTTGATACTTGTAATATTATTTCTTTTAATAAGTTCCAATAAGTGCAAAATATATTGTTTTTAACTTAATTTGTTTTTAGACTTTCATTCTATGAAATGAAAAATTTTGCGCCTTTTGGAATTCTTAAGCGTTTCTAGGTAGACACAAAAACAAATACTGAAAATGACAGGGGGAGATCATGTCCCACAGCTCTTATTAAAAAAGGGAAAAAAACATCAAAATATATCCCCTTAAACTTTTCTCTCCACCCACCAATGAATTTCATTTATGAAAATGTGTGTACATGTGTTCGTACAAATTTATTGCATTTCAGTTTCAGCACTGAAAACTCTACCACTGATGCCCTTCAGCGTTGCGATGTGTTTTTTTCTTTTAAACAAAATATGCTGGCACATTCTCAGAAATGACACAATCTAATTTTTCACCTACATGAGAAATTACTTTATGAAAATTACATCATTTTTCACATCAGCACAAATCTGTACCTTAAAAGTTAATTTTAAATTGTTTGCAACTTATTTCTTTGCTCAAAAAAAAAAGAAGACTTTTTCCTGTGTAATTCAAAGAAAAAAAGACACTATTCAAAGAATAAAATGATGGATAGATGAATTTGTTAGAAAATTAAGAATAATACAACAAACGCAGTAGATGGGAAAGGCGATGAGAGGAAAGCAAGCAGGAGGATGGTACACTTCCTTGTCCATTTTTAAATTTTCTCAAATTAAAGAACATTTGCTTTTATTATTTTTATTTTATCGAACATTTTTGTAAAATATTTATGTTTCTAAATTTTTTTTACTTATAAAATTTTACTTACTTTTACTTTTACTTACTCTAATAAAAAGATCTTAAGCTGCTCAAATAAATATATAAAGTATAAGAAAAAAGGCATCAAAATAACTAAATATTAAATTTAAATACAGAAGTTTAAGTTAAAATAACAATTAAATTAAAATTGGAAAAGTATTTTCTTCTGCCACTATGCAACAAGCTCATGATTCAGAAAGGAGTTTTTCTTTCAGTTATTATTTCACAAAAGATGCACAAAACTAGTCCAGTCATATAATTTGCCTTTTTTAGTTTATTATTTACAGTATTAGTATTGTTTATTTTTTTATTCATATATTTTTTGTTTTGTTTTACATACCCACGTTGAAAGAGAGATTACAATTTCAGAACACAGTACACATTTGTAATAACAATTAATGCCTGTAGCATTTAATCGCTCAAATTGCATACATAGAATAAAACAAGTTGCCAGCCATTTAATGGGCTTAAAATATGGTTTGCGAACCATTTGCCAATGTTACTGTAGGTAACAATATTTGCTCATATAAAGCAGCGGGAAAATTAACACACATACACTGAAATCTGCATACGCAGATTTGTGCTATTAAATTTGTAATCTTTAAACTGAATTTCATTCCATTCAGCTCTATTTCTTTTTTTTCATTTCGTTGCTTGTTGTTGTTGTTGTTCATGATTTGTTTTTATCTCTTCGCTAGCGATTTGCATAAGAAACTAAGTGGAAACAAAGAAAATGTAGTTAAAATAAACAAAGTTCAAAAATTGGCAACAAAAAGGTATATAAACTCTAAAAAGAAATTGCATCAGAAATATTTGTTTAAAGAATTACAAATTCTTATTAAAAGACTTTAGCGTAGATTTTCACATCCCTGGGCAGCAGTTGAAGCTCTGCAGACAGCTTGACATTCAATTTCTTGAGGCAATAGCTTCCAAGAGAATTCTGATCCGGTTGGTGGCTAAATCTTTTGGGGAAAAGTTCTTTGGTGTTCCCTTCTAGGGCAAGTACTGACCCCGTTTAATGGTTCACCTCATTCTGATCTAAGTCACAGCATTCGATATTCTGCAGAATCAGATTAGTGTCTACATAGATTTTACTACGCAGAATAGTACTCAATGAAGGAGTAAAAATAAACGAAAAATTCAAATTATCACATGTTTTCTTTTTTTAAACAACACAAATCATTCTTTCTCGTTTTCCCACCCATACTGCCTTTGGAATATTTTATTTAAATTCATGTCTGTTGTGTTAATTGTTTGAGTATAAATTTTTTCATAGTATACAAAATTAAAATTCAATTTTCTTGCTATTTTTGGCAACTTAATTAAATGAGAAAAAAACGAGTGTGTTTGGATGTAAATTCATTTTCTATTGACTACATTCGCCTAATGTACTTTAATGATAATAAACACAAACCTAAAAGTGCACACGCTTACACTCACAATGTTGTCAATAAGTCTTAAAGACACTTGCATGCAATAGCAGAGCTTAAATAATTTTAATTAAATGGTCTTTATTTAGCAATATCTAAGTTCTCTGCAAAATTAAATGAGCTCATACAATACAAAAAAAAAATGTGTATGTGTGTGGGTGTGTGTGTTTGCATACGTATGCTCAAACAAAATATAAATTGATTTGAACACACATAGAAACCATGATGATATGAATATGCATGTGTGCAAAGTCAAGTTGGAAACAAAACAGACTTAACAACACAAACATATACGAGATGCATGTGTGTGTGTGTGTGCAGCTCAACACAAGCCTTCTTCTGCCTTAGTCCTTCGAGCCAATTTGCAGACCATCTTCGCACAAATGCCTGAAAGCATTTTCATTTTAAATACATAAGTTTAAGTTAAAATAACAATTAAATTAAAATTGGAAAAGTATTTTTTTTTTAATTTTTGCTGAAATTTAAGCAACATAAACTGAAAACCACTTTTGAGTTGAAAAATTTGCTTGCGGGCATGTTTGAATTTCAGTGAAACTTCCAAGAATTTATTTGCATTCTTTTTTAAAGAATCCTTTAAGGTGTAGTTATTTAATTCAACGTGCTGCTGCTGAAACTCAGCGGATAGATGTGTACCTAGAAACGTTGTTTGAAATTCTAAAGTAATTTATTTAAAATCAACCAACGAACGAATGGGCGTATGAGTGATATTTCAATTCACATCACATCACTTACACGTAATTGAATTTAGGGGCGCACACAAAATTTCGTCAAAGGGTTAATCAATTTTGTTTGGTAGTTTTACACTTAAAGAGAGGAAATGCTTGGCAACATTTATCTAAATAAAAAATAAAATAAAGCACTGCAAAGAAAAATATCTTGAATAAATTTCAGTGTATCTTAAATAAGTTTTTGTTGGCTCAGCAAACATGATTTTATGAAAATATCGAAATTGTTGCTTATGGTTTTCTAATATGTTGTGTAATATTCCACAGAAAAACGATGTTGTATAGAAGTAAAAATTAAAAAGAGGCATTATTTTTCTTATTAATTTATTAGTTAACAATACACATAACAAACGTACGTATGTATTTATATACTTCATTTGCTTTATTTTTATTTTTTCAGACTTAATGCAGCATTCGAGCAAAGGGATATCAAATTGTCAGAGTAAAGTAAATTATATTTTTGTATGTAGTTAAAGCACATTCACAATTTTTTTGCTTTCTGACAACACAACATTTTTATATGCAAATATCAACAAAACAATGCCAGACTTTTTTGAAAATAGTATACTTATGTATATCTGCTTTTATTCATATATCGGCATCTCCATGCCACATATTTTTGCACCTAAAATGTAGAATAAATTTTTCCAAAATAAGAGTAATGGAAAAATATTTCGAAAACAGTAATTGTAATTGAAATATTTTCAGCGAAAGACAATACATTGATTTATTTTGCTTCCTATCAAAATAATATTACAAAAATTTTGTTTCACGTCACAGCTGCAATAATTATAGAAACGCCTACATACATATATGAATAAGTATGTGTGTGTATGTTTTCAGTTTTGTTTTGTTTTTTTTTTGGTCACAGAATATTTTAAAATCTTTTGCCAGCTCAAATTTGACACAATAAATCCATTATGTCTTTTCAACAACTTCCCTTATTGTTGGTGTTCTAAAACAACACATAAAAAATGAGCCTTTGTGTTATTTTTTATTGACTTTTGCATTAAATATGATGCCATTTGTTGAAAAACACAAATAATTTAATGTGCAAATAAAAGAATTTGAATACACACTGTAGTTCACATGAATGTGAATTCACTATTGTGTTGTAATGATATATTTTTGTATAGAGAATTTTATTAAATACAAAAAAAAAACAAAGTATATAAATTCATTATGGGTTGGAGAAGCCACATTCTTATTGTCTTTGGCGTGTTTGCGGCCAAAGTCAAGCATATATGAAAAATGATTTATTTATTTATTTATTTATTGAAAATGTTTTACAAAAGTAAATTTATAAAATACGACACTAGAAATAGTGTGCACCACTTGGTCATTACACTAATATATGAAAAATTATCCGCCAATAAAAAGAATAATACAACACTTTTCAAAATCGTCTAAGCAAATGCTGTTGAATTTCAATCGTTGGCTGGCGTATTTGACTGTTGTATGCGCAAAAATTTCGTCTTATATATGACAACAACAACTTCAGCTGTTGCTTTTGAACTACCACCCAACCAAAATAAAGTCGATTTTGCAGAGAATACAACATTGCCAAAATGTCCGCCTTAGCTTGGCAGGCCGGTGGCACCCAATACATTAAGTATGTCAAAAATTTCAAATTTTGATTAAAAAAAAGCAGAAAACTGCTTAGCGAAACAATAAAGTTTAAAACAGATAGCAGGGATCCACACGTTCTGGACTACCATAACAAAAAGGTTAAAGTACTATGCCCTTACAAAGCAAGTTACATAAAAGAGTTTTCGACTCGAGCGACGCAAAAACCTCCGCAGCTTGGAACATTTTCAAGCATTATACGTTAAGGTTAGGGAAAAAATGAAGAAAAACAGTTGAAAAAAAGTTAAAATACGAAGTAACAAAAAACTGAATATGAATAATGAAACATCAACTAAAGAATACATGAAATTTTTACAGAATTTTAATAAAACTTTGTATAGGCCGATGGAGCAAAAAATGTTTAAAGCCGGTTAAGCAGGTTAAAACAGCTGAAGTGGGCAACGCGTATAACGCACATAACGCGAGAAAACGACGTCAATGCTCGCTGTGTACCTACACCTTAAGACGTCCCTTATTTGAGTACGAAGTAGCAGCAGTTTTGCAAAAGAAAACTTCCAAATTTGTTATTAGCTTTCATTTCAATCCTGCATTACAAAATTATGACCCAGTTCATGTTTTGTTAACTTGCACACAGACAAATCATGTTAAATTTGTGGAAAAATCATGTTAATTATTTAGTTGCTACAAGAGTTCCTTCAAATGTATAATTTTAGGTCTCCAAGTAGATCTGATTAGTTGTTTTCAGCTGTATGCATGCTGTCAAGATTTCTTCGTTGCTAATCAACTTCGATAGACTAAGATGCTTGTTCTTGTGGCTGTAGTGGCCATAAAATTTCGAATCGTAGCCCGCTAAAGTGTTGGCAGTGCTAAAATTGAAAAACTAACAATACAAATTACAGAAAAATTGGTTTCTATTTTGATTATTGCCTGTATTTACACATTAAATCTACAGGAATCAAAGTTGTTACAGTAGGAAAAAATTTTGTTTAGATTTAATATGAAATCAGGCTGAATTACAATGAAAGTCCTATAAAACAAAATCACCACCTAAAAAAATTACATCAAACTTGTTCTCTATACTTTTAATTTGTTTTTTATGCGTATGTATGTCCTTTAAAACGAAAATAATAGTTATATTCACAAAAAACTGACTTCCGGCTTTTAAAATCGCTTAGTCACTTACTAGTCCTTTAAAAGAAGAACAAATGTAGAAACTGAGTTATATGGTAGAGTTATTCAAAATTTCATATTTCAGGCAGGCATATTTTTCCGCTTAATTTTCAAAAAAAACAAAAAGTTTACATAAATTGAACTGTCTTTTTACTTATATGAAGTTGATAAACAAAAAGAGTAAATTATTAAAAAAAAGTCGCTAAAGTTACAAAATTTGGGAAAAAGGTATTAAAATAATAAAACTAAGTTTGCTGATTACAAGATGTTCAGGTCTTACAGGGAAATTAAGGACCTCTTCTTTATAATGCCATTTTCATATTCGATAATAATCAAGGGAGCAGAAGTGTACATCTACTAGTATGTATGCAAATAAATTTATTGTGTGAAGAAGTGCATATGCTTTAAACCATATATTTTTGCGCACAGATTTTAACTCATACACACACAATCAGCACTATGGGAGTGTCTAGATACTTATTTACATAAAAAGTCAATTGAAATGTATTTAGTAAAATCATGTTCAGTTTTGTTAGAACAAATACAAATGAATATTTATTACTTACATTTGTATATTTGTTAAATTCTATATTTATGCCAGAAAGAAAAACTCTTCTTCAACATAAATAAAATCATTGGCAAAATGTACAATAAAGCACTTGCATCGCTCTGTTGGGCTAAAGTAAACTGAAGAAAATGATTAAACAATTTTTGTTTTGCAAGTTTCCTGCAAATACAAAAAGGTAAAAGTCAGTGCGAATTTTCACTATACATAGTAGAAAAAAAGCTGTTGTGGTGTTAAAATTTAAATTGTTATAAAAAAATTTACTTTAGTATTTTACTACAGTTAAATTCCGTCATATTTAAAATGTTTGGAAAGGAAATTATTTCAAAAGTTGCGAATATACTTCCAATTATTCCAAAAGAACCATCTGCTTTTATCTATAAAAACTAAATTTCCCAGAGCATTCACTTAAAGATACAAATATATATGTATAAATTCTGTGTGCCATCCTTTTTGATATTGTGTTACACCGGTATTCATAAAAAATAAAACGTTGCTCAAATACATTTTAGAAAAAATTTTGTATGAAAATTTTGACGTAAAATGTGTTTCAACAATGTTTTATTTTTTATGAATACCGGTGTTAGTCTCTTCAAGCTTTTTAATTTTCAAGGGACAAATATGCTCACCTCACCACCCCAGTAGCAAAACCTTCAAGACTTATGATTATTTTACTTGCTGCAGTCTTACATGAAAAAGCATGATGTTTTCAAAAGCCAATGATTTCACAAATGTCATGAAAGATCTTTTCAAAAAACTTTACTTTATACTTGGGCCTTAATTGTAGAAAAATCTATTCAATTAATCTATTTCCAAAGCAAAACTTTTCTAAATAACAGTTTGCAAAATCTTTCATCAAACCCAAATCATTCATTTTAATCTCATCATGCGCTTTCTGCTTCATACAGAAAACGTCAAGCAATTGAATTCAATGCAAACAAATACAAACAAGCAAATGCATACCCTTCGCACAATCTCTGCATGTATGTATGTATGTATGTGCAGTTGGTGAAAAGCAAAATAAGGCAAATAAGAAATAAAACATCAAATTCCATCTAAACAGGCTTTAACTTTTTAACTAGTAACCAGAGTTCCTCTTTATTTTACATTTATTCCACAAGTATTTAGTTTTTCAAGCTGAACAGGAGGAGGCATTTATTGCCACAAAACGCAACTGAATTAATGAATGTTGAACGACTGAAACAGACCTATACAATTCCAAGTTGGTTGAGTACGTTTTGTGTTGGGACTGTATGGCATTTAAGATAGGCACTTGAGGACTTGTTACAAGTAAAATATGGTGAATACTAAGACGCAAGTATTACTTACAGTAAAATTGTTAGCTAAGGTAAATACACAATAAAACACTAGGCTGCTTTAAAAAAATAATAAAAATTAATGCCGACTTTAAATGCATTTTAATTCAAGCTTTCCATACAAAATTTTCATAATAAATACTTAAAACGGATATGCACTAATGCTTTTTCTAATACGAGTATATGTTTTTCGATACTAACGGCATTTTCATTAAGACGATCTGTCGATGTATGGGATCGCTCTCGAATGAGAGTTGCGTGAGACAATCTTTATTAAATAAGCTCAATTTCTTGAGAGCGATTTTTTGTTTGTTTCTCGGAGTACATAAAAAAAATAGTATCTTATTTAATTTTAAAAGCAAGGTTTGGTGACAAGTTTTCCCTACTTCATCTGAAATAACTCTTAAAACAAAAACAAAAAGATTAATAATCAGTGGCAAAGAAGGATGTGCTTTTAAAAGAAATATTTTTAATCAAAATAAAAATAACAAAAAATGGATATAATAAATTTTGTGAAGTGCCTGGTGGTGTGTAGGAGAACGCTATCTGAGAGTATTGAGCTATTTTCACCATGAAATTGGTACGTACACCTTTTCGGTGCCAATTTCAATTACAATGCGCTCTGCCTACTGATCGCATTGGCTGGCAGTTTTTCCAGCTTGGAATATGAAGAGTTGCTAAAATTGCAAAAGTAAAATATTTTTTATCTTTACTCACTTTTTATATATTTTATTTATTTTCAAAAGTCTAAAGGAAATTCAAATAAAAAATTGGCTAAGTGAACATTAGGTCTTGAGAAGCGAAACCACAGGCACATTTTGCCATGAGAAAGCGGCTTAAGCTTCACAGTAACGCATCCTTTAGTATTTAATGGTAACGGTGGTATAGTAAGAAGTAGGTAACAATATTTTCATTTATCAATGACTGTCAGCCGTATGCTTAAAAATAAAACCCGCATAAAATTTGCATTTATGAGTCACAAAAAATTCGCGTGCTGAAACTAGCAATCAGAGAAAAATTTCCTATTTCATCTCGTTAGCCACAAATGAAAGAACATAAAAGTAGTAGTTAATAAATTAAGTCAAGTACGAGGCTGGCTCGCACACTTAGGGTTCCGTACATATGTATGTGTAATGTATGTATGAAATGGCGTATGTGAATACATATGTATATTTTATAAATTTCATCTCTCTGTTTTTACAGCTACTTTATGTTGTATGTGGACACCTAGTAATTTTCCACTTGTTGTTGTTGTTGTAATTTGCTGTTGTAAGGCATCTGGGAATACATACACTGTGCGATTTTCGGCTCTCTATCTCTTACGGTTCGAGAGTTATAGCTGTTAGTCTACGTTGTAAAGGGACACCTGGTAGTTTTACAGTTGTTGTTGTTTTTGGCAAGTGTTGTTGTGGATCATATGTGAATACACATATTGTGCAAATTTCATCCCTCTGTCTCTCACGGTTCGAGAGTAACGGCTGGTTGTTAATTTACGTTGTATAGGGACACCTGGTAGTTTTCAACTTGTTGTTGTTTTTAGCATTTGTTATTGTAGATCATATACGAGTAAATATATTGTGCACATTTCATCTCTTTATCTCTTACAGTTTGAAAGTTACGGCTAATGTTTTTTTACGTTGTATATGGACACCTGCTAGTTTTCCACATGTTGTTGTTGTTAGCATTTGTTGTTGTAGCGCATATGTAAATACATATATTGTGCGAATTTCAGCTCTCTGTAATTTATAGTTTAGCAGCTACGGCTAATTGTTACTTTAGGTTGTATGGGGACACCTGGTAGATTTCAACTTGTTGTTCTCTTTATCACTTGTTGTTGTAAAGCATCTATAAATACATACACTATGCAAATTTCAGCTTTCTATCTCTTACGGTTCGAGAGTTATAGCTAATTGCAACTTTTCGTTGTATGGGGACACCTAGTAGTTTTCGACTTGTTGTTGTTTTTAGTGTTTGTTTGTTTTAGCGGCAAGGTACAACAACATCCTGTGAAAATTTCAGCTCTCTAGCTCTTACCGTTTCGGAGAATGGACGCTGTGACGGACGAACGGACGTACTTGTCTCGGTAATAAGGTTCCGTTTCACTCTGATGAGGTTTTTCGTACACATCTCTTAACTCTTTGTATTCTGTCATATAAAACATTAATTTTACTTTGCTCCTCAGAGTGTTTCATTTGCATTGTTAGGTTTTGAACCGCCATTTCACGGCAGTTGGCCAGCCACCACATCAACTCATCGAATTGGCAACGCGCTTTGTCGTTCATAATTTAGTTCAAGGGCTTGGATCCATTCTCCTTGTGTGTACTGCTATATTTTCAATGCGCCAAGTCGGCTGTACAAAATTCGAAAAAGATATGAAAAAAATTATAACAAAAAAGTTACCAGCAACCCAATTCACGTCAGTTGTTTTGAGTCCCAGAATATATAATTTTTTTTTCTCTATCTTTATTAATTGCAATCTATCTAATGATAATAAGCAATATTAATAACAATTTAATAATATATAATAGTAATTTGGCGTTGAGTAGATTACATCAGTATGTAATGCTACTATTTAAAATTAAATAAAATGTATTTATTTATGTATCTCTTAAGTAAAATTTTTTAAAGTACATTTGTAAGCGTATGCATATTATATTCTTACTTAAAATTAAAAACTGAGATCAAGTACATGACGCCTCTTCAGCCTTCTTGTTTCCGAACTGTCATCTAATAGACTAATAGCACATATATATTTGGTGATTGCTAAGCCTATGCACATATTCTTTTTACATAATAAAAGATTTAAGTGCTACATATACCTAAAAATTGATATTAAAGACTTTCCGATCAAGTTCAGATATCAAAATTGGCTAAGAGCGA
This sequence comes from Sturmia bella, assembly GCA_963662145.1. Classification (NCBI taxonomy): domain Eukaryota; kingdom Metazoa; phylum Arthropoda; class Insecta; order Diptera; family Tachinidae; genus Sturmia; species Sturmia bella. The sequence continues at coordinate 67,287,544 of OY759170.1, read as the reverse complement.
TGTATATTTTACCCCATATTTTTCATATCGACCACCATGTGAAGTTAAGATAAAATTTTAATAAAAAACAAAAGTTTTTTTCCACTCATTTTGATTTGAATTAGTATTTTTCGAGATATGACCACAACATAGTAATATTAAACAAGCGCTATGAAGCCTTGTCACATTTTCCAGTCTGCTTATTCAAGCGTAAACTATTTTCTATTTTTGTCCGTCAGTACCAGTTTATTACTTTTAACCAACAAGTTTTTAGACAATTCATCATCATGCCACATAATTTTGTTGAAATCACATTAGTTGCGGCCAACTCGAATGTATTTCCGCTTCCGTTGCAGTCGCACTAATTCCATTGTCTTGTAAACAATGCTTGTGCTAAAAATATTCTAAATAATCATTAATTTTATCATGTCGGATGGATACATATTAAATGATAAAGCAAGTTAAACATAAGTTTCCTTTTATGCTCACAACATGACTGTCAATTTATTATGTTTGATGGAAAATTAAATTATGAGTTGTGAGCAAGTCTTACATGCATGTGTGTATGTGTATGTGTATGAGTGTTTGTGTGATCACCTATGCAGATATTTTGATATTAAATGTGTGAAAATCAAAAAAAAAAAGATTGATTAATTCTGTCACACAATGGAAATTGTAATATGTTGTATGTTCGCAGACCTGGTTTTCCGTTCAGTATTGCAAGTCTAAGCAGATGAAAGAGTTGCTGGTGCCGATGGACATACTAAGATAAGCAAATACACAGGCACACACACACCATACATAGATACATGCTTCAGGAACGGTTTACCCAGAGGTTAAATGGAAGGACCTTAACACAATTTTGATTCTTTTTGCATTTACAGAAGCAAGCTATTCTATATTCTATATACCCAAGAATATTTCTATTCATATATCGCTCCTTTTTTTGCTACATGGTAAAATCTCGAGAAAAAATTAAACGTGATTCAAAGTTCTTAAAATAATATGATTAAATGAAAGCTCTTACATTACAACTTACGTTGAACTTGAAATGTAAGGCTGTAATGTTTCGCATGAATTAAAAAAATATTAGCAAACACATTTTCAAAGAAACGTTTACAAATTCATTTCGCAAAATGCGGCTTAGATTGTCCACATGTTTGCTTTCAAGAAAAGAGTTTAGAGAAGATTTCTGATATAATTTCATTTCGGCTTAGATATAAAGGTGAAATTTTTCACCAAGTTAACTTTTACTAGGAAACTTAAAATTTTTCTTCAGATGTTTGTAAGTATCGCAAATTGCAATAATCGAAGATTTCCATGTTTTTACCACTGGGCTTGTTTCAGTTGCTGTGTTTGGGCTGAATTTGCATATAATATGATAATGTCTGTGTGCCTGTGTATGAAACTGGTCATGAATGCCAGCCAGATGTTGACACTGCAAATATCAAAACATTTTAAATATTTAAACTCAGATTACCCATGTGTTATAAAATGTCACTTTATTTTATACTTAATTCCTTTTTTTATTTAAAATTTTGTTTGTTTCTCGCATCAACTACAGGCAGACTAGGAATTTTAATGGATATTTTCTGTTTTGGTTTTTGACAGACGAAAAAAGAAAATGTGTACGTACACGGCATAAGTTTTAAGTTCCGTGGGATTTTGTTGTAATTACTGAATAATGCATGTGTGTACGTGCTTAACAACAATGGCCAACCAGTGCACATACATATCCACATAAATATACATACATACATACATTTTAATTGAATTAAAATTTCAAAATAATTTTTTTTCTCACCTCAAAATGCCATTAAAATTGTTTATCTTTCGCTTAAAATTAATTGTATACTTAAAGGTACAAAAGAGTGAATTTATTATTTATGATTTCTTTAATTGAAACGTTTATCTGCCGTCACATTTATTTTCCGTTTAAACAATAAATACTAATGTGAAATGAATAAATCGATAAATATAAACTACAAGTAATGTGAGTGAGAGAAAGAAAGTTTAATGCTTTATGAAAATCAAGATCTATATTAAATACTAAATTATTTTAAATTGTTTGCACTCAGCGTTGAAACGGTTTCACTTGCAATTATGTAATTGAAACTTGAGATGTTTTAAAGACGATTTTCACCTGTGGTAATGCATATAAATGACAGAAAAGGGCCAGCCATTAAATTGCATGCTACTTTTGTTATTGATTTGCATTGACCCAAGGTTGCTGGACTCGAATATGATATTCGTTTTTTGTTTCATTAGCTCTAGTTTTTGTGTCACGAAGTAATGTTAAATGTGTTAATGGGATACTTGAGTAAGTATAAAAAGGTTAATGTTTCTTCAGAAAACATATAGTTTATCTCAAGTCAAGGCCTTTATTCACATTGTTTTTTAATTTAGAGTTTCAATAAAAGATATAAGATGTTGGAGCAAAACTAAACGAATGGTAGCAATATCGAGGCTATGAACAGACACATGCATGATTCTTTATTACAGGGGATATGTGATCAGCCCCGATAGTAGAGCTGGAAGCACTCCCAAGAGGCAAGAAGAGTCGGCAATACTTTCAATCCTGCAGGCATCCTCGACATACTAGATATGAATCAGGCAAGCAATCACATAGATCCTATCCTATACACTCTACAGGATCCATTTTCCGACCAGGGAGGAGTAGTGCATTAACCAAAGATGGTTAGAACAGGGAATCGCACAACGCATTATACCGATGATTTCATTTTCACCTTGACGATTCCTCGTACAGAACAAGTAAAAGTTGTGCCCTGAGTATCAATTTAATTTACAAAAAAAAATTTTTTTTAATTCGGAAATGCTAAAATGTGTTAAGGTCCCTGTTTGAATTGTCGCGTCTCCATTTAGGTATAGTATATAAAAAAATCTTTTTTAATATCGAAAATACTGAAAGTCGACTTGCCAGGTATCGGCTTTCGTTGTTCGTATTTAAGGATGTTACAACTTCATACCTGGTTTTTGCTTTGATAATATAAATTTTTGTAAAATAACGTAAAATATAAACAGCTTTGAATTGCATGCGCTGAAATATTCAGTATGTTATTTCTTTATAATTTATTTAAATTTTTCAAATATTGGTAACGATAAAAATAATGCCCATGAACGAATTCACATGAATATTGCAATCGATAAACACAATTAAACGAAAACAAATGAATCTCTCTTTGCTACACACACACACACACACACAACAGTTGTTAGCTAGTTTATATTTAAATTTCATATTTAAACTCATAAATATTTAATTAATATCATGTTGATAATTATCCGTTTGTTAACAATTCTGCAAGCCGCGTATTTATTACAATATTAAATACATGTTGGACAGGAATGTTGCAAAAAAAAAAAAAATCTGGTATAAAAGTTCTTAAAGTAGGAGGAAGCTGCCAATTGGGATGGTTGTTGACAGGTTAAACGACAGCTATAAATTTTCAAATATTTTAACAAATCTTAATAAATAAAAGTCATACTAGAAAATACATGCAGCAGCGTGAAATTTTTTCCGATTTATGGTTTTTAAAACATTTATTTATGGGTTTTTTCTTGAAATACTTAGTTAGCACCATGATTTTTCGTCTTTCAATTTTTTCTTTGTTTCTTCAATTCTCACAAATATAAAAACCATTATTTTTAGGTTATGTAGCTTATTTTAAAAACTATAAATTTTTAAACTGCACTCATCTCGTGTTATTTTTCAGACACATGAGATAAGCAAGAATTTAGTAGATTGAAAAAAAAATTACAAATATTTTTTAATAGTTATGCATAATAGAATTGGAAATTATAATAAACAAAAAATGTTTACTCATCTATAAAAGCCCCAGTGATGTTAAGACATTTCTTTTCAAAACCATAAAATACATTTCTTATATCAGTTTGCATTTGATTTAAATAAAAAGAAATATGAAAGAATTAGCCTCAAATTTTAGTTCTTAAAAATACTAAGAAAAATAAAAATCACTAACCTGTTGAAACTTTGTCTATTTGAAGTTTACTTAAGTCCATTTAAACTCAACTTTTAGACAAGAAGAATTTTTCTTTGCAAAACAATTTTTTGCAAGTACTTATAACAAGACAGAAAAGAAAAATAATATGTATATATGTATGTAAATGCCAAGTACTTTGAACCAGCAAACAATTTTGTTGAACAAACAAACATGTGTCAGCAAAAACCTTAAGAGAATTTAGTAATGTAAATTAAGACACTATTTTCTGGACTTTTAGCTTCATAGCCGAACTTTATGATTCACAATTGCTAATTGCTTTATCGTTATTGTTAATTGATTTTATAATTTAGAATTGAGAAAGAGTCACATGTCGTCCAGACCTGATTCGTTCCATTGCGGCACAAAAGAGTTGGTCGACAAGGTCTTAAACCCCGTTGTAATTTGACCGGCGGCCTCCTCGAAAAAAATGGCCCGATATCTCCTCCACCATGCAGACAGTATGAGCGTGTGTAATGGCTCCTCGTGCAGCACTCGTGGATTTTTGGAACAAAGTTCTTTAACGCGGCTTGCTGGTAATGGAAATTAGTAGAAATCGTCACGAAACCGTGTGAGCTGTTTATATGTATTAGTGTATCTGTCGACAAACAATTGTGTATGATGGGTGGCTGACATCAGCGGAGACACCTACCAATAAATATTAATTAGTTGTGAAAACGGACACTATCAGCAGCTAGAAGTCGCTAAAGTAAAGTATGTCACAACAAAAAACAGCAATATTGAAAAAATTTCTTCGTTTTGTAGCAGATTGACAAAAAAAAATACTGCATGTGTCAAAAGTAAAAAATAAAACCTTCCCAAAATTCAAAGAATCATAAAATTTAAAAATTTCAAAAACAACAGAAAATAAAACATACAGATTTCACCTTGTATTACATTTAAAGATGAAACAAAAACGTAAGGAACTTCGTTCCTAACGGTGGTCCCGCGACCGCATTTCTTTTTTTTTTTATCGGTAGCAAGCACCGTACTTTTAATTACTACCATCAAAACAATACAACAGCTGATAAAATTGGTCAACAGTCTAGAATTGAAAATATTTTACTGTCAATAACTTGCTATTGGGCTTTTAATTCGGCTTTACTTCATCGAAATCGCAAAAGACAACATTATTAAAGTTAACATTATTAAAGTAGGCAAAAAAAACCAAGATTTATATCTGGAGACCTCAACACTGCCGTTTTGTGTCCGCCACAACAATCATCAACAACCAAGTTGCTTTGAACTCAGCTCATAAGTAAATTACAAACTGTTTTTTAAACAGCAGCAGCGCTGCCACATTGTGCCACTCAAGCTTTTCGTTACTGATTGTCTATATTCAACCTAATGATCAAGTCTTAAATCTATCAACATGTTTTTTGTTGCTTGAAATAGATTAGAAATTGGAATGTATTGTTTTCTGAGGACGAACATTTTTCGACATTATCGTATCGATTTTCCAATAGCTTTTAGCATGAGGAGAAAAAAGTTCAACCACAATCTATCAAAAATATAATTTCGAGGCATCCGAATTTTTTTTATTCCTTCTTTTTTCATATGGAAGTTGTCCTGAGGAGGCATTGTACGTGGTCAGTATTTTGGAAAAAAAATATTGGAAGGAAAAGCTTATTGCTGGTTGGTTATACATTTGACTCCTCTACAGACACTGTGGAACTAATTATTGTGATGGAAGCTTCTTCTTCTGATTCACAGTATTTTATTCAGTTACGTTCATCTCACATTCATTAGTTAGTCGTGGTAAAAATATATAGAATCGCTTGCCTCAACTTGTGAATTTAGGAATTGCTAAAGTCTACTTATTGTGGATAGATTATATTTATCACAGTAAGGATGTCGTGGCAACGAACATGGATTGTTGCTCAGATTCATAGAAAACTTACAGTTTGAGCTGAAACGCACACATCCAACTCATATTTTATTGATCTAACCAATTTTCAAATAACCTAGTTTTAGTTTAAAAATGTTTAGCAAATATATGTATAATACATACAATACAAATAGTTTCTATAAATCTACCCAGCTAGCAACTTTAAATCGAATTCCATCTCTCCTGGAAGAGTATTTTATAACTCGGCCTATTACGACTTTCAATTTCAATCAATTCCGCAATCATCTTGGAGTCTTTTATAAATCTTTTTTCAGTAATTTATGATATCAAGCGTAGTATTTCTTGTTTTATAATCTTATTTTGATCATCCAACTGATTAATCAGCGTTTGGTCATACAAGGGAGTCTTAAAAGACTAATTTTTCTGATATCAACAATCTTCCAATTACTAGCTGGGTACCGATGTATCTGCTGGGCTACGAATACGCACGCACATCTACACACACGTGTATGTGTGTGTTTGTGTGTGTACTTTGAAGCATATAGACGAACGTTTTTCAAAATAGATGAATAGCAAATAAAAACATAAAGTTAAATCTCTCTTTAATTGCTTCCAATTATCCACTCAAGCATACAAAAATAACAACAACAACAAAACGAGTAAAGTTTTGTGTACAAGGCAAATTCTCAAGTCCAGAAAGAAAAATATAATCAGTAAAAAAAAAAATATTAAAAAAAAAGAATAGAAAACTTTCATTACTGACACATAAAATAAATCTATCTTTTTAACACAATAATGAAAAAAAAATAGTACACACAAATACAACAATCTATCAACTGAAAATTTGCTGCTGAAACTACTTTACTGTAAAAACGACTTTAAGAATAACAAGAACAAAAAAGGAAACCTCTTATACAGATGCAAAAAATAAACACTGCAACATTCAGTTGATGCAACAAGCCAAGCCCACGCCATGCAACAACTAAAGATGTTAAAATAGTGTAAACGTTGAGGAAAAGCAGAAAAAAAGATACAGGAAACCAGAACACAGAATATGAATGTGGTAAGAGATAATTTGCATTTTGAATTAAATGCAAGGCAGAGAAACGTAGAAAGGATTCCAGTGAGTAGAAGCACTCAAAGTTAAATAAAAAAAAATGAACTCTTATTTTGAATAAATACATGCTCTTTATACTCGACTTCTGTGGAAAATGTTCAAGTTCTTCCTTTTCTTGAATACATGTTTTTGTTTTCTAGCAATTGGAATTGACTGGCAAGAACGTCAAAAAAGCTAGAAGCAGACCTCTTGCACAATGGGTTAAAAAGCTAAAGATGACAAGTAATGAATTTAATTATTTATTTGCTTTAAGAGCCAATTAGTAGACTGATGAGTTGATTAGCACCAACGAAATGCTGAAAAAGACAGCAAATATTTTTTAATAAGATGACAAGTAATTTAATGTAAATGTAAAGATGATAATGCCTGTTTTTCAATTTTGAACTAGGTTAGATTTAGGCTTCTTGTATTTCTAGATTACTGTGTGTTCAGTGCGTGCTTCTGCGCTAAGAAAATTTAAAAGAATTTGTGTTTAAATTTGAATTTTTTTTATTTAAAAAAATATTTAAATTAACTTATGACCCAGTAAACGTAATGCATATGACCATTGTTTGGGCACATCGGTTGCATATAGCCAGAGTCTATAGCGGAGTGTTTGTGCAGACAAGCAAAAAGCTTTAAAAAAAATATGTATAAAAATAAGCACACTGAATTTTGTTGGCATTTCTTTCGTGTTGACCCACTGTTAACCACAAAACCTTGGCAAAAGAAAATATAAATAAAACAAAAGCAAAAAGCTTAGAAACTTTAGTAAAACAACATTTTTAAATTGAATTAAACTAATGGTATTCGTCGTCATTCAAACATTCAGTCATCCATTCATTCACTTCGCCGACAATGACAAACGCCTACAGAACAATACTTTTGCACATTTGCAATTGTTGTGGACACAAAGCAAAAACAATAGCAACAACGTATCTACAGACAAACACACAGAAAGACTGACTGACTGACCGACTGACCGACAGAACTACAGGCAAGTAGAGAATTGTTCAATTTAAAAGCTTAACAGAAAGTTACAAAGGCAAACAGTTTTCAGGTCTGTAGGTAGGCCACTTTGACACACTGACTTTGCGCCTGTCAGTCCTGCCTGTCAGCCGTTCCGTTATACGTTTTATGCTTCTTCGAAGTTGGTTAAAAATAGAAGAACAAAAGATAGTAAACCGCATGCAGATGTTGTTAGTTTGTTCTACTTCTATTCATGCAATTATACATACACACATACACACATACATATATATTTAAATTAAGAGAAAACAATTGCAACAGCAGCAACAATAACAAGAACTATTTGGTTAAGAAGTGACAATTTATTATCAACGTCAGATTTTTCAGGGAAATAATCGAAAATTTAAATTAAACATTAGACTAACATGCATTTTGTGCAAATATTTGTTTTGCTTTTAACATTTAATTTCTGTGTGTGGCTGTGCGAGGAAACAGCACACTCAACTACTGACATCCGAACTGCAGATAGTTAAAGTTTAATTACTTTTGTTGGCTTAATATGTTGTTTATGCTAACAAGTATGAAGTTGAATTAATTTCTGCTACATTGGCACCATGATCAGCTCATTGGCCGCTCTTAAGGGATGCTTGTAATTGAATCAAAAGTCATGACTTATCAGACGTTTTTGCTGAATAAGTTTGGAATCGTTAAATCAGTTGAAATGGGAATTTATGGTATAAATGATAATGCAAGCATAATGAGGCACGTTAAGGTGTCCTTAAAGAAGCAGTTTGTCAGTGTTATACAAACGTTTTGAACATATCATGAACTCAATACAAAATCTAAGGGCAAGTAGTGTTGCATTGCGGGATGATACCGACCGCTGTTGCTTCAAGAAAAACACATTTGTTAAGTTTTTGAATAACTAGGAAGTATTATATGCCACAATTTGCTTTCTTGGGTCAGTTCTTAATTCCATTTCACCAGTCAGTGGATCGTCAGATGTTAAAAGATATGTATAATGTATTCACTGCATATCTTCATTGTTATCTAGCAATCCAGACCTGTAATTTTAGAACTCACAGGAATTTCACAAATTCTTTTCCGATTTAGAATGGTAAATTTTAACGAAATCTTAACTGTCAGCTTAGCACCTTTTTTTTTAATATTAATGGAAATTTCTAAGGCTTTACAAAAATATTGCTACGTTGCAGAAAATCCACAAATTTCCAATAGTATAAATATGAAATGACATTAGTGACTACTTAATTGATATTTTAGTTCAATTGATTTTTTTTTTCTAAAAGTCAAGAGATTCGAAAATAGAAAGAAGCCATGGAATTCAAGCTTCGATTATTGAGATTTTAAAATCTTCGTACTACCTATTTTAGTTTTACTTCATTGAAGCTCAGAGCTTAAAATGTTTATACTACTGCATTGCATTTAATGATATTGTAAAACATATTGCCTCATCCGAAGAAAGGCAAATGGTGGAGTATAAGGAAAACGAAATCAATATGATTGATATCAACAATCCTCTTAATACGTTACAATTAATTTTTTTGTTTTGCCCTATTATATTGTGGTTTCATATATATTTCTCTGATTTATTGCTCTTCTCCAACGGAGATATGTAATATATTTCAAAGCTGTAAAATTGCAAATTAGTAAATAAAATGATTCTTTGTCAAACAAACTTTTTTTACTGCTCTTTCCACACTTGTGTGTTCATAACGTATGATTTATAACCGCCATGAATACCACATATAAAGTATACGTAGAGGGTTTATTTGCTTTTCCGCCTGCTGGCAAAAGGCTGTTGTTATGGTATAAAAAATGTTCCTTTATAGTGACATAATAAATTTCAAGTAATAAATAATAAATGCAAACTTTTATTAAAACACGAGATTATCTCAAACGGCAATTACAGCACTTGTCTTGGCACATAAAACTCTGAAGCATTCTGTATGCTTCTAAGCACGAAAAAAACCTCCATCATTATACACTTTTTTTTTGTTTTTGCTTTTCTCGCAACGTTGTTGTAGTAACTTCTGTTATTATTTCGTTGCCATGTGCTTTTGTTTGTCTTAGAAAACGTATGAAATGGTTGTATACTTTTTTCACTTTTCACAGTTTGTCGAGTTTGTTTTATACCGCTGCTTTGTGTTACGCCTCTCTCATATTTTAGCAAATAAATAAGAACAACAAGAGGAAAAAAAGGAAAGCACAAATGAAACTTAGTAACGACTTTTCAAAACAGGTAACATTTCGTGTAAATCATATTGACTTTATGTTTGTTCATATGAGAATTGCTGTGTTGAAACTTAACATAAATAAAGTATATTGTATGGGAACGAAGAGGTATGTATGATTGGGGGGAGAGAGTAGATTACGAAAAAATAAATAAACAAAAAAATAAACAAATTATAATTTGTTTTGAAACCAAACTGGCTCAAATGGTCAACAACAATTTTGGCTGCGCTGCAAAAGTAGCAGGAATTCAAATAAATATTACTGTCAACAAAGTTTATTTTTACATTTGTATTAAATTACCTATTCAGGCTCAAGTTCAACCCTTGGTTTTGCCATTTTTTAAATCAATATTAATTAAGTAAAGAAAAGTAAAATTTTATAGCTAGGTGGACAACCGGCTGTTTCTGGGTAACAAACACCCTTCATCAGCACCCTATAAACTTTAGACGTGTCAAATTTCACAATTTCGGCACAGCCGCTTTAACCACTCGGCAACCAAAACTCACGCAATTCTATTTGCCCACCTAGCTATAAAATTTTACCTTTTTGCATAAGTGTCAGCCAACTCGTTACCCTTGTGCCCCTTATGACCTGGCACCCATATCACACTAATCTGATTGTGAGTGGCCAGTTCATTTAGCTTGTCGTGACATTCCAGTATTGTCCTGGATGTGAACGTATAGCTGATCAGGCCTTTGAGTACCGATTGGCTGTCGGAGAGTATCTTGACTCTGACTCCCGTGTATTCCCTTTCGGATAGGATCCCTACAGCTTCCAGTATAGCATATAGTTCCGCCTGTAAAATTGTGGTGTCCTTGCCAAGTGTTACTACCATGTGTGCCCTAGGCCCCACTATTCCCGCTCCCACTCCCTAGATCGACTTGAATCCATCAGTGTACCACTTTTGTGAGTCATCTCGTAGCCATATTGAGTTTAAGTACCACTCCTCCCTTGTAGGTAAGAAGACATAAGCAAATAATTTTAGCTGTCTACGTTGAACTATATATAGATTGGCCAGCAGCGGCTTAGAACAAAAATATTAAAAACAAATCAAAGAAAGTAAAGTACAAACTAGTTCGGCCTTAAGATTTATGTATATACATTTGTGTGAAAAGTTATTAAAGTATGACTTATTTTTAAAGTTTGACCTAAATTAGTACATCCATCAAGCATATTTTTGTTGTCTAAATGACCTATTTCTATACAAAACGAGTAGCTTAGACAGCACAATTTAGATTGCACTGTTAATGATATCGCTTAAAATAAATGTTCAGTTAAATTTCTTTCCCACTAATTGAAAGGCAAACACGCATGGTTGAATTACAACAACAATGGTAATAAGTGCATTTCAATTACGGCCAACGGTGGCGTAATGAATGTATCAATTGACATTTCAGTGCAATATGATATGCTCTTAGTTATTTTATATGGATGACCTGTCTAGAGTGAATTCATCTTGAAATCGTAACACTTGAGACTATCCAATTAAATATAAATTTCAAGAGTTTTCAAAATATTATGCTGCCACTCATTTCGAGAAGTGTATAGTTCTCCAGAAAATATAATATTTAAAATTTTTCCATCAAAATGCAAGTTTAAATAATTCACTTTAACGACAGTTATAAGTTAAATGTTAAAAAGTGTATAATTATTTATTCTGAAAAAATATTTTACAAAAAGAAAACCATCTCCATGAATAAAAACCATAAAGCTTTAGTTTGGATTTAAATTATGAAAAAAAAAATGAACTAAAGTTGTATAAAACGAAGTTCATTTGTATGCTTATTCTGCTTTATATGAGTTCCTTTTATACAGCTTTAATAAACCCATTAAATGAAATACTACTGCAAAGTTTTTACCCAGTTGGCCATGTAGCGGCAAGTGAAAGCGGTATAAAAGCGATCTTCAACGTTCGTTTATAAATACGTGGACTGATCAAAAGAAAAGGTGAAGTTTGAATTTTCGCATGCTGTGTACATTCGAGTATTGAAATTTTTCGTTGTTATGTTGATACAGATGCGTTAGTTATGTGCTGGTAATATCATGTAATGCCTGCAGTCTGCCTGGAGTTCCAACCACGTCGACAAGTGTAGAAAATATTGAAGAGAAAAAAAAATTAGTTTATTAAAATCGTCGAATCACTATTACGGAAATGGTAGAGGATGTTTGCGTTGCTCAGGTGTGATGTTTTGCCGAAAACAACATCCTTATCATGCCTCGACTATCTCATCCACCAGATTTTTGACTTTTCTCTATAGCCAAAATTGAAGAGACCAGTGAAAGCAATTTGTTTTGCCACAATCGATGAGATAAAATCAAAATCGAAGAACAAGCTTTGGGGGCTTAGAAGAAGCGCTGGCATAAGTGCATTCTATCTGAGAGAGATTGCTTGGAAGGGAACAAAGTGTCTATTGATGAACAAATAAATACTTTTAAAAAATTCACCTTTTCCTTTGAACAAACCTCGTATTATAAGTTCTTACTTGCTACTGCGCCAAACTTCATATTCATAATAAATATTTTATTTCACAAATTTTCTTTACAAATATGTCAAATAAGAGCCTTATAAGCCTGAAATATTTTTTGTGAATAAGAGTGTAAGTGTAGACATAAAATTTTAATTCTAATTAATTTTTGCCAGAAAAGAATTAAATACCTTGCAGTAGTTTTATTGGAGAGAAAATATTATTAGCAATCGGCCATTAGCTGTTGATTCCAACAGCCGATAAGAAGTCGTTTTGCTAAGCAGTTAAAAAACACGTTTTTTAATTGCTTATAGCAATAACTGTACCTAAAACACAATTCATAATGCATTAACCGAATTCATGACAAAAGTAAGCAATCGGTTGCTTCAACCAATGAAAAACTTGCGCTCATCTTACTTTAAGCTCAATTAGGATGGTATGGTAACGGACATGGCTTAATTTTTAGATTCACAGAGAATTTAATTATAGTCAACCCAACTAATATTTAATCGATCTTACCATTTTCTAACTCATTATTTTTTGGGTGTATTATCATAGAAGGTATAATTTAAATTGAACTATCGATATATTTTTCTCGATAGAGATATTATCATTGAAAATGGTTTAATGAGGGAAGTCAGTAAAATATATCTGACGATGACTTCAAAATTAAAAATACACATTTGTAATGTGTCGCTAAAAAATCACTGTAATCATATAATGAATTATATAAGCATATATTGCAATAAGACTTTTAGTTTTGAATTCTTTTTTTTTTTTTTGCAATATTCAACATGACTTTTGAATACATTCAGCTAGCTAAGCAAATTAATACAAATACAACTTGTTGACGGTTTCGTAAGCAATGGTGTTAGAAAGCAGCGATCAAAAATTATCGATAATCGGGAAAATATGGAAACTATCGAATTGGACGACTTTCGATAGCTTTGCAGCTCTACCAAATATTTTAATCGAAGGAAATTTGATTAAATTATTTAATTATTACTACCAGTACATAGTATTGAGGCCCGATCTCTTCGCGATTAGCAATTTGGTAACCACACACAGTTATCATTAATACTTGGTCTGAGACCTATTTTATTAAACTTTAGCTGCAGTACAAATTATAGAAAATTGTTTGTTCGGTGTTTGTTTGGTCAACTGGCTGTCGTATGAATTCTGCACTATACAGGTGAAATACTTTCTATAAACCTACATACAATGTAATTTAATGTACATGTGAATAATAGGGTGGTGCGTGAATGTACGAAAAAAAAGAAGAATTAACTTGGTGTTTGTATCAAATATTAAGCGCTTATTCCAAAAAAAAATTACTGAATGTTAATTCAAATTGGTCATAAGAATTTTTCTTAATAAATACTTATGCACAGATTGCAGTTGATCGATTTAGCAGTCTATATTGTGCTGTCGATTTTTCGATAACCTTTGGCGTGGGGAAAGAAAACTTTACTACAACATATACATATAACAATTTTCGAGGCGTCCGGTTTTCAATTTGGTTTTGTCTTTTTAAGTGGGGGTCCACATACAGAATCGTTGTAAGTGGCAGGTGTGTTCGAAAAAAATATTAGGGAAAAAGTTATTGGCGTTGGGGCGTACAATTGAGCCCTCTAAGAGCATTCTGGGATAGATTAAAGTGCTGAGGGCAAAACCAAGATTAAACAAAATATGGATTAGAGCCTTTAATACTAATCTATCCCGTATTTGAACGCCTCGAAAATTAAATTCTCCTCTCATCACACTAACTTGCATCAGAGTACCCATAGAGGAGTCAAGTGTGTAACTAGTCGCCAATAACTTATTCTTTCCAATATTTATTTTCGAACACATCAACCCCTTGTCATGCCCTTCTAGAGGAGCTTCCATTTAAGGGTAAGAAGAAACGAAATTGGAAATTCGCAGTGGAACTTTTTTCTAATGCTATCGAAAGCTCTAGAAAAATGTATGCCAGAATACACGAAAATTAAACTTACCCCTCATCACGCTATCTGCTTTAGAGGGTACCCATAGAGGAGTCAAATGTGTGACTAACTCCCAATACTTTCCTGTTTTTGTCCACCCAAATTGACCCGACCTAACGACCATATTACTAGATTTGTACATGGTGAATATGGGAAAGCAAAGAATATCAGTTTAAAAGTCAATTTCTATAGAAAATTTTATTCATGCACTTATATTGTAATAGGCCGAACGTATTTTATGTATTTAGATAAAATGCTTTTAGTACGCAACAACCTTTTTCGTAAAGGTCTAACATATTTTCACTCTGCAGTAAGAAAACACAACACAATTCTTTTGGCTTTTCTTACAGAGACCCCATATCCAAAAAAAAAAGATGCCAAAATCTTTAGTATATCATCATGCAGAGTAATTTTTAAAATTGAATAAACTAATTTATACAGCTTCAGATCGTTTTTAATATAAAAAATTATTAACAATATTATTCAATATTTCGCTAACAGTTTGTTAGCATCTTCAGGATAATATTTGTAATTAAATTGAAAAAACGATCTGAAGCTGTATAAATTAGTTTATTCAATAACTGAAAAGGATCAAATAAAAATTATACATGTAATTTTTAAAATTTTTTTTGTTGTTATGTTTATTTTTCAGTTATCGACATTCCTTTTCTAAAATCCAACTTCAGCAGCTGCAACCGCCTTAATAAACTTTCATAATTCATACACATTCACTCAAATTAATATTTTTCTCTCATTTTTTTGGCTGACTCCATTTGCTAAACTCACAGATGCTATTGTCGTTTTGGCAATAATATTAGATGAAAAAAAATATGTATATTACAAACAATCATGTATCACTTTTTTCCGTCTTCTATATTCATATGATTCATTGCTTTCATTTCCATAATTAAATGTGGAAAGGAAAAACCTGCCTGCGTGTTTTCAAGCATGCAACTTTTCAGTGAAGCAAAAACTAAAACCAGGATTCCTTTAATAAACATTATTGCAAACAAATTAATTAAAAACTCATATTGGCTCAAGAAATTGTTTCTAAAAGCCACCAGCATGAAACTGCACACGGGATAAAATAAATTTGACTAGTAGTTAGGCCGCACACATCTCAATTTGAGATGTGTATAAAAACGCATATTTTGTTGGCGTTCAGCTAACATTACGATATATAATTTTTTTAGTTGCAGTGCGAGTAAATCCATATTTTTGCACATATACAATAGTTTTTCTGTTCAATTGCATTGACTAAATGCTTAAAACCACATCTCAGTTGCATAAAATTTCAAAACCTGATTCCTGCGAATTAGAACGATGACAAGAATTGAAGCCATAACAATACAACAAGTCTTGAAAAGAAACTCTAATTTCGTGTTCTCTCAACAAATTTATGTATTTATACAACGCAAACTGATGCTTGACTTACAGCATTATACCTTGTTCATACATGCATTTCTAATTGAGATAATATTCAGTTTATTGACATAATATTTTTTGCGTTCATACATACAAATATTGCGCTAACTCTATTAGTATTTGACAGCTGGAAAAAAGTTGTTGTTTTTGTTTTGGTAGTGAGAAAGAAAAAGTGAAAAATATTTTCAAATAAGAAAAATGGAAGAAAAACTGCCTTTTATTAAAAACATTTTAGTGTTGTACAATAAAAATATGGAACTTGTACAAGTAGTGCGTTCATGCTATGACTCCAAAGCGGCAATAATAAAAAGAAAGAAATAAAAATTTAGAAATGCTGCAATGTTTTTATTTTTATTGTATTTATTTTTATTTTTTATTATTTTGTTTTGTTTGCTTTTGTTGACATTTATCTCGTCATTCATCTCGCATTGTACAGTTTTGCTTATTAAACACATCTTTTACAGTGTTGTGTTTCATATTTTTCTCAATATTCAAAGCAATTTTGAGTTTATTAAGCAATAACTTTATTGACTTTTTGTATGGAATATTGAGCTCAATAATGGACTTTATTGCGATTATCTCAATAAAGGCGCATGTATGAACATGGTATTAGATTATTATAGTTTAATTGAAAAGAAAATCCAAAAGGACCCAAATATTTAATAATACCACGCAATAAATCAAATTATTTTTTCTCACTATTGACAACCACCATATTTTTTATAGGTTATGGCTCTCTGAATACAAAAATTAGAAGTTTTTTTTTTTAAATTTTTTTTTTCAAATTTCGAAATTATTGGAGAGGAAATTACTTTGAATTGGCGCATTCAGTTTTAAATTATAGTAGATTTAAGTTGTTTAAAGGTCCTTTTCACAGTCTCACATTAAATTTAAAAAATGATTAAATAACTGCCGGTTTGACTAACATTCACTATTTAACTAACGCTTGCCATGGCGCCAGGTATGGCAACTCTAAATGTTTTTGCTTACGAAGAATAGTGCAATGGAGGAATTTTTGAAAAATACATTATGAAACTTTAGAAAAACTGCACTGAAAGAACAATTCAAATCACTGCACTTTAATCATTCCTAAGCACTATCAGAAGTACGATAAGTACGGATCAAATACGTACTTTGCGCTTGTCTTAAGTATGAATTGTTCAAGCGCTAAATACTCAATTTTAGCCATATTCATAAACAGGGAGCTTCAAATTGATTTTAGCCATATTCAATACTGATCTTGGATTGAATATGGCAAAAATCTGCACTTAAATCAAGCACGCGGTACACATTTTTGACAGTGATTAAAATCGATTGCAGCACGACAGCGTTAAATGTGTTGTGAGTGTAAAATGGCTATGCCCTTAATTCGATGTTTCTTAAGCCTATTTAATCCCATATTCGTGCATGAAATAATCCGCTCTACTTCCTTAGTTCAATACTAGTTTATAACCTATTTTGGCTCTTTGCGGATTTGAACCTGGCACCTAATTACTGCCAGTGCAGACACTCTACCAAACTAAATGCAATACTTAAAACAGGTGGGCATCACGTAGGTATGTATTTACATTAAATGTAGAAAGTATAAAAGTAGCACCTCTTTAACCTCTTCCTCTTACAAAAAAGGTACGTTATGACCCACTTTGGTAACCACTGAAAATAAAAGTGTAAATTTGATTAAGAACAATTTTAAAAAAAGAAACAAAAACACATTTTTAATTCTATTGAACATTAAAGTACCTTTTTAACCAATAGATGGCCACTAACGAAAGACCATTTTGAGATATTTTTTTCACTGTTGCTTAATATAACCTTTTCACAGTTTCTATACCGATACTTTAGTCTTTATATATGTATTTTTATGGTAAACCCATTTATTTCAAAAGTGGCATAATGCAAAAAATCCACCTCTCAAGCTAAAAATGTCACATATGTAAGGGATGGTCCAACCAAAATACACGTTATCGAGAGGTGTCACAGGAACCAAAATCGTACTGTGACATTTAAAAGGTTATTACGCACAAATTTCAAGCATTCAGTTCATTTTAAAATAGTGAAATATAAATGATTTTCGAGACTTACGCAAGAACAAGGTCCAAAAATGATGGCAAGTGGTGGTGAATACTGGTAACTCGCAAGCTATGGCCTGGAAAAAGAGCAAAACTAGTTGAGTATAACCAATTGTTTGTACACCGCAAAAAATATTTGTTTCATTCAAACACAATATTGTTTGCACAATAGATCATCTTTGGTCGCAATGCAAGGGGCCATCCTGGACCAACCTAGTAATAATACAATACATTCAGACACAATATTAGTTAAATCAAATGATTTTTCTACTTTAGATCTAAAAAATAGACCTTAATGCTTTCTCTCTTGTTTAGCAGCAACGAAATGTCGGCGGCATATAGACGGCTGAAAAAAGACAGAAAACATTAAGATCTATTTTTTAGACCTAAAGTAATAAATTTCAATTGGCTCTCATAGCGAATAAATAATTAAGTTCATAAATGAATTTTCTTTCAATTTTGACCCCACAATGAAATTCAAAAATTCAGTTACAAATTTGGCAACACAATTATAGAAAAATATACGCAATGTTGTAGCATCAAACAGTAATTTAATAGATACAGCAAAAATGTCTGATGGAATGAAAAAATTCCTTTATTATTTTTTCAAAATATTTATACTTATTGTGACATTTTATTCTGATCTCAGTTTCAGTATAACATTTTAACAAAAAAGTGAAAAATAATTACGTAATTTTTTGTAGAAACGAAAATGGCATAAGATGAGAAAACATCTTCATGTTGAGGTGTAGCTCATAATTGACATCGGGCATTATGGTTGGTCTGCTATTTTCTTGAATACTTTGCAGGGCGCTGTTTTAGTTAAAATATGATAAACTTTCCTTTTTGATTCTAATTTTTCGACCTTTGTTGTTTAGTATTTTAATTGTTCGAGCCTTAGGTCCCTTGTTTTTTTAAAAAATATTTATTAAATTCAATATTTCAATATCACAATGGATATCTTCTTTAGGAATGTTTTGAAATTGTTAAAAAAAAATTTTTTTAAAAAAAAACATCAAAACATTCCTGAAGAAGATATCCATTGTGATGTCGAAATATTGAATTTAATAAATATTTAAAAAAACAACAAGGGACCTAAGGCTCGAACAATTAAAATAATAAACTTTCCTTTTTCACCAAAATCAGCGGTTCGATTTTGACTTTAAAAAAAACATTTTAGCCATTTGTATCAAATTAGAATATACTATATTCCAAAATCGCTGACCTTGGACCATTGTGATTTTTTTTTACAAAATGTTTGCCCTCCGTGCAACGTTCAGGCTGTTAGAAGAATTTACCCAAAAAAAAAAAAAAAATACCTACAAAAAACTTTATTTTGCAATTTACCCTTTTATTGAAGAAAACCGCACGAGAAAAAAAAACCACGTCTTACATTGAATGCAATTTCAAGGTGCAAAACACGTCTTTTAACACTTTTAAGAGCACGAACAATTGTCATGAATTCTAATGTTGAGTTCAAAGTAGTACAGCAACCAAGACCCAAAGATGTGGAGTGATGGAAAAAGTATCTTTTACGTGGCTTATCTGCATTCTTAGTTTCACACTAAGAACAACAAATGGAAGTTGTTTGCTAAATAGAAACGTATAATATGTATGTATGTATGTATGTTTAAGCAGAAGAGATGAAAGAACCTGAAAAGGAAGTGAGTAAATGCTCATGGTTTTTTAATACATTTTTGTGAAACTCTGTGAGCTCTTCTGGGCTCCAGCACTTATTGTTTAACTAGCAAGTGTCAAATTAAAAGTGTTGTATTACGCGCTGTGACCAGGATATTTTTCAGCACAAACTTTTTTAAGAGTGTCTTGCTTTACACATTTTTACTTCGTTTTTTGTTTTATTACTTGATGCGCACAATGTTGAGAAATTTTAATGAATGTACACTTGTCGTCTAAATTGTCTGACACTGTCGTGTGTCTTTTATTTTATTTAGCTGTGTAATAAATCTGCCATGTCTTTTAGAAAAATTGGGAATTTTCCTAATGAAGAAACCCAGTTTCGGATTTAATAAAAAGTAAAAATTAAACATTATATTTTTTTCGTTTTGTTGGTGCCATCAGCAGTTAATTTATATTTCAACGAAAAAATGTGTCTGGAATGTACTCGTAAGAGTTAAAGGAAGCAGTATTTATAGAAAATGGTTTAATAAAGCTTTAATATACACAGTAGGGAGCTCGAGAAAAAAAGTCACTCCTTTCGACTAAACATTAGTGGGAGACAGTTCCTAATAAATTATATTTACTACTTCAACTCTAAGAATACACCGTATAACTCGTTTTCGGTGTTTTTCAGCCGTCTAGTGCCGCAAACACGCCAGTAGATTTGAACTTATTATTCCCATGAATCACAAATGCTCCAACAAACCTTTACTGCCGTTCTTCCATGTCGCAAGAGCGAATTCGCTCGATTTCGAATCAATTTGAATTCCTCTATTTCGACAACTTGCGTTTGCATGGGCGTACGTCAAGAAATTTCTTTCATTTACCTTACAAACATACCAGATCGATAAATTTAAAAGTTTTGGTTGATTTTTTATTAAAGTGTTGAAAAAAACTGGTCAGCTGTATCTGACATGCCAAAGCAAATACATACATAAATAAGTACAAAATAAAAGAGCAAACATATTGAAAATGCGTAAATAGTTTTTATGGTGTTTTAATATTTAAAAGTATTTTTTTATAGACATTTAATAAGTACTTTGATGCACTGAGCACTGGTATTCCTCTGGCAAACTTAGAATTGTTCTTCCATCCAGCGAACGAATAAGTGAAGTGTTTAAGAAAACTACATACATGTATATAATAATTGTTTGATATACTTATATCCTGTTCATACATGCAGCAATATTCAAATTATAACAATTAAAGCCATTATTGAGACAAAATTTTCATATAAAAATTACAATTAGCTTATTGGCAATTAAGAGATAATTGTTTCAATAATGAGTAAAATTTATAATGCAACACTGTTAGATTTGTATTAACAGTACAATTTGTATTAACAGTACAATAACAGTACATATTGAACACTCCTTGTGAAAATTTTATTAATCAAATGTCAACAAAATAAATAAAAAAAAACAAATTTTTTTTTTTAATTTTTTATGATAAGGGGTGTTTTTTTTCGATGTATACAACTTTAAGTTGCAATAAAACAACGATGGATTATTTGATTGGCATGAATTTTACTTATCCGAAAGATAATCTTGTGGCATTACATTTTAAATATGTATGACTTCTGGCATATGACCGCCACGGCTGGCGCGGATGTAGTCCAATCTGGACTTCCAATTTTCGATGACTTTTTCCAACATTTCTGGCCGTATATCGGCAATAATACAGCGAATGTTGTCTTCCAAATGGTCAAGCGTTTGTGGCACTAGCATGTTGCGCAGTCTTGTTGAAATCACATCTCCTGGACATCATGGTTATTCAATTCAGGAATGAAAAAGTTAGTAATCATGGCTCTATATCGATCACCATAGACTGTAACTTTCTGGCCATCATCGTTTTTGAAGAAGTACGGACCAATGATTCCACCAGCCCATAAAGCTCACCAAACAGTCAGTTTTTGTGGATGTAACGGTGTTTCGACATGCACTTGAGGATTAGCTTCACTCCAAATGCGGCAGTTTTGTTTGTTGAAGTAGCCATTCAACCAGAAGTGCGCTTCATTGCTAAACAAAATTGTGCGCGATACGTATTCCGCACAGAACCATTGTTTTCGAAATAAAACTGCACTATTTGCAAGCCTTGTTCACGCGTGAGTTTATTCATGATGTACATATTGCCAAACCAAACTGAGAATAGATCACTTGACACCTGTTAAATCGGTAGCCATCTGGAACAGTAATGCCAACTTAGAGTTCTATACATCGAAAAAACACCCTTTACAAAATAACCAAATGTAAACAATAACTTTTTCACCTGCCAAATGCTAATTGTCGTAGCAATATTAAGTATGTATGAACACCAAAACGATATTGTCAATTAACTGAATATTGTTTCAATTAAAAAGGCATATGTGAACTGCATATTACTAAATAAAATAAAAAATTAAAAATATATGCAGACTTTATATCCCAATTTTAAAAAAATAAATATAAAATTTTTTCTATAAAAAACCCCACGCGATAGCAAAACAGCAAGTAATTGATTTTGATGTTTGTGTTCGCAGTGCTGACGACATGATCGAAATAGAGGTCTCGGATTTGGTATGAAAACATTTACGCCTTTTCGACTGACTTATCCATCGAGTCATCGTTCGAATAAAAGAACATGATAGAGGCATCTAAAACAATTTTCTTTCGCTTGGAAAGCGAACAATCGCTTGACTTCGACATTGAGGAACAGGCAGTTGATGTAGGAAACAATTTTATCGTTTCGCAACTCCTTTTTCCAAGAAACCTTTAATGTCACTTTTTTAAAGTGACACAACTTATTCTGATAAATATGTACATATTTTGATCATTTATTTATTTTCAGTTTCTTTCGTTTTTAAATTTATTTTTTGTTTTGTATTCAAAATGCTAAAGCCTTGTAAAGTAATATTTTTAACACGTTTCTGTTCACTTTCAATTTGCGTGTTTATTAAAACTTTTAATAAAATATTGTTTTTGAACTCCATTTTCTTCCTCATTCCTTCTGTTTTTTTTTTTTTTTTTTTTTTTGTTTTATTATTCAATAAACCACAGCACATCTTCGAATCGTGCCATTTTAACCAAACAATTTTCGACTTGAAGTGTTGACTTCTCGTTATCAGCCATGTCATATTTGTTAAGGATTCTTTTTGGAGTGATTTTTGATGTCAAAATTGCTCTGTGTTGTTCTTGTTTAAAATGCCCTTTTGGAAATTTGCTTCTCCTCTTGGTATATTCCCTAAATAAGTTGAATTTGTTTATAGTCAATAATAAAATATTCAAATAACTTCTCAACAGGGCATTTGATGCCAACTATTACAAATATTTGCAAACTTTCGCTGCACAGTTGAAAGTTTGAGTGAAGCTTAATGGCTGCGGCTGCATGTATAGAGGTTTAAGAAAATTGAAAAAGTTAGCATTTTTATACTCTTACACAAAACAAATTGTCGCGTTCCAAAACTTTGAATATTTTTAAATATCTATTGTTTCCCTAGTTTAAGAAAAAGTACACAAAACAAAATCGAATGCTTCCACATTTTTTTCAAGGAGCTTATAAAATAACGTGACCACTGCTCTCTGTATGACTAAGTACATGACTACAAACAACTAAAAATGCATATACATGCATATCAAAACAGCAAGAAAGATTACACGTTGAGAAACAAACGGTGAAAACATCAAAACATTTAATTTCTCGCAAAAAAATTTGAAGCTAAAAATATTTTTTTAATATTCGAACTTTTTTTGACTGTCCCCTTGTGATTTTCTTTATCTTATTTTATTAATATGAAAGTAATGAAAAATTTAGCTTAAGCAAATACATGCTAAAACAGTCAATGTCAATTAAACTATAAAAAACTGTTTGTAAAGTAGTTCAACTTGTTAATTTTCTGAAAAACATTATAATTTATCCAGCAACATTTTATTTTTGTCGCATAACTATTAAAGCATCAGTTGTGCCATGTAGAATTTATAATAGTTGTGATCCCGTACGGAAGCTGCTACCATACTAAAAGTTCATGCATGTGAGAGGGCTTTTCAGAGAGGAATATTCGTGTTCTTCTTGTGCGCAGCAGCCTGCACATGTGTCCCTCATGTTAGTTTGGCCAAGTAGTTAAACAATCAGCTGCTGCACAAAAAAGACAATAACAAACAAAAAGGTACATCTAAATCAAGCAACATGACAATTTTTATGCTTTTCAATTAGTATTTCATATAAAACTACCTGCAAAACACTTTAAAATCTAAATGCGTGCAAAAGAACATTTCATTTTGTCAAACTGTGCGTGTCAACTTTTATTGCAACATCATAATACATCATATGTTATTTTTTGAGATAGAAATGTGGCTTTTGGTGTTCCCGTGTTCCCGTACTCTCGTGCTTTTTTTGTGTATTATGGAGAGAAAATCATGATTGCTCTTATTTTACCCAGCTTTGCCCGAAAAGGACGGGATCAAACTTAATGCGTATTCACTATTTGGTTTTTTTCGACCCCTTTTTTATAAATTATATATTTAATTTCTTGAGCTAAGGGTTTTTTTTTATAAAAAGTATTTAATTATTTTTGTCGATATTTCGCTCTCCTTCTTTCTTCCTTATTGTTCTGAAGAAGCTATGCGAAGGAGAGCGAAATATCGACAAAAATAATTAAATATTTTTAATAAAAAAGAACTTTAGCTCAAGAAAATAAATATATAAAATTAAAGTTTATTCTTTTAATAAAAAAAAACTCCTAAAATTTTGTAAAATTGCGGGATGGGCAACATTGACTACACATTAAATTTCAGGTATGGAAATATCAATGTTGCTCAACATATTCCACAGTTTCTAACAGAATGCCAAACTTAAAATCAGCAATTTAGAGATTATTTAAGTTATAGAAATTAATCATATTGTTTTTTGTTTTTTTGTTCATGGCTGCTGGTGCCAACAAAAAGCAAACAAACCTCGCACACCCACACACGCATGTATAAGTCTTTGCATCAAGCAGCCTCTTTTAAATAAGCTTTTAATATTGTGCTAAACAATAGAGTGATGAGGAATTTAAATTAAATAAACTTTAAGCAGCTTTAGCTTATTAAGTTTTTCTTTCATTGCAGATAAAAAATTAATTATTCTCTTTAAAAATACTTTTGTTATTTCCATAAATAACAGCTGCTGTGTGGAAGGCTTTTCATAAAATAGACCCAATTTGAACATAAAAATTACAAACCCATTTTTGCTGTAATTAAACAGGAATATTTATTCAAGACTGAAAAACTAAAACTGTACTGAAATGGAGTTTAAATTATGGTAATGTTACATTTGACCAAAAATTAATTTATTAATTCAGGTCCAAAAACAGACCTTACAAATGGTTTCTGTCTTTTTCGTTGATTAGCATCAAGGAAATGTCGGCGGCATATAGACGGCTGAAAAAGACAGAAAACATTTGTAAGGTCTATTTTTGACTCTTAGAGCAAAGAAATAATTAGCTTCATTTTTGCATATTCAAAGAACTTTTACTTTCTGATACTTTTAAAAATACAAATCATAGTAACCGATGGTTTGAAATGAAATTTTCTGTTTTCCACATTTCTAACAAGAGAAAAAGCTGATATGTGTCATTGTAATGAAAAAATTACCATCGAAGGGGAAATCCAAAGAATTTTAGTTGTTAGTTATATTAAGGAAAAAAGTCATTATTTTTGTCGATTAAATTTGATAAATTTTTTAACATTCAAATTCAAACAAAATTATCAGAAAATTTGAATCAATAATAAGTACAACGCTTTCCAAATGAAGTTTCATTAATTTGTAAAGAGCATTCTTAGTTAATTTTACGGACAAAGTTTTCTGAGTGTAGAACTTCCTCAAATAAATTATTTTCAAACTCGTTTTCGTTAGTTCTCTTTCATTATTTTTATATCATGATTATGTTTGTGCCAGGAATAAGTAATAAGTAAATAAATTCAACAATTTTTCAAACAGCAAACCGATTCACACTCATCATTGCGGCATCGACACAGACATTCGTTCTGTCGTATAGTCACCAAGTCACTAATTCAGTTCTTGTTGATGATGCTTCCGGCAAACAAGTGGCCTAATACTGAATCGAACCTGATGTGATAGAAGTGGAGGAAAAGGATTGAGTTGTTGATGTGTTTGTGTGTTTGTGTATGCGCACATGAATGCAAATGCATAAAGAAAATTGAAAAGTAAAAAACGAAAGAAAGAAAAAAATTTATAAAAATTATGCAAAATGATGATTATGCTGACGATGACAACAATAGAAATGATGTTGGCCATATTGCTGGTAACTTTCATCATCCAGATATTGATATTTTTCTTGTTCCTTTTTCAATTTAGTTGGAGAAAAATTGCTTGGCATTCATTTATATGGAGTATATAAATATTTTATTAAGCAGTAGTCATACCAGCATTACCCAGGCACTAAAGAATGCATTAACAATTTGTTATTATTGAATTTTTTTTATTGAAATTGTTCACTTAACTCATAATGTGGAGCAAGTTCAACCTCAACAATGGCTGCAAAGTGCTGATAGTGCACACAAAAAAGCACATGTGAGAATAAATTGACCCAAAGGACAGCAAATTTTTTCTATCATAAAAACATTGTTGGTTAGCAGGGTACTCGTATTAGTTATATACATATTTTAATTTTTTTTGTTTTTTCAATGACGTTTTTTTTATGATCAAGTAACACAACTCTGCAAATTGAGTAATTATATGTTTTTTCTTTTCGAATGAAGTTGCTTTTCAATATCGTGTAATAATACAAAACTTTTGTAATTCACTTTGTTGACTTGGAGTAGAATAGAAAACAACATGTGGTGAAAAAATTTACTTTTTATAAGAAACATTTTAAATTAAGGATTATATAAATACAAATACCCTAAAGCATGGCATAAGTGTTTGAAGTGTATTACTATAATGAGCATCTCTAACTCTTATTGGATAAACGTGAAGACACTCACCTTGAGAAAATTTTAATTTTTTAATTCTTGAGAACAACTCTTCGGACAATGTTGGGAATTTGAAATGTCTGTTGTGGTGATCTTGCCATGCCACAGAATTTTTTTGTAGGAAACTGAACTTGCAAATGCGTCGAAATCGGTTAAAGGCCTGATGCGTCTTAAGGATTAAGTTGTAGCAGTTAGGCCTTTGGCTTCTAGTGGTGTATTGTGTATTACACTGTTGGCGGGACTCGATAGCTTGACCTTTTGAGCCGCAAACTGTATTGCGGGGCCAAGATAAATGTAGTAAATAAATTGCAGTTTGCTGGCTTATAAAATCAGATTGATTTATAAAATCAGAAAAAAATTAAATGAATTTAAATTCAGCTGAAAAATATAATCTTATTTTAGCCTGTAAGTCATTTGTCATATTGAAAACTTAGCAAATAGATTTTATTCACCCAAATTTAAAAAGCAACGTTCATTGTTTGTCAAATGACCCTTCGAAATTAATACTTTGACAAAACTCGTAGTTGTAAAAGTTAAACCCAATTTGCTATAAAATTTTATTTTGCATAAATTTTAGTTTCTTTGTTGCTGTTGTCCAGTGCTCTATTCACTTTTTTCCCTCTCTTTACAAACAATTATGCTGTAGTAAAGTGTGTATCTTAGTATTTGAAAAAGAAGAAGAAAAAATAACACAATTTTTAAATTAAACACCATAAAGATGTAAATTAAAGAACATGTGGGTGTGAGTGAGAGATAAAGGGAGAGGAAGGATATAAAAAGCCTTGAAGGCAAAACCAGGAGAAAGCATAGATTCCAGTTTATTATTTATTTTTTCTTTGAATTTTCTCTTTGGCATTTAAAAGTGTTGATGTGTTTGTTGATTTTTTGTTTTTTTTTTTTTTGGCCATTATGATGGTATTTTGGCATAATGGACAGCATTTTTGTTGTTCTTTGAGCTGCTGCTACTAAGCTGTTGTTGTTGCTATTATTTTAAATGTGTCATGCAATCTCAAATTAAAATCTTGGCGACTTGTTTACGTACATAATTTAACACTTACACACACCAACACACGCACACACACACACACACACACACAACCTACGCAAACAAAAGCATATAAAACAAATATATATATGTGTGTGTGTGTGTATACGTTGTAATTGCTTCCATGCAGAAATACGTTTATGGTACGTATGTATGTATGTGTTTGTGCACAAGTGTTAAACGGAAATAAGCAGGTTTTAAATTTGGAGCGGAACCCAGCATGCAGAACTTCTGAAATTGATGAATGTTGTTACTTGTATACAGCCCTGTCAACTTGGTGCTTTTAGCATTGTTTTTAGCGGTTTTTAGAAACCTTCTTCCACATCGAAGATCTTCAAGCCAGTAAAGGGCTTGGGTGTGAGAAATCAAACCTTTTAAGAGACCTTCTGAAAATCGTTACTTGAGGCTCAGAACTCCCCCCTGCAATTTCAGTTGATCCTAAAAGAAAGAAATTAATCCTCCCTAAAATCATCAGTTCGCTAGAATATTTTCGTTTTTGTTTTTGATACACACACATTTGTATATTAAATCATGTCTCGAAATGAGAAAAGATCATCGGATCAGCGTATAAATGTTTTTACAATTGTTAACTACTTATGGGGCTTTAGTGCTACTTTCTCAAAACTGAGCAAAGAATTTTTGATGCAAAATAAAATTATAAGTGACAGTTCTTCTACGAATGGCACTTAATTTTTGCGATTGATATGTTAGTGATAACAACACAAGACTTTAGAGGTATGCAATGCCAAAGTAGTGCTTTCATGCGCGATTTCGGCTTCAGATTCAATGTAAGTTTCTTGGGCTAACAGTCATTAAAACCGGCTCACTTGGGCTCAGATTAGTCCCCTTGTGCTTCATTCAAAGCAACTTGTTGCTAAAAACTTCAATGGCAAATCGCTCAATTAATTTTTCTTATTTTTGACTAGTTTAGGCATCTCAACTGGTAATAACTTGAGACCTTCAGACATTACTTTATTGGAATAAATAAGTAATACAACAATACAATGTCTAAGGACGAGAGTAGTCTTCATATGCAGAGTAATCTCATTGTCACGTTTCTACCACTATAAAAAGCGATTCCATGGATTTTTTAATTTTAAATGGTAAACATACAGTTCTTCTATTTACAACAAACACAGGCATTTCTAAACAACAGCAAAAATTACAAATACCCATACAATACCCACGCTTTGCAATCGGAAAACCGAATTTTGGCAAGGTGCTTAAAAGTATTTTTGGAAAAAATTTTAAAATATAATATAATAAAAATAAGAATATTTGGACTAGCGTAACGCTTTTTTATGTATGGTATTTCAGTATCAAAGCAAAGCGGAAGAAAACCTGCCGATTTTCTTTCTTATTTAAGTGTGGATATTATCAGTTCATAACTTTATTTACTATTTACCACTTTTACATAAAACTCTTTATAGTATGTTTCCATTACGGGTTGAATCACCTGTTTCGCTCTCTCAATGATTTTTGTGAATCACACTGTTTACACTTCGGTTTGACTTTTGTTTTTAATAGGCCAAAATAAATTTTGCAGTAATTTCGTGAAGCAAATTTTTCTAATTGGACAACTGAAGTAAGTGAAAGTTTTGACGCAAAAAGAACCACATTCATATGGAAATATCTTCGGAGTTGGCATTGCAGGGCCTTAAATACAACGCAGAAACGTTTGTTTTTTTTTTCGTTTTCTTTGTCTGTTTTTTTTTTTATAGCAAATGATTTTGATTTGATTTGATTTTTTGCAGACAAACTTGCGATATAAATTAGAGAAGACAGGAATTATCCATGTTTCCCAGGTAGCTTCACTATGAAACATTCGCTCTTAAAATTTCATTCGCTCTTAAAATTTTGTATGCACGTTGCTTTGCTCCTGATTAGGATGTTAAGCACAAATAGAGAGCGAAGCACATGGCATGGAATCATGCTATTACTTGAATATTTTTAAGTGTTAGCTGTTGGTCTTTATTAAAACTGTTTACTGAACTGAAAAATTAAGATGTGCACTACTCATATACTCATCAATCATGATGTTTTAGTACAGCCATCATCAAGTTTCTTCGAATTAATTGTCTCGGATAATCATGGTTTTTCTATGCTTAGATTTAACAAGCACAAATGCGAGTGAATACACAAACACGCTTTTTATTACACACGGTATGAAAATATCAAAAGACAAAAATTACGGCAACAATCAATTCTTAAGAATTCATGCTCAACGTACAACTTCATAAATATCAACTGATTTTATACAGCATTGACGTTCCGTCAGCAGACAAAATACACACACATATACATACATATATACTTCGATTTGGAAGCGTTATTTCTTCCACTTAAAGGTACGGTTACAGCTTTTGTTTTTCCATTTTTGCCTAAGAACGGGACCACTACTTTTTTCTTTAGCAACCAAAAAATGCATATACTTACATATAAATACATCATTCACAACAACATATGTATGTATTTTATTGTTTTATTTGCCTAACGAGTGCAAGTAAAATTGTGTTTGGTCTTGCAAAGCTTTTGTAAGATAAAATAATTATTCTCTGGAAATGTTGTTTTTTGTTTTTTGATCAAACAAAATCTTAAAATATACTCTTGTGAAATTTAATATTTTTACTATTTATTAGCCGACTTTTGTTTTAGTTCTTGTTTATTGATGTGTCCATATGTATTGACATTTTAGTGCTTGGCCAAAACTAGAGAACAGTGATCCAGGCTAATTTTTGATAGCATGATCGTACCTTTACAATTAGGAAATAAACAAAGCACAGTGGGCTAGGTAACTAAAAAACTCATACCACTATTTTAGCTTATTTTCTTTTTGCTAAGAGTTTTGCACTACTTAAATTTTTCCATTTAGTGCTTTTTAAAATTGTAAAGTTGGCATAGTGGCTCACATGCGTGTTACTTGACGTTTTGTTACTTTCAAAAGGCAAATACAGATGCACTTGTGAAACATTTCTGCACGAGGACTGTCCAAGTAGTGAAATAGAAATTTTAAATTTAATCGCTAAAAAATGAGTTTGCCGTAACAGGTAAGTGGAATTAATTATTTTAAATCTAAAAGCCTATTTTTTAAATTTTTAGTGTTGAATAAGATATTCTCTTGAACTCATTATCTGGAAATGTAAATAAATGTAAAAAAATAGACTTTTTAAATTGTATTCTCTTTTTTATATATGAAAGTTTTTAACAAAAGTAAAATGTGTGAAAGAACCACTAGATCGTTGTCCGCATTAAACATTTGTCTGAATATTTGACAAAGCAAAAGAAGACCGAAAACAATAGAGAGGTTTATTTAGATCTGAAATAATGAATTACCAAGTTAATCTTGGTGCACTCGCAGCCACTGTGTGCCAAAAAACTAGCCAAGCTAACCTTGCTCATGTGAAACCAGTTTCCTCTTGAATGCGCCACTTTGCAAGAGCCAAAGAAACTAAAAATTATTCTTGCACCTATTACATTGAAAAAAAAAAAGAAAATAAAACATTAGTGAAGAAAAGAAATTTACTCACAAACTTCAGGGACCATTACGTTTCTTTTATTGAATTTTGCAATGACCCCTCCTACAAAACAACACAGTGTAACACGTATAACAATTTTCTTGACATGTTCTCACCACTTAAGCCAAAAGTCTACTTTATGTAGTGCATGTAAACAAGTAAACTTAACAACAACAAATAAATTATTTTAGTTGAGGTTTGACTGCTGTTACACTTACTGCATGACACGCTCCCAAACTTACTCACATATTCATTCAACGTCTTCGAAATCTTCAGTCAGTACCACGAGTGGCAAGTAGTATGAAGTCTGAAGTATCCTGAATGTTACATTGTAAACATTCCGCCACACATCTTTGTACAAGTGCATACATACATACTTACAAATTATTACAAGCATTGCCATACAATGGATGCTTTATTTTACGGCACTATGAAAAATCGCCCAAAACCAAATCGCCCAAAAATTTTTAAAACAAACTTTGGGCGATTTTTAATTTTTTTAGAACGAAGTTCCTTAACGCCGCTTGCTGGTAGGGCAAATTAGTAGAAATCGTCACAAAAGCGTGTGAGCTGTTTATATGCATTGGTGTATCTTTCGACAAACAATCGTGTATGACGGGCGGCAAGTAGCGAAACTATTTGACGTCATCGGAGACACAAACCAAGCAATATTAATCAGTTGTGAAAACACACTACCAGTTGCCAGATGTCACTAAACTTTCATACAAACTTTGGGCGATTTTTTATTTATTTATTTTTTTTTGTTAGGACATTGTATTGTTTTGATGCTGTTATTACCATTCGTTTTAAATAGAGAGGAATAAAATGCAATTCAAACTTTAATTATTTTGTTTTTATTTTTTTTTTTTGAATTTTTTAAAATTTTTAGCGATTTTTCATTTGTTTTTTTTTTTTGGCGATTTGGTTTTGGGCGATTTTTCATTGTGCCTGATTTTACAGCAACAGCAACAACAGAAAAATGAAACATGAGTATAAAGTGAACTTTTTAAGAAACCTTGAAGCTCTATCTCTGTGATAGAATCAAAGAAGTTGGAAGAGTATGAGTGGCCGTGTGCGTGTGTGTGCGGCATTTGTTGATTTCTATGTTTGTAAAAAACTTGATAGAAATTTTACAAGAAATTACAGTTCTGGCTGTGTTATTAGAGAGTGATTAGAATTGGATTCAACCAGAAATATTCAAGTTGAATGATAACTCATGCATGTGGAGCATTAAAGCGAACATGAGCAATTTAGGAAAATTAGTAAGTCTTGTTCTGCATAATGGGAGAAATAAAATTTAATTAAGTTTATCTGACTTGTGGTTTTCTGATGGTACAAGGGATATCAAAAAATATTTTGAGGAGAAAGGGAAGTGTGTGGTTTGAATACATTTTTGTAAAATGTAAATTTTACCTGACTGCTTTTCAATGAATTTATTAAAAAAAATTACTAAAACAAAATTGTGTATGCAAGTAGAAAACAGTGATTTTAATGTATAAGCTAATAATTATGCGTTGAACTGTATAATGTTGACCATTAATATTAATATTTTTATATATAAAGTAAGTTCGGCTTGAGGTCCCTTAGTAAATAATTTTACACCAAATTTAAATTGATGTAGCAATATATAGTTTATTTTATTATCTCCAATATTTTTTAATTATGTTTTGTATTGTTAACATTAAATTAAAAATCTTTTTAATAAATAAAGTAAGTTTTCAATTTGACAGCCCTATGCTAAATGGCAATAGAAAAAACAATCGTATGCATGTTAATATGCCAACAATACTGGCGATAATGTCTACGACGAAACTCCACTGCCACGGTGATCATGTGGCCCATTAGTACCATCTAGTTACTAGTTATTAAATAATTAGCTATTTTCCAATTTAAACGTGCGATAATATCGAAGGAATAAAGAATTCCATAGAGCATAGCATGTCAGTAGCACTGCTGACCATGTCAATAGTGTTTCACTCTAGTTTTTCTACTGATATTTCTCTCAGGTAGTTACCTGAAATTTTCCTTGTTTACTGAGATTTATTAAGTCTACGTTTGAGTTTTTTCTTTAAATTATTGCTTTTTTTCAGTGAGCTGTTGCGGCATGAATTTTCTAATGCAGTCCCTAATAACCTGCCACCACTGTGCGCCTTATGTGGCTTATAAATATAAATTATTACATATTTTAAGATTTTTATTATGTCGTTTTCTTTTACAACCAGTTTAAGTAGATTTTTATTGCTAAACTTCGTTCATTGATTTGGTGCGTGTAAAAACATATTTTGTTACGCAGCGGTTGCAAGTGGTAAAATGTAGAGTTTCTACCGCCCGAGATGTAGAAGGCACAAAACCTTTAGATTACAGAATTGAAATTTATGGCTGGAGTGCACATGTCAGTAACCATAGATTATTTTCTTTTAAGTGAGAGAACAATTTAAAAAATTTGTTTATCACATATTTTTCAGTATTTATTTTGGTTTGAAAAAACCTAAAAACAGTTGGTCTTATTTTAAATTTACGACTAAATAAATAAAAGGATTCAAATAGATATTAATTCAGGTCCAAAAATATACCTCACAAATAATATCTGTCTTTTTCAAACAATCTTTTAAAAAAATCGAATCTACTGATGAATTGATTAGCATCAACGAAATGTCGGCGGCATATAGATGGCTGAAAAGAAAACAGAAAACATTTGTATAGACCTTGGTTATGAATTAATACATTTAAATTGGCTCTTAAAGAAATTAAATAATTAAGTTCATTTTTGAGGATTCAACAGTATTAAAAAAAAAATAATCCGCCTTATAATGACGATTGTTTGTATTAAGTTTTATATTAAATGCGAAAACTAATAAGTCTATAAAAAATAATTCTTTATGCATTTTGAACAACCACCATTTTCTGATAATTTGAAGTCTTTTTGACAATTTATTTCTAGGGATAGCCAGATATCAACCATAATTTTATAATTCTTATTTTTTCAAAGCAATAATAAAACCTACTAACAGTAGTGAGAACAACAAAAAGCGGTTGAAGGTATTCTTAAAGTACTTATCTTTAAAGCAACAATTCACCGACTCTTATAGCCAAATCTGCATGGAGCTACACTGCTACACGGATGGATCAAGGGCTAGGGAAAATACGGGGCTAAGTATTCATCCAGAGATCACCAGAACTATTATTCCATCTGCCAGACGTTCGGGCAATAACGGAATGTATTTGGGATCTCAATCAAATCGGAAGGCCAGAGCCCCTGAATATATTTAGGGAGAGTCAGATGACAATAAAGGCGATCTCAGCTGAACGAATTAAGTCACTGACGATATGGAATTGCAAAAATGCTATTGACGCTTGCTGGACGCAAAGGGAATGACGTAGGTGCTGGGATACTGAAAATGGTATTGCAAGTTCGCTTGCTTTAAGAGCAAGGTATATATAAGCAACATAAGCTTGGAACGCTCGAAATCCTTCGATAAAGTTAAATCTGAGCTAAAGAGTCGGGTGCACAGAGCCTAGTTAACTCTCTTCAATGAAACCGCGGCACTAAATACAAAAATTCTATGCTCAGATCTAGACAAAAAAAAAACCAAATGAGCAACCAGGACTTAGTAAGCCCGAATCGAGCAGAAAAATGAAAGTGATGACAAGTCACTCACAACTACTGGCTTATCTAAATCGCATTGGAATAGCGGGAGTATAAGACAGTAAACCATGAGGAGAGAATAGAGAGACATTGCAAGCTTTATTTATGCCAAGCCCCACATTCTCACTAGTAAGGTGCTGCCATCTAGGTAGCGACTCCTTGCCGGACTTAAAACCATCTATGGGGTACATGCTGGAGGAAACTAATGCCGTTTTCTTGACTACAATGAGTGCAATATTTTCAATATTATTTTGCCCAAAATAATGTAGTTTTATTAATTTATCTTTTACCTATTTATAGTTTTGACGACCTTTTCTTTTTAGCATGGTCTCTGTAAAATATTAAAGCTGGCTTTTAAGAAGAAACCCCCAAAAAGTATGCATATTTTTTCAGAAAAGAAATCGGCATACGTAATTTCGTGTACGACACTGTATTCCTATAGACTTACGAGTTAAATTTTTAGTAGTAAAAGCCACGGAGTGCACAACAGGTTCACACTAGACTAAGTTTATGTCTAAAGACATGGGCCATCATGCCCCTCCTGTCTACATAACCTAACCTTAAAGAAGCAATGAAAATATCGTTTATTTTTTAATTTATGAAATACTCAACAAACTTAAAACTCCGACTACAACTTCCAAGGCGAACACCCTATTTACCTATGTACGCGTTTTTTCTGAGAGCTGTCTAAGTTTGTACAGGTTATTGTAGAGTCTTGAGTTATTCACTCAACCATATGGTTGTTTTATTATTTGTTTTATGTCTGCACATATCATATACACACATACAAACGAGCACATATCAATAATAATTTATATACAATTTACTTTTATGTACGTGCAAAATTTTTATAAATGCCAATAAAATTGTTCTTTAAACGCGGCTGGCATTTTTTCCTTTCACAAAATTTTATTCAAGTGTTAATATATTTTTATATTCTCTTTTCCTATTATCTACTCAATTTAGTTGGGAAATTCATGAGCAGTGAGTGGAGCTCATAAATAGGGGCTCTATTAAAATTTCTAAAAAGGGTGTTAACAAACAGAGAGAAAACGTCAGTCTCCATAGGAAAGGTTAAGAATAAAAAAGTAAAGGTAATACCGCCCTGTTAGATGGAGGGTTTCAAATAAAGTACATATTTGAAGCGTAATATTTTGCATTCATTTGCATAAAAGCAGAGAAAGTCTTATGTATTATATTTAACCGCTTAAACTAAAATGTGTAAGTCTGATTTTTGAAATATTATGTTTTTAAAACAATTTAGTGTAAAATCAATTTCTTATTTAGCTTAGCAATATTTCTTTTTCAGAATTGAATTCCATCTCTTCATCCTCACAACTTTTATTGTTCTTTCATAAAACTTATACACTTGTACATCAGCTTTGAGTCAAGTCAATAAAATGTTTTCTTGTTTGCTCTTGTTCAAGAAAATAGGATAAAATGAAACTAACACTAGCCAGCAGAAAAATCGTCCTGTAAGCATAAATGTCAGAAATCGTATTTTAATATCTCAAAATCATTTTTTGTTGCTTTATCCTATTTACTATAATATTATTTCTAGCTTGAGAATCTTGTTTATTACTCTATTTTTTGAAGAATTTTTCCAAAGGAAAACGAAATATTGAAAATGAAAATAATAAACAAGGACTTCAAGTTTGAAATCGAAGAAATCATATAATTCATTTTTATTGTTTTCTTTTTCATTCGAGGTACCCAAGCACAAGAATTTCAAGTGTTTTTTTATATTACTTTAGCACATGGAACTAGACCTGATATGATCCAAGTGCAATAGAGGTGCTAGATATATTTTCTCACCCGATAAAAACTCTACTTCAAAGTCTCATTCTTAGAGTTTTCTGAATTCTTGTGCTTGAAGTAGAACGAAAAGAAAAACTTGAAATCAAAAATCAAATAGAAATTATCAAAGTTAATCTATTATAGAAGTTTAAAATTATTGTCAACTTTTTGGAAATCAAACCAATCGAAATTTATAAAAAAAAAAGCCTCTGTAATTTTTTTGTGTCCAGTTTTTTTTTAGCTGCTAATGGCACCTGAAAACCTTTAACCTGGAAAAATAGTTTAAACCTTCATTTCATATTCTACTATTTTGAAAAAAGAAGTGATGAAAACAAATGAAGCAAAACATTTCATAGTTAATTGTTCTGAATTTCGCCGTAAGCAGACCAAAAACAGAACAAAAATTGTGAGAAAAATTCAAGCACCTTCTTTTGTATAATTTTTGGAAATGAGTATTTTAAATAAAATAAGGCAGGTACAAGAAGAAAGAAAGAAAACACAATAATGCATATGAATGTATGTAAATCAAGGAAGAACTAAATCAATCAAATGTCGTTAAAATAAATGTTAGAGAAAATTTCCCACATAAAAATTGTTCGAGAATATATCTCAGCAACATTTTAATTTTAATAAATACCGGTGTATGTTTTTACATCTATTTACTGCGCAGCCGTACGACTGTACAGCTGTATTTCTTTTGTGTTTGGTTGCTTATAAAACAAAACAAAGATTATCGAAATATCAAAGATTCTAATAATTAAAAATATAATTGTGAAATTTAACATGTCCAAAGATCATAAGGTGCTGATGAAGTCTGTTTGCTACCCAAAAACAACCGGTTGTCCTTCTAGCTATAAAAAATTTTACTCCTTTTTACTTAATTGATATTGATAAAAAAAAAGTGACAAACCAAGGGTTGAACTTGAGCCAGTTGAAAAGTAATTTAATAAAAAATATATTTATTTCAACATGAGTGACCTCAAGCTCAGTTTGCTAAACCAAAGAAAAGTTCTTATAAAGGCATTTCCAAAATGTATTTCAAATTTTTATTTTAAAGAATACCGGTGTTAGTTTTATATTCTTGCTTGGGGTGGCGTATGATTGTTCTTTGGCAACAAATTACGTATGTACAAGAATCGTTAAGTATACGCACATAGAAATATGCGTAAAAATTGAGCTTTGAACCGTATAAAAATGGAAGAAAATGTAAAATCCATCTAATTTAAAATTCGGACACATTCACCACTGCAGGTCCTCAACTACAATGCCAAAACTATCAAACAAACATTTGTATGACAACAACTACTTTGACGACAGCAAAAGCGGCAACGTCGCTGCAGGTTGTTGTTCATGCTACTTTTGTCGCTTTAGTCAAATTAAACTACATACCTACACAAGAAGGGAAAGCCAAACGGCTCCTTCCGCTTGGCTTTTACGCCAAAATCTCATTCCTATACAAAAACGGCGAAACTACGTCAATATTTTTATATATTTTATCGGGCTTTTTATATACATAGTTTGATTTTTACTTCCTCAAAATAGAGAATGATTTTTTTCTTATGATAAAATTGGAGTGATCGACATTTTTAAAGAAGGCAAGAAAACTATTTGAAGACTTGCTGGCTGTTTCATGACCACCACTTCGCTCACCAACACCTAAATTTGCTTCGAATACAGGCCATGACTAATTGTATATCTACTGTTTTTAAGCAGCAGCGCATAGTCATCCTACAACCTCAGCTCTTCATTAGTGACTGTCTATATTTAATCTTGTTGATGAACAAGATTAATCTTTGGTTTACAAATGTTTTTAACAACATTATTAAATGACTTGTCAAAATCGGAGTGTCCGATTGCAAAGCGTTGCTGCCACAGTGTTTGGGTGTGTTCCATGTAAACTGTATGCTTGCAAGGCTTCTATCTACAACTCCAAAGCTTTAGATAAAAGTTTTATTGCAAAATGTTGTGCTCTGATTCATGCGCTATGCCGGTACCTTAATAGCATTTAATTTTTAGTAATGTTCAAAAGAAATATTGTAAGCCAATCAGTGTAATATTAAAATCCTGCGAAAGACATAAGAAATGAAAAGTTTTCGAAATGTTAGAATCGTTGTTATGAAAATATAGTACAATAAATTCTATGGGGACATGTATCAGTAACTATTTATCTTAATTTTATATTTATACTATAGAGCTCTAATGCATACAAATGGATGTCTGTCGTAATGTGCACTCATAAAAAGTTTATCTTCTTTAATGCTTCATGCACATTTTCTTCCATACGTTATTTTTATTAAAAAGACTCACAAATGATAAAAATATTTTTTAAGCATTTAACTTTACAGTCGAATTACATGATTTACAGTTGCATGGCTGTTTCACGTCGACGTCGACGGTCATCCGCATCCAAATGGCTTGGAGCTATGTAATAGAATGGCTAAGCGCTTCTTAAGGTTAATATACAATTAGTTATGACCTGGGTTTGAATGACCTGATTTTGAAATCAATGGCATGAATTGGCAGCTAATACAAAAATCCATTGTAATAAAATATATTCCAATTAACAGAAAAATAAGCTGATGAAATTGAAAGAGGCGCTCAGGTAGTAGGGTGGCTAAGAGCGGCTGCTTAAAAACATATTCAATTATTTGGGCTAATGAGAGTCATGCTGCACGTGAAACAGCCGCGGTTGTACCCCAGCTAATAAGTCTTCACCTTAAATTTTCTTGTCTCCCTTAAAAACATTGATCACTGCTATTCTGAGACCGAGAAAGTAATTAACAACATTTGGTTTTTTTTACCAATTTTTTATTTATTATCAATAAAGTTGTTAGATTTATTTGACCTTATGAATTTAAAATGTCTGCTATTCTTTGTTTATAGGCTCTAGGATCAATATTTTCTGGAGCTATAGTTCCTTTGTTGAAAATTTCTTAGTATACTTGTACCGATATGTCATTCAGACTCGGACAGCTCCTTTAGTGCTAATTCATTGAAAATGTTCTATATTATTATCCTGAAGAAGCTGTACGAAGGAGAGCAAAATATCGGCACAAACATTCAGAAAAAAAAAAATACATAAATAAATAAAAAAATCTATAATAAAGGACTTTTAGTTCAAGCAAATACTAATATAAAATAAGTAAGATTGAAATTTATCTACCACGTACGTTTGGTTAAAATATTATTAACTAAAGTACTGACCCAATTTTTTTAAATCTCGATAAAAATTTCTCACCGCTCTGAAAATGAAATTGTATTATTTTACGTTTAGAAATATAGTGAGAAGGCACGGTATACATAAGGTTTTGTTTGTGCATTTTGGCCCAAAAACAAATTGCGTCAACAATCTTTTTTGTAAAGTCAAGTCACTTAAAATGTTACACAGAATTTAGCCAATAACATAGAATATTATCTTTGAAATCCTGTCATATGCAGAACATGCCAGTTAAATAAATGTTTGATTTGAACATTTCTTACTTTTTCGTAAAGTAGGAGTTGGTCTAATGAGCATGTGTTACTTTGCAGCAAATTGTAAATTCAATTGAATTTATTAAAAAAGACAAACAGATTTATCACTGCACAGAGAAAAATAAAAAGTAATGTAAAATAATTTTGCAGACATTCTCAAAGCCATAAAATCAATGAGTAAATACTTTATTAATTTTAAAAACATTTTATTTTTATGCTATTTGATCTTGAGATTATTAAACATCTCATTATGATCCTGACGATGCCAACAAATTGTTGGCGAAATATCGAAAATAAATAAATAATATAATTGCTTACAAGTATTTCCTGAAAAGATCTTAAGCTTGTTCAATTATTTATTTGCTGTGAGAACGAATTGAAATGTATTATTTTAGGTCTAAAAATAGGCCTTATTAATGTTTTCTGTCTTTTGCAGGTGTCCATAGGCCGGCGACAATTCGTTGATGCTAACCGACTCATCAGTAGACTCGAAAAATTATCAAAACAATGTCTTCAACTTAACTATTTATCCCATATTTCCAAACAAAACAACTGATTCCCATAGTTATTTAAAAAGAAACCTTCAATATACATAGAAAACAAGAAAAAATGTTTAGATATTCTTTTTATTTTTTATGTTCTTTTTATCATTTAAATGCTGGTAGTAACTGAAATCATAACTTGAATAAACATCATTCTACGGTTCTTGGGCTGCTCGTCTTAGTGACTAGCCAGTTCACGTGGGTATTAAAATTAATCTAAAAATAATAATCTAGTTCACAATCAACTCTCTAATTGAACTGCTTGTTGTTCCACGTATTTCAATTGTTACATGGTTCACTGGGTATGGTAGGAGATCAACAACCATCGAAGTGGCGGCTCGAAGAGGTAACGGAAGACTTTGCAGTATGAGCGTAAATGAGCTAAACATAAAAAGGTCAGTTTTGTAGCACCAACCAACACTTTCGTAACCCAAATGAAACCTTATGTTGACCCAAAAACAATGACTAAATTGCAGTATTAATGTAAAAAATCTATATATTGTCGATATTTTTGCTATCAGTGTAAGAGAAAGTGGTGTATTTTTACCTTCCGAAAAAATGTCGTAGCGTAAAATTCAGTCATTGAAACGGCATAATATTGATAAATACCCGTAGCAGGGCAATTTGTTCAATTAGTTATTTTTGATATGAGGAGATTTCTTCCGAATAAATTTGACATATTCTTTATTCCGCAAACTTGCAGTACTACTTGTGTATGAGAGACAACTTGTTTTTGCTTCATGTTCATTTATAGAGTTTTACAAATTTTTCATATTTATTTAAAAATAATTTTTTTTATTTATCTAAATGAGTTGGAAAAAAAGTAAAACTTTTTAACTTAAATAAGAAACAGGAATTTCAGAGCGGAAAAGTTTATGCGTGTTTAAGTATTTATCTTAAAGCCTTTTTATAAGAAAAAAGCGCTTGATTCAAGGTATCAGTGTGTGAGCGTGTGTGTGTGTAAGTATACATATAGCTCTCATTGCTGTGCATCTCACATTTCCTGTGTTAGATGTTTGTGCAAGGATACATGTGTTTTACTAATAGATTTTTAAAATCTCTTCTGGTTTTTGTAGGTGTTTATAGTAAAAATTTTATTTAAAATTAAAAATAGTTTACATTTACATGTAGTATATTCTTTTCAAATAGCACGAGAGTGAGAGTTAAATATGAAAAGAAAAAAAAAACTAAAGTAGGCAGATGTTGTTCATTGTTGTGTTTCAAAAGAGAGTAAGATAGAGAGAGAGAGAGAGAGAGAGCTTTATAAGTGGCCTT
Source organism: Sturmia bella (assembly GCA_963662145.1). Lineage (NCBI taxonomy): Eukaryota > Metazoa > Arthropoda > Insecta > Diptera > Tachinidae > Sturmia > Sturmia bella. The sequence goes on along the minus strand of OY759170.1, from coordinate 67,245,523 downwards.
ACAAATGTGTGATGAAAATAAGTGGATGTTATTTGTTGGTTTTTATTTTTCATACAAATTTTGTTTTCAAATTTTATTTGGTGAAATGTGTAAAATCCTTTCTTTTTTTTTATAGTTTTTTTTGAAAATAATAAATTTTTCAGTTTTTTTTTTCACTTAGTTGGTCTGTTATAGCGATAAGAATAAGCTAATAATAACTATATTGATTTTTTTTTTTTTTGGTTTTTTAATTTTTATTAAATGTAGTTAAATTAATTTATTCTTCCTCTTCTTCTTCCTCCTCCTCTTCTTCTTCCTCCTCCTCTTCCTCTTCTTCTTCTTCCTCCTCTTCCTCTTCTTCCTCTTCCTCTTCTTCTTCCTCGCCTTCTTCCTCCTCCTCTTCAACAACCTCCTCTTCGACTTCTTCGTCATCTTCGACGACATCGTCATCAGCCTTGGCATCTTCTTCGCCCTCGGGTGTTTCGGGATCGCCAGCCTTCTTGCCGGGTCTTTCGCCGAACCACTTGGGCAGTTTGGCTAAAGTGATAAAAGAAATTTGACAATTATTATTAATGAAATTATTCAATAGTATAAAGCAAAACACGTCTGTAATTGATTCTCTCGTTTCACATAAAAATTTTCAACAAAACTTATTCTGATGCAGTTTTAACAAAAAACAAAAATCAAAGAAAAATTAAATATAAACGAGTAGACAGTTAAAATACATAAGAAGGAAAGAAACATTTTTATTTTTTTTTTTTTGCTTTTTGATCAGTTAGGCATGTGATATGTGAGATTTATTAGTCAGGATATACATACATTTTTGGCGGCCGGTGTATTGTTCCTTCCTTTCATTCCAGATCTTTTCATTGACCTCTTTGCCAAGTTCCTCCCAGCCCTAATGGGGTTTTAGCATTTATGAGATAGACAACAAGATGCACACAGATATTTTTTACGAAACATTTAACATGTAACGAGCGATTAAATTTAACGCCATCATAAAATAAATAGACCAACATTTAAAAAAAAAACCAAAGAAAGAGAAAGTGAAAGAGTGTTTTTGTTTATAAGTGTATTCATTAAATGTAAAAATGTAAATGCGTTTTAAGACCCTCCCGTATTTTGTGTTTTATTTTGTTTATGTTTTTTTGTTAATGTATTTGCATTGACATAAAGCTTTCCGGTAACGACCACTTTCAAAAACAATATTATTATGTAAAAATTGTCTGTTAAATATTGTATAATGTAGTGGCAAATATGTAGGGGGCAGTATTTGAATCTATTGTTGTTACATTTGGATTTCTTTAAATGTTTTGAAAAAGAAAGCAAACACACAGTTGCACATTTTAGCTTCCACTCAAATGAGATTCGTTTAAGCTTTCAGAAACTTGTAAATGTTTGCAAAAATAATAGTGATTTTGACTTCGATTTATTCTGATAGTCTTGGATTTTAAATTCAACTATGGGATGGTATCACGAGTGAGAGAATCGACAATTGTCCTTTACAACGAATGAGTCAAATGAACTTTAGGTTCTGACAATACGTGCACGTATACTTTCATTTGTATTCATTTGGCGATTTGGATGTTTGTCGATGCCAGGCTTCGAGTCCTGGTTTACGTAAAAGCATTCGTTTGCGCAAGTTTGCACACTGTAGGTATTTTGCTCCCAGGGCGGTCGTTATCAATTCCCGAACTAGTGTAAGAATGAAAACCAATTTGATTTCTCGGTTAAACAAGCAAAGCACAAATGAATCCGTCACCACTCATGTAAACGATTTGGTGCCTAGTACAAATTTTCCAAAGGCAGAAAATCAACGAGTAAACTTGCGGTTTTGCATAATATATTGCTTAAAAAACGAAAACTTCTGTTCTGTAGATTTTCTCACTTAGTGAATATTTTATGGCTGTTAAATAAGCCAAACTTGAAACAAAATTGTATTCAGCGAGTATAGAATATGCATGGTTCTCGAAGGAGTAAAAATCGTACAAAGTCTCTTTCTCAGGCTCCACACAACTAAATGCATTTTGGGCAGTTCTCTGCAAATATTTTTCCATTCACACTTCTATAATATCATTGGCTCAACAAACTGAATTGAGAGAACATTGCAGAGCATTCACTTTGTGATCGGAAAAAAATCAACAAAAAAGGATAAAGTGTGCATATGTTTTTCTGTAAGTTCAAGCTGTTTATAATTTTGTAGAAGTTGTTGCAACCATGTTTTTAATTTGTGTATTGTTGTGAGTATATTGTTTGAAAGAAAAAAATAAAAAAGAGTTCCTTAAAATAAGATCAGTCAGTTTTAACGAAACAACAATAAGGGTTTAAGAACGTAGAATTAAGAAGAGCAAATAATGTTTTGTTAAGAATGACAAAACATCACAACAAAGACCACAAAACAAATACATGTCAAAAGACAAACTGTCGCCCACTAGGCACAGTGAAACGTACAAACAGACAGAGAGAGAGAGAGATAAAGTAAAGATTGTTAGAGAGAGCGCGTGTGAAAAGAAAAGCTTACATTTTGACCGTTGCATAAATCTCTCTTGTCTTTCTTGCCAGATTTTCTCTCTCGTTTCCTTATAGAGCGTATCGTAACCCTTAAGAATTTATTTATTTAAAAAATAATTTAATTGAAAATATTTCTTGATTTATTGTTTCACTTAATAAAAACTTGTTATCCCCATTTATACTAAAAAAGCAAATAAAAAAATTTTGAAAATATAAAAAACAAATACTTACACCTTCAAAGAGTTTCTTTTTGTCGTCATAAGAGCGGGTATCTACACGTCTTTCATATTTTGAAGCGACTTGAATTTTGGGCGGGTATTTGCCAGTCAGGGCTTCGGGGTCGAGACCCTTCTTTAAAGCCTTGTGTCTGAGCTGTTGTTTCTGTCTTTCCTTCAACTCTTTCAACTGCAGATATAAATTTCAAATTAAGAGGATGTACAGATGCGCAAAGCAAAACTGTTTGAACTTACATCGTAGTCCTGACGCTTCTGCCTTTCTTCCAAGTCATATTTCTCAGTTTCCAATTTTACAATAAGTTCCCACAATTCTTGGGCTTTTTCGCGCAAAGCGGATTCACCCAAACCTTCAATGGCAAGAGGTTTAATACGGAACGACAAAGAGATTTTCTTCTCTTCTTCCAGCTGTTCCTTTGTCTTGTTGCGTTCCATGGCGGCGGTGGACAGACCCAACTATATTTTGTTTAAGCAAATTAGACACACATACACAAATACATAGACAGATTTACAGACACATGAAGACAATAGACAGTGACCAAAAAGTATGCGACATTTCGAAAGAGAAGAGAAACAAAGAAAAACCATGTGTTTTTTAATTTTTTGTGTTTGTTGTTTGCAAACATTTTTGTTTGGTGTTTCAGAATTGAAGGAAATCAAAAATAAAAAAAAGGTTTTTAAGAAGGCGTGGTGGCGTATTCAATAGGAAAGAATTTTTTCAAATGAAAAAGTATGGAAAACATTGAAAGTGAAGGTAATTTTTTAATTGGTGGTTAGTAATTGAGGAGAAAATAATAAGAACAGGAAATTTCATAAGTTAAGGGAATTAAAGTAATTTGAAATAATTACCACGCCTTGCTCCTTTTTGGCAATGGTGAAGTTGGGGCCCTTCTTGTCCTTGTCCTTCATGGCTTGGAGCATGGCTTGACGTTTCTTTTCGGCCTCCTCGAGACGCTGACGCTTCTCTTCAATTTCGCGCTGTTTCTTTTCTTCAGCTTCGCGAACGCGGCGTTCTTCCTCCTCCTTTTTGCGTTGCGCCATCTTTTGTTCTTCTTCAGCACGGGTGACCTTGCGCTTAGCTTGCTTTTCCTTGAGCTTCTTCAACTCATCCTCTTCCTTGGCTCTTTGTTTGCGCCATTCGCTGATGTATTCTTTTAACTGATCGTCGAGATCAGAGCGCTTCTGATCCTGACGCTTGATGAACTCTGGATCACCCTCACCTCTAAACAATCGAAGAAAATAAAATGTCAATTGTTAGAAAAATGTTTTTCTTTGATATACAACAAAAAATATTGTTTTTGTGGTTTAACATTAGTGTAATTTATTTGCTTTCTAGTTACAACTTATCTCAATTGTATATCCATAAATATGTAGTAGTATGCAACTCGTATTAAAGTTTATTTAATGATTATTTTTTGCATTGAGGTTTGCAGCTTTAGTGTGAAAAAAGCTTTACAAAAAGTACAAAAATGTGTAATTAAGTTAGATGAAAAACCAACAAAAGTATATCAATTATAAACGAAATTCAGGCGTTGAGGCTGATTGTCTTCTTTTTTAATAATTTTATTACTCGCGACAACATTTACTTTCATTAAGCAAAAGAGTAATTTTTTTTGGTCACTTTGAAAATATGCATTAACATTGCAACTTTAATTGCACACTCGAACAGGACAAAAATAAAGCGGTTTTGTTAATGGATTCTAATAGAGGAGACTAAAACAAAAATAAGCGTGTGTTGGCGTTTTGAAAGATCGCTTTGAAATTTCATTTTAGGCGGGTACAAAACTTTCCCCTTTTTGTCTGTTCGTGCAGTATTATCAGTACTTAAAACCATATGTACTTAACGGCCCAGGTCAAGGGCTTGTTCAGCAAAATTTTTAGAAAATATTACAGCATATATTTTCGAGGAGCTCTACCTCTCTAACTGTTGTCGACTGGGTAGTGTGGAAGGGAGTGTTCTCTGGACACTAAGCAACAGTTATTTCTAGCTTATACAGTATTTTGCTTTGATTAACAAAAGCCCACAGGCACCAAGGCCTCGTTCCTCCTCCCCACAACTTGTTTTCTAGTGCCCGTACAATGTAGTGCATGTGTAGAGGTCATCTTGCTATGCATTGTGCTTTGTTAATTTCCTTGGTTGAATACACACGCACACACCCGTACATACATACATGAGTATACGCTGACTGCACCCAGCGGGGAAAAGAAGCGGCAAATAAGCCTTTTGGCAGCCTATTTACTGCTTATTATTATTAGCAAGATACTTGACTTTACTAAACCATTCAATTCTCAAATATTTTTTACATGTGATGTTCTAGAACGGCAAGGCCATCCAGTACCTGACCTCCTAGAAAGTCTACTCCAGGAATGATATCTGAAAGGTTTTGCTCCTGCTGAATGTGATGCTCAGCATTTTTATTGTTGATATTAAAAAAGAAGCACAATGCGGCATATATCCACTTCGTTTAAAAGCTTTAATACAATTGAGTGAAGTTGCTGAAGCCGATCAGGGTTCGGCTTGTTTGCAGTGCTTTGCTCATATACTACAAGGTCTGAATTTCAAAGAAGGTGTAGGAAGTCCTGATGTTGCAAAAGCTACGAAATCTCTTTATCTAAGCTTAGTTTGATACATACGAACTTGTATGTGAGCTCTACTTCTAAATAATTGGTTGTTATACTTATTTCCGTCTCTTAGCATTTGCATAACGTAATGAATGTACGTGTTTAAGCACCTATGTTTAAACGTATATTGATCGAGCTAACTAGTATCTAGAAAGTTCGTAGATCATGATTCTAGAAGATCGTAGCTAGAGCATGTCGGAAAAGTGTTCAAGTGAAGTGTTTTATTAAACAGTGGTGATAAGTAAATAATTACTATAAGTAAGTAAGCAACTTAAAATGCCCGGCTATTATTAATAATAGTGACTTAGTCGTCTAGAAAAGAAAACGACATACATAAATGGTTTTGAGGCAGATATATTGCCAGTTTTTTTTTTAATACGAACGAATGACAAACAAATGAGTCGCTCTGGGATCACCTTTAATAAACTCAATGTAATATGATTTAATATTTAAGTATCCAGCGAATCATTTTAGTTGATCAGCTTTTACCTTTGCTTCTATTTATATGCCAACGAGGAGAGCTAGAATGTTTCTTGCTAATATTATGCGTGTGTTTGTGTGAGTGTTATTTTGCAAGTCTAGAATTTGGTGTTTTCAAGTTGAAAAATGTTTGGCCTCTCAATTGTATTGGAATGTATGCGATTTAAAAATCTTGTTTGTATATGAGTTATACATACCCTGAAGGAAACCTAGAGTCGAGCGGCTCCAAGTCGCTACATTTTTCGCCTATATTGGTGACTTTTTTTTTATCAAATTGTCAACAGGGTGTCTCCAATATTTTGTTTTATGAACAGTATTGTGATTGTTGAAATTTGTAAGCCCACCAAAATCGTGGCATAAAAACCGTTTTTAATTGGAAAGAAAACATTGAGTTGACAACATTGTTAATGAGTAGACAAATTTTATTTCTTGATTTCTCAATTGAGTTTCTCTACTGACATTTCTATCACGGTAGCGACAATGTCTATAGAGAAGCAATAGTACCATGGTCGTCATATAGTCGCATTAGAACCACCTAGTCACTAGTTGCCTCGTCAGTAGTTGATTTGCAATGACAAGCACATGTTGAATGTCAACAGAAGAAATCATTGAATGAGGTATAATATGTCACTAGTACTGGTGACCATGTCAATAGTAAATCACTAGAGTTTTTCTACTGACATTTCCTTCAGGGTATGAAAAATATCGTGCCTATGTGTTTTAAATTGATATGGAAAAATGTTTATAGGAAAAATTCACTATAAGTTTGAACTTTTTTTTCGAATAAGTTACTTATGTTTCTTTTTTTACAAGAAGCAAAAAATACGTATGTGAGTATCAAAAACAAAATAAGCCTTCTTATAGAAGTTTTATTAACAGCCTTAAATTAATAAATAAGTATTACTGTCTTTACATATATAAATAACAAAAAAGCTTATAATTTTTGTTGATGTTATTAGTTCAAGAGAATATGAAAAACGGAATAAAATGTCAGAAGCCGAAAGTTTTACTTGTAATATACAAATTTTGATTTAAGAATAAGATTTTTTAAAAGTGAAATTTGTAGGTTTATAAAATAGAGCTTATTCAAGAAAACGTGCTAGAAAAGTGAATCTATACGTAAAAAACAAGAACAAAATTTCAAGAGGAAGACCAAATTGTTTTTGTGTTTCATACAAAATTAACCGTTTTTTTTTTTTTTTTTTGGCGAGAGTTAAATGCGTACTCATTTTATTGTTGCAGTGTATGAAAAACACAAACAATTCTTTACGTTTTGTTTTTGTTTGCCAAGGAAGGTTTCACCTGTTCGACGAGTTTTTTTTTCGAATTTTCACTTTTAAAAAATTCTTTTTTGGCTAAAGTAGTTGTTAGGTAACACTTTAGAAATTTGAAAAATTTTGAAATTTTTAATTTTGATTTTTTTTTTTTTTTTATTAAGGAGCAGTTGCTTGGGACTGTGTATAGTATGGGAAAATGTTGTTTTGGGTTTTAAGTAGAAGACCAAGTTATTTACTTAATGCTCGCAATTAGTTCTTTTTTATTTTTATTAATGAACATTATAAACATAAAACAATTTAAAAACATGAAAATTGTTTAGTCTTAATGTTTTTTTTTTCATAGAAAAAACAAAAACTTTGCACTTACTCGGCTGGTGTCTGAGGTGGTTTTCTACACAGATTCGTAACAACAATTTATTGGAAATGATGATGGTGGTGAATTTTGAATATTTATTTTTATTGTTTTAAAGTGTTTTTGTGTGTGTAACGTTTTAAAAATTAGTATGTTTTTTTTATATATCATAAATTGAGCAATGTGACGGCCCCAAAATAATAATAAATTCAAACGTATTATTATAAAATAAACACAAAAAAGGTAAATAAAATTTGGAATAATTGAAAATTTATGTAGAACGATTTCAGTTTTTTTTCGTTTCAAACAAAACACACAAAACATTTTAACAAAAATATGTTTATAAAAAAAGAAAGAAAAAGAAGAAAAAAAACATTTGTTTAAAAATGGAAAAAAAAAGTCGTGAGTTTCATATCAAATCTAAGCAAAAAATCTTCAAAGCATTACAAAAAATATACGAGTGTTTATGGAGTTTTTACAAATGAATTCATATAAATGAGTTTGGAAAGCATCACTGAAAACAACTCACTATATTCAGGTCTAAGTTAATTCTTGTATGTATGAAATTTTATAAAAACATGAATTACTGATTACAAAATTTATGCCCAAGTCTTTTTCTATACTTGGCAGATAAGAAGACAATCGCAAGACTGCAAAACTGTGTATTTGTCTGTCTGTACAGCCAGGCTCTGAGGCTTCTTGTAGAGCAAAGTTCGAACGGCTACTGGCTTAACGATTTATCAGTTATGCAGAAATCGTCACCGGTTTTGCAGACATTCGTAGATGTCGGCAACACACAGATAACACTGTGCTACAAAAATAATTTCGGGAATGTGTTAACATTTTTAATTTATTACCAAATTTAAAAAGAAGAGGGTTGTAGCAAAAAATTAAAAAACTCAGTTCATTTTTAGCCAATTTTTAAGTAGAGTTCCTCTTTTGGTTTGTTATTAATTAAGTTTTTGAATAAATTCATAAATATTACCGTTCCTATACAAAAATATTGAATTAGAACATCTCTAAAGTAGAAAAATTACATAAAACGGAAAGAAATTACACTTTAGAAAGGCAATATATGTATGTATATAGAGGTGTAAATGTCTAAAGAAATCGGCTAGTGTTCAACTTAGCTGCAAGCTAATAAGTACATACTATTATAAATTCAATCATCAATATTTTCAATGAAATTGTCCTTCAAAAGATATATTTTTCATAGAAAATGGTCTAGTTTTAGAAATTTAAAGCAGAAAGAGTGGCGAATAGTTTTATTCGTAATTTATTATATTTTCAAAACTGCTTTGTTTTACTGAACTCGATGATCTGCCAAATATAAACTAAGAGTTAGTTTTTATATTTAAACTACGAAAGCAACTTTCTTTGTTAAATTTTTGCTTAGATATAGATTTGTTCAAGGCGAATTAGAAACAGCTACTTCTATTGAAATAAGTTCACTCGATTTTTGCCGACAATCTTCTTGAATAAAAGTCAAATCACTTTTTATGTTAAAATTAACGAAAACGTCGAATGACATATTTAGTCATAAAAGGTTCAAATCAAGACGAAGGGAATTTGACAGCACAGGTGAGTATTTTTTGGCTCCTTGATTTTTAGCACTTATGGTTGTCAACTTTTTCTACTGGCCTTCGCAAATCTTGGCGACATTTCAATGTAAACAGATTTGGACGAAAAGCTTTGGCGTGTAGAAATTTTTTAAAATTAAGGCATATTCATAGAAAAAATAAAATGTGGTTGAAATGACTTAAGGATATTTTGCAAGGAATATCTAAATTAAAGGTCATTTCAAAGTCAAGTAAATTTTTCAGAGTATTTTTTAACTTGCTGTTTATAAAATATTTTATTAAACCAAAGTTAACAGTATGAGGAAATGTACATTTTATAAAAAAGAAATATTGATTTTCCAATAGCTGCCCTGGGGTAACTGAGTACAGCTCCTGAGTAGATGAGCACAAGTCTTAAGCAACCAAGGCGAATCCATTACAGGTGCCCGCATCCCAATTCGCTTCAACATTTTTCCACGAAGTTGTCAAAATTGTTCTGAGTTGTCAAAGCTGATAGCAAACGACAATAAAATGTATGACGTCTCGAGAGAAAATGCTGAAGCGAATTGAATTGCGACCACCTGTAGTTGATTCGTCTTGTAAGCAACTAAGCACATCTACACAGCCACGGAACACAGCTTTTGATTTGCTAAACGCAACTAAGCGAATTCAGATTTTGATGACCAAAAAATTATTTGCCCTAAAAAATTGCATGTGTAAACTTGAATGCTGTGCGGTGAATTCGAATGCACCCACCTAATAATGAATACGCCCAAGGCAGATCAATTCAATTCGATTCAACATTTTCTCTCGAGTTGTCACTTGCTATCAGCTTTGACAACTCAGAAGTTAAAAACCGTGGAAAAATGTTGAAGCGAATTGGGATGCGATCACCTCTAATGGATTCGCCTTGAATGCGCCTTGTGTTGTTTCTTGTGTTATATGTGTCCGCATCCCGATCCCCATCATTATTCCCTAGACAACAGAAAAAAGTTACCTGCATTTTATTAATGTAAATTATCTGTTGGTTGTCCATATCTGAATTTACCTGGGGCTTTTCAGTAGGCTAGGAGAAAAAATTTAATTTCTGATATTGGTGATTTAGTTTTAATAAAAATAATTTTTTAGAATATTTAAATAAAATCAAGTATAAAAATCACTTTCTACACAAGTAGTTTAGAAAAAAAATATCACAGTGCAACATTTTTCTACTAAAATCTTTAGATATTTGTGAACAAGCAGTAAAGGAGTGGCAACAAACAGCGCTCTCCAGCAGGAATAAAAATTAATCATCTGTGCTGCCAAGTTCACTTTGTGAACTGCCATTTTGCAAAAAAAATCGTCACATTACGCCTTAATCGCCTTAAATTTGTCAGTTAAAAAATTCGCTATATTTTCATGTGCTATTTAATTCGCCTCGATTCTTTTTTTTTTTGTTTCTTAAAACTATTTTGGTTTATTCTCTTCTTTTTTTTTTAATTTAACCAAACTTGCGCAATAATTTTCCGAACTTGAATAACTTACTTCCTGAAATTAAAAAAGTTTAAAAAAGGAAGAAAAGAAAAACAAACAAATGAAATATATTTAAGGAATATTTAACAATTAAAATTTATGAAAATTTTAAAAGCCAGGAAGAAGAAGAAAGTATTATTTTTACAAAAGTTCAGCCAATCGGAGAATTTAGGTTTTTTTTATTGTTTTAGTTAAAACCCAATACTAAAGTTAAATCTTTATTTTGCCAAAATTTTTCGTTTACAATTTTTGCCAGCGATTAACCAGACGAATTTTCCATATTTTTTTGTATAACTAAATAGATGTTTGTTAATTGAAATCAATTCATGTTTACAACAGTTACGCATTTGTTTTTTTTTTTTTTTTTTTTTTTTTTTGGTTAAGAAGAGAGCTGAGGAAATTTTTCACAAGATTTTCACAATTATTAGAGAAAAGGTTAAATGGGTACTTACTCTTTGACCTCTTCGACCTCCTCGACAACCTCCTCCTCCTCTTCGGAACTGCTTTTAGGTATTTAAATGTTTTCATAACAGGGAACACATTTTCACAACATGACACAATCACATTTAAACAATTTCATAAACGTTTCAATTTTAAAGATTGTTGGATTGTTTGATAGATCGATCATACAATGAAATTTACAGGTTTGATAGTGTTGGTAATAGAAGTAGTAGTAGTAGTAGTAGATAGTAGTAAAAGTAGTGGTGTAATCAGTTATGATATATCAGGTTTAAAGTATGTTTTAACGCAAGTAGTGGTGGTTGGTTTGTGGATTAGGGAAAACGTATATGGAAAAGAAAACGTAAAAACTTTAAAATATTGTACAATAATAAGACTAAACATAAAATTATTGTTTCCATTACTATTTATGAATATCTTATGATTAGTTCTCAGATTGAATAGAGAAAAAATTCAATACTTAAACATACATATTTATTCTATAACACTATCGTCCTTTGATATTTAAACCCAAACAATATGTCAACATTTTCCAGGCAAATTTGTTCTCAACTTTCTTTTTCATATCAAAACAAATAAGAATAAAATGAAACAAGTAATAAAAGGCTTTTTTAAAATGAAATATACATATTGACAAATATTTACAACAATAACAGAAGAAAAACAAAAACAATTTATGTAAATTGAATATTGTGCATTTTTGCATACGAGTTCATATGATAAACATTTGTTGAAATATTAAACATATAGAATTTCTGAAGTACGAGTATAACGAAAAAATATACATATGTATGTATATGTATAATTATAATTGTATGTTTTTAACTTGTTTGGTTTGAGTATTAATAGTTGTTTAAAATATAAATGTCATGTCTGCCGGTCTGTGTATTTTTATTTTTTTTTTTCTTTTACTGTAATCCCATTTTATATAAGTTTTGGTAACATTTCAATATCAATACGTACGTGTACTCCTCATCGTCGGACATGGTTATGGTTTGGGATTAAAAAAACCTGCAAAAAAAGAGAGAAAACAAAAACATTTTAATTTTAACAATAAAGATTTTAGGGCTTACAAAAGAATTTGGAATAAAAATAAGAACAGATTGAATAAATTTGGTAGAAAAACATTTAAATATTGCGGTAAGAGGTAAGCTAGACTTAAAAGTCAGTTTTGTAAAAAAAAGTGATTTAAAATAAATTTTGTGAAAAAATTATTTGCCGGTTGTAAGGCTTTGTCAAAAGAGGAGTTTCACACTTTGGCAACTTAAAGGCGGTGCAGTAGAGTGTGTAGTACACGACTGTCTATACTAGACATTTGTAGATATTTTTGTTGGTGTTGTAATTTTCATGTTGTTATTATTTCACTAAATTTTTCTCATAACATCGCGATTTTAATGCAGTAAGATGTGTGTGTGTGTGTGTGTGTGTGTATGTGTTGCTCGCAACGGCTGTGTAGAACTTCTGCCGGCCTATCAATTTCCCAAGTGCGTAAGTTTTGGGCGTACCAAAAGAGAGTTGAAATAATGTTTGACTTTCAATTGTCAAAAAAAAAAAATCCACAGATGTTGTATTTTATTGTTTTTAACGTTAAGGCTTAAGTTTTATGCCAAAATAAGTACAACAAAACGCAATCAAAACCCATATTCATGTAATTGATTGGGATTTCTTAGGAACAGTTTACTAACATACTATTTTCCTTCATATGTTCAGGTACTTTTGCTTTATATGGAATGAAATAAGTATTTACTCATCAATTTCCACAAGTGAGGTTTTTATTTTATTTCTTTAAGAATCAAAAATTTTAAATTTTTTTAAGAGAAGAAAATGTTTCTCTATAATTCCATAAATAATAGTTACCCTTTAGCTTTAGCTCTTGGACAAATTTTATAATCATTCATTGCTTTCATTTCAAAGTTATGGTCAAATCTGAAATACTGCCGGTAATCACAATGCCTCAAAAAATATAGAGGCTTTAGTGTTTTTTGTGCGTAGTTTTAGTTGACTTAGCCGACTTTTTATTGCTACAGATATTAGTGAAGGAGAGCAGGAAATATATATTAACTGGCTACAAAATACTAATAAATCAGAAATTATGTTTATGCTGGGTCTAGCTGAGATACAAACGCTGGACCTTTGTCTCAGTCACCTAGCGCCCATTTGGGGCCGCATTGTTGCATTTTGTTTGATACAACTTATTCGGCCTAAGAACTTTTAATAGCTAGAAAACTCTTGCCGCTTTTATTGGGATATGGATCTTGTATTCACTGAAAACCATAACTGTTGACAGTTTAAGCATTTTCTATTACAAAGCAATAAGAAGAAACCCAATATTAAGGCTATCTGAGTCAGTTCATAAAATAATAACTTTATAAAAAAGTAAAACAGAAGTTTTTGTCTAGGGGACAACTGACTTCAGTTCATAAAATAATAACTTTATAAAAAAGTAAAACAGAAGTTTTTGTCTAGGGGACAACTGACTTCTTCGAAGCTATTGTACTCCTCAGCAGCAGCCGTTTTCATTTTCTACAATAAGTGCAATATCGCTGTTTTGGAAAATCATAGCAACAAAAACGCTTTATTTTTTCTATTTTCTGTGTTGTTTTATTTATAATCGTTTGACAGTTTTGATCTTGATCTCACTAAAATATTAAAGCTCACACTTGAAAAAAAAAATGTAAAATAAATATATGTATAAGTTTTTTAGAAAAGAAAATGGTATTAGACCTATTCCCAATGCACTATTGATGCAGAATTTTTTAAGAAATACTAATTGTGGCAATAATTTAAAAATTGATCCCAAAAGGAGATGAAAATTTAAATTAACAACACAAGAAAAATATATGCAGTGAGTTGTAGTACAACCTGATTACCTGTGTGTAGTGAGAAACCATCCATCCCTCAGTACATATGCGATAAGGGATGTAATAAAAATATTTAGTGTGTTTCATAAAATTTAAGATTAAACAGAAAAGATACAAAAACTTGGATGGCTAAGTGGCAGAAGCTTGGCTTTAGAAAAATGAGTCTGTGAGCTCAAGGATGGGTGCTGACGAGAAGTGTGGCGGCTGCAAAGCAGCTAGTTGTCCCCCAGTCAAAGGTGTTTTATTTTCACTTTTATTTTGTTTAGTTAATATCAATCAGAATAGTAATACATATAAAATGATCTTAATTCCACTAAACGTTATACAAAATAATTATAAAAAATAAAAGTTCGAATAATAAATATTAATTAGTGTAACATATTTTTTTATTATTAAACTTATTTAAAACAGCATTGGAAATAATGCAAAATTAAGTTATGCTCATAGTTAGAATATTTCTTTACTTTGCCTGAATAAAAAAAAGTTAAAAATTTCACTTCAGAGATGTTTTGCTCTAAACGAACCAGTTTTCGTATTAAATTTTTTTTTCAATCATAAGTAAACAAAAAAAGTTACTTCAAGTGAATTTAAATTTTTTCTGCATTACGCATCGATTTGCAAAAAGCAACACTTATAAAAACACAAAAAGAAGCAAATAAACGCGCTAAAGAGTGTTTGCCACACATACATGCATACATCTCTATGTATGTATGTATATGCAAATAATATATATAAAATACATAAGCATATGTATATGTAAATATGTATCTAGATACACACACACACACACACATTGCAGACAAGCATACATATGAAAGTGTACACGAATATATAAATAAATTGAGGTGGTTAAAAGCAAAATGGAGGTGGTCTCCTACAAGTTTTGAAAATTTTTAATTATAAATAAATATTTGTATTGTGTATTTTTATGACAGAGCAAATATGTATGTGCATATGTATGTGTAGGCATATGTTAGCATATCTTTTTTTTAATACGGACAGATGTACATACGGGCAAAAAAGAATGTCATAATTTCTCTCTTTTTTTTTAGATGAAAAATTTTTAATTTGAGGCGAATTTGAGGTGTTTGCAACCGTTTGTTTTTGTATGAAAAAAAAGCGAAGAGAAAATTTTGTAGCCAATACTATAAAATGGTTACAAAAACAACAATAACAATTCGTTAATATTTGCATATGTGTTTTTGAGTTAAAAATAGATCGTATTGAATTTCCCTGAGAATTAATAAAAAAAAAAGATAAAGAGCGCAAAAATTGAGATTTCAAAGATGTTGTTGTTGCTGTTCTTTCTTGTTTGTTAAAGCTTTCTTACCTTGGCACCTATGTATACATAAATGTATTGAGAGAAAAGCACATGAAATATGGTCTAAGAATATTTAGATGCGAAACATTTCTTTGTTTAATATTTCAGAAAATGTGTGGAATATAATTGATATTGTGGGTGGCAGCTAAAAAGATTTTAAGAAGCTTGAGATGAAAATTTCTCAGCCATTTAGTTGATAAATATTTGCACAAAAAAAATGTTTATAAAAATAATTTTTTTTTTACCGTTCGATATCTTTATGCTTAGCATATTCAGTCTTCATGAAATTTTTCGCCTACAGTATTTGTCATGAAAGCAATATTCGTTCTAATTATGGTTATGCTGTAAGAATTTTTTTCTTTTTTTTTTTCTTTTTTTATAAAATATAGAATTCCATTTTGAAAATATCTTGTTTATTGATAGTTAAAATTAAGGTTTTAAGGGTAGCATTTCGTAATTAGATTTCATAATTTCAAACTCTAAAGAGTTTGAAGATGATTCTTGAATAAACAAAACCTTTTTTAGGTGTTTAAGATTTCAAATGGTGAAATCTTATTACGAAATGCTTTTGATGAAATCCTAGCTTTAGCTTTCAGTAAATTGTTAAAACGACTTGCGATATCAAAACTTAGTTTGAACTAATTCTTATTTATAAAAATGTTTTATAAATATATAAATACAAAATTCTGTGTTTTTATAAGTGTGTTCACACAAATATGTGTATATTCGTTGGCAATGCAGAAATAAATGTACATGCCCTGAACGACATGTCGATAGAAAAGCTCTATGATTCACTATTGAAATGGTCACCACTAGTACTGGCGTATTTTACCTCATACAATCCCTCTTTGCATTCACATTTCACATGCATTTGTCATTGAATATCAGCTAGCAATTTAAGAACTAGTGACTAGATGGCTCTAAAGGATAAGCGTTGTACTAGCATTTCTCTGTAGACATTGACATCAATATTGTTGACATTTTAAAATACGTACAATATTTTTGTTCATTGAAAATCAACTAGAGACTTGCGAGCTGGTAACTAAATGGTCTTAATAGGACCATACAATAGATCTCTTATATTTTTCTCAGTTAATATTAATAAATATAAAACATTAATAATGATTTGTTGTTAATATTAAAACAGAAGGTCAAAAATTTCATATTATATTAAATATTAAACAGAAAATGCAGACCCTCCATTGGCAATGTGCATAAATAAAGAGAAACTTGGCTATAGGCTTCCTCCAGGGCATGTATATTACATATGCATATATAAGCATATGTATATGCCATAAAGTATATTACAAACAAGTAAACGAAAATTTTGAAAATGTTTCCAACGCTATTTCTGTTTATATTTTGTAAAATCTTGAAAATCAATCAGTAAACGTTGGACGCTAGGCAAAAGAGTCGTAAGTCAAAAAGTACGTATCTTAAGTTTTTGTTTGTCTTTCAGTTTTCTTTTGCTTTTTTTTTGTCTTCCGTATTGAACACATAATTCTGGAACAGCTGTTGTCAATCATACGAAATATATGTAGGTAAATAATGTCGCCTTTAAAATTGGAAAACAACTATAACTTCTCAATGATGAGCGTTTCTCGAGTGAGAAATAAATTTCTAGACCTTAAGGTGCTGAAAGTTTGGTGACTTTATTTAAAAAAAAAAAAAAGTTTTTTTGATGTACATGTACTTAAAGAAATAAAAATTATGAAGAACTTAGCACCGCTATATGTTTTGTGTATATGTAAATCTAAATGTTTAAAAAAGTAATTAAGGTGTTCGATCCATTTCCATACAGTTTTTTCGGTTCGATTTGGAATATTTAGAACACATAAACAATTTCAAAAATTTCGAAAATTAGAAAAGTGCGATAAATAATATTCAATCGGCTGTTGGTATGTATTAGTAGGTATAATTCGTTTCTAACCAATTCTAAAAGTTCTACAAATGTTTAATACAAATTATCAAAGATCTTCAAATGAGTAACTTTCCTTTTTTTAGCAGCTAGTGGCAAAAGGAATGCTGCTTGACGAGTTGTTAATCTATTCGATTTGGCCCACTAATCTGGTTTATTTCCCATTTTAATAAATAAACAAAGAAGGTAGAATGTACGCACATACTTTTACTATGTGTATGTAGTTTGTATAAGCTTTGAAATTAGTCGTGAGATTTAAATGGTTCAACAATAAGTTAAACCAAAATTGGAGCTTATGTCCCGTAAGGGTTAAAAATTTCATAAAGGCAGGTGAAATATTGCTTTAGCAAAGTGTGTAGTTTGTGTGTGTGTGTGTGTGTGTGTTTGTGTGCATCGAATAATAAAAAATAACGTAAAACATGCAGTGTGCATATTAAACATATACGTATATGTGTGGGGGTGTGTAATTAATTTAATAATTTAGTATCCTTTTCAATTTCTCTATTTAAATTCTAAAAATATTCCATAATTCCAAAATCAGCAACGTTTAAAATTTATTTGGTATGTATCCAGAAAGCTTTTTCTTTCAGACAATTAATATTTCTCACGTATTTCCTCATGTCTCTTTCTCTCTGTCTCTCTCCCTCTCTTTGGCTCTTTTGAAAACCCCGCACACACACATGCATCCACTTTCACACTATTTTTATGAACATTTTGCCATAGACGCATGTATACAAACACATACACACACTTTTGAAAAAATTTCCTCGTTCTTGTCAATGATTCTTTTGGGCGATCTTCACTTTTTACGCAATTTTCTGTGCTGAATTCAATAGAAATTTTAATTTTTTTTTTGTATTTTATTTCATTAAAACACTCGCCGCTTGTATGTTCATGAATGTTTTTGCCAGGGAAATTGTTGCTTTGAATGTAATAAGAAATTTATTTTTAATTAAATTTCGGTGAATTTTTTTTTCTAAAATATTTCAAGACGTTTTTATTTTGTTTTTTTCCTTTTTTTTTTTGAATTATTGTCTCGTTTTATTTCGTAAAATAAAAAAGAACTAAAAGAATTTAATGTGTTTTAGCTGTTTGATAAAAATATATCATGTAACACTTTGAGGTCGGTTGCTAAATCTAAAAGGAATGTTCTATTTATAGTAAATATTTTTATTTTTTGTATATTAAAATTCTGGCCATCAAACACAAATGTCTCAGTTTTTTTTTCTTTTGCACAGTCAAAATTTAGCAGTTTTAAAATTTTTTATTTTAAAATTTATTTTAGTATTATAGCTTAGAGTTGTTGCTTTTTTATAGAATTATATAACATTGAAGTGTTTGTCATAAATTTAAATAAGTTGTATCCACTAGCAGGCGAGTTGTTTGAACTTTTTATAATCCAATTTTTATAATAAGCTTCAGTTAAAGGATTTTTATCAGTCTATTTTCCATTTTTTGTTTTCTGATATAATTTTTTTTTTTTTTTTGATCAGAACTTACTTCGGGAAAAGAAACAAATTAAACTCTCTACTAGTTGTCCGAGCAGCTGACGTAGTTGGAGCGAATGCTGCGGTTCGACTAAACAGACTGACGATCTATCAAGAAACAACACGCTTTGTTAAAGATTTTTCGGAAAAGCAAATTTTTCTATTTTCCTACCAACACACACACACAAACACATATTAAAAACACAATGTCTTATTGAACACTGCATGCTCATGCAGCACATGTGTGTTTGTGTGAGTGTTACACTCACCAGCACAATTCTCTTTGATCTCAAAGGAGAGTTGTGCGATTAAGCAAGATGGCCATAACGGCTTCTATGTGAATTAAAAAGAGATAGCAACAACTCAAAAAAAAAAAACTTTTCTGCGTGTAAGCACTTTTGCACCTACACCAGTGGTGTGTTGGTGGCTTAATTGTTGTTGTTGTGATTGTTGTTCTTTCTTTCTTATCTATCATAAACGTTTCATATTAGAAACAACACATTTTAAGGCTCATAGCATAAATTTGAAATAGAAACTGTTCTAACATACATATGTATGTATGTATAAACTCTTTTAGTACATATCTGCATATTTAATACATACAATTTCTATATCTCCTGGTATCTTTCAGAATCTTATTTCTGTGCTGAAAAAAATAAATAACTTTAAACGCAGAAACATTAAAAATAAAAGAGAACATTTTGATCGTGGGTGTTTGCGAGGGTGGTGGTTGTTGATTTCTTTGTGAAAGCTGTTCATTTTCAATAACTTTCTTGCATTCCCTCCCACCCTCCCTCCATTGTTCCCTCGCTTGCAGTCTTTTAATAAAACAAATCACTGGATGCTATTTTATATAGGAAAATTATTTCCTTTTTCAATATTTATTCTAAAATTTTTTCCTATGAAAGCGTATCGTTTATCAAGACGAATAGAAAAGCTTTTGTTATATGCTTTGAAAATATACAAAAAAAAAATTATTCAAACAAATTAATTTATAAAATTTTGCACATAAAAAGTTACATACAATTCATTCATTGTTATTTCGACACATATAAATTCAAAATATACAATTTAAAATCTGTAATCTGCATGGCACTTGCAACAATAATTAATTTCAAATAATTTTTTTTTTTTGCAAATTTTTGCGAAAATTGCAACATGACGTGTTTTTTAAGTACTATTTTTAAGAAGGTTAAAACACAAGGGTTTCCTGTTTGTATATTTTGCAACCACTTTTAATCATTAGTGCTCAAACATAAGCCAAAACACAAAACGAAAAAAATTTGTATATTTCTAATGGGCAAAAGGCCAAGAACCCCAATGCAAAAATTACATTTTACATTAACACGAAAAATTGCATTATAATTCGCATTTCTTTTATTCAACCATACGACGAGTATCGTCCGTTTTGCATGTCTGTATCTCAACGACAAAAATACTTTTGAAAAAATAACATGATTGTTCAAAAATTAACTCAATTTAATAAAAGAAAATTATTAAGCACCTGTCATTGGTACACAAGTATGTAATCAGCGAATAAATAGTTTCAGTTTTTAATAACGAACTTTCAGAAATTATTTTTTAAAAAATCTTAATATTAATTACATCAAATTGTTGCTCACAAAAGACAGAAGAACGTAAAATGAAAGACTTGAAGGAGGGAGGGGAGGATTTGACAACTAGCTATTTTGAAACTCACATTCATGCTTGACCTTCTGCACTGGCACTGTTTTCACTACTCAGTCACTTAAGTTGTTGTAGAGAATAATTCGACCAAAAAAGTTAGTAATTATAATTATACACGCATACACATACATATGTAGATAAAAATATAACATATTTATTACTTATTATCATTTGGGCCCTATTTTGCACCTGGACCAAAAAGATATTTTGTGCAGCCCTTGTTCTCTATAGACCGAGATATTATGATCTTATTTACTTGTCGGGCGGCGTTATCGAAGCCTTATGTTATATTTAAAATCTAACGACTATAGTTATAACTGGGGTTGGCCTTAGTATAATGGTACTAATTGCCATGAAATGAGAAAGTGTGCTGCCAGACGTTTGTACTCGAAGCCAACATCGGCTTCGAGTACAATAGCAGGGGGGAGAAAGTCCCTTAGCCCTGCCGAAGGCCGGTTGTCAAGAACAGATTTTGCATGCCTATTGGAAAATTTATGCTTAAAACCGTTAACGTTCTGCGCAAAAACTTTCCACTGGCAGCATTGTTTCACCAACATTTTCCCTAGTAAATTGTGCGACTTTAACATCGATGACTTTATGAAGAACCTAAAAGCTCCGGCAGACTTTGACTTCACTTTTTGGAGTTCCACGACTCCCTCTCCAAACCTATAAAACTCATTTCTTTCAAAGCCTAACTCCTTATTCTAAAGTTTCCCCCATAACTGCATATTTTTAACTCATTTGTAGTTGCTTGTGGCTTGCCTACCCAGCTGCGTATGTTGGATATTGATTATTTAAAATATATTAAGTATACGTTAGAAGTAGTATAAGTCTCAAGCAAGGTTTGGGCTTTCTCCTTCTTATTTATTTCTCGTAAAGCGGAAAAAATATATGTTATTCCCGAAATTTCTGAGGGACTGCGGATTTGGAAAAATTTTTAGTAGAAACATCAAAAATATTTTTCAATTCGAAAAAAAATGTGTCAAAGTGAACATCATCAAAAATAATGATAAAACTAAAAACGGGAATTAAGCTTAAGCATTTTCATTGAAGCAAAGTAAAAACGGTTCTATATGGAAGAAATATTCAATTTTAAAATTTTGATTTAAGGTCTCTACTCAAAGCATTAAACTCGGTGGCACAAGATCGATAAATGTTTGTCCTTTTCATACGTAAATAAAATAGTTACTTGTAGATCTTCTGTTATTTCTTTTCTATTGTTTTCTTTATAATTTTTTTTGCTTATGTGAAAAATTAGGAAAAAAGGTATTACAAGAAATTTCTTTACGCTATTCTAAAATAAGTGAAGAATGAAACTTTTTGTAATTTTTTCACCACAAATACATAAGAAACTCGTTTTTTTTCTTTGGTGTCTAACAAAATTTATTCGTCGAACTTTTAAATTTATTATTGCCATATGGAGCTCTGCGGTATGACCAGCCATTGTACTATTCCAAAAGTCTTCATTTGTCGCACAGGGTTATGAGAGTATTTTGAAACTTGTTGTAATCGCTATTTGATTTTTTTTTTATGCCAAACAGTCGATGAAAATTTAATTCATGAATTTGACCTTGACTTTTATTTTAAATTTTCAGAATTATTGGACAAAAACAAAATTTCATTTTTAGCTACGTGATTTTTCCTCTAATCTACATATCTACTAATGTGAAATACACAAGACTATACCGTTAGAAAAAAAAAATTATAAATAATTTAATTTTCTCTCATTCCTGACATTCATGGACTTAACTAAATCACTGCCATCTCAGGTATACATAAATTAATTGAACTTCACAGTTAATGTATGAAAAATATTTATGAACTCTCTAGCTCCCGTCTTGTAATCGCAGGATTTCCATAGAGTTATTCCATTTAGCATTCTTAACTCAAGCGAAATACATACCTTCTTACTTCATTTTGAATAAAAATGTTAAATATGCATTTGCATGCCGCTTGTATTATAAACATTTGAATAAATGTATGTACATAATACACCCGTATCAATAAGTAAAACAATTATACATACATATTTTTAAATATACTACATGCCTACACACATATGAAGATATGTACACATATACACATTTCGATTAACGTATATATATATTTATATACCCGCTATGAATTTACGTATGCGAAGTAAAAACAAAATTCTTTCATAGACAAACATTTATTTATCTATCATTTTCTTTATGTAAACAATAGTCTAAGATATTTTTTTAACACACATAAAGAAGCTTAACAACAAAAGTGTATTATCTTGAAATTTTTGTGTCTACACAGAGAAAGCAAGTTCTGTTAAATAATTAACAATGAAAAACAAAATTATTGACACACTGAAAAATTTTGGTTTTAGATCTGAAGAATTTATTTCATTAATCCAATGAAAATGTTCTTTACAGCAATGAATTTTCATGGATCTAATGAATAAATTTTATTAAAAACTATTCGTTAGTTTTCATAATTTCATTGAAAAATATCATTGGATTTGTGAAAAATGTCGTCAAATCAACAAACAATTTCATTAAATCAATTCATTGAGGTTTCAATTCTCATTTGATTTGTAAAGAAATTTGTATATATGGTAACATATTTTATTATTTCACAAACGTTTTGAAGTCTGCACACTAGAAGTGGCATCACACATAGAACGGCAGCTTTTTGGAATATCTATTAATAATTATCCATATTATCCATAACCTTAATAATATAAGTCATAAAAATTATGTTTGTTTTTCTTAGATCAATAAACTAATTGTTATATTTAATGAATCGTTTCATTTAGCTAATGATTTTTTGTCATTAAACGAATGAAATTCTTCATTAGCTTAATGACTAAAATTCATATATTTAATGACACAATCATTAATATAAACTTAATGAACCAGCATTCATTGATTCAATGAACCCCAACATTGGTTGAAAAGTAACAAATTGTTTCATTAAATTAATTTCGAAGTTCATTGGATTTGTGAACAAAATTCTACGGTTTTTTTTAAGAAGGAAGTTTTATTGTTTCTGTAACGAAACCTTTATTAAAAACAGGAATAAGACTTATGCTTTTTATTGCATATTCTTATTGATCGTGTAAAAAAGTTATTTTTCGAATCTCTACCTTGTGATTGTTTGTCGGCCACCCCAGCAACTCAAGGCATTAAGATTTTTGTTTTTTTTTTCAAATATGAACTTAATTGTTTATTTGCTTTAAGAGCCAATTGAAATGTATTAATTCAGGTCCAAAAATGAACCCTTTCAAAATATTTGCTGTATTTCTCAGCTGTCTGTATGCCAACGACATGTCGACGGCATATAGACAGCTGAGAAATACAGCAAATATTTTGAAAAGGTTCTTTTTGGACCTGAATTATTTTTTTTCTTTTTTTGTTATAAAACTGGAGTGATCAAAATTTTTAAAGAAGGCAAGAAAGGTAAAGTTGAAGACCTTCTGGCTGGGATACATACCATGGCTCTTTCACGACCACCACGTCGCTTATCAGCACCCAAATTGCTTCGAACCCAGGCCTAATTGTATACTGTTTTCGAGCTGCAGCCCATTGCCTTGGATCTTTCGAGAATAGTAAAATGGGGGGCTTAGATATCACAAATACGCTAGACGCGCTAATCTAAATTGAATGGCAATGTTTGGTACGGAGCGAACTACAGTCTACACTTACTACACTACATACACTTAAATGTGTTTCAGAAGACATGGCCTGCAACACTGTGTTTTCTCTTGATTGAAATATATGTTATATTCTTTTTTTTTATATTTTTTTATTATTTTTGATTTTAGTATTTCCTGCTATTGTTTTAGTGATGAAAAATTTTCAAACTTTAGCGCGAGGCCCGGCAATTTTTTAAATATAAATTGATATTTACTTTATAATTATAAACTTTATAATCGAACTTTATAGTTTACAATTGTTAATTTCTCTCTCGGACTTTAGTTCGTTTTTACTTCCTCAAAATTGAGATGTAATACACCTGATGGTCAAATTGTAAATGTAATACACCCCCCCTATCAATCTATGGGCCTTATTCATAATAAATATTTTAGGTTTATGAAACTCTAATTCTCAATAAATATATTTTCTATTTATTGATAATTTTTCGATATTTCGATACTTATTTTACTTTAATGATTTTTCATTCTTTTTTATAAAAAACTAAAAAACTGAAAAAAATGTTATGTTAAAAACGTTATTATGTATAAAATAATTATTAACATTAGTATAGATATACATATATAATTGTATAGATAATAAGAATGTAAAACCCTTTTTATTTTTCAATTAGTTTGTCATTACGATTTGTTTTGAAATTTGAAAATTTATAAAATATTAGAAAACACATTTTCCTGAAGAAGATACACAAAGGCGTATCGAAATATCGGAAAATTATCAATAAATAAAAAATATATTTATTGAGAATTAAGTGACCTTACGCTCATTTATAAAACCTAATAAAGTTAAATAAAAAAAGGTCGAAGAACGAGTATCCAGAACATTTAAGGTGTAAGTGTTTGGTATAACCAACACCTTTTTTCTAAAGAAAGTATTTTGAGTTAGTACAATATTGTTCGTAAAAGGCGATTCAAATATATGCACATATGTATGTATATGCGAGAGTGTATAAATATATACATACATATATGTATATTATTAGAAAAAATATACTTTTTGTAACGAAATTTTTTGGTTGAATTTTATTATAATTTAGAATAACAACGGCATTCTGCAATGTAATAAAACAATATTTAGTTAAAACGATTTTTCTTCCACCATAATATGTTATAAAAATAACTTTTCTGTTTCCAAGCTTAAATGGCACTCAAACAAAATATATTTTGAATAAGAGAAACAATTTGTTTCAGTTAAATAGAATGGCAAAGTCTATATACGCTGATAGAAAGTGATTATTTTTTCATAAATAATTT
Organism: Sturmia bella; assembly: GCA_963662145.1. Classification (NCBI taxonomy): domain Eukaryota; kingdom Metazoa; phylum Arthropoda; class Insecta; order Diptera; family Tachinidae; genus Sturmia; species Sturmia bella. The sequence continues at coordinate 67,220,330 of OY759170.1, read as the reverse complement.
TCTTTAATTATCATATAAAGTTTTAATTTTTACTCTTAAAACTTGGTAAAGTGCACAAACTGCATGTATAATAAATAGCAGGTGGGTTTGTGTGCACTTATTAATTGTACTTTATAGCAATTAAGTTTCCTTTCTGTACATACCTGAGCGTTGGAAATTATATAAATAGTGAACATACATACATAAGCAGTTCTCTTGGCAGAATGTTTTGCTGTTTAATCTGTTTTCTTTTGGTTCTGTATTAAAAAAAAAAAAGTATTGTGGCTAAAATGTATAACATTTTTTTTTTAAATTAATTTTAAACATTTTAAAATAATAATGTGACCCAGTTCTTTCGACTATTCTTTAGAAAATAATATATTTTATTTGGCAATCAATTATGTATGTATAATGAATTATCTTATGTACTAGTTAATTTAATATTGTATTTATTTCCTTAAATAATGCAAAAAATAATATTATATTATGAGAAAACAAAATACTTGTACGTATGTATGTACATGAAACCGGCTTCAGCTCTATAGTTATTAACACTAGAAATTTGTTTCGATGAAGTAATATATAACAGTACTATTTATAAAGTTGATTGAATTAATAACTTATAAAAAATTACCTGTTATTTTTAATGGAGAAACATACAGTTTTTCTTTAGTTTAGTTTTACTTCCTCATAACTGAGAAAGACTTCTTTGTGGTAAGATTCTAACTATCAGCATTTTCAGACAAGCCAAGAAAAGTAAAGTTGACTACGTATTGTCTGGGGTACATACCATGGCTTTTTCAGGTCCCCCCAGGACGTTCATCAATACCCGACAGTTAGTTGTGACCTGCATTCTGTTTTTAAGCAGCAGCGCTTACCCACTCTACTGTCTGATCTCCATATTTCTGGCTGTCTATATTTAATCTATTGATCAACTTTCAATTTTATCACTGTGCTTTTATGTTGATTGGAAAATATATATTTTATATTCTATTAACAATATCCAATTGATTTTAGTATTTCTTGCTATTGCTCCAATGATGAAAAGCTTTCAAACTTTTGCACCGGGATCAGCAATTTTTAAATATCAATTTAACTTGTGGGGTCTAGGCAACTAGGTATACAGTGTAAATTTCAAATTTCTGTCTCTTACGGCTCAAAAGTTACACCTAATTTTTAAACTAAAGGGTGTCTTCATCTTTTGGGAGTAGTTTAAATTTTAGATTCTTGTTATTTCAATAAATAATAAATAATTAAGTTCATTTTTAAAAATAAATTACTCTAACAAAGGTACAAAGTGGGAAATTGCACTTCCCTCTCACCCACCAAAAAGTCTGAAATGCTCAATTAAAAGCCCCCTTGCGCTATCAATACCGCGGTCATTGGCAGAAATCTGTTTTTTATGTATTGTAATTCCAAAGCAGGGGTGTAACGATGTGACGATTTTACGTCATTTTGACGTAATTTTGATCAAAAAGCACTAAAATGACGTTTGACGTTTTTTAAGGTTTTTCTAGCTTCGCTCCTTTATAAATTTTTCGCAACTGCGAGAAAGTAATTGAAAGAAAACTTTAAAAAAAATGTTTATACTTTAAAAAAAAAAAAAAAATATCATTGCTTTGGTTAATGTTAATTAAGTATACAAACAGAAAGTAGAATTGCGTGAGCTTTGGTTGCCGAGTGGTTAAAGCGGCTGTGCCAAAATTGTGAAATTTGACACGTCCAAAGTTCATAGGGTGCTGATGAAGGGTGTTTGCTACCCAGAAACAGCCGGTTGTCCACCTAGCAAATAAATTTTACTTTTCTTTACTTAATTGATATTGATTAAAAAGTAGTGAAAACCCAAGGGTTGAACTTGAGCCTGAAAAAGTAATTTAATATAAATGTTTATACTTTAATTTACTCGAGAAAAAAATAGACTAATAGAGAGCATTCTTACGATCACTTACAACAAGCAAATGTTGGGAACAACCCAAAACGTAATAAACAATTTTTTAAGATACAAACGTTGTTAGAAATCAAAGCAAAAAAAAATTCTTCACCCAACTCAAACCAGATGGCATCTGGATTCCTAAAGAAGATATCCATTGTGATATCAAAATATCTAATTTAATAAACACTTATAAAAAAAGAAGTGACCTTAAGGCTCAAACAATTAAAATACTAAACAACAAAGGTCGTAAAATTAGCATCAAAAACAATATAAAAGATTTAATTAAATAAAATTAATTAAGTTTGGGTGTATTTGTACATTTTTATAAATGACATTTTTTTAAATGAAATTTTTTTTACGAATTTGTTTTTGACGTTTTTGGCGTTTTGCTTTCCAAAACTTGACGTTTTTTGAAAAAAATTTCCTAACACCTCTGTTCCAAAGTCAAATATTTAAATTTATTTTATTTATTGAGATGACTGCAACGCATGCAAAACCAACAGTTAAAGTAGAAAGGAAAGTAGAATAGTATTTAAAAAAAAGTGCATGTGAGCAGTAAACAATCATATGCATATACATATGTACATAAATGTTTACTTAGTGCAGCAATATATTGATGGCCCCATAAGCAGTGTTTGCACAAACACACATTTTTAACCACATTAAAATATATATACATATGCGTATATGCATGTATAAGGGCAAATTATGCAATGGCGACGACAGATGAAATTTTTGTATATGAACTAAATTATTAATTTGTTTTTTTTTTTCTTTGCTCTCCTTAGAATATGAAGAATTAAATATCTTTTCACATCTAAAAATCTATTATGTATTTTTGAAAAATATAGAAATTTTTATTCAAATTCTATAAAATAAAATTTTTATTTTTGCGCTGAAACTATTTTTGGAATAATGTAGGCACAAATCTCGAGCAGAAAAACACAACGTATTTGTTTAGATTTCTATAACTGACAGACTGGCGCTGATTTCTAAAGTAAACAATTACACCATTTCCAAACTGCGTTGAATAAAGTATGTGCTACTAAATACTTAGACAGATGTGGAATGATTTATGCCGGTGTCTGGCCCACCATCAGCGGATTAAATCAATGTGCTAAAAAAAAAAGTAAGAGCTCTTAAACACTATTCGAGTAGCAATTTGCTTACTGTGTTATCTTGGCAACTGTATTCTTCTGTATTGCACCAGATCGCAAGGACTCGTAATCCCGTTAATTGGGAATACCATTGAGCTTCTTTTCTCTACATATGTATGTATGTCGAGCACACACCTTTAAAGAGAAAAATTCGCTCAATCGAGAGTAAAAACGGTTTGAAAATCTGCCTAAGATTTTCTTAGAATTTTCGTTTGCTTAAAAGAAAATGTGTTTTAGCGGAAATTCATTTTGTTTGATAAAAAAAAACAGCTGTTTTGTATAAAACAAACATCACATAAAAGATTAATTTACCGGCGGCGAAATATCTCATGTGCTGTATTTTCAAATATATTCGAAAATATGCAAATTGCATTTTGGTTTGCTTGTTAAAACTGAAATAAAGATAAATTTTCTGTTGTTGTATCTTAAGCTTCGCTTCTTGGTTTTAAAGAGAAAATCAAAAAGTGATGAATTCGTTTATTTGTAACGGTTTTCATTTATTCCGGCTTCTTTTAAAAGAAAGTCTTGCATAAGACCTAGATCACCAAATTCAATTTTAGTTGAGCAATTCTTTTTCATAATCTAATTATTTATTTGCTATAAAAGCTAATTAAAATCTATTATTTTTGGTCTAAAAATAGATCTTATTGATTGTTTTCTGTCTTTTTCAGCCGTCTATATGCTGAGGGTAATTCGTTGTATGAAGGTTGTGCCGAAAAGTAAAAGTGTTGCGAGACTATGAAATTCTTCTACATATTTCTGTTTTGAACGTTTATGATTCTCATTGTATTCATGGGAATAATAGAATATGTACTCAAGTTCCAGACATTATTTTAAGGTTTTTGGAGTCTACTGATGAGTTGAGGAGCATCTACGAAATTTCGTCGGCATATAGGCGGCTGAAGAACAGCAGAAAACAATTAATGTGGTATATTTTTCATATTTTTCTGAAACAAATACCTGTATATATGTATTGAAAACAAGCCAAGTAGTAATTTTAAATTAGCATTCTTCCATGTGGGTCAGTAAAAATATTTAAGTATTTATATAGACATAATTTTTCTGTTAACCCATCCGCCAGAAGCATTTGATCATTTTAATATTGTTTTTTTACATATGTACATAAAACTTAACTTTCATAATTATGTATGCAAACGATGTAAATAGCTGAAGTATTGGAACAAAAATCGTTTAAAAAATGCACACTCTCTCAAATAAACCAAAGATCATTTTAGCGTGGGCGTTGTGAAAATAAGAAAATAAATCTATGAAGTAATCAAATTAACACTTGTGTACATAATGCAAACTTATATACATACATACATATCTATATATGAATGTACAATCGTATATTCACATTCAAAGTGCATGCATATGTATGTACATACATATATAATTTTTATTAATTTTATTTCTAATACAATTTACACACGTACATACACATTTTCATATATTCCTTCTCTTCAGTCCCATAATTTCTTACATATGTAAGTATGTATTATGAAGATGGCTGAACAAAGTCGAATAGGGGGTAAAAGGTAAAACCGATTCTTGTTTCCGCACCAAACGCAATTTCTTTTTCTTATCACATCAGCACTTCTTAAATTCGATGTGACTGTTACAAATTCAACTTTTCGTACAATTGCTTATTTGGGGGTACATACATACATACATATGTATGCAGCGTGATCGTCAAGGCCACTTCAGTATCAATTTGCAACCTTTTTTAAATTTGTTACTTTTTTTAAAAATGAGAATTACTTGTTAAGATTTTACTGAAATTTTAATTACATTACAACTATAGTGTTGTAATCAGTGCTGGGCAAAATACACGGTATGATGTATTTAAAATACAAAATACATGAAAGTTGTGTATTTAATATTTAAATATGAACTTAATTATTTATTTGCTTTAAGAGCCAATTGAAATGTATTAATTTAGGTCCAAAAATTAACCTTTTTCAAAAATATTTGCTGTCTTTTTCAGCTGTGAAGGTTGCAAAGAAAAGTAAAAGAGTTGCAAAAACGAAAAAGGAAATGTTTGCTGTGTTAAAGCTTTGTTTGAACATTTCTGATTCTCATTTTTTTCATGGAAATTGTGGAATAAGTAGTTAAGTTTCAAACAAAATTTTAAGAATTTTTCAAGTCTACGGATGAGTTGATTAGCACCAACGAAATGTCGTCGGCATATAGACAGCTGAAAAAGACAGCAAATATTTTTGAAAAAGGTTCATTTTTGGACATAAATTAATAAGTTGTGTATTTAAAATAATTTTTATTCCATGTATTTAAAATACAAAATACTGCATTCTAATAGCAAGTATTTGAAATACAAAATACAGTGTAACAAAAATATATATTTAAAATACAAAATACTTTTAATCAAAAAAGTTTTTATTTTCTTTCATAAACACCAGCTTTTCAAATGGGATATCAGACAAACAACCTCTTGATATTGAATGAATAAAATCGGCTAACGACAAAAGCTCAATGATTTTTTGTTAGAAAACGATATTTTATTGAAAGAGAAATAATGGAATAAGTGACAATTAAAAAACGTTTCACCAAATGCAATATATATGCATATATAGTCTAGCCAAGTCAACATCTGATTGATATTTTTTTCACTTCTCCTTTTATATCAAAATGTCGAATGCTGGTTTTTTTTCCTGGTAATTTGCTTGCTCATTGTTTAACTTTCTGAAAGATTGGCGAATTTCTCAATGTGTGTGCATTCAGTTGCGTTTACTTTACACAGGTATTTTGGTAATTAAATTGTGGTATTGCTATTTTTTGCAAATAAAACATTTTCGGATCTTAGTTGGTGTATGAACGAAATAATTTCTAAAGCATATTTTTGAACATAAATTTAAAATGTATTTGGAAAAATGGATGGAGAGCACAAGTATTTGAAATACAAAATACTAAAGCGCTTAGTATTTAAAATACAAAATACAAATACATTCATGAGACGTATTTGAAATACAAATAAATAAAAGAAATGCGGTCGGGGGACCCCCGTTAGGAACGAAGTTCCTTACGTTTTTTCTTCATCTTCGAATGTAATACAAGGTGAAATCTGTATGTTTTATTTTGTGTTGTTTTTGAAATTTTATATGCTTCTTAAAAATTTTGGAACGTTTTATTTTTTGTCCGTTTTCACAACTAATTAATATTTATTGGTATGTGTCTCCGCTGACAGCAGCGGAGACACCTACACTATTGTTTGTCGACAGATACACTAATACATATAAACAGCACACACGCTTTCGTGACGATTTCTACTAATTTCCACTACCAGCAAGCCGCGTTAAGGAACTTCGTTCCAAAAATACGTATTTGTATATTAAATACGTATTTCAAATACTGCCCAGCCCTGGTTGTTGTAATACATTTATATTAAATGACTTTTAACTGGCTCAATGTTAAGTTAAATCAATAAAATGAGCTCTCATACAAAGAGCAACTAACAGTCTTCTGTGCTGACAAAAAAAAAATCCTTCATAAAAAAAGATCACTGCTTTGGTTAATGTTAGTTAAGTACATAAATAGCAATTGAAATTGTGTGGGCTTTGGTTATTGAGTGGTTTCAGCGGCAGTGTTAAAATTGTCAAATTTAACACGTCCGCAACAGCCGGTTGTCCACCTAGATATAAACTTTTACTTCTCTTTACTTAATTAATATTGATAAAAAAGTGACCAACCAAGGGTTGAACTTGAGCCAGTTATGTCATTTGTGATACATAGGTTGTTGTATATGTTAAAGTATATTTCACTGTACATACATAATACATATAAGTTACTAGCATAATAATTTATAAATAAAGGGAATAGGCTTTGATAAAAAGTCATTCATGAACTAATAATACATGGTAATGACTTGTTTTTGTATTCACATGTTCGGGCGCAATTTGAAGAAAAATATGCTGCGAACATGAAAAAAATAAATCTAATTCAAGAAGGTTTATCTCCCGTCAGTAAAATATATGTATTTAAAATGGCCTATGCACTTAAAAATACGATGAAGTCAAAATAAACTTTTTAAAATGAATCTTCACAAATCACATACATATATTGTGTCCTTCGCAAAAGTAGTGACACACATATGTTCTGAAAAGCATCCTAAAATTTGATATTAAAAGCAAAATTTTATTGTGAACAAATGTCAAAAATTGCTATTTTTGATAAACAGACTTAATGTTGTGCGATATTCAGCATTTTTAAAAACCCAGGAAGCCATAAATTTTTTCGAAGTAGTTTCAGAGTTCAATTTGTAATAATAAATCCAGGTTTTAGGTTATTAGAAAGTAACACAAACGAAAAAAAGCAATATTCAAATTTTTAGCCAAAAAAAAAAACATAATAATAACATATACCTACATATGTATTATGTTTTGATGCTGTAATTCAAATTTAAACATAAATTTTGGGAAAATTAAATGTTTCTGTTGAGGGATTTCGATTTTTGCAAATAATATTATGTACAATATTAATTGAAAATCATGAAAATTATTTTTATATCGGTTGATTTAGATGAAATTGTTTATTTGTTAAGTTGAGTACTTAACGAGCTGTTTCGTACAGTAAGAAGAAGAATTTTATGCTCTCAAAATCGCTCTCATCTACACAAATTTAAAATACAGCAACACTTTTCATATACCTTGTGATCGCACGGGATCCCAAAGTAGAGTAAAGAAGCAGACCTATTATCTAATATACATACGTATGTATGTACTTCTTTCTGTACATACTATGTATGTATGTTCTACCGATGCAAATCTTAAATATAGCCATTTCAAATAGCACAAAGATGTACATTAGAATATTCGAAAATAAAAAGTTGAGCCGACCTCCCACTAGTAAGTACTAAAGTTTAGTTACATATGACTTCAAAAAATATATGTATTTATTTATTGTTTTGCTTTTCATAAAAGAACAAGTTACACGACTTCAACAAGTAATAAAAAAAATTACAATACAGAAGGGGCAAAAAGCATTTTTCCTTTTTTATAAAGTTGGGTTCGACTAATCTTTAATCCTAGCTCAACTAATGGTAATCAGTGCAATATAAATGCACTTTTATTCAAATATCTTTTGAAGTAATGCGTGTCCTTTTTAAAATTTTTAGATTATAATACAGATATTAAAAAATTAAAAAAGTGGGTCTAAGTCAGGGAATAATGTTTTCGGCTTGGGAGTGCGACAACTATCCACCGCTATTTACTTACATATTATACTTATAAATATCAAATTTTTATGGTATTCTAGTCTTATGTTTGGCTGGTTTTTAGCTAAAAAATAAACAATATAAAATAAATTAGAGTAAAATTGGTGAAATTTCAATTGAAAATATGATTACTTCCGGTTTTGAAGTGTAAATAAATTGGCATAACCTTTAAACTTATCTCGTTCCTATTATAAACCTCTTACAGCACAATTAAAATACCGCTAATTCTGGTTTAAAAAAATAATAATAAAACGTCTCGAAGTTTCTAAACTTTTAACATTAATAAGTAAAAATTAAAATAAATTTATATTCTTATCTTCATTTTCATTGGATGATTTCCTTAAGAAAAAGATCACACATTTTGTTGTTATGATTTTCTTTTTTTTTTTTTATTTATACTTTGAAAACATTCAAATTTCAAAAAAATAAAATTTCAAAAGCAGCAACATTTTTGCAGTTACTAAAAGTACGTTAAGACAAATAGCAACGATTTTTTTATTTATTTCTGAAGTAAACTTGGTACTACTAATTTTGATTAATAAGTTTCTAAGCAACATACTTTAAAAAGCAACTGTGTGTTTTATTGTTGTCTCATAGAACCAGTGCTGGGAAATGTGAGAAGCTAAATAGAAGACCCCTTTTTAAAAATCTACAGACAGAAAAGCACACTACTTCTTAATTTTCTTAATGAAATATTAGATCATGTTGAATATATTTATATATATCCCTTTTTAGACATCGTGTATTGGAATTTTTCGAACCCTTATTGCATCTAAAATACAACGTTTACTTACACGTTAAGTTTGCATCACTGTCCAGTAACCTATTATCTTATTTGGCTTTGTTTTTGTTCCTTTCTTTTATTCAATTTTTCGTTTTACTCATTCTGTGTGCATTTTAGCTCCAATTAATGACCTCTGTGTTATTTATTAAAAAAAAAAAACTAAATATTTTTATATTTATTGTATCAAACGTTTAAAATAAATCACTTAGAAATGCGTATTACTGAACAGATTTTAATTTAGTCGATGCTTAACAAGTTTATGGAATAACACAAAAATTTATAAACGATTATACTCTGAAAAACTTGTTCAATAAAAACAACGCAATTGTGCTACATGTGTACAAGCTATCGAAAAAACGTACATAATATAATCCAGAAAAGAAAAATAAATGCATAAAAAACATATAATCTGATTGAATATTAATGCGAGAAAACATTTGAAAAAATTTTGATTCGTGAAGCAAGAAAAGTGAAATCTATAAAACTATGAACAACGGTTTTAGTACGGGCGAGGAGGACTCTAGAGGTGGGCATACAGACCAAACGTGCTGCCTAATAGATGAAAATGAAAGATGTAATAGACCAGCCGGCAATGCCAGTTACAGCAAGCGCATACAAAAAACTGTAAAGGACAAGCGTTTAAAGCTTAGCAGTGATCCAACATCGCAACATATTTACATCTGTGACTTTCATAAAGAACGTATACAATCTGCACGCTCCAAGCGAAGGCGCAAGGAATCGGAAGATGACAGTAATGATACTGACATTGACCTGCCCGAAGTTCCCGATCTCTATCAATTACAAGTCAATACGCTAAGACGCTATAAACGTCATTACAAATTGCAAACGCGACCCGGCATGAAAAGAGCCCAACTTGCTGACGTAAGTACAAAAACTATTGCAAGTATGCACCTACTTGCGTCTATTTACACCAACGAAAGAAAAAGAAAATTTGTTTTATTCCAAATCTTTTTTTTTTTTAAGAAGCTTATATTTTGTAAAATAACAAGGGACTTCTTGAAAAAAATAAGGCAACTTTCGTATTAAATAGGTATACCTGTGTACATAATATTTAATTGCAAAAGGGCACTAGCTACAATTGTTATCGGCTCTTAATACAAACTTGAAATGTATTTTAATTCAAATTTTCCATACCATATTTTCCTAATAGACGCTTCAAACACATTTAAAAAAAAATTTGAAGTTATTAAAATATATGTATATAATTGCAAAAGTTTGAAATGTTCATAGGCATAATATTTTTGAATTGTACTTCACGAAACAACTAAATATTTTTTACCCATCTTATAACACCAGTTACTAAACTAGCAAAATCTTTTTATATGTTTTTCCAGACCATTATGAAACACTTCAAAACGATACCAATTAAGGAAAAGGAGATTATTACATATTTCGTATATATGGTGAAATCGAATTCTAATAAACTGGATATGAAAAATGGCATGAGCAATGACACAACTTAAAATTTACCACAAAAGGAGCTTCGCTCCGAATACTTTATATATATAAAATGTATTTAAAATTATGATACGGAGATATTTTTAAAGCTATATACATATATATTTTTTAATTTTAGGCAATTGTTATGTTAAGTCACTCAATATCTACTTTGTGTAATATTTTATATAAGAATCGTTTTTAACCTATTCTTAAATATGATTTGTAGAATCCGCAGTTTAATAAGCACTTGTAAAATTAACAAATACACACATACATAGCTCAGTTTAATATTGCGCGGAAACAGTACTGATTTGTACGGAATTGCGATTGCTAAGCAATATTTTAGTCGGATTTGCACAAACTAATCGCCTTTATTGTGTTTGGTGTAATTTTGAAAACAACAAAAACTATTGACTTTCGCCGCAAAAACTTCAAACACAATAAGGATGAATGTTATACATAAGTTCTTTTGTTAACTAAAAATTAAATCCAATAGAGAACTTTGTTAAAATGTTTATGTAGTCCATTTCTGCTTGGAGTTATTATACATATTGTGTTTATATACCAAGATTTCATAAGAAACTTAATAAATATCATGAAAATAAAAATATGCAAAATTAAAGATTGTAAGAGGAAACTTGTGGCAATAAACATATTAAACATGTTTTTTTTTTCTTATTATTTTCTACATAAGCTGTGCTGTAATTTCATACCAAAGATGTAGAAAATGTATGTCTAAAAAAATTGAAAGAAGCACAAATTTCACCAAAAAGCTAAAGGAATGTATAAATAAGAATAGCAATGCATAAAAAGTGAGCCTAGTCAAATATGTTTTACAGATGCACAGTTTAAAATTGAAATCATTCTTATCAGACTGTCATGAAAAATAGTTTCTTTAACCACTGTGTTAATATTTTTTTAAGTAAAAACACGGCATTTCTCTCGATTTATAAAAACTTTATTTCACATTACACAAATGTATAAAAGGTGCCCCTGGAGGTACGTTGAATTCAACGCTTATAATATGACCTGCTCTTCTTCTTCAGAATCAGAGATAGAATTTTCTGTAAGAAACAAGTGGTTTTAGTGCATTAACAGGCTAAATTATCGTAAAGCTTACTAGGAGGGTTCCTTTGTGATATTTTTGTAAGATTTTGTTTGCTTTTGGTATTTTTTGGTTGATCCAACCGTTTGAAATCTTTGATATGACACTGTTCGAAGTCCTCGTCTGTCTCACTGCTAGCTGATTCCATAGAGCAATCTTTATTTTCATACTCAGGTACCCATTTAGACTCGGGCTGTGTATCTGAAGGTTTTGAATCTTCAAAATTGAGAGTTATTGAAATGTGCATGATAGCTAGTAGCAAAATCAAAGACTTACCATTCATACTTTTGAGTGTGATTTCGTCATTACTATCATTACCTTCTTCTGCTAGCTTTTTAAAGAATTCTTTCTTTCGTTTTTGTTCTTCCGATTCTTCTTCATTAAACTTGAAGTGCCTCAACTTCAAAATTAAACGATCTTCTGCTAAACTAGTAATAGTGTTCTGTTTTAAGCATTCAGTAAAGCCAACATTCTTTCGACTTTCTCTAGCAGCCAAGTCATTTTCAAGGGTTTGCTTTACAAGATCGACCACTTTTTTTGCTTGATTGGAAGCTCTTTTTGAAGACTGCAGTAGTAAAGTCGAACTTGTTAACGACGAACCACCAAGGTTAAGGCAACACAGCTCCCTAAAAGAATTAATGCCAAAAATCATTTGGGATTCGGAAGTTCGTTCTTCCATAATAGTTGGATCTGCAACCGCTATACGTCCATCATCGAATGTGCAATAGCTTACACACACCGGATAATGATGCATTACCATTGGGAGGGGGTCTTTTTCAGCAGCTGTATGTATTACAACGTTATCCTCCACTAAACTTACTTCAGGTCTTCGAAAATGCATTAAAGCACATAATGTTGCCACTGAACAACAATCAATTAGATTGCCTTCGTGATTTAGAACGTTTAAATCAACACGCAAAATCCATACCCGTTCTTCGGATTGTATGCATAGTGACTCCAAATCTAAGCACCGTGATTCCCTGAATGTTCGTTCCAATGTTCTGTTTAACTGTACTGTTAAGTCGCAATTTCTCCCAACTTCGAAATGTGAGGCTGCCATGGGTCCTAGCTCAACGTTTATGTATAGCATGCCTTCATTTGGTCGCGTCGCCTTTGGAATACCCAATTCACTCGAAACTTGTGCTATCACTTTTGTTTCGCCTAGAGCAACAATAACGCTTCCCCAGTCCGCTCCAAAGTTTATCTTTAGGGGACGGAATTCATCATTTCTACGACCATCTAATCGCTGTACATATATGCATGTGAGAAATGTTTGAAAAAATTAAGATTTTAGTCAACGTTATATATATGTACCTGATTTTGATTTACGGCTTGTATAATGAAGTTTTTTTCGCACGTTGATAGCGGCGTTTCTTTCATGTTTTTATTCTAAAGAAATATATACTTTTTTATTAAGAATATCGTACAAAACTTCCACCAACCAAATAAAATTTTAGAGGTTAAGACAAATATTTGTTTTTATGCTTCTTCATTCTTTTGTCATGCACAATAGTTAATTAACACACTTTTGATTAGTAGCGTTAAAAAACGCTACAAACCTTATTGAATTGATGATATCAATTATAGACGACTTCGACGATAACATGGTACAACTAATTAGGTAGCCTCATCAGCTAAACCGTTAATCATCTGACTAATTTAGGTTGTCAAGAGGTTGTATTCTGTGGTCAAGAGAATGCAGAGATGAAAGGCAGCCAAAATGAAACACCAAATCAATGTGAGCTTTGTTATCTCTCTTCTATAAATCACAAAGTAGATTTATAAATGCAGAAGCGGCGGCTTTTTGACAGCTTACAGAAGTTGTACAAAAACAAAATGCATGTTATTTTTATTGAAGTTGTTCTTATTGTAGTGAAAAGGTTGCCTTATTAGTTGTATCATGGTCTAGACCAGAAATATATATCTACCATATTTTGTAGAACACGTCAAGCTTATATAAGCTGCAATCGTTGACATTTATAGTAGCTTAACTATATTAATGTTTGGACTTGACGGCAGGTCAAGGAAAACCTTCCCTGACATGAAAGTCATAATGAAAACGAGCATACAGAAAATCACATACATATGTTGACTAGAGGAGAATTCGAAAAAAACCAAGATTGCAAACACATCATGAGAACCGCGATTTTGTTTCTTTTGAAAAAGTAAAGTCGCTAGTTGCCAACACTACTTTTTTGCTTTTCAACTAAGCTCGCATTTCTTCTTCACACATCATTCAAATAAGTTGGATTTCGATTTTCATTGGGCAGCAGAAAGTTTTTTTTTTATGATTTCTTAACGTAATATAAACTATTTGTGAAAAAAGTATATTTTTTAATTCAAAAAGTTCGTTTTTAAAAAAGAGTAATTTACATACATACGTCACAAAGCCAGCGAAAGTGTAAAACACTGTAAAAGCGTGAATAGACGGATTGAAGAAAAAGCAAAGTAAAAGAGTTGGCGGAAGAATAAGAATTTATGGAATCTTAATTGTGTGTGTGTGTTGAATATATGAAAAAATCTTATTTGAAATATTTTAAAAATATTTAATTATTTGTTGTTTCGAATCAAGCTAATAAAAAACCAATTAAACTCCACAATGTCTGTAAACAAATTTAGAAAAGGCTTATCAGCAGACGAGAGAGCAGAAATACAGGAAAAATTTACAGAGGTAATTTAAAACTTTTAATCAATATGTACTACTGTTTAAAAATGTTTCAATTAATAATTGTTAATCTCGTGAAAAAACCAGGAAATAATTCTTTATTTAGATGAGTCATTTTAAAGCCATGCAACGACAACACAATTTCATTCAGAAATGGAAGAGGGGAAAGGTTGTTTGGCTACTTTTTTTATTCGGAATACAAAAAGAAAGCTCACTCAGTTCAAGGGAGTGTTGAATTTTTTGCTTTCGTCTTCATTGCAAGTTTTCAAAATTTATAATTTATATTCAACCCTAAAATATACAGAGGATTTCTTTGTTTAACCAACATCCTCATATAGTTTATTTTCAAGGCTACACACGCTTTCCTCAATTCTTGCATCTCCTTCGGTTGTAGTTTCTGGCTTTTTAAAGGGTGTGTGTTCATTTGTTTGAATTGAAGTGTCTACTTTGCTTGTTGGGGGATGAGTTGGAGGGGTAAACAAAACTTATAAATGTCTACAGCTCAGCAAAAGTAAATGCATTTTTCAATCGTAATGTGGTCACATGGGTGTAGCCGGCTTATAATCATCATCTAGTATGTACATTTTTATTTTTCTCGTTTAAAGCAGGCGCAGGCAGCATTAGTGTTCACCAACAAGTAAATCACATCTATCAACAATAACTGTTTCAACTCATTCAATTTACATAATTTTTGTTTTATTAGTAAGCAGACCATGGGTAGGTATATGGTGTTATTTTATTAAAAGCGAACGTTCAACACACGCAGTACACAACTACATTTTTAATAAATAAAACACTTGCAGGAGATAATTTTGAAGAAAATGCGTCAAATGCATTGTAAACGTATAATGACTCATTTGGAAATATGTACATAAATCATAACACATTGATTTATCAACTTGCAAATTCCATTTTTATGGTTTTTATGTCATACAGGGATTTAAATGAGATGTTTTAAATTCCCATTCCAATTAGAGCATGCATTTCCATTAAAGGTACTTGTTCACTTTTACATAAAATATCCACACAATTGCATGTGTTTTCTTCCACTTAAGTTGTTTTTGTTTCCTTTATATTTGCATCGCATTTGTTTAAATAGCGCCTTTTGATTTGTGTTCATACTGAGTTTTAACAATAACCAAGTTTTTTTTTATTTACAAAAAAATGTAAGAAAATGTTTTTATACTTATTTATTATGTATATGCATGCATGTGTGGATCTGCAATAAATCACTTGTGGCATTAAAGTGATACCTATGTATACAGCAAAACCCGGGTAAAATGTACACATTTTGCTGAGATACATTTGGTTGTCGCTTTCTTCGTTATTTCTGATCATGCCTACGCAACGATTTTCGATTTTTTTTTTACAAAATTCTCTTGTACATTTGATCGCTTACACTTTGAAGTACAGATAAATATACATACATACTGATGTATGTACATACAATTAGTGTGTATTTCATACCTTCAAAAAGAAAATTAGGCAATTCAGAGACAAGAATTCAGTTTTGGCCCCCTGTTATTAAAATTCAAAACTAAACTTTATGAGGTACATATGTACCGATCTATCACGTTTTATTAGGCGCAATAAAATTGAAACGGGGAAAGTGTGTGCTTATAAAATGATTTATTTGCCAAGCTCTTTCAAAGAGAACGTGGCAAAACAGTCCTTCAGCACTGCTTTCAAGACTTTTTGTCTTAAGCTTGAGTTGAAAAGTGCTTTAAAAGTCAAAATCATGTATCCAAATTTTGTAATAGTTGATCTATTACAAATATAATAGTTTTATGTAAATGAATTTTAAGAATTTCGCTCTTAAAAATGTTAAGAAATCGTTTACGTATTAATTTTATAATTTCGTGAACATATTCTTTTTATCATAACTACATACATACATAAATAATACATATGTGCAATATATTGGGGTGAGAGAAGAAAAAGTTCCACTACGACATATCAAAAAAAATCAATTTTTTTTTAATTTTTGTATGGGTGCAGCCCCAAGGAGGGGTACACGGTACCTGTGTTGGAACAAAAAAAAATACATGGTTTAGTCATACATTTAGCCTCTCTACGGGCACCTGCGGCCCTATCCTATAACTCTGTAAAATTAGAGACATCGCTAAAAAAAATTCTAAACTGAACTAAACGATTCTTAGCGATGAATTCACTTTTAAAAACTTTTGAGGGCGAAAAGTGAATTTTGGCGCTGTTGTTAAAATCTTAATTTTTGGCTCAAAGTCAATTTTATAGCAGCAACTATTTTCTGAAACTAAAAATTTGACTTTTTTGAACAAAAAATTAAGATTTTAGCAACGGCGCTAAAATTCAGTTATCAAGTGAAGTCAACGCTAAGAATCGCTTAGTTCATTTTAGAGATTTTTAGCGATGTCTCAAATTTTAGCTAGTTACAGAATAGGACCGCTGATTAGACCCAGGGCCCGCATTTGGGCGCCTTGAAAATGAATATCCCCCTCCAAACATATTAACTTGCTCCAGGGGGACTCTAGAGGAGACGAACGTGTGACCAACCCCAAATATTTTTTTAAATCACTGCCCCGCACCACGCCTCCTCAGGATGGCTCAATGTTTCGAGAGCTGCCAGTCGTGAGACCGTCTCACTTGGGTTCTAGAAGGTTCCGTTGTGCTAAAGATGGTTTCATACTCAAAAATAAAATAAAAATCGGACGCCTCAAAAATATTTCCTTTTAATGTCGTAGTGAATTTTTTTTCTCATACTAAAAGCTATCGAAAAATCGATGGCATTATATTTACACATTTTTGGCCCATACAAATCAGCACGGTCTAATGTATATGTATACAGTGTGTCCGCCGGGGAGGTATACTACTTTGTTTTGCCGCCATTTTGGTAAACAGTAGTCTTCACAGTTCACATTTGGCAGTCGTGAGGCTTACAATAGAATTACTGCGAGACCTCTTTCCACAACATCTTATTTGAAGAAATGGTGGTGTTGGTTGGCTTCCACGGTCGCCTGATTTGACAGCTTCGGACTTCTTTTTGTGGGAATATCTAAAAAGCAAAGTTTATGCAAACAAACCAGAAATGTTGCAGTAACTCAAAGAAAATATTCCTGATGAAATTAATGAAATACTACGTGAAATGTGTGAAAATGTAGTGAGAAATGTGCTCAAAAGGGCTGGCATTTGTGAGTCTAATAGAGTTAGACATTTATCTGATATTGTATTCCACACATAATTACAGACATTAAATAAAACATTTAGTCAAAAATTGTAAACCAACAAAGTAGTATACCTTCCCTGCGGACACCCTGTACTAGGTTTCTGAGGGTATAACGTGCATGTATTTTGTCGCACAAAAGCCACCTGATTGTATAAAAATCTTTTAGTCAATAAAATCTCTTTGTTGGTGTCTGCTGAAAAGGCATTATAAAATGAATCATCTTTTTTTTTTACTTCATTATATTGTAAACAAAAATTACTAGATTAGTAAATTAACAAGAAATTTCTGTTTGTAGTATTGTTTTAGTTTTACTTTAAAGAATTGCCAATACTTCGAGAAAAAACTAACACTTAATGTTGATTATTTTTAATTTTAGGCAAATTAATTTTGAGGACGTTTATTTTATATATACATATATAATTTTTATTTAGGGTTAAGTGTACAGAAAGTGAACATTAATTAGCTTTGTGATTTTAATACAATTAAAAAGACTTGTTTCTGTGGTCGCGTGCCCAACATACAATTTTTGTATGAACCATGGCCACTACAGGTAGTTGCGTTTGATATGAAAAAACAAAAGCACATTTGGTTTATGGAAAATGTGTGGACGGTTTTAAAAGTAGAACATTTTTAATTTGTTAGTATTTTGTATTAAAAAGTGATTTACAATTTGTTGAACTATTTAAATTAGTTTAACTGCCCATTTCTCAAAAATATATTAACATAAATTTCATTTGAAGCAAAAAAGAAAAACAAGAAAATTTTCTCTCATAGGTCCGCCAAGCAGGTAGCTGTTGAATTCTGAAGGCAATTTACAATGTGGGAAGCATATTCAAGTTGAAAAAAAAATGTTTAATAAAATATAATAAATAATAAATTTCTTTGTTTTCATATTTTTAATACTTTTTTCAAGTCTGTCCTTATTTAATAAATAACCACCAACTCATTCAAGTATGACACACCTTTTACGGCATTAATGCTTTGGGGTACAATATGGGTCAGTCTAAAGTATCTAATGGGAAGTTATGTACACACGTACTAACGAACCCAAAGGCTACAATTTTGTTTACATTCAAGTTTTAAACTACTTCAACGAATAAAGCTCTGATTTTTATATGGTACGCTGAAATGTTAAACAATGCATCATTCAGAGTTAATATAAAAAGCAAAAGAACTAAAAAAAGTAGTTGCTTTACACAAATAAAATGGTTACATAATTGACTGAAAATTTCCACATTCTAGTTAAGTATAACGTGTTATACTCTTAGGCCCGCTTATAAATAGAAAAAAATATTTTCAGTAATTTCTTTGTGACATTGAGTGCACCAATAAGTGATATAATTTTATACGAAATACATACGTATGTATATGACTATGGTAAAATAATATATTCGTTTCTAGGATAATATTTGTGGTTGAACTGAGTCAATTTCATTTTAAAATTAAAAACCCAAATTAAGAGAATTTGAAAATTTAAAAAAAAAATTTTGAATTTGAAGATCGTATTCATAAAAAATATATTGGCTGAATTCAAGCACAAACTCTCAAAATAAAAACAATTTTCAAATAATTTATTTTTGACTTAATGCTTGTGTTTGAATTTCTCCTTCCAAATCAAACGATAAACGTCACCACTGAATCAGTCCGAGACTTTTCTTTTTTTAATTTAGTTTATTTCTGTATGTTGGACAGTCTTTGCTGATCGTTGCATGATTTTCGACAAGGTTTAGATTTAATCTTTCATTTTCTTTGTTGCAATTAACACATTTGCTCAATATTTCAATTGTACACTGTTTACTCTTATGGTTTCCATGGCATTTGAAACATATTGTTTCGTTCCGGCATTCATTGCCTTTGTTGTTAAATCCTTGACAATTAAAATATTACATTATATTAATTAGTACAGTAGACGCTCAGAACTTCAAACCATTTTATTTTTAGGCCTATTCGAATTTCCGAATTATTGGAATTTCTGGACGGTTTTTTATAAAACAAATATTTCAATATTGATTTCTTATTCGATTTAATATAGCTAATGGTGGAAGTAATCACATTAAAGTTCAGTATTCTAATTGTTCGAGCCTTAGGTCACTTGTTTTTTACAAAATATTTATTAAATTCAATATTTCGATATCACAATGGATATCTTCTTCAGGAAATATTGATATCGAAATATTGAATTTAATAAATATTTTGTAAAAAACAAGTGACCTAAGGCTCGAACAATTAGAATACTAAACAACAAAGGTCGAAGAATTAACATCAAGAACATATGTATGTATTAAAGTTCAGTGCTAAACGCTTTCCTTGAACGTCTTGTAAGACAAGACAAACAAGTCTTGTAAAGACAAAGTGTTTTTCTTGTTTTTTTCATTTTTACTCCACTTTCTCATTTTAATAAATGTTAAATCGTACCGAACACCAAAAAAACTGACTAAAGTCTAATAACGTTAACAAGATCTGGGATTCCTATTTTTACTTTGTATTTGGTTAAACTAAGTTGTTAAAATTTTAGTGTTTACAACAAAAAAAAAACCGTCCTGAGATTCGAATTTTGGAGCGCCAAATGTAATGAAATTACTGATTCGATTTTCTGAGAGTTCGAATTTCAGAGCGTCTACTGTACCATAACTTTTAGGAAAATTTTGTATGACATTTTTGAAACACAACTCAGTTTATATTCATTTTAAATCTTATGAATGTGCCTAGAAATGTATCAAAGGAATACAATTGTTTAAAGCGAATCAAAATCGATAATTTGTTGTTTTACATTTTAGATGACGACATACAAATGCATATATAGGCACATACTACTTTTATGTTTATTTTACGTTCTTTCTTGACCACTATCTGACTCATTCATTGTATTATCACTTGATTCTTAATTACTGTACACATAAACAGCATACATACGTACGTTAATTTAAGTTCATAATTTCTTCAAAAAGTTGACAACTGTAAGAAACAATATTACTGTACATAAATAACTACATATGTACATATATGGAAGTACTTACATGTGTACATAAATATTTTGCCCATGTATGAATGGAATAAATTATCAAAATACCCACCAGACCAACGATTTTGATTTGATCTGAAGTCAGAATTGTCTTGAACTTTTTTGTAGTTTTTGTTAAACCTGTGCAAAGTCATGTCAACCTTTTCACCAAAAACTCGTTTCGACTTCGGTAATTTTTCATTACTATAATCGCAAAATATTTCCGACCAGTTGTGCCAGAAAATTTGGTTTGGTGGGTAATTTTATTTAAATCATTCCGTGTAAACACATTAAAAAATAATATGATATTTAATACTACGTACATTAATTGTGTAGGTTGGGGTTTTTCTGCGTTCGCATTTTGAATACATTTTAAATCCTCTTTTTTTTGTAAGATTTCATTTTCATTTCATTTTGTAGTGGTTTGTTTTGCAAGTATTTTTTTTTCTTTTTCATTTTCGCATTTATTAACCCAGACATACTTTGTTAAATGATTATAAACTACTTGGTAGTCTTCTCAGTTCATTATGGCACAATCATTGGTTGAAATAGAGTATGTACGAATGACAACAACACTCATAGTAATTTATACTCGTACAGACTAACAAACGTGTAGATAAACACTTTTTTCGCTGCGTATCTTTTGGCTCAGGTTAGTGCCGTATGTGCTTTGAATTATCAATTAAATTGCATTATATAATTTTTTTTCTTTGGTTTTAAAATTGCACATTACATGCATGTGTTTGCAGTTCAATTTTAATCTACTGTTGTAGGATTTCTTAAGGAAAAACTACATTTTTTTCGTGCTAGCTAAAAAAAAACAAGATCAAATAAATATGTATTTTCTATGGACTTTAAAAAATTTCTATGTGTGATGCACAACAGAGAAAACTGAAATCTGTTTTTAAATGCGAAACTAAAATATTTATGGGTATTTTCACAAAGTTTGTTTTTGTCACGCCACAATAAATTTTAAATTATTTATACAAAATTTCGAGATATTTTCATGATTAACACTACACATCTACTTGTTGTTTGGTAAGGGTTAAGCATTCCACAATGCAGTTTTTTTGGAACTCCGCGTCAGCAGATTTTCGCCACTGTCTCACGGTATCATACGTTAAAGTTCACCAACACTATGAAGGTCAAAAAACTGATTTATTTACTATTTATGAACCATATTTTGTCAAGATCATCTATCACTCCTTCTTAAACAATTTATTGTCATTCAAAATATGGGCGATTATTAACGTTCGAATGTGTGTGAAGTTAGCTCCGTCAGTTAGTTTCGTTTTTAACATCTATGTTTTTGTTTAATTTTTTTTTTTTTTAACATGAACATGTTTTCAAAGATCATAAATGGTCAAAATATCAAAAGTTCAAATTACCCCTTTTGAAGGACGATTTTGACAAACCTTCAAATGCAGATCGTTTTGTAGTCTTCTTCTCTACATATTTCCGTTTTCAAATTTTGTGCACAATCAATATTTATTTCTTGTGTACAAAATTTGAGAACGGAAATATTTAGAGAAGAAGACTACAAAACGATCTGCATTTGCAGGTTTGTCAAAATTTTTCCGTACAAGTTATAATTAGACAAACATTACATACCGTGGAACTGCATAGAAACCCCCCGAGATGCACAACTTGTTTCTACTGTATTTTCTAAAATATTTCTGGTGTACAAAATTTGAGAACGGAAATATTTAGAGAAGAAGACTACAAAACGATCTGCATTTGCAGGTTTGTCAAAATTTTTCCGTAAAAGTTGTAATTTGACAAATATTGCATAGTGCCCTATTTTTTAGCTCAGACTTAACTGCATCTAAAGGTTGCGCCAACATTCAAGCAACTTCAAAAGTGAATTGACAAGAGTTTCTTCGACAAAAGTTGATCTGTATGAACTGGGAGTAAGCGCGAGCAAGCAGCAAAATGAAAAAAGCGAGTGATGTCTGTTTGCAGTTTTTGTAAAGCCCACTCTAAGAAACTGTGGCAATTTAGGTGTTACCTGTTCGGATTTAATTACTTGGTTGATAAAAGGTATCTTAAAAAAAATATGGTGAGCTATTTGTGCAAAATTGTTATCATAAACACCATTTTACGTGGAAATCGTTGGCAATTAGCCGGTCCGTCTTATAAATATTTTAAACAAAACATATGTAGCTTGAGATAAATTTCATGATTCGATTTGTTTTCATATTTCTACGAAGTTCTTCACATTGTTGGTAAACTTTTATACATATTTTGTTTATTGCTTTCATAATTTATTTTTGTGTGAAAAACGATGTTTTATATGTGGTTTTGAGGAAGTTAATAAACAGTTGCTTTCTTTAGTTTATGTTCATCTTTCAGAGTTTTGGTTTTCAAGCGTTTATTTAATTGTGAAAGTAAATTCATTCAACACCTTGAAAATGGTGCAAAAAGTAAAAATAAAATAAAATAAATGATCCGTTAACCCGGCGAATGCATGGGAACAAAAGTCGTCAATATCATCAAAACGAATTATTTACGTGTAACCTTTTGTTCATTCAACGCGACAATAAACAAGATGTGTATTTCATATAGTCACTATAAATGCAAAAGGAAACAAATACACGTTATTATTTATACACGAAAAAAAGTCGTCGCAAGATCGATATTAAAGTATTTTCTGCAATACAGAATTTCTTAGCGTTTAACAACTGCACTTTTTGCGGAGATGACAAACACATCATAAGGTGTTTGCATATACTAGTTATAATCCCGTACTCAACATTGGAATCCCGCGGGATTTATACGAAAACTGTTCCCGTATTCAAAGTTCGTGCAAGTGAGAGATATTTCTCTCAAAAGAGAGAGAGAGAAATATCCTTGTTCTTCTTGTACGAAACAGCCCGCATTTTTTCTTCGTTCTGGTTTGGGCAAGTAGTTAAACAATCAGCTGTTGCAAAAAGCTGGCAATAATAAACAAAAAAGTTCATTGGAAACAGGCAACATATCAACAATTTTGATGCTATTCAGCATCACTTTAAAATCTAAATGCGTCTAGAAAAGCATTTCATTTTTCCAAAATTTATGTTTCAATTCTCACTACAGAATCAAAACAGGCCATATGTTATTTTTGGGATTGAAATGTGGTTTTTAGTGTTCCCGTACTTTTGTGAATTTTCATCTACTATTGAGAGAAACTCAGGATTGCTCTCATTTTATCGAACTTTGCCCAAAAATTACGGGATCAAACCTACTATCAGCCAAATCTAGAACTCCTCGAAAAAATATTCCTCCATTTATAATTTTGTTTAAATGTCTAATCAAAACTCAATAAATATAATAATTACTCTGAAAAGGCTGTACTCAGGAAAGTGAAATATTCGGAGGAAAAAAAAATTCAAAAACCCAAGCAACAATTAAAAAGGTCTTACTCTTAAATAATAGATTAATGAATTTAATTATTATTTGCTAAAGGAACCAATTGAAATATATTATTCTAGATCTTATTAATTTCGTTTTGTCTTCTTCAGTCGTCTACATGCTACCGACATTTAATTGATGCCACTCAACTCGTCAGTAGACTCGAAAAAAACTTAGGAAAACTATTAAATTGTTTTCTGTATTAAAGGTTTGTTTGAACATTTTTGATTCTCATAGTTCTCGTCGGTACAACGGAAAAAATAGTAAAAACCTAGATATTACTTTAAGTACTGACGAGTTGAGTAACATCAACGAAATAATAATAGTAAGGTCTACTTAGATTTATAGTAATAATATATATTTAAAAAAAATACTCCTGTTGCCAAAGTAATTGGCTGAAGTGTAGCCATGATACGTCTGAATAAAACCGACTTTGGCTCGAGCTAGTCGGACACCTAATTTAAGCCAGGGCCCCTTGGCATTTGGTGTTTATACCCAGGCGTACGATGCACTTAAATCAAGCGCAACATATTTGATTCAAGGAAATCCACACTTACCGTACTTATGACACGACTTGGGATTGATTTAAGTACAACTGGATTGAATTATTTTTTCAGTGTATGAATTGTTTTGATGAGCGTCGTGTCTGGTTTTATTTTTGCCGTCGGCTCCTCTGACTTCTTTATGCTAGGAGAGAAAATAAATTCCACATTTATAATAGCTACATTTTTGCCTCTGACATTTTTCTCATCGAAAATTTTAATCAAAACTCTGCGCATGTTTTTGTTTTGCTTTGTTGTTACACTTTAAAACAAACAATTGGTTGTCAAAAGGCAATATATCTGGCTTTAAAACAAAAATATGCAGTGTATTTAGGTTATTTTTTTGTTCCCAAGGAATGGGTATCTTCACAAAGAAAATGTTTTCCCTAAGGGAGAACTTCCATGGGAATATTCATAGTTGGACAGTATATGAACTCCACAGTATGTTTATTAAATTTCCTGGTGTATAATGCATATATGGTGAGCGAAACCTAGAAACATATGCTTCTCTAAATTGCGTGATTTTATATACAAAAAAGAATACCTTGACACCACTTGCATTTTTTCAACGGCAAAAGCTCTTAATATCAGTAATTTCGTAATTCTGTATTTTTTAACTTACCGCCATAAAACAGATGTTGGAAAGTTTTGTAAAGTTAAAAGCACAAATTATAAATCATCAGTGAATTGTTAATTTTGATAGACATGCGCAATTACACATGAATCACATAACTGGCAAAACCACTGTGAAATACGTAGTGTGTAAAAGCACCTTTATCTGTGACTTTATGTAGCACGCAGACATTCTTGATGTACTTTGATAAATTCGTGCCAATTTTGTTAGAATTTTTTTCATCAATTGGTTTGCTTTGGTGCTTTAACTATTAGAGGTTCGTGTTTATTTTTGAAAACGTTCTATCTACATATCCATATGCAAACTTTTTTTGCCAAAGCAGTTCAAAAGCTCAGTTCTTATTCGCGTGTTTTTGTTGTAAATTCTGAAGAAATTAATTTAAACTAAGAAGTTAATATTAAATTACTTTTTAACTTTAGTTCAGTACTGAACTAAAGTTAGTCGTACAAATTTTATAAACAATTTGAAACAATTCAATTAATAAGTTGTGTGCTATTTTGGAATAGTTGAATGTATTTTACAGTTTGTCTATTATGTTTTCGTTGCGTTTGAATGTTTCCATTTATGTTTATTCGTTGTCAATAATACACAGCTGCATCCAAAAATAGCCAATAGTTTGTGTTAAAACTCTTTCCATTTAAACTATAAAACCGTTTTCTTGTGACTTAATGGTCGGTGACTTATGCAAATTTCTTTACGACTATTGCAATGATAAAACGTAAAATAATAATTATTATTTGTGAACACGCATAGCATATTTTTATAATTACCTAAACATTACTAATGACCAATATTCTGTAAATAGTTTTGTGTGTCTATTAAAAGTACTTATCGTCTTAAAAGAAATAAAACAAGCGTAAATGGTATTGTTGTGATATAATCCAAAATTCAAAGAAAATATTGTATCGTACATACATATTCGATTTTTATATACATATGTATTTTCCGTAGATGTTAGACTTGCTGTCTCATCAAGTTTTTTTTTTTCAAGTTACGTTAGTAGGCAGGGCAAGAAGTATTATTCAAAAAAGAAAAGATTGGTGTGTGGTCTAAAATTCAGGCTAGAGGTACATTTTTAATGTACCGGATTGCATTGACGGAATGTGTATGTCCTCGCAGTATAATAGATTAACGAAGTGGGGTAACTCAAAATGATTTTATGTGCTAATAACTTTTTTTCAGTACATTTGGAAACTCGTCGTCATATCACAGTCTTATATTCAACAACGGAGGAGCAAAAAGCTGGAGATTTTTTCTAGCTCAGGTATTTTTTGAAATTTTATGGAATTTAGTGGAACTTATATGACCTCTATAAATATGTAGTATTATTTACTACAATTTAAGCCTTAGCTTTTTTTTGAGTTCCACCCCAAATTAAGATTTTTCATCCCCGCTGAAAGTAATTCAATTTTAATTCTCTTAAGTATCAAATGACAAATATGTCACTAATTTGCGCTGTAGCTCTTTTCGAGTGTGCATAATATTGTGCAAGCCACACACACTATTATCGCATACCCGTGATCGATTTCTCAAAACTTACAAATGTGTATTTCAAGTAAAATACCCATTCACAAAAATATATTTTAGTGACTTTTTTTCTTGTTTTTGTAATCAAAAAGGCAAAATAATAATTTTTTATACATAAGTGCGTATTTGTAAGTTTTGAGAAACGGGGTTGATTAATAATACCAAAAAGTTCGGGTTCGGTATCGTTGCCTGAAGAAATTCTTTGTTTCATAATTTTAGAATTGAGTATTTTTTTTTTTATCTGTCGCCAAAAATGATATAGCGAATTATAATACTTCTGAAGAGTAAATGAATATTAGTTTATAGATCTCGGCAGCTTGTACCGCAATCTATTTCTTTGTTTTTATTGAGCTCATTTCCGTAGAATTAGTCGAAGGGAAGCGTGGCTCCTTGAAAGGCGGTGACACAGTGGCACCTTAATTGGAATAAATTTTATTAACATTTTTACTGAAAATTTTAATTTCATTGAACTATTATATTGTAATACATTTATATTAAATTACCTTTTCAGGCTCAAGTTTAATCCTTGGTTTGTCACTTTTTAATTAATATCAATTAAAACGTCACAAACCAGGTGTTGAACTTGAGCCTGAAAAAGTAATTTAATATAAATGTATTACAATAAATTTTATTTGTATATTAATACCCTTATTCATAAAAAATATTACAGGTTTATAAATTTTCCATACAAATTTAAATTCCATACAAAATAAATGCCCCAAGCACCGGTGCAAATTTGTTACCCCCATTTCGAAAAATAAATCCCCCATTTGGGGATATATCCCCTAATCCGACAACACTGAGCAAAGTACACTCAATTTGACTTTCCATTTACAACATTTAATATAAAAAACAATTATTATTATTTTTTTTTTGTTTGAAGACGCAGTTGTATTACAGCAAATCTCAAATAATTAAGAATATAATTAATGATAAGCGATTTTTATTGGTTTAATAGTTAGTTTGAGTGAGTCAGTAATAGTAAAACCGTACAACGACATTTGGACACATTTTCGCTTTAGTATGAATAGAAGGACAGGACTAATGTAACAAATTTTAATTTTTAAAATCAAGAAATTATTAATCTTTTATGAGAAATGACAAATAAGGAGTGTCAGAAACGACTTTGAATTGTTTTGTAAATATTTAAAAATTGCCAACAGTCTTGACAAATATTTCGGTTGCGGTTTTCAAAAAACTAGTTACAAGATATTTTCAAAATCGTTCGTTTTCCATCACACCTGAATATTATTGATATACATATGTACATCATTTAATTGTCTTTCAGGAGTTAAAACATTGAAAAAAAATTGTATTTTTAATTTTTAACGAATATCCTTTATTAGAATAAAGCGTGAATAATGCTCATGATTTGTTGCCAATATTACAAATCAACAACAAACTTTCAATAGTTTGAATTCTAATCATTGCCGTAATCTACATACATAAATACATCGGTGTTGATATTTCAATGATGAGTAATACGAAGAGAAAATATAACATATTGTACATAAGTATGTACATACTTTCAATTTAAATCATTTATGAGCTTTCGATGAATTCGTATGGGTATGCATGCATGTGTATTGTTTAGATAAGAATGCTTATCGTTTATTTGGTGTGATAAAAGAAAAGGTTTTGCACCTTTCCAATAAACTGTATATTTAAGATCGATCAGTTGTGCTTTGCATTTTGCCACTGGAGTTGGCTTTGTTGTAATTGGCGTAAAAAATTGCATACGCTTGGTTAACTTGATTTATAAAAGCTTTCTTTTAAGTGTTATTTTTTCTTAATTGGTTGTAGTTAAAAAGCAAATAATGGCGGATATTTTGGATTTGGAATACCATCAATATATCGAAGAGTATAAGCAAAACCTGGAGGAGCTAATACCAACTGTAGGTTTAAAACTTGTTTTTTTTTTAGCATTTATCGGGCTTTAGTTTGTACTATTTTTTATTTCTCAAAGATTTTCTTTTGTGATAAAATTGTAGTGAATAACAATTTGACGGCAATAGATATATTCCAAATCTTTCAAACTGTTTGAAACTTTACTTACGCAAAGAGTTATTTATTGCAGTGAAAATTATGAAAGAAGAAAAAATTAGCCTTCTGTTATTTCTCTTCTTTTTTTGTAGTTGTTGTTGTTGGCGAACAGGAAAACAAACAGATGTTTATGAGTTCATTGTGTTCATAAGTGAATGCATCTGTTTTATGTTAAACTTTTAAATAGTTAATTTTGTAAATGCGCTTAAACTATTGGCTTGTGAAAAAATTTTATTCGCATTCTGTATAATTTTAAAAAGTAAAAATTTCTAAACTTTCATATTTATTTATCTTATCAGTTCAAATGTGTGACAAGAGTTGGTTTTCTTACGTTTCTGAACTTCACAATGAATGACATTGATATGAAATAATTGGAAGCAAGTTTAAGAATTACAAATTTGCAATGTTAAAAGATTTATATGTACTAGATAAAATATATATTTACTCACATTCACGATAATATACATACATACGTACACGTGCATATGCATATTTTCATGTACGTATACTTACATATGTACGCAGAAAACAATCTTAATGTTAAAAACTTTTTTCACTTCGTTCCTTATGACAACCACATGTATTTTTGGGATATCGATTAAATATTAAAGATAAGCTATCAATATCCGTCACAAGGTACAGAAAATGTATTAGGCTTTTTCTAATAAAATATTTCTTTTAAATGAAATTCGAAAATAACTTGCTAGAAAAAATATTTGGTTTTCATAATTTTTATTTTCTCAATTAATTATTTTGTCTTATTTATTCAATTATATGGTTGCAATTTTGATTGCACATGAAACCCTAGTAGCGTAGTAGACAGATGACAGCTATGGCATTTAGTAAATATCAGCTTGTCTGTTCTGGCCACAGCTCCAACGAAGTCTGTGTATTGCTGTCGTACCAATTAAAGGGTGGTTAAATTTTAAGTACTGAAATTGATTTTGAATAAAACACAAATTGTCTAGGAAACTTTGTCATTTTTTTATTATGATAATATTGGTACGGTTCAATTAAATAGAAGAAAAGGTGGGCCTAATGGCCGCCACGACCTCGGCGGCACACCTCCATTCGATGGTACAAATTTTCGATAACGTTCATGCATAATTGAGGTTCTATGAGATTAATGTGCCGAATTACTTCATCCTTTAGCTCTTGGCTATTCGACGAACACCTTTTTTTCTAAATAATCCCAAAGAAAGAAGTGCAAGGGTGTCAAATCACATGATTTAGGCGGCCAATTGACATCGCCACCACCTGAGATAACACAGCCTTTGAATTTTTCGCGCAAAAGAGCAATTGTTTTGGTGGCTGTGTGGCACCGGTCTGTTGAAACCACATATCGTCCACATGCATATTTTCCAATTCAGGCCATAAAAATTTCGTTATCATCTCACGATAGCGAACACCATTCGTAGTAACTGCCTGGCCAATCTCATTTTGGAATGAGGTTTTGTGCGGTTTTCAAGTCCATAAACCGCACCAAACAGTCACCCAAATGCGGAAATTCTTCTTATTGACGAATCCACTGAGCTGTTTCGAAACAGCTAGTTGTCCACCTTGATGTTTTCTTTGTCTTGTTTAATTAATATTAATCACTAAAATAATATAGGACATAAGCCTGATAAACGAAATGCATAATAATAATAATAATATTAATATTATACAAGTTCGAACAATAAAAATTAATTAATGGTTCTGAATAAGTTGGATCCCGTACTATTTGGGCAGAGTTCGGTAAAGTCTGAGCAATCATGAATTTCTCTCAATAATACGCGAAAAAACACAAAAGTACGGGAACACCAAAGCCACATTTCTATTCCAAAAAATAATATATGATATATGTTGATGCTATTACGAAAATCGAAGCATACACTTTGGGCAAATGAGATGTTTTTTTGCACACATTCGGATTTTAAAGTGCTCTACTGGTATTTTTATATGAAATACTAATTGAAAAACACCAAAATTGTTGATATGTTGGTTGATTCAGATACATTTTTCTGGTTTGTTATTGTGCCTGCTTTTGCAACAGCTGATTATTTAACTACTTGCCAACTTACTTAACTCGTGCCAGAAGATCAAGAATATTTCTCTCTCAAAAATTTTCTCACTTGCACGAACTTTGAGTGCGGGTACAGTTTTCGCGAAAGTAGGAAAGTCAAGAGTGAAAATTTGTGCATCTTTTAGAAAAACCGGCAGTGATTCTAAATTAAAAAAAAAGAGGGAAGATTGCTCATTCTTATTCGAACGGCTTTCAGCAACAAACTACAAACAGTAGCCTAGTTACAGCCAAACGGTAGCAATTGTGTCCGTTTGGTATTGAATGCTGTTGCTCTGGAATTCTCACACTGTCCTCGTATAAAGTTCTTCGCTTGAAAGAAGTTCAGATACACTTATTTAGTGTCTAAAGTATTTTAAGCTCTTTGCAAACATGTTTGTGTTCTTAAAATTTTCTAGACGTAAGGCGTCTATTTAATTGCTTTTCTATATAAAGGCGGAAGAGCTTTTAAGTGTTTGAATGAAAGATAAATAAAACTTTAGTTAAAACTTTTTCTAGCAAAGCAAATATTGTCGCTAAATTGAACAATAATTTAAATAAAATATAATTGCCCGGCAAGGAAGTGCCATGCTCGAAAATAATATCGGCATATCTTCATTTTTTGCGGAATGTTTATATGTTATGTTTTGTTCAGAAGCGTGCTGATTAATACATTTACCATAAATGTTTCAGCCAAAATTTAATTTTTTTTTTTACTACTAACAAACACTGAATACAGGTATAATTACTTTTCGATAATGTTGATAAATGGAAACAAAAAAAACACAAAAATTGTCACTCGTGGCATAATGGCTCGCTAAACGTCTTAACGAAATTCTGTATGTGTGTTTTTTTGCTTCGTGGAATTTAATTTAAATGTGTTTTTGGGTTGCATACATTTTTACACAAATCAATCTGCATTAATTTAAATGTTAAAAAAATATGTTTTTTTTTTTTTTAATTTAATAGTTTCAATTGATTCAAACCCCTCTCACTCTTTAAATATTTTTATGAGTCATTTGTATAGTTTTTGTTTTCGCTTCCTAAAGATGACTAAATTGTTCAATAAGAAATTTATGAGGAAAGAAGAAAAAATAACATGATGTGAATATGTAATCAAAGTAATAAAATCCGTTTAAATTGACTTTTATGGAGATTCTTAACGTTTGATTTTGTTCTGCTTCCAGATTGATGCCAATAAAGATGGCTTCATTGACTTGAGTGAATTGAAAGATGCTCTTGATCAGGTTGGCTTCAAACTACCCGGATACCAAGTCCGTGAAATGATTGGCGAATTTCAGAATAAACAACGTACCTCACATCAGGGTAAATTAAACTTGGAAGAATTTGAAAATCTTTGTTTAGACCTGAAGTCAAAGGATGTGGCGAGCACTTTCAAAACGGTGGTATCTAAAAAAGAAAATCTCGAAACATTGGGTGGAATGTCCAGCATCTCATCCGAGGGTACCACACACTCCGTACGTCTCGAAGAGCAGCTGGCCTTTTCAGATTGGATCAATTCTAATCTGGGACATGATCAAGATTTGCGACACTTGTTGCCCATTGACAATGAGGGCAAACGTTTGTATCAATCGATTAAAGATGGTATTCTGTTGTGCAAAATCATTAACCATTCCTGCCCAGACACGATAGATGAAAGAGCCATAAATAAAAAGAACCTAACAGTTTATCGCGAGTTTGAGAACTTGACATTGGCTTTGGTGTCTTCGCAGGCCATTGGTTGCAACATTGTAAATATTGACGCCCACGATCTGGCCAAAGGCAAACCGCATTTGGTATTGGGATTGTTGTGGCAGATTATTCGCATTGGTCTCTTTAGCCACATTACATTGGATAGTTGTCCTGGTTTGGCAGGACTCTTGTACGACGATGAACGTTTGGAGGACTTAATGAAGTTATCGCCTGAGGCCATATTGTTGCGTTGGGTAAACCATCATTTGGAACGTGCTGGTATTCAGCGCCGTTGTACCAACTTCCAATCCGATATTGTGGACTCGGAAATTTACTCACACTTGTTGAAACAAATTGCTGGCAATGATGCAGATGTTAATTTGGATGCTTTGCGTGAAACCGATTTAACATCGAGAGCTGAAATTATGTTGCAACAGGCAGCCAAATTGAACTGTCGCAGCTTCTTGACACCACAGGACGTTGTCAATGGGGTCTACAAGTTAAATTTGGCGTTTGTTGCTAATCTGTTCAACAATCATCCCGGCCTGGATAAACCCGAACAAGTAGAAGGTCTTCAGGCCATCGAGGAGACGCGCGAAGAGAAGAGTAAGTGTTCCGAAAAATGTAAATGTTCCGAAAACACATCTTATTAAAAAATTCTAAACTACTGTTTAGCTTATCGCAACTGGATGAACTCCATGGGCGTAAACCCTCATGTAAATTGGTTGTATTCGGATTTGGCTGACGGTCTAGTGATTTTCCAATTGTTTGACATCATAAGACCCGGCATTGTCAACTGGAACCGCGTACACAAACGTTTCACTCCTTTGCGCAAGTTCATGGAAAAGTTGGAAAATTGTAATTATGCCGTAGAATTGGGCAAACAATTGAAATTCTCATTAGTTGGTATTGCTGGTCAAGATCTAAACGATGGTAATGCCACATTAACTCTAGGTAAGTTGCTACTAATGTGAGGGTCAATGTAGACAGATTGTTTATTTAGTTTCACGTTATTGTTCTTCAGCTTTAATTTGGCAGTTAATGCGGGCCTACACTTTATCCATTCTTTCGCGTTTGGCCAACTCTGGTAACCCCATTGTGGAAAAAGAAATTGTACAATGGGTTAATAATAAATTGACTGAAGCCGGCAAACAATCTGCTTTAAAGAATTTCAATGATCCCGCAATTGCAGATGCAAAGATTGTTATTGATTTGGTTGACGCTCTCAAAGCTGGAAGCATAAATTACGAATTAGTGAAAACAAGTGGCACTGAAGAGGTAAGAGTGTTCTTTATGTCTTTACAAAATACCCATTTGCAGTTTGTGGATTGCCCCATTTCTTACAGTTTTAAATGTAATAGATATTTGTTTATGAAATTTGTATGAAAAATTCTCAATTGCATGAGTGGGTGGCACTTGAAAAACTTTCTAAACAAACCACTTGGCAAAGATTCATAATTTTTGAATCAAATTGGTGGGCATTTTTAAGTTTTCTCCAGTTTTAGATTCACAAAAAAATTGTGTTTTTATTTGTCACCAAATATGAAGCTGCAAACCAGTCTAAATCCTAAAGTAACAGCTGTAATTGTTTTTTTTATAATTTTATTAATCTTATAATCAAGCATAATAGATACTTGGCGATTTCGAGGAATGGGAACCCTACTCGCTTTTAAATTTAAATGCTTATATCGTCTTCTTAAAACTTCCTTTTATTCTAAACACAATAGTTTAAAGTTTTGATATGAAAACAACAAATTTGTCGCTTCTCAATAAACAGACAATAAAAAATGCAACTAAAATCGTAATAGTATTTCCCTATAATTTTTTTTTAATTGCAAATAGGATTTGTTCTTTTTCGAATTTTTATATTAATTGTGTTGTCATAAGTATGAACTCATGTGGTCTGTAGCCGATAGCATTTGTAAGTGCAACTAATTCTTTTGACTTCTCTAGGAATTTTTGAACATTATGTATAAATTTCAAATCACATGTGCTTTTAAAATCACACGATTGATTTTATGATGTTCTGTTAGTCACATACTTTTTGTGTTTTTCGGTGTGATTTCCAACTGGTGAAAATGCATGCCTACAGATGTTTTCTTGAAAAATAAGTCTAAAGTTTGCAACACAAATTAAAAAAGGAAATAACAATTTCATATATACGGTACTGTTCTACAAACCACGTGCTTTCAAATCACGTGATTTCGAAGCTCAATACAAGCATTAATTCATTAAGATATAATTTACGTTGTCAGTGAAGTCAGGAATAACATTTTAACCGATTTAACTTTAGGAAAATTTGCATAATCTCAGCTTTTTGCTGCAATTTGTTTTTTTTTTAGAAATTACATGATATCAAGCAAAGCGATTTTGAGAACAGATCTGATAGAAGACATTCAACATTTCATAAATTTAATATTTAGTTTTCTTCGATCCCTTTTTTATATTAAATATAATTATTTTCTTGAGCTGAAGGTCTTTTTTTATAAGTGTATATATTTTTTTATTTCGCATATTCTTGTCGATATTTTGCTGTCCTTCGGATAGTTTCTTCAGGACAATAATATTGAAATATGTTTTGATTGGGCTTTTTCCAAAAACTAACATAACGACAAATATATTTGAAAGAAAAGTATTTTCCTGTTTTGTCTTTCACATTTGAAAATTAAATGTATTAATTCAGGTCCAAAAATGAACCTTTTCAATAACCTGAATTAATACATTTTAATTGGCTCTTAAAGCAAATAAATAATTATAATCATATTTGAAAATTAAAAAAAAGTATTTATTTCTTACATACATATGTACATACAAAATATTATACAAATAGTTTTAGAAAATCTTCCAATAAATAATTTTTCCTGAGAGGCAAACGTTTCTTTTTACATTAATTCTTTTAAACATTTAAACCCAAATATTCTTCACCTTTTTTTATACATACATACGTATGTATATACCCGGAGCATTACAAAATTATGTCAACAAACATACATATGTACATGAAATAATAATTGATATGAACAACAATAATTACAACAAACAACAAATTGTTTTTACAAAATTGCCAGTTTTACAATAAGAATCAATAAAAAGAACATCTTTTAATCATACATTGAGAAAAGAAACGAGTGAAGAAATAAGAAAGTGATTTGCCAACCAAAATCAAATCACACGAATGTTTATGCTGAACAGCTTTTTTGTGCTTTCAAATCGCATACACAAAAAGTGATTTCCACAATAATTTGTAAATTTATTTGTTTTAATTTATTCCATATGTTATTTCATGCATATAATGCGAAAATCCCATTAAGCAAACTAAAACAATTTCATGAGAACCCACGTTGTTCATTTGCATCTTCTCATCGAAAATGGAATTGTCTCATTTTCAAAATGAATTGCTTCTATATGGAAAACTGATATTCTGTAAAGCAAGTTTTATTAAACAATTATTTCAATGAACAAAATGTCTCTTTATCTATAATAAATTAATTTTTTTAATTATTTATTATTTAGGATAATTTGGCAAATGCCAAATATGCTATTTCAATGGCCCGGAAGATTGGTGCCCGTGTCTATGCTCTACCCGAGGATATAACAGAGGTAAAACCCAAGATGGTTATGACTGTGTTTGCCTGCATGATGGCCTTGGATTACATTCCGAATATGGACAGTGTAGAAAATCAAAATAACATAAACAACAGCAATTAATATGCCAAATAATAAAAACAACGACAAATAATATATATAACCACCACCACCACCACCACAACAAATATTAGGAAAGAAAACAGTCATAAAATATGTATTGATGGAAATGAATTGATAACCAGTTAAAAATGCAAAAAGAGTTTCAATAAAAAAGGGGGGAAATTGTCACGGAATGTAGCAGATCGGAGAATTTATTCCTTTTGTTTAATTAAAAATTTTATTAACATTTATTTGCGTGCAAATAAATTTACTTATATATTAATATAACAAAAAAGCAACAAACGCCAATTAAGTAATTATATATTTATAAATATATACACACATATATATTTTTAGAAGCTTTTAATTTATACAAATTTTTATGATGTTAAATTAATGCTTTAAAGTGATAATTTAACTTTATTTTTATTCATGTTTTGTTTAACTGATTTGATTTTTTAATTATATATATTTTTTTTAAATAAATTTATTTTTTATATTTTTATTTTAAAGTAACTAATTTTGTTGAAATTTAAATTTTTATGTAGAAACGCAAATAATGAGAAAACAAAAATCAACCTTATTTTATAAATAAAGGTTAAGCTTATGGAAAATAAATTATCGATCCTTTAATTTTATCTTGTACTATAACATATACATACATATATACATATATTAAATTATGAATAATGAAAAACAAAGTATAAAGTTAACTGCATTTACATAAATGAAGATATATTTTTTTAAAATACAACCATTTTACTTACATACACTATATAATAATTAAACTCGTAACAAACACGCAATTGAAAATTGGCATACATATTTTTCATTAGGGTATGATTACAAATGGGAACAGTTCCTTTTCCGCATTGCAAAACATTGAGTGAGTTACAAACTGGCAGGACAAAGGAAAACGTAGCACAAATCATTAGCAGTTCAGTTTTTGTAGCATCCTTACGCACATTACTTGAAAATCTTTTATTTAAACAAGCCAACACTTTTAAAATATAAGTTCTTTTTTTTATATAATCAAGAAATATTTTGGACATTTTAAAATATTTTTGATTTTTATGCAAATCACTTGTTTTCAGAAATTCAAAACACTATTACTTCAACAACAAGACAAAATTGTATATTTAACAGTCAAGTTGCAAATAACAACAAATGAGCAGCACAAAGCCGTTATCTGAAGTAATTTGGCAACAGAAATCATGTGATTTCAAGTATCGTGCTGTTAAGAACAGACCTGTTATTTGGCTTTTGTTAGACGTTTGTATTTTCTTGAAATAAAGAATTGTTGGTTACGATTTTTCAAAAAAGAAATTTTTTCTGGTAACAAAAATTACCAATTACAATTTGGAATTGCAAGTACATATTTAACAAATTCCCGTTGTTGAAAAAAATGGTGCTGCCTTCTGAAATAACAAAGGCATTTTTTTTTGTTGTAAATTTTAAACAATTCACAGCCAATGATGTCAATAAAAAAGGGATGGGATTTCAAAGTTTCAACATAAGATCGCATGAGTATTTCGTTCGAATATGTTGAAAATGAACTTGACTATATTTAATGCGACTTAAATGCATATACCTATCTGATGTGTTTGCATGAATTGTTAATCCAACTTGTTATTGATAACAACGATACGCCAATTAGTCATGCTTATTACCGTTCTTGAGTTATTCAGGAATTTGGAATAGACGAAAGGAGTTCCTGTACTTTTTCTCTAATAGAGTACAAACTCACAAAGATTTCGAGAATCATAATAAGCGTGATTATAGAAATAATACTTGGTATGTTGGAAGGTTAAGAAACGATTTTAAGCAGAATTTTTACACACAAAAAATAGCAAGAAAGATTTCAGGATTTTTACGCATTTTGGCAACAATAACCTTCCGGAATATATTTTCAAGTCGGTGACTTCTTTGAGTTGTATAAATAAAATGTGTAGCTCAAGCCAGGATTTTCAACTGACAAAGTGGATGGATGTATAAATTAAACTACTAGAATTCTGGTATAACAGCACCATTTGGTAGAAAGAAGAGTGCAAATTGAGATTGACAAATCAACATTTAAAAACAAACATAACCATTTTCTTGATTACATAAATTAAATTTCAAAAAATAATCTCCGTCTTCAATAGAGATTTTTTTTTAAAAAACTTTTAATACTTGTAAGATGCCATAGTGCCATTGAAATTTATTTATTTTTGTAAATGAAAAGAAAGTAAAAACATTAAATAAAGCGTCAAAACAACGCAGAAAGTGTAATGTGCAATAATTATAAAAAATTGGAAAAATGATAAGCGAATACCTTGAATATCATTGACGAATTTTATTTTTTATGATCGTACTTTTAAGCTTAGTCGTGTCAGAAGATGACTTCTAAACATATATAAATTGTGTTTTAATAAATTTAAGTTATTTTTTTTTTTTTTATTAAATTAATTAAATAATTAATTTTTTTTTTATTTTGAATAAGTAAAAATTTAATAAGTTTCTGTATCTACATTGTGTATAAAATATAAAAACGATTAATAAATGAAACAAAAGATAAATAAAAAGATATAATCCTTCATTTACTCAAAGCTCTTCCTAAAGGTAATTAAGTAACAGTTGGGTCCTTGAAAGTTAGCCTTATTAGAGTTCTTTTCAAAAATGGAGTTGCTTCACTTTCAAAATAAACTGCTCGTTTGGAGCCAAGTCAAATATTTGTTTAATTTGAACCTCAAATATACAATGTACGATTTTTTTTGTTCCCTTTAGATTCTATGAGGTTCGTGGGGCCAAATCTCCCTTCTCTAAATGCTTTGGCGAGCTTTTGGTGTACTTTTTCTGGTGATTTCTTCTGCAAAACATTTTGTCTCTTCCACGCCTTCAGTATTTCTGCACTGATAACAAATTTTATTTCTTAGTTTTTGAATCGAGCATACTGAATTATCAGTTGAATTACTAGTTGCAGTTGCAGGCTTTTTCAATTGAGCACTTCTCTTGACGCCGGGAATATGCTCAGAAGATCCTTCTTTCTTGCTTCCATGTGCTAAAGGCGGTAGATATTTATGATAGTTTTTTTGCTTCTCAAATTTGTAACTCAGTGGTGTAGTTTCTTTATTATATGAGCAGTTTTCAGAGGTTTCACCATTTCGAGGATTTTTACAAATCATACAATTTTGTTGGCCACGCGTAATATTCTTACATTTTTGTGTTCTACTTGACTTTGTGCTGGCCTCACTCAACAGTTCCTGGTCTTCGTAGGAGTCAGCTTCATCGTCCTTACTACTAATATCAGTTTCTTTATTTTCCGCCTTTTCACTGCTATCATCGCTCGCAGACAAGGCGTCTGTCATAGAATCATCAAAATACTTTTTTACAAATTCTTCATAAGCTTTATCGTAATCATATGGGTTTCTCTCTTCTGAACTTTCAATCGAATCCTTTTTAGTTCTTCTTTTTAAACGTGTCTGGTAAAAACTTGCATCGTTTCCTGCCACCGCTTGTAAACTGGATGAAGTGATAGCGTCTAAGGATTTTAAAAGTTCGCCCGGATGTTTATCTTTCCAAATGTTGTTGTCTTGTTGCAGAAATTGTAATTGTGAAAAAGCCAAGCTTGAACAGCAACAAAAAATTATTCCTTGCACTATCATTGTAGATAACAAGTCTCTGTACTGGTGCACAGGTTTATGGGTGTCATTGCATTTATAGATCTTTACAACATAACAAAGTGTTAAGTGAAGCATTAAAACGATACCATGTAATTTTTGTTTTTTAAACCACAGGTTTTGTTACAAACTTGAAAGATGAAGAAATGGTAAGCGGAAATTAATGGTGGAGAAAATAATTGCTATTGCTGTTACTATTACTAACCAATATTTGTTATCTTTTATAGGCACTACGTCACAATAGTTGCAAATTTTTACTTACATAGATTACTTTCACCCAACATTTTTCAGTTTTGCTTTTCATTAAATCGATTTTTAGCAATGTTGGCCACTTACATAATTCTGTGAGAAAAGCTTCAATTTTTGTCACTATTGTGGCAACAGAAAAGATACACTGTTTGGGCTGCACCGTCACAAACAAAAATTCTTATCCAACATTTCGCTGCCTTTTTGTTTATGTATTTATGTATGTATGTATACTTAACTCGTTAAAATTCAATTTTCAGCCGACTGCAAAGAAATGGTTGTATCTTCTGAAATATTGTAGATAGTATCTGGAGAATAAAAGCAGTTCTGAAAAGCGGAGAAAAATACTTTTCAATGATACCAAAGTTTATTAATTTCAAAAATTTTAACTCAGGTTTTTTCTGCCTGCTGCGAAGAAAAATGGCTGTATCTTCTAAAAATTTTTGCAGATTTCAAAAAAACAAAAGCAGCTCTGAAAAGCGAATGGTACCAAAATTAACTAATTTAAAAAATTAAGATATATTATTTAATTTTTCACAAGGCTTTAACTCACATTAAAATTCAATGTATCAATTCAGGTCCAAAAATAGAGCTTTAAAATTTAATTTTTCAAATATCGGCGGCATATTGACAGCTGAAAAAGACAAAAAACATTTGAAAGGTATATTTTTGGACCTGAATTAATACATTTCAATTGGCTCTTAAAGCAAATAAATAATTAAGTTCATGGTTAAAATTCAATTTTCAGCCGACTGCAAAGAATTGGCTGAATCTTGTGAGATATTGCAGATATCTAAAAACTAAAAGCAGTTCTGAAAAGTGGAGAAGAAGTCCTTTTGAAAGGCAACAAAAATCATTAATTTTTTCACAGTTTTTCACGTTGAAATTCAATTTTTAGGCGACCTCAAAGAAATGGCTGTATCTTCTAAAATATTGCAGATAACTTAAAAATGAAAGCAGTTCTGAAAAGCGGCGAAGGAATCCTTTTTAAAACTTGTGAATTTAATGAATTAAGTCAATAAACTTACCGAAATGCCAGAGATTACCAGGCGATTGAACAAACTTACATATATTCATTTTGAAATAAATAAATAAAATAGGGGTTTTTAGTCTTCATTTGGGTACTTTTATCAAATCCATGTTTGCAATAAACATCAAAGTCCTTATATTAATATACATAACAAAAAATGAAACTAACAAATTGCACACTAATAATGTCTACTATTTATAGATCAGAATAGAGCTTAACTTAAATTTTTCTTATACATACTAAGAGGTTACTTGAGTTGCACCAAGTAAATTGGAATGAGTATGATTTGACTTTTGTTTCATATTACGCATTTCCCGTCGTTTTTCCCGAATAAGTTGTTTGGCCTGTTCCGCATCCATTTCCTCCCAATCTCCACAGTTTTCATCAACCCAATCTTCCAATTCGGCCTGTGGAATATACTAAATGGAATTATAATTCAAACGAATATATTTTTTTAATGTTACATTTAAGGCTATTGGAACATCTGTCTTGGCCTGAAGGCGAGAAAAATTCGTTTGAGTTTGGTTGTCGTCACCCCCCAAATAGTACTTAAGTTGAGGTTTTATTACCGGCGCCAGTTCCTTGCAAAACAAAATAATAATAGTTGAATAAATAAAATTGGACAAAATAATTTAGGTATACTCTAAAGAAATCCGGTTCCTGTTCGGCTGTTTGCGGAGTAGGTGGTTTGGCAATTTGTTGACGATATTGTTCAATATGTTCTTCCACTGTGCGTGGACTTTCATCCCAAGAGTTCCAATCTCTTTCAGTAGTCTAAACATAGAGGTTACAAAATGGGAAATGCATAATTTCTTAGGATTTTCACACCTACCAAGGATTTAGGAGCCCTTTGCGATGTCGAATTTGGTTGTACTACAACATTTGTCATGGGCTCAGCATAACTTGGTTTCCGTTTACGTGAAAAACAACATAATGCGCGTCGCAATAAACTGACAATGCTTAATAAAATTACTTTTAGCTGTTGGAAAACCATTTGGTTTAACAATATTAAAAATGCAAACAAATATAATTGAACTAAAATTGATTTGTTGACATTTGTTCAGAAATGAACCGTCACAGTAACTGGTCTACGTATAACACTTACGGCAATAGAGAAAACACTGCACAGAGTTGTAGAAAATAGTAGCAGATAGTACTGTATGCATGCGTTTGGATTCAGCAGTAAAATCAATTGAATAAGTAACCATACCATTTGGTAACGGCACTAAACATTTTATTTAAATTTTAAAAATATTTTTAATTAAATTTTTGCAGAGGAATTAATTTTTGTACGTCGACGAAACTTAACGAATATTATTTCGAAAATCCAGGGGAAAGCACACAGTGCCATGAATAAAGTTAGACAATGGAAAGTAAGCACATAGTCCTGCGTCTTATCGCGTATATAACCGATCACCGGGCTTATGGCAAACATGATGTTACCCTGCAAAAACATAAAGAGGCCATATCCGCTGGCAAATCTAAAAAATACAAATAATTACAGCTTACAGACATTAATATTACATGCTTGTACTGACCTCTCTTTTGGTAGATATTCGGCAAATATCAACGGCAGCGGTACGTGCACCCAAGTTCGCAAAAATCCCATTACGGCGGTTACAATTGATATACTTTTGAAATCGAAAGCGGTCAGGAAAACTTTATAAAACGTACAAGTATTAAGATTATATGTATATAATTTATTATATTCTTAATGATTTTCTACGTAGTATATATACATATATTTTTTTTTTTAATAAAATGATAAGCGATGACTGAAACTTTTCATTTCTAATTGTTCAGATTAGATTTTATGAGAGTATTTAGATAAAAGTGTTACAATTTTTTTTTATCAAAAATGGGATGTTACAATTTCTTGAGATAATGCTTACACATTTGCTCACAACAATGATGTCAGTTATGAGTATAAAAATGCTTTAACTGCCTGTTCCTCTAAATGTGAATGCAGTTTGGATTAAAAGCAATTAGAATTTTTATTAAATGTTTTTGTGGTTTCCAAACAAATGCGCAAAAGAAAACTTTTCTTAAATTTGCTATACAATTGTATTTTAAAATGTATTCTCATATCTGCACATATTATTTCTCAATAAAAGTTTATTATTGCAATGGAATTTTGAGACAAAGATATTTGAGGTCGAAAATGCTATTAAATTTAATATACATATGTATGTTTTAAGAATAAATTTAAATTTTTTATATATTTATTTTCTTGAGCTAAATGTCTTTTTTATTAAAAAAACAATTAAATATTTTTAATAAAAAAGATCTTTAGCTCAAGAAAATAAATATATAAACCATAAAAAAGGGATAAAAAAAAAACAAATAATAAATTAAAATTTTTTTTAGCACTACAATTAATTACAGTCAGCTATTACACAAATTTGATTCGATTTTGCTACTTTTTTGTGCGCATACTTTCTTACGAAAACGTTTTTCTTCAAATAACGCAGCAATTGCTGTTACTAGATTTTATTGGAAAAGTACTCGAACGGACTTAATGAACTGCTGCGTTTTGCGGATCTATTACAATATATTTGTAGTTAAAAAAAAAACTTACCAAATCTTGCCACGACGGTAAAAAATGCTCCAGCCAGATAAATGTATCTAGAAGGCACTTGTAAAAATACTGCAGAAAAAGCTAAACAAATGCGAGAAGCCAAATCGGCTGCTGCACCTATAGCAATTACACTGGCCGTGTCGTGCTGAAACAGGAAAATATATGTATGTATATGTACATTGTACATGCATATGTACATACGAATATTTGTTGTATTTAATACCTTTTAGATGATAAAGGAACTTACCTTATTAAAGCCCAGTTCGAACATATACAAAGGTTGTAAGGTAAAGAATGTTATGTCAGAATATAAGGCAAAAGTTATACCCAAAACTATGTTAACATAAATGGGTTTCTTTAAAAGTGTCAAATCCAAGAAATCTACAATAATTTGACAGGTAGAACGCTCATCCTTTGCACACGCCGTTTGTTGGTGTTGTTGGTGAACAGTGGCTAGAGCTGAGGCTCTACGTGAGCCGATAATATGTGCCAACTCAGGAGATGCGTCTGTTACAACCACCGGACCAGTCCAATTTCCCAGACTCGTTATGCTGGAACAACGACTGGACATTTTTTCAAGCATTTCGCGTGAGAGTTTGTGTGAATGTCGTCTGCTGTACATTAAGGGTGAAAGATGACTTGAATCATCTTCATGACAGTTCATGACGCTTGAGACAGTAACTTCCGGCCTCGTGTGGTGGTGCAAAGCTGATTTTTTGCCCACAACTTCTGTTAGCTCCAAGGCCTCACCGTTTTCTTTCTTATCCTCTACGTCTTCAATGATCACTTTACGCATGTGCCATTCCACCGGTTGCATTAGCAACATACCCAAGATTGTGTGGGAGTTAATGGCAGCCAACACCACAAGGCAACCTCTGAAGCCATACGCTTCTAAAAGGTTTTGCATTACCACCGGATAAAACATACAGCCAACACCAATTAAAGTCTGGGCAAAACTCATCCACATCACACGATTCTTTACGAAATAATTATTGAAAGTGGTAAAAGCGGTGGGTATAATGAGACCAAAGCCA
Source organism: Sturmia bella (assembly GCA_963662145.1). Classification (NCBI taxonomy): domain Eukaryota; kingdom Metazoa; phylum Arthropoda; class Insecta; order Diptera; family Tachinidae; genus Sturmia; species Sturmia bella. Next base: position 67,175,713 of record OY759170.1, on the reverse strand, counting down.
ATGCCTTGCAGCAGCCCAAACGCCAATGCAAGTGTAAACACAGAGTTGACAAATATCTGCACCAAACAGCCGACAAAATACGAGAAGCCCCCGAGCAAACCCACTGCGCGTACACCAAACCGATTGAACAGCGAACCCGAAAACAAACCTGCAAAACTGTATGAACAGAAAAATGAACTTGTCACAAAACTTATGGCACTAGTTCCAGCTCCTAAATTCTTAAGAAAATCACCAAAAACTAAGCCGAAAGAAGCCAAGGCGGCCAAACCGCTGATCTGCAAATAGAATGGGGTGAAATTTTTATTTGTTGTGATTTTGTTATATCATTTTAATCTTAAAACTTTAAGGAAGATAAACTAGACCAAGCCAAATTTTTTAAATTTTTATCGGAGGTCACAAGCACGTTTTGAAGATCTCCTGTATATTTACACTGAGTTAGACTTGTTTTCAAGTTAAATATTTTAAAAATTATACTAGATATTAAATTACTTTTCAGGCTCAAGTTCAACCCTTGGTTTGTCACTTTCAAACCAATATCAATTAAGTAAAGAAAAGTAACATTTTTATAGCTAGATGGCAAACACCCTTCACCATCACCATCAGCACCCTATAAACTTTGGACGCGTCCTATTTCACAATTTTGACACAGCCGCTTTAACCACTCGTGAATCAAAGCTCACGCAATTTTACTTTCTATTTTTATAATTAATTAATAATAAGCAAAGCAATGAGTTGTGTAAAAAATTTTAAGTTGCACTCTCCTAATATCATATAAAAATCAAATTTCAGAAAAAATGATACTCAGTATAGTTTACCTTCCTTCCTTCAGCTGATATACTATATACTTACAAATGACATGGCCATTCCCAAGCACACAAGAATACCCCAACCTCCATCTGGTGGTTCTAAACGAGTTTTTGCTGCCATTTTGTTTTTTTTTTTTTTTTTGGTTTCTAGCTCAATTCACCCTTTCGCCAACAATCTGCAGACTCAATTGAATGTAGGTATCACATTTGAAAAGTGTTTCTCTTGGCCAAATCCTACAGAAGCATTCTTTTATTTGCTAACTGGGTGTTAAAAGATAACATAGATAAAGTTTATTTATAACACCTGATACAGCAGTTAAACAGCGAGTTGGTATCATCACCATCATCACCATCATCATCATCATCATCAGATACAATCAGACGCACAATGTGAGAAAGGCGTCGAAAATAGAAAAATACTTCGTATTTCATTTTAAACATACATACATATGTATGTACATATATACTCTAGGCGTGTATTTGCTTAAGTATTTTGAAAACGTTTGGATTTAACATTTAACTGATTTGAAAACATCTAACCAGTATTTCAAATTCTTTTTTTTTTTATCTACACACGTACATATGTAAATATACACACATACACATCTGTGATGAAATTGCCCAATATATTTATACTCATGCTCCCAAAAGAGCTCTGAAGTAGAGAACGTAACGGTATTAACTTTTAACAGACTGTAAACATTTAATTTTTGGGCAGGTGTAGGGCCCACATCGTGAGTAGTGAGGCGAATTGAGGATTGTCTGGGAGTTCCCTGCTTTCAATATCAAATAAACCAATCGACTGAAATTTGTCTGCCACACTGTTAATGGGCCAAAGGTACTGGACGGTGTTCGAACGGCACACTCACAATTGATAGAATAAATTTCACTGTTTGCTTGTGCTGTTGGGTCAAGCCAAGTTCTCGAATAAATCTTCAACAATATCATCGCTATAAATGGTTAAGGTTTGTTCTGTAACAGAAATTTTTGAAAACAAACAAATTACGAAGTTAATTAATTTTTATTATTCGAACTTTTTCTTATAAATATAATTATTTTTGTTAAATTACTTTTTCAGGCTTAAGAGCATCTAGATCTCAACGATGCATAACAGAACATGTAGAAAAAAGCTTTCATATAAACAGAGAGCAACAGTCTTCTGAGACGACAAATATCGTCCAAGACTGCAAAAATATCATTGCTTTGATTAGTGTTAATTAAGTATACAAACAGAAAGTAAAATTGCGTGAGCTTTGGTTGCCGAGTGGTTAAAGCGGCTGTGCCAAAATTGTGAAATTTGACACGTCCAAAGTTCATAGGGTGCTGATGAAGGGTGTTTGCTACCCAGAAACAGCCGGTTGTCCACCTAGCTACTAAATTTTACTTTTCTTTATACCTTGTTCATACATGCATTTTTAATTGAGATAATATTCAGTTTATTGACATAATATTTTTTGCGTTCATACATACAAATAGTGTACCAACTCAATTAGTATTTGACAGCTGGAAAAAAGTTGTTGTTTTTGTTTTGGTAGTGAGAAAGAAAAAGTGAAAAATATTTTCAAATAAGAAAAATGGATGAAAAACTGCCTTTTATTAAAAAGATTTTAGTGTTGTACAATAAAAATATGGAACTTGTACAAGTAGTCCATTCATGTTATGACTCCAAAGCGGCAATAATAAAAAGAAAGAGAAATACAAATTTGGAAATGCTGCAATGTTTAAAAATTTTTATTTTTTATTTTTTTATTTTTATTTTTTATTACATATTTTCTTTTGTTTGCTTTTGTTGACATTTATCTCGTCGTTTATCTCACATTGTATACTTTTGCTTATTAAACACATCTTTTACAGTGTTGTGTTTCATATTTTTCTCAATATTCAAAGCAATTTTGAGTTTATTAAGCAATAACTTTATTGACTTTTTGTATGGAATATTGAGCTCAATAATGGACTTTATTGCGATTATCTCAATAAAGGCGCATGTATGAACATGGTATTACTTAATTGATATTAATTAAAAGTAGTGACAAACCAAGGGTTGAACTTAAGCCTGAAAAAGTAATTTAATATAAATGTATTACAACACAGAAGTTCAATAACAAAAAATAATTATTTTTGTATTAAGTTCATCAGGCTCCAGTTCTTTCTATATTATTTTTGTGATTGATATTAGTTAAATAAGACAAAGACATTTATTTAGCAGGGCTGACAACTAGTTGTTTCGAAGCGTCACCAATCTTATTTTACTAGTTCCAGGAGGGTCATCTCCTGAGTACTAGTCCCAAAAGTCTAAAAAAAAATAAGTTCTAATGAATTTTAATTTGGTCCATGTACAAAATATTCATTAGTTTAATTTTTGCATACTGGTTAGATTTACAAATATGACTTTGCAGGCTTAGGGCCTCTTTCTCACCTGCACAATTACATTGAAAGCAAAAACAAAATATTGAATATTGCTGTTGCTTTCAATGTAATTGTGCGAACGAACGACAACGTTCGCAGGTGAGTAATAGGCCCTTAAAGATTATTTTGTTGCCGAATTTTAGATTTTTTTTTTTTTTTTTTGCTAATGCATAGAACAAACCTTATATGTATGTATATGACGCGTTTCATGCAGTTAGGCTAGAACTTACTATATTTTCATGGTAGATTTTTTTTATATGTAGAAAAATCATCTTTTAGAAAAAATACCAGTCAGGGCCTTTCTACATGAGACCAATAACATGTGTGTCTCCATATACCGTGCAAGTGCTTTGTTTTTGACATGACATGCCTCTGCTTCAGTTCGTTTTGAGTTTCTCTAAAAGTGTTTGAAAAGGTTTTCAAATTCAAAGGCATTCTTTTTCATTTTACTCTTTGTTTCGATATTTATTAAGTTACAGCCTAAAGTTTTGCTTAGAAACTAATTAGCACTAACTTATATGAAAGTACATGAAAATTGAATTTAAGTATGCAACTTGATTGCTTAGTTATGAATTTTTAATGGTACATAAATACAAGTTAAAGTGCACATTTTAAAAGGCTGTCACTCACTTTCAGTACTTAACTATTAAAACAAAACGAATAAAAAAAATTTTTATGGTTCTTACCGACAGTCTGTGAGTTGTGACTGCCGTTGTTTTATGAATTTATAGAATTAAGGCAAAAATAATTGAAGAAATACTATGCACAGAGAAGTTATTTGGTCGAAAACTAAACTAATTTATCTTATATATGTAAGTACTGGCAATTGTAAGAAGCCTGAAACAGCCAAATAGCCGTAAGCAACTCATTTATATATGTATCGTTATTATCACTTAACTATAGAACCTCACTAAAAAGTAATCTTAAACATTATATGGCTTACATGATTTGTGCTGTTTGGGCTTGTCCTGTAAATGAAGGTATGTAATTATTTTTTAAACTAAAAATTTAAAGAAGTTAAAATTGTGTAGTTTCTTAAATTAATTTTGGCTAAATTATTGTGTTAATAAATATCGTGGGATTAGATATTGTCAGTTGTTTGAAGAATTAGTATATGCATTTAATAAGCATATGTTACACATAGAATACATCCACACATACATACATACTATATACGTGATATGAGTGATGTAACGAATATTTGAGCTCAATAGTTTTCTCCCAACTACATTCGCATTCGACAACTAACACGAAAAATTCTCAAACAAAATATTCTTATACCTCTGGCAGTTGACATTTTTATTTTACAGTATTTTTCGGTTAATTGCACATCAAAATTTGCATAATTTTTTGTTCAATTAACCGGGGAACCAATTAGCCGATACCCGTTAAATTACAAGAACCTTATTTAATTGAACAGTTTGTTCAATTACAGAAATCACGCAAAATTGGAACTATGTACTAATGAATTAAAAGAAATCGCATATGTGTACTTTAAGTTTTTCAAAATAATTTTGTTTTACCTTAAACGAAAAAAATTGCAAGTAACAGCAAAAAATGTACGTATATGTGTATAGTAGAGATGCCACCCAGTGTTTTTCACAAATGATGTCAAATATGTATGTGCAAAAATGCCAGATTATTTTTCAATGCAATTAACCGGGTAAAAGTAAGAGGAAATTTATTTTTGATTACATGAATTTTGAACGAATTAAGCGGGAAAATCAATTAACCGGGTTCAATTATCCGAGGAAATTCACATGGTATTCGTATGCAATATTTTTTTTTGCCCGATCATGTGGTTCAATTAAGCGTGGAAACCAATTAACCGTAGGGTCAATTAACCGAAAAATACTGTCTTTAAATTCACTTTAAACTTTGTGTCAGTAAATCAGTTTACCATCTATTTATTATTCATGCGTTTGCAACAGAGCTCGGCATTTATAATTGAAGTATTAACGCATAATATTCTTCGTTTAATGGTAGCTTAAATGTTCAGTGTTTTATAGAATCACTAGTTTAAACATATATTAAACTAAAACAACAGATTATCTGATGCTGATTTTTTTGAGAATTATATATTATTACCTAAATATAGAAACACCATAAGTCGAATTCTTTTTTCAGTCGTGTACTAGTAGATGCCGGTGACATTTCGTTGATGCTACTCAGCTTGTTAGAAGAATCGAAAAAACTTGTTAAAAGAACGTTTGCAACTTTACTACTTGTTCTCGCGAACATAACGAGAATCACAAATATTCAAATACACCTTTAATGCGGACAACAATTTAATGTTTTTGCAACACTTTTGTTTTTCTAATTAACCTTCATACAACGATTAACTGTTAGTTTTGTATTTTTGAAAGCATAAGAAAATAAAAGCTTTTTTGAACATGTATTAATTCAGGTCCAAAAATGAACCTTTTGGACCTGAATTAATACATTTCAATTGGCAAATAAATAATTAAGTTTTTTTGAACATTCAAAAAAGAATTCAATTATTAGTGGCTATAATTTAAATGTATTCTAGTTCTAAATAGACACTTACCCTTATTGTGGTTGGTATTTTTGCTGCGAAAGTCAGGTGTTTTTGAAAAATGATGCCGTGATTTGCAAAAACTACGAGTATTGTATATCAAAATGTATTACAAAAACGCCATCAATCCTGGTTGGCGTATTTGACTATCAAAAGTGCAAAATCAGTGCGATTTTGAAATTGACAGCAACAATGAAAAGCTGACGTTTTTAAACTACACCAAACACAATAAGGGTGATTATTTTAGAGCCGTCCATATGCCGACGACTTTTCGTTGATGCCACTCAACTCATCAGTAGAGTAAGGTAGAATAATTCAAACATTTAATTGGCTTTTCCCTGCAGAAATCGTGACTACTCCTTACACGCGTGTAAAGAGTACTCCACAAGGGAAAAACATGCTCCATTTTACATTACAATGTCCCAGGACACTATGTAATATAAAAAAACATTACGTCAGAGTAATCCAAAAACTAGTCTAAGTAACTGCTCCGCACATTATTAACACAGGGTGGGTCTTGAAATTACTTCATGTCACTACTCCACACAGAGCGAAAACTTCCTAATAGATTCAATAAGATTTTCTCTTTGAAACGTTTTTAGGCTGAGGGGTATCCCAGCAGAGAGAAAAGAAGATTTTTCTATGGGTATTTCTTATTATTTCCATGTTGCAAATCTTATTAATTGTCTCAACAAGAAAAACACATAAAACCAAAAAGAAAACTTGTTACTCACGTTTGTTTTTACTCAGTTTCCGATTTGCATGGTACCAAAAAAAATTCTATAGAAAAGAACTTATTGATTCTATTAGGTTTTCTTGTAAATTGTATACAATAAGGATTTCTTATTGATTTTATTAGGTTATCCTATTAATTTTTCCCTATTGGTTTTATTAGTTTCCTATATAAATACACGTAAATCATCTTTTTAATTTCATTAACTGTTGTTTTTTCAATAAGGTTTTCCCATTTAAAATAATAAGGAATCCTTCTTGAAAAAAAACCATAGAGATATCTTATTGATTTTGTTCTACTTTATTAGGTGCTTTTTTCTCTGTGCATGGATTATCACATGATAATCATGTGTTGCGAGTATTGCCAAATAATTTTTTTTTATTCATCACGGTCCATGTTTACATTACATCAGACCATGTTGTAACTACTCGTTTTTATTTGAAACGGTACTCCAATAATTTCTGCAGGGTTAAAGCAGCTAATGAGTAAATTAATTTTTTTAAATTTAATTTTCTAAGCAGTACAAAGTTTCTATTTTAAGATTTAATTTATTGCACGAATGAAATTACAGGAACTGTTCCCAAACCATTGTTCATACACACGCTCACACACACAAAATTCTTTGCATATAATTTGGATTATAAATTTTAAGCCACGAAAATATAAACTAATTACTGCTATTTCGATATTTGTACGCGGCTTCGTATCCGCACTTACTTAAATATTGATATTCGTTACATCACTAAAATGTATGAAGTTATTACATGCGTTTAACTAAAAATAGGGGCTGTTTCACGATCTCGAATGTTAACGTTCGTAAAAATTCATTATAACAGAAAATAATGGACTAAGCACATAACATATACAGTATGTAGACAAAGCCAAAACAAGATCAAATTAGCCTTGGCTCAACTATGGCCATAGAAAACAGCTGTTTCAATCAACTTTGTGGGCAACACTCCAAGCGATTATGCTCGACACCATAACAAACACAACAAAAATAAAAAAAAAATCGATTGAATTTTGGTTTCTTATGGCGTTATAGTCAAGTTTGAATTAGTTTGAGCTTTATAGTCTTTTGGTTGCTAAGAGTGCTTGTCTAGATTAACGTTCGGAATCGTTAAGTTTAACATTAGTTCAATTTTGAACAACCACATTGAAGTTTGTTCGGTGTTTGTTTTAATTAATTAGTATCTAACTACTTAAAATTTAATTTATACGAGTACATTATACACAAATACATATAAAAATATATAACGTTAATACCAACAATAATGTCATATACAAAAATAGTTATACAATTTCTATATGAATTTTCTTTTCAATTAAACTATTACTATTTACGAATTTCGTATGTATGCTTTTTTATATGAAAATGTATTTTTGTATGCGAATGTATAGTTTCAAATTTATAAAATACACGTTTATAAATTGGTCTAACGTACATCATTTAATTTTATTAGGAAAGTTCAGCTAATAAAAACAAACAATTATTTTTTACAGCTGATTTCTGGGACATTGTTATCGGCTGTAACAGCAACTTCCTTTTTTTCCTTTCGCAGTTGCAAAAATTCAATGAAATACTCAATTGACCAGGCGGCACCACACAATACAATACACACACTTTGAGCATGAATACATATAGGATAACTATTGGTTACATCACGTATGAGTCCTTGGGAGGAAAAAAAAGGAAAGAAGCAAACACAATTTTCAGACAAAAATTTCAAGCATATAAAATTGGCAACACTTACCGATTAAGGGACCAAAACATATAACAAATACTGCTTTACCAACTAAATGCCAACCAAAGGCTGAGGGTAATTTCTCCAGAGAACAGTACTCCGAAACTGTTAAAGTAAAGTTACTGAGTGCCGAACCTCTGAAGAAACCACAGATTGACAGCCACAACATGAGTTGACTCCATTCGGTTTGTTCGGCCATAACTTGAAAAAAAATATAATTACAGCGTTATACATTAAGTTTTAATTATAATTTTTCTATGCTATTTTTTTTTTTAGAAAAAGTGTAGTTTTTTTTATTCAAAGTCAGTCAGTTTGTCCATGAGGCAAATAATATTTGTTTTTTGCAGTTGTGCATGTTGTTCGCAAACGCTGCTGCAAGTTGGCAGAATGATTTTATTTATTTCACTTAATAAAATAAAAGTCAGCAAGAGAATGTTCATTTATGTGACCCTGTCCTTAGAATTGGCCAACCAAATGAGCTGAACTTATTAAAAACATTAAGTACAAAAATTAGGACCTGCTAACGAATCACTGCATTCGTTATCGAATCAATTCCGTGACTTATGCTGTGTGCTTGTTGTTTATATTAGCGGTACTCAGCGTTTGGTGCGTTTTTGGTTGCGACTATTTGCGTTTGCGATTATATTGCAACTGATATTGAGCACCCTTTTTAACAACTTTGCAAATTTTATTGCACTCCAAATAACAGCTGATAAATTAATACACAATTTTTGATTTTTCACGTTTTATTTTTTTGGTAATTGATGCTGGCTTCATCTCTACTATTTTTTGTTTGCTTTGTGTTAAAATGTCAGCTGTTCGAGTGTCAGTGTTCCAAACGCGATACTCATGCGAAAAAAGCAACACGTAATTAGCGGTGCGTAAATGCAAAAATATTGCGAGTGCAACCTTGTATATTTTGTTGTTGGGTTGCAAAGAAAAAGCAACGATTTCTTGCATTCGCACTTACGCAAGACATTTGCACCAAATAATGAACTGCGCTATTGTTTTCCATTCAGCCCAACTCGAAATGGAAATTCTGCAAGAGGTTATTCTTCTTTTCCATTCCTTCCAATAAGAACAAATATTTCGTTGGAAAAAGATTATCAGAGAAAAAAGTATATATGTATTATAAACTAGAATTTTTTCACTAGCTTTTCTGATGGGAGATGATGAAAAGTGTACTTTTGAAATCACAAAAACCTGAAAGTTATTAAAAAAAAAACTATGTTCTTGAATAACAGATACAAAAATAAAAATATTTGCTACAAGAAATGTTATGAAACACACAATTATTACAAATTGAACACAAATTCAAAATAAAGAATTGAATGACAGCAAGCAAAATGGCTGGTTTCAAAACGAGGTTTTGCCACTTTTTCATGTTTTCGTTTTCAAAGAATTTAGAATTGGTGGATTAGTTTTGCAGAAAACTGTTTTTCCACAGGGGGAAATTCCGCTGATTGTTTTCACTAGATGCTTCACTCGTTTATGAATGCCGTGATTCGACTTTTGAATTTTAACGCAAATCAATTTCTAGCGCAAAGATTACGTGACCCAGGTTTAATTCCCACCATGACCAACTAAACAAAGGCCTTCTAAATAATTGTTTCAAGTGTTTTAAAAACAAGACCTTGATAAATATTTAGCAACTACATATGCTGGCAAAGGATATATGTACAAGTTTTGTCATAGATTTTAACTATACAGTTTATTGTAATTTTTGCCTTTTAAGTCGTATATAATGTAATAATTTGCGCTTAAAAAAACTAACATAAAGAAAAAGGTTATTACTGTGAACTTATTAAACTGAGCGGTAGTTAGTGTATATGTATGTTGAAACTTAGATATTAATTTCCCTCTAAATTTATTGCCATTTATTTTAGCAAACAGTTCTCTTTGCTAAAATATTTGCTCAAATATTTCTAATAAATTAAAAATAAAAGCCCCACTTACTTGATCTTGTTATGGCGACAAATATTATGGACACTAAAAATACGGTGCGTTTTTTTATACTCGTTCGATCGAATATTGGTGGCAACACAATACGAGCGGCAATATCTGTTATGGCTGTTGTGGATAAACAGTAGGCCACATCTGCTTTGCTGTAACCCAAGTTGGCGAAAAAGAACGGTGTTACCATTTTGAAATTCATTTCAGCTACATAAAATATCGATAGTCCGAAGAGAATATTAAGAAACATTTTATCTTTTAGCAAATCAACGTCCATAAGATCTGCAAATCTGGCCCAGAAGCCCGGCTTCTTTGCAACTTCCTTGTCGCCTGCAGTATCGGCGGTTTTTTCAACTTCAGTGGGATTCATTTTGATGAAGGAATCACAGTGAGCATTGCCAAAACTGCCAACCGCTGTACTCACTCTTTTTAGCTCACGATCATTTTGTTCGAACTCATCGTCTCCCACATTCATATGAACTTGTAAAATGGAGCCCGTAAAATCCATATAAGACAAGTTCGATGTAACTGATTGTTTGCGAATTCTTAAGGTCGTATTTACATCGCTGTTCGAGTGGTAACCATTGGCAGCGGTTTGCACTCCAGCCAAAGACATAATACGCGGAAATGTTGGCCTCTTGGACAAGCCCAGCCTGGAGCCAACCATAGTGTCCATATTCATTTCAGAGAAATTTTTTCTCATTTGTTGTTGCTGATGATTGTGTTTGTGGAAAAGCAAGGTATTCATTTCGGGTAGAGCATCTTCTTCGGTGCCGTCCTCTTGGATAACTTTAAATTCTGGTGGGGCTGCAGCGGCGATAACCATCATTTCCTCATCGACCTTTTCATCTTTCATATGCCACTTGGCAGGCTGCAGTAACACCGAGCCCACTGTGGCATTCAAAGCTACGCCAGCTAGTAATAATACAGCTCCACGAAAACCAAAAGCTTCCAATAGAACTCTTACCAGCTGGGGCATAATTAACATACCCAAGGCAGTGCCAGCCATTGATAAGCCCACAGCCTGGCCTCGTTTATATTTGAAATAATGATTCAGCGCCACAAACGCCGCAGAAGTTGCTAAACCCACTCCAATGCCATTTATAACACCATATGTGCCTATTATGTGAGCCATACTGCCCGCCGAACTTGTACAAGCCAGGCCCAGTGCACATAGCAATGAGCCGGCAATGGCTACTTTGCGATAGGAAAACTCTTTCAACAATGGCCCCACAAAGAGGCCCGAAAAATTCATACATACATCTAAGGTACTAATAATCACAGCTGCGCCGGTGGTTCCCACATTGAGATCACGTAACAAATCACCAAACAGTAAACCAAACGAGGGTTCTATAGATCGAGTGGCCAACTGGAAAAGGAAAAAAAAAAGAAAAAATCGTGATTAAATCAGTGTTTTGTCTACTTTGACCAATTTGTTTAAATGCTAATAAGAAATACTGTTGAAATGTCAACAAATCTTATAAATTATATCGCACAATATACATACATATTTGCTTAACATACATATTTATGGCAATTAATTTCTGATTTTTACAACTAATTGTACAATAGGCGGAAAAAAGTAACAGTGATAAGATAAAAAAAATGTTTTCCAAATTTATCACATTTTTTCTTTTACAAACACCAGAAGTTATTAAAAGGAATTAAGTGATTTTTAAATACAATAGTTATACAAAAATAAATCGTGGCGTTCCTTTACTATTTTCAAATCTATAATTATAATAATATTATAATTTTTAACAGTGTAATTAATGTTTTACTAATATGTGTGATTGTGTTGCAAAGCAAATAAAAAGGAGCAATAGTGATTTTACACAAACAACTTTTGTATGAGCATTAGCAACAACAAAAATACAATACTGTTTAACTTGCATGCGTAGCGACATTAGTCAGAGCTTCTGAATTGAATGATTATCTAAATTAAGTTTTTTGACACGTTTAGTCCAGGGTCTTTGTATAATTGTCGCTAGATATCACGGCCGTTGCTTTAATAATGATCTTATAGATATGCAGTTTGCCGTTATCTCTAACCACCCAGCTATCACCTTAAAATTCTCAAACAGAAAGAGCGAAAGAGCGAGCGAGCGAGAGAGAGAGGTAGGTAGGTAGGAGGAATGGAGTGCATTTAAAAATCATATTTGAGTATGCGTTTATCTTTAAGACAACCTTTGTGATTAAATTAAAATTTTTTTAATTAGCACTTTTTGCAAAACAAAATACATATATGTATATAAGGGTGGGTCGATTTAGCAATTGATGAGAAGTGGAGAAAAAGTGCCAACTACACACACCTAAAAAAATCATTTGCGAAATGACCGATTAAAAATGTATTTTTTATTGGAAACAAATATTGGGGAGAAAATCAATCTGGGACTAATCAGTCCCACGATGCGCATCACATGTGTGGCCAATCCTTAATATTTTTTTTCGAACACACCAGCCCCATACCACACCTCCTTAAGGACCTCCCATACAGACATAAAAATAAGCTATAATAAACGGACTTTTCGAAGATGATTTTTTGGTTATGTTGTGCTGGAGCTTTTTTTTTCTCATGCCAAAAACTATCGAAAAGATCTGTTCTGAAAATCACTTTGCTTAAAATCACGTCATTATTGAAAATAAATTTCATTCAAAACAATGATTTTTCTTGACTTAAGTGTGTAAAAATGTTGCTTCAGACTTCACTATAAATATAAAATTGGAAAGCTTCGAAATTAAGTGAAAAGCACGCGATTTTCAGATCAGACCCGAATGGCACCATATCGAAAAATTCTTGTCCCTGTCTAATATACACACATATGTACATATTTTGCCCAAGCAAAAATAAAACTTTTATTAATTATCACAATAAAAAAAACTAAGTAAATATTTTTTAGGAGTGTTCTAATTTTTCGCTATTTTCTTTTAAATGAATTTTGAGTTCTCAAATAAAAAACATAAATATTATTATTTGTGTAGTAAATTAATAAAGTCATTATAGTACGATTATTTGTTATTTGTATTGGATTTTCTTGGCACAAGTTTATAATACGTTTTGTCTACAATAACAGTTTTTATATTTATTTATGTGAATATTTAAACTGGATTTGATTTTGTTACTAGGTTGTTTTATTTTTTTTTTTTTTTAATTTCTTATAACATTTTATTTGTTCCTGTTTGATTAAAATAGTATTTATTTATTTATCATAGTTCATATCAAGTTGAAAAGTTTTTGTGTATTAACTAATTATCAGATTTGCTGTTCGTACGAATTGCAAAGCAAAAATTGTTTAATGGTAAAAGCAAACATTTGATAAACGAAAATAATATCGCTTATGTCCATATAAATATACAATTTTAAATGTGTTACGCTTATTGTTCAAAGGTATTTTCTTTTTGCCAATAAATGAACAAACAACATTTTATTACTTTTAATTGGAAATTAGATTATCACTTAAAAAAGATAATTTGTTTAAATTTATTACTGAAACCGATGTAATGCAAGAAAATATATGAGCAGTTAATGTTGCTCGGCTAAAATGGAAAATAAATAAAATAGTTCAACGTCCGGTCTTTTTTCATTAATTTTCAATTTTTTTTTTTTTTGCTGAGAGGATAAACTTTTTTGAGCAGAGGTGGGTGACGTTTTGGTGCCTTTTGGGTATTTTCAGTACTTCTCACATTTTCTCGCAGTGCGTTTTGTGCTGTGCTAAGAATTTTAGTCTCAAGGTGCCCGTAGAGGAGTCAAATGTATGTTCGGCCGCCAAAAATTTTTTCTCCTCATATATTTTTTGAACACGCCGACCAGGTACCACACCTACTTTGAGTGACTGACTTTCAAAAATAAAAAACAATGCCTTGAAAATGATTTTTTTTAAATGGGGTAGTGAAAATTTTTCCTCCTGTCAAAAGTTATAGACAAATCGATGGCACAACATCGAAAAATTTTTTTCGTTACAAATTGACCCATTCTAATGTATATAGTACATCTTTGTGTTAAATGAAAAATCAAAATCATTTTTTAAAGTATTTGTAAGTTTCTGCAATTTTGCAAGATCTTTTTTTATTATCTCCGGTAGGAAAAGCTGGAAAGAAAAGCCCGGGAAAGTCCTAACCCTTTTTTCAATTTATTAAACCATTTATTTTCTCCAGAAAAATTTTGTTCAGAGCACGAGCTATGAGAAAAGAGTGAAACTCTCTTTCATAACTAGATTGTGCAGGAGTATGGAGTAATCATGTTTCTGTTAAAATTCTTAAGCGTGTTCAATTCGCAACTATCTCGCCAACTAAACTTGGTAGACCATTATCTATACTCGTTGGTAAACAATTTTCTTAAGTCACGGACATGTTGGGCTGTCAGTTGCTATAATGTTAGTCCAGTTGTTTATAAAAAATCTATTTATAGCAAAATTAAAAAAATAATAATAAACAGTTCATTAAAACTTAATTAATTCTCATTTGTAACATCAGCCGCTATTAAACGTCTTTAAACAAACAATTTAATTCAGCGAAATCTATAGGCTGTCCAAATGATCAAATGAAATTGCATGACATTTATTAATTAGTTTCGATTAAAATGTGATCATAATGTGTGAGTTCTTTTTGTGATGTGCATCCCAATGAGAAAGAAAATTTTTTGTACACACAAAACGCAAAGTTCAGTTTTCAAACCGTCTAAATTAAAGCGGACAACCAAGCGCGTGGTGATCATCATGTGATTTATCAGTAAATAAAGTCAACCAACAATTGAAAAATCAATTGAACTTAAAAATTTCAAACAATAAGTAAAAACATCATAATTATGAATGCAAGACCACAAGGAGAATAAACCGCTAAAAAAGAACAAAAGAAAACAGTACCCATAACAAACATCTATAGTTTATATCATGACTCTGTGTTCTTAAAAAGACGCACATGATTTTATTAAACGCTCACCGAGGCTTTATTTACATTAATGCTCTTTTAATGAAAATACATATCAGTATTCGAACAATAATTCTTGGTTGAGAGCAACAGCTATTTCCCATTTTAATGAACAGACACTTAGGACTGACTACTGTCGCGTAAAGGCACATGATATGAAGCGAAAAATGCCTTAATTGAAACGAAAAGGTTCGGGGTGAAATTCGCTTGCTCTTAGTTTAGAATATTGACAATGCTCTTCCACCTCGTATTGATAAAGCTTATATGTATATCAAATATTGAGAATATATGCAAAGTATGTTTGCATGGAAGCACTCCTAAGGAGGAGGAAGCGCGGATGGGTGTGGTCGAAAAAGATGTCGGGAAGGAAAAGATATTAATATAATATATATTCTTTATATGATTCTTAATACGCTCAAGTTCAATCCTTCTATTGATCACTCACTTTTTTTTAATCTTATTTTAGTAAACAAAAGTACAATTTTATAATTGTTAATAATCACGTTTTTTAAGTTAGATTTTCACTTCCTCAACATTGAGAAAGAATTTTTTGTGATAAAACTGGAAGGACCAACATTTTTAAAAAAGACAAAAGACAAGAAAAATAAAGTTGAAGACTTACTGGCTGGGGTACACACCATGGATGTTTCACGACCACCACTTCGCTCATCAGCAGCCAAATTGTTTGAACCCTGGCGATGACTAATTATATACTGTAGTGTATATTGTATATTTAATCTTATTGATTAGTTTTCCATTCCATCAAAATTTATAGTTGGCTGTTTCGTTGTTGCAACTCCTCTCTTCGATTAGTATTAGTCATGACACTCATTGTCTCTTTTCGACGATTTTTTGTCATCTCAGAAGACTTTTTGCTCCTGTTCACAGCTTTCTTGGTTTTGTGTTCTCGTTGCTCGTTATATTAATGCAACTTAAACTTTTATGCGATGCCTTGCAATATTTGTTAATGTTTACTTATATTTCTATTACATTGAACTATGAGTGATTTTACTTATCCAATTCTTACTAGGCTCAACATACAAACAATATTCAAAATGCGTAAAATTTCATTTTAATTTTTGCACTAAGTGTTGTTTACAATATTCCCACATGAATAATGCACCAGTTACGTGAACAGTTACTTATCCAATTCTCACTAGTTTACTTTTCTTAAGATTAAAAAAAAAATTAAGTAGTCAGCCAGGGACTGAACTTGAGACTATTAAGAATTATATAAAGAAAATAAAATACAACGCAGTTCAATAGCATCAAAATATAAGTAGATGTTAATATATATAAATATTTTCGTTAGACTGCATTTTTCAAAATATTCGTAATTAACGTTTGTACATTCTCCCCTGGGTCCCCTCATCTAAGGGAGTCTCGTGGTTTCATAACTCCAAAGTGTTGAGTGCGCTCCGTGTGTCCAATTCGTTAGCTCAGATTTAACTGCGCCGAAGGGTTTCGTTATGTTACTTAAATCTCTTGCTCTTAGAGCGAGTGGATTTACCAACTCATTTCCAGTTATTCTCGCGTGTCCCGGCACCCAAACTAACTGTTAATAGTGTCGAGTAATTATTAATAGCGTTAATAATTATTAACTTTCTTAAGCTTCGAAAGAAAAACAGTTTTTTTTGCTGCTTGGCCCAGGAAGTGGTTTCGTCAACGTTCGCCAAGATATTGAAGACTATAAAAGCTATTTTGTAAACTGGTTATGAACTTTCTTTGGCAAAATTCATCTTCACTTGCATTAATATGTTCCAACATATTGCTGATGCTTGAAAGCTTGAGGCTAGTGAATGAAACGGCATAGTAAGCCGTGCAGTTAATATAAAGATAATTGTGAACCTAACGAGATGAGCGGCAGCACACAAATACACCTTCTATTTTATATTTTTAGAAAAGAATTTTTCACCTAACCAATAAAATCTCATGGCACAATTTTATTGTACTTTGTATTTATTGCACAAATACGAGTACTCTTTTGTGCGTTTGTGCATGTGTACTACACAATCGTCTGAAGTGTTTTCCTACTTATGTATATAAAACTTAGATCACGTGACTAAAGTCTTGCACGTCTAGCAACAGCCTTAGTAACTTCTCTTGTTTATAGTTTTAGTATGTCATTTAGCCAGTTTGACTGCAGATGACTTTATGTGGCTGCACATGTAACAGAAATGTGGCCGGCTTTTCATTTGGGGAAGAAGGCAGCACTGCTTAAAATAAAGATACTTTTCCGAAATTGCTTTTGTGTTTTCTTTTGCTCCTCCTCTGGATCTACGCCTGATATACACACATATCTTATGTATTATGCATTTTTTATGCGTGAATGTGTGCACGCAAAACATAAATATATTTTACATTGGAAAAGACCCACTTGTAGATATTTTACAGCAAACCACAAATGCCGCACAGCAACAAGTAAATTTGTTTTGTTCAAGTCGGTTCTTGAACTTTGAGATGTCAATATACATAAATGAAAATAAAAGCTTACATATGCATGTATGTATGTATGTATGTATGTATGTTTGTATGTTGTTGAAAAAAAAAAACTTCCAAACAAAAGATTAACCGGTTTAGTTCGAATGTGCAGAAAATGGCAAAAAACGAACCGTTCGTTTTTTTTTTATAGCAAAGTTCGCAAGTGTGTCGGGCATTTGCTCATAAATGTTTGTATGTAGTTACGTACTGTAATACATATAAACTTAGAAACCAGTTGATCCTACACTGTACTGAACTTTTTGAAAACAGAGGAACGAATTAACTGTAGATATAGCATTAAGGAGAGAAGAAAAATTACGCTTTACAATATAATCATGATAATAACGTGCAGTAAAGTTCAATATACTGAAGCCCATGATTCACAATCATACGATTCATTCACTGGAAAACTGATAGAATTCCTACCGACTTAAAAATGTAGCTTTAAAATGGCGCTATATTTGTGATTTTTCTTCAATAACGTCGAAAAGGCAAGCATAGAAAAAGATGGTCTTGACATTTTTTAAATGATTAGCAGATCGGAGAGTTTTGTCAAAAATTTGCCAGACACATATCACTTTTAATCAACACTGTCACGTAAAAAAGTTTTTTTTTTTGAAACGTTTTTAGGCTGATGGGTATCCCAGCAGAAAGAAACGAAGATTTTTCTATGAGGACTTTCCTTATTTCTTTCAAAGGGGTAAATCTTATTAATTTTATCAATAAAAAAGAAAACACATAAAATGTGCGAGAACACTTGTTATTCACATTCGTTTTATTCAGTTTGCGTTATTTTTGGTACCAAAAAAAAAAAAACTTATAGAGAACAACTTATTGAATGTACATAAATTGTATGCAATAAGGATTTCTTATTGATTTTATTGGGTTCTCTTCTTAATCTATTTAAAAAAGTATTCCTTATTGATTTCATTAGGTTTGTAATTATGATTATGTATTGTATTTTCTCATACTTCTTTGAGTATGAAGCTTTTTTAAACAAATCTATAAGAATACCTAATGACAATTATAAGTTTTCTTCTCAATTTTTTCAATAAAGGGTTCCTTATTAAAATAACCAACAAGAAATGACTGACGGAAACTAATACATAAACAACTTAATAAGCCACCTAGTAATTGGAAGATTGTTGATGATAATGTCGACAAAATTACTCTTTTAATACTCGCTTATATGATTAATTGCATTAATCAGTTGGACGATCAAAAACGGAATATAAAATAAAAAAGACTGCGAATAACATCAAGACTGAAAAAGGCTAATAAATTTCTTCCAGCACAGATCGCCGTAGGGTACCGTTTTCTTACAACAAAATCTCATGTTCGGCTCCAAGGCGAGAACATAATTGACTATTCTAATCGCGCTGAGCAATCGAAGAAGTCGATTTAAGATTTCCAGAAAATGCTAACTAATACATGCAAAGCATGATACAACTAATAAGGTAACCTTGTCCCTACAATAAGAACAACTTCAATAAAAATAGCATGCATTTTGTTTTTGTACAACTTCTGAAAACTGTCAAAAAGATGCCACTTCCACATTTACAGAAGAGAAATGAACAGAGCTTACGCTGGTTTGCTATTTCGGTTTGACTGCCTTTCATCTCTGTATTCGCTTGACAGTTCTAAGTAGCCAGATGACTGACGCTTCAGCTGATGAGGCTATCTTATTAGTTGTATTATATTGCAAAGCAGTTTTATAGCTGTCAGCGTTGCCATTACGATGATTTTCCGAAGATTTTGATTTTCCCATATTAATTTGATGATAACATTTGGAATTACGTTCGTTAATGATTTTATATGTTATTTTGTCCTTATGTCTTTGAAAACATTGGCAGTGTAGACGTTTTTTCGACATGATATGGCTTTTTATTGTCAAAACTGCTACTGACTACTGCTTTTCTTTTAATTTTATCTAAAAGTATCTCTAAAGTAGTTTATTCTATAGATTTTTTTTTATTTAATGATAAAGAAATTGAAGCATTGTATGCAATTTGGTGGGCATTTTGAAAAAAAGATTTGGAATGATAATTGTGCTGAGGTGGTAACGCTAATTCAAAAAAGAAATCACACAAAATACACAAAAGCTAATATAATTTTTTTTGCCCTTAAGCAAAAGATATATAAACCGATCAGCAATGCGCATCATATGATGCTTCCGGGGCATTAAGACTTCCTTCTTGAAAAAAAGTCATAGATAGGTATATCTTATTAGTTTTTTCGAATTTATTAGGCACTGTTTTCTCTGTGTACTATCGGGTCCAGGTTATGAGGTTATGAGTATTGTATGCTGTTTTGGTGTTTTCTTCTTAATAATTAAATAATATTTGCCAAAGCTCGGCTGTAGGTTTATATTTGGAATATCTTTTTTATAAAATAGATCTTGTCCATATAATGTACTTTTATCTCACTTCATTGTTGTTACAAATATTTCACATGGAGTGTATGATTCAGCTGCCTTTTCTCATAAGTGTGCACGCGTTTGTCACATGTTCTTCTCTGACGAACGTTTATATGATGTTTAAAATAAAACAAACATTGTGTTAACAACCAGTAGCAACTAATGCGATACAATTGTTTAAGCTCAGACTTGGGAATAACTTATTGAAATTCAATTCACTTTAAATTTAATTATATGCCTTCAAATTTGAAAGGTTGTTTGTTGTTCAATTATAAAATCAAATGACATTCAGCAAACAAAAGACAAAAAAAAAGAGCAAAACGTATTTGAAGTTCAAAATTGCATGAAAGCAACAAAAATATGAAGAAATAAGAATATTTTAACGGAATTTGCATGTTGCTTTAAGGAAACAAGCAAAATGCTTTTGCTGCAAAACAAAAAGGAGTTTAAAATAATTTTGGCAACAACGAAACCAGAATTTTAATGAGTCAAGTTGTGGTTTGCATGCTTAAGCTTTAACTGGTGGGAAGGGGGGAAAATGAACATGGAGTTTTTAGCGAAATTTTATGCACGAAGGTGTGGTATTTTTCAATAATTAAAAATAGCATATTTATTATTCACACATAGTTCTTTCTCATAAATTATTTTTTCCAAGAAATAAATGAATATTAAAATAAACGGCAATGCACTGGGCCACCATAATTTATGCAGAATACAGAAAAAGTACAAACAAGCGAAAATTACGTTGCTCGTATTAATTTTGCGAAATTTTTCATTTTTGCAGGAATGTAGTTTTTTGTAAGAAAAATTTTTGATACATAATTGTGATATTTTTTATATTAAACATTTTGTGTTGTTGTCAGAAATACTATATAATGGTAAACCTAAATCTATGGTCTGTTAAAACAGAATAATTAACACAGAATGTGTTATGTTTCATATTCCAAGAAATCATAAATTACAATTTGACAAACTAAGTTTTCTTTTCGCATTTCGCTTGTATTTGAAAGAAAGTTTTCGATTGCAATTTTTATAGTCGTAATAATAAAATTGAACTAATGTTGCACGTGTGTTTTTCGCGATCTAAATAGTTTTATTTATGTATAGAAAATATCATTATCATGTCCGGCATTTGTTGATTTTTTTTTTTATTTAAATTACCTTGCGGTGATTATTTTTTCAAATCTCTTATTTGCTTTCTATATATATGTATATATGTATTCTGATAAAGTCTTTTGTTGAATTTACTACTATGTATTTCGCTTTTACTTTTTTCTGATTACTTGTAAAACAAAACTAATTGTTGTGTGTGTGTGTGTGTGTGTGTAATTGAAAAGTGGGCAAAGCTGGGAATAAAATTATAGAGTGTTTATTTCATTGTCAAGTAAAAACATTGCCTTAAGTCAAGTAACATTAAAAAAAAAGACAATGAAAAATTATACTCATCGTTTTAAATCGGTTTTATCAAATCTAATGATTTTCAAAACTTCAGTTTACAAATCAATGTATATCAGCAAAAGTGACACATTGCGGGCTTATCATTTATTATTATGTATGTACACACGTATGTACCCTGCCAGCAAATTGGTAGTCGGCTACAAATAAAATCGACTTATTATAGTTCATCCCTGTCGGACATTGAGTATTCGACTACTAAAATAATTAACTTTACGTTAACTTTTATGGACTGGCTTCAAATTAGCTACAATACAATCGATTTGTAATTCACTTTTTGTGTACTGGCTATAAGCTAGCTGAAACGTAGTGCAGAGTTAACCCAAAATTCAAATAATAACATACACTCATACACGGTAAATAACTCTTTAATTAAATTGCCTATTGTCGCATTCCTTTTAAATGTTGCGATGGCTGAGTGAGTACGTTGGCTGCTCACCAGTCTTGAGGCTTAGCAGTGGTTCGATTCCCAACAGAGGCTAACAAAAAAAAAAAAAGTAGGATGAAATTTAATTTAATAAAATATAATATTACCACCGAAAAATGTAAAATCAGCCTTGATTTGTACATTTTTTTCTGTGGGTACTGACTTTTAAGTAGCTAACTTTAAGTTAGTTGAAAAGTAATGCAACGTCGGACAATTGACTACCTCCTAGGACATCGTAATGTGAAAATAGTCAGTCATCTCCATTAAAAATAATCTAAGTGTCAACCACCACCAGTTGTAAAAAAGTTAGCTTATAATTCATTACTAGTTAACTGAGTTGCCGGCAGGGTATGCATGCGTTTGTGTGTATATGTATATATTTTTTTATATTAATTTTTATATTTTTGTTAATTGTCGTTCCGCATTTGTGTTGATTATTAAAGAAATTGTTTTAAGCAAATCACGTGACGCTTTTATTATTGTTTTGTTACGTTTCATAGAAATACACACAATCATTTGCCGAAAAGAAAAACAAACAGAGAAACAGAACCAATATTAAATAATACAATAACTAATTAATTTGTTTTACGAATAATGCGAATGAAACAATTTCTAGTATCAAATTTAATTCTATATTCATTGACTGAAAGAGAAATCAGTCTGGAAAATTTTATCAATCTTTAATTTGGGTACGTTTTTTTTTTAAGAGAAATAACACTGTATAAAATATAAAGCAAGTTTAGCATGTAGAAAACAAGATTAATTTTATGTTTTTCTTTTATTTAATTTTATTTCTATATGATTTCATTCTTAAGGTGCTGCGACTTCGCTGTCCGGCCGCCCGTCCGTCAAAGGTGTCAATCTCCCAAACAGCTGGAGAGCTGAAATTCGCATAGGACATGTAATTAATCGGCCGCTACAACAGCAAATAATAATAAAACCATAGAAAGTTCAAAATTAAAGGGGGGACCCCCATACGAGAAGCTGTGAGAATTAGCTATAATTTTTAAATCATAAGAGTTAAAAACTTGAAATTTGCATATGATATGTGGTTACGTACGCTCTGCAATGACAAATATCAAAAACAACAAAATGTGAAAAACTAAAGGGTGATCGCATACAAGAAGCTGAAATTAGCTGTAACTTTTGAAGGGCAAGTGTGAAGAGATTTGAAAATTTCACAGTAAGCGTAGTTGCGATTGCACTACAACAACAACAAACACTAAAAATAGCAAAAAGTATAAAATTTAAATGTTACCCTGTACATGGGAACACCCTTTAATATGAAAATTATCTGTAACTTTTGAGCCGTAAGAGATAGATAGCTGCAATTTTCACAATATTTGTAGTTGCGAGTCCTCTACAACAACAAATACTAAAAATAGGAAATAGTAAACATTTAGCTGTTGCCCTACATAAGGGCACAGCCTTTAGACAATTGGGTATAAGTTTTGAACTGTAAGAGATATATACTTGAAATTGTCACAGTACGTTTAGTTGCGAGTCCTGCACAACAACATATACCAAAAATAGCAAAAAAGGGAAAATGTAGCTGTTGCCCTACATACGGGGACACCCTTTAATTTGAAAATTAGCTGTAACTTTTGAACCGTAACAGATAGTGGCATGACATTTTCACAGCAATTGTAGTTGGCAGGTCTTTACAGCAATAAATAACAAAACAGCATAAAGTAAAAAATTTAATTGGTGTTCATATATGGGGACACCCGTTAGTTTGACATTTGGCTGTAAGAGATAGAGGCTTGATATTTACACGATGTATGTAGTTTCCTGGCTTCTACAACAAGTACCAACTGGCTGTTCCTTAATATCTCAAGAAAATATAACCGATCGAAATGTAGTAGCTCGATTCGAAATCGATTTGGATTAATCTATTTCGACAGTTTGCGTTCGCATGGGCTTACCTCATGAACATTTTTTCATTTACTTTATAGACATACCAGATCGGCAAATTAAAGTTTGGGTTGATTTTTTATTACAGTATTGACAAAAACTATTAAATTGTTCTTGTGTAAATGCAACCCTTACCCTTAAAGCTGGTCAGCTGTATCTGACAAGCCATAGCAAATGTATACATAAATGAGTACAAAATAAAAAAGCAAACATATTGAAAGTGCGAAAAAATTGTTATTGGGGTGTTTTAAAATTTAAAAGTTTTTTTTATAGACATTTAATAAGCACTTTGACGCACTGAACATTGGTATCCCTCTGCCAAACTCAGGCTTTTCTTCCATCCAGCGAACAAGTGAACTATTTAGGAAAACTGCATACATAAATATGATAATTATTTATTTTTTTATTATTATTATTGCTAGGTCGGTCCAGAGTGGCCCTTCGCACTGCGACCATGAATGATCTATTGTGCAACCCTTTTCTCTCACGAGTTTAATACATCAAGAAACAGTACTAGCTCCTTCTGTGGAAGCCCTTGCAAATCCTGTGAACCCAATGTATGGGCCTGCAACAGCCTCGATATGATAATTGTTTAACATACTTACTAAATAGAATAAAATATATGTGGATTTTCTAGTTATATTTCCCAGATTTTTTAACAAATAAATATAAACTATTTTCTATTAAAACACCCACTCGATAGCGAAACAGCAAGTGATTGATTTTGACTTTTGTGTTTGCAGCGCTGACGACATGATTGAAATAGAGGAATCGGATTTTGTATGAAAACACTTACGTCTTTTCGACTTGTCATCAATCGAGTCATGGTTGGAATAAAATAACATCATAGAGGAACCCAAAACAATTTTCTTTTGCTTAGAATGCAAGCAATATAACGACTTCCACATTGAGGAACAGACAGTAAGAACAATAAAAAGTTAATAACTAAACAGTACCCCATACAAGGAGGAGGAGTATCCTTTAATTTAAGTCTGAATATCGAGTCGAAAATTGACCATTAAACTGCTTGTTGTTCCATACGTTCTAATTGCGGCGCTGATTGAGTGGTTGGAGTCGTGAGGTTGCGTACGGCTCAAGACCCGTCAGAGGTAAACGCAAGATTTTGCAGTACTA
Source organism: Sturmia bella (assembly GCA_963662145.1). NCBI lineage: Eukaryota > Metazoa > Arthropoda > Insecta > Diptera > Tachinidae > Sturmia > Sturmia bella. The sequence goes on along the minus strand of OY759170.1, from coordinate 67,150,781 downwards.
AAATAAAATATACGAAAAAATTCAAGTAGATGAAAATGCAACTTTCACTGTAGAAAGCTCTAACCGTTTTCTAACGATTTTTGCGGGAAGTTTAGCCAGTTTTTATGAAAAAAAAATTATTATATTTACCAATAGCATGACTAGAAACAGTTAGCTATTAAGAGTACTATATTTAGCTGTGTAAGAAAATTATTTTGCTTAATTTAATATTTGCAAAGTGATTCCTAGCTGGTGGCATATGGTCTTCAAAATAAATTTTTTTTTTAAATAAAAAACAAAAGAATCAGAAATAACAAAAAACAATAACAATCGTTGCGCTTGAGTTGGTTTATCGACAGTGTCGATTTGTTTAACGGCGATGCCATGCAAGCCAAATCGAAAACTAAAAATCAAAAATAAACAAAATAATATAATTTACCAAATCTATTTATAGTTATTGCATATTAATAAACGATTAAGCAGATCCAACTTGTAATACAAACATATGTATACATACACACATGGGTACACACTTGCATATATGAATTCATGTATACAAATCGGCGATTGTTAACCTGCTTTCCTTCTTAAGAATTTTCGATTCAATACTAAGAACTTCTAAATATTTTTATTTTAAGTTCTAAAATCAAATTAATATTAAGTGGGGAGTAAATCTAATATGTTATTAATATCGACCTCTTTAGATTAGATAAATTGACAGATATTTAAAGTTTGCTGAGGGTCATAAGGGGAGTACGATTTTAGGCTGATAAATGCCCCCCGTATGGCGCAAAGTAAACGGATGTGAAAGAAGCAGAAATTTATCTTATTTTCTTATTTTTTAACCTTTTTGGTTGTTAGAAACACACATTAAAGCTGTGTTGTCAATTTTTTATGTTAGGAATTCGCTTTAAAACAGGTACATGGTATATCACATTCCCAACGGCAGAAAGAAGGAGTAAGCAGGCCTGCGGAAAGCTCTCATTTGGCAGTCATGGGGCCTTACCATCCCATACCGCACATTATATATTTTTTACGCGCGATGTTCTAGTACAACAAGGTCTTCCAATACATGATGGCCTGTTCAAAAAGACTGTGCGGCGGATCTTGCTTGGCTTATTAGGTTGGTGAGCTTGATTTGTTCTTGTTAGCTGTAAAAAAGCCACTTCGTTGAAAATATTTCATTCAACTGAGTGAGTGGTTGAAGCCGAACAAAATTCAACTTGTTTTTAATGTTTGATTGCGCATTAGAAGGTCTGTATCTTAAAGAAGCCTTCTAAAAGGCCTGATTTTCAAAGTCCTGCGAAAGCCCGCCCATTGGAATCCATTGTGTGCATGTGTGTGTGCAAGTATTTACTATTGAAATAATAAACAATAATTTTTGCTAGCACATTGTTTTTATGGATCATTTTCATAATTTCTTGTGTGTTTTTCTTCCTAGACTGAGTGTGATATGAAAACTGTCATTCCTCAATGTTGCTTGTGTAAGTAAATTTTCATGAGGTTTTTGTTAGTGTTTGCACGGCACAATTACTTGCAAATATCTGAACGTCAACAACGTCCGACGTCGAAAATTTTTGGCAAGTATCTTGTGCAGCGCTTTTTTTAGTTTAATTTTCCATTAAAAGTTTTTTGTTATATACCTACATATGTATATACGAGTGTGAACATACATTTCTACAGCAATATGTAAACGCCCTGCAGACAAAATAAGTATGTAGTACGTATGAATCTCGATATTAGCATTAGAGTGTCACAGGAGATAATTTTGTATACAGTTACATACATATGTATATACATGTATAGCAACAAAAATTAAAAATTAAAGGGTGCCCCCACACAAGCAGCTGAAAATTAGTAAGGGAGAGAAACATGAAATTTGCATAGCATATGTAATTGTTTGGCCTCTACAACAACAAAAACCAAAAATTTAAAGCTTAAATAGTGCTCAATGCACGGGGCACCCTTTGCCTTAAAAATTAACTGTAACTTTCAGGTTGCAGGGTATATACATATGTATGTATCACATACACTCCTCGTGTGGAGGAAGGTATATGAGCATCAGGGAACTGTAACGATCAGCTATATTCATGATCTATATATACCTTACACAGTGTATACACTGTGACTTGATTTGAGTTCGTTTAGTATTTTTTACTAATTTTTGAGATGGCTGTTTTTTTTTTTTTTTGAGAAACATACATGCATGTGTATAACAGCACCAAAGACTACAGAATATTTGCTTCATACATACATATTCGGATGTACAATGTAGTTTTTGCAAATCAAAAAGTAAAAAAAGCATCGCACCATATCTCAAGTGCTTAAAAATATGCGAATGTGAAAGTGATGTGCTAAGAGACTGGTGTAGCAATGGATGCGGTGTACTCGTGCAGTTCTCCGGTATTCATATACTTACGATGCACACACTACGGCTGTAATATAACTAAATGGCGCACTTTACGACATACATAAGTATGTACATATACATATGCATATGTTGAAATAGAATTTTTGTTGTTTCTTTCGATGTTTATTTTTCTTTTTTTAAACTTTTCAAAACTGTTTCTCCGGCTTTTCAATGTCAGCAAAATTTTTAATGAAATGTACAAAAATACATGTACGTAAGTAACTAAAATTTAAGAAATTCATTGCTCTACACTGCACATTTCAGACAATAATAAAAAGAGGATTATACTTCTTCCGGACGCGATATTCGTATGAAAATGCAAACATGTACATATGTATACAGCTTATGTAGGTTTTTTTCCCGAAGCGGAAAAAACCAGTACCTTTATTAAATTGAATAAGAAAAGTACAGTTTTAGTGGTATTTTGTATTTCATAATTATTGCCATAAATGAGATTTTAGTTCAACTTGTAGTGAAAAATATTTAGAGAATATTTATTTATTTATTATTCAATACCAATATAGGATGACTTTAGAGTCGTATTAGCTGGGGGACAGCTAGACGCCTTATAGCCGTCATGATACACTTTTGCTTACTATAGTTTTGAAGTCAGGCTCATGTCAAACATGCACTCGCTGTTTTTTTCCAGCCATGCTCAATGTACTTCAGCAGCTGATCCTTCTGTTCAATTTCAGTCTACTGGCGAAACAGCTAGCTGTCCCCCAGTTAATAAAACTAACTAAAAATATACATTTTCCGTTCTTTTTTACGTATACTAATCGCAGTAATTCATTCCAAAAATATTTCCTAATTTAAACTTAAAACCCACTACTGGCCCCAGTTACTGGGTCTGATTCTCTTAGGCATCCCACTTATTTGTGATGGTGACTGTCGATGCGTTGTATTCTGATATACACAGAGAAAAAAGCACCTAATAAAGTAGAACAAAATCAATAAGATATCTCTATGGTTTTTTTTCAAGAAGGATTCCTTATTATTTTAAATGGGAAACCCTTACTGAAAAAACAAAAATTAATGAAATTAAAAAGATGATTTGCGTGTGTTTATATAGGAAACTAATAAAACCAATAGGGAAAAATTAATAGGATAACCTAATAAAATCAATAAGAAATCCTTATTGTATACAATTTACAAGAAAACCTAATAGAATCAATAAGTTGTTCTTTATAGAAATTTTTTTTTGGTACTATGCAAATCGGAAACTGAGTAAAAACAAACGTGAGTTTTCTTCTTGGTTTTATGTGTTTTTCTTGTTGAGACAATTAATAAGATTTGCAACATGGAAATAATAAGAAATACCCATAGAAAAATCGTCTTTTCTCTCTGCTGGGATACCCCTCAGCCTAAAAACGTTTCAAAGAGAAAATCTCTGTGTACGCTTAAATGACAATTGTAACGCAAAATCGATAGCAATTGCCACAAATCTTCATTGAACTAGTCAAAAACTACCAGTTTGTTTATAGTGACGATCAGCCCTAGGAGAATCCGAACCATTACTTTTTTTTTCACATGAATATTTAATCAATCATCCAATATGAACGCCGTTAGATTTTAATCGTGGTTGACGCATGACACTGTCAAAAGTAAAAAAAAAAAAGTCGATTTTAAATTCAACAGCAACAACGACAGCTGTCGTTTTCAAACTTTTTCAAACACAATAAGGCTGAATATCATTTGAGCCAAATGTTATTTCTTTTGTATACATGTTCTTAATATATTCTCAATATTTTTCCAACCTTCAAGTGGCTTCTTCGGGGAAATATTATTTATTAAGCTCTGGTTTATGTTTTTGTGCGAAAAATTTGAGCTGTTCACAAAATTCTCACGTTTTTTTCAGAGCTGATTTAATCTACTTGCATTAACAACAAATGCATACTTTTTAATTCGTGCAGTGGAATATTAATTATTATTAATTACAATACTTTATGAAGTTTTTGAGTCTTGAACACTTTTATTGCAAAACGTGGCTACATCATAAACTATAATTTTGAGAATTTTTTAATTTCAAAGTAATAAATTTTCATGATGAGAGTTCGCAACGCTAAGTTAAACAAACATTCAAACATCTATGGATTTTTGCTGAGAACTCAGTGCAGATGTGATATAAATATGAGCAGGGAACTGCAAATAATGCGGTTGTAGAACAACATTTTCTTTATATAAAATCTAAACGAAAAAAAAAACTTGAGGTTCGAATAATATAAATAGAATTTTTATTATAGCAAAACACAGGGTAGACCGAAAGTCAGCATGGGGTTTGTAAATATTCGTCCATGTAGTAAAAAGACATACCGCTCAAAATTAGCGTTTTCCATTTGAAAACGTCAATGAGATGTTCTGTTCAACGAAAACGATAGAAATTCGTCGTTTTCAGACCGCTAGTGTCTACTAGAATATTTTAAGTAAATTAGAATATTAAATGATACACGTATTACATTTAATTTGTACTCTTTCCATATGAATCAAAACTTATAAAAAATTATATGTTTTTGATGAAAAAATTGCAATTCTTTACTAGTTTTTTTCCTTCTATTAAAATTTCTTTACATTGTCACTTTTTGATAGCCTATGTGGAAAGTAAGAACACTGGGACTAAAAATTTTACAGAAAAAGTGATCTGATTCATCCAAATCATTTTACGTCCTATTACGAGCTAAAATGTATGCAAATATGAGAGTGTTTCTAAAGTTAACATTTTTATGCTTAAATGTATGAAAATGGAAGTATTTCTATTGAAAATAAAAAAGTATTGAATTTCAAATGACTATTGGTTTTCTACTTTCTCTTACTTTCGACCAGGTGGTTTTACTCGGGCACCAACTCGTCCTGAAAGCGGGAAATTTGCCAGCGGGCCAATTTAGCAGAACAGATACGTATGTTATTGTGCGAGCACAGCTTAAAAAAATAGCAAATCGTGGCGAATTCAGAACTAGATAAAATGCGTTTCTAAAATTGTAAGCGATTTGTCTTTCGGAATATGAGCGATTATTTTATTTTTTCAGATCATATAAGCAAACTTTTGAATAACAAATAGTGGATAAATTCATAACTGCAGAGAGAGAGAGAGAGAGAGAGAGAGAGAGAGAGAGAGCCAGAATAGTAACACTTTATTATTTAAATTAACGAGTGCTGTCAGCATTTCCTCTGAATCAATTACCAACTGAATCAATCACCACTAACATGGCACCGCAAGAGATTTGGCTCGAATCGCTAGAGCAAGTAAATTTCGTATTGCGATAAATTTTGAACGAGCTACAGTTCTAAATATGTTCATTTAAGTGACATTCTTTTCCATACCCAGTTTAAAGAAAATTTCCATTTTGTATAGTTTATAACCTAAAAATAATAATGCAGGCTTGTGCTATTTGCCTGAACGGTACTGTGTTTTATTTCAATAATATTATAGATTGAAAAAGTATGATGTATGTGTATGTATACATGCATACTGCCCTGTTACCGATAAAAGTAGAACATTTTTGAAGTGTAAAAAATAAATTGTGTCAACAGTTTACTAAATATCTGAATAAACCTAAAGGTGTCGCAATTTTATTTGTATGCATGTATGCATATACATATGTACATATGTACATATGCCTGCTTGTTTCATAAGTTTAAAATTTCACTTTCTTATCTTTATCGGAAAGGCTTGTTGTACTAAATGTATTTCAATACTAAATAAAAGTGATAAATTGCCTGATTGTCATATTTATCAATATGAAAATAAAATCAAAATACTTGAGTTTGGCAATGAATGATAGATTTGCTATAAGAATTTGAATTTTTCTAGTTTTATTATATGCGCATAAACAATTAAACCTTGTCTTATATACATAAAATACACTTTTACGCATCTACACACACACACGCACGCACTCACACCAAGTTGCGTATAATTGTGTACAGATTATAAATAAATACCTATTCAGGTATAAAACGACACTTGTTTTATATTTATTTACTTTATCAGGTCTGGGAATTGAAGTCCGAGAAGAGAAGAGCTAAAACAAATGGAGTAAAATTGCTGTAATTATTAATACTTTTAATTTTAAACATGCTGAAGTTTGAATGTATGTACCTATGTGATAAGAAGAAATTACATGAGAAGAAACGGTTTCAAAAGGCAGGCAAAGAGAACGATGCCAGGCCGCGAAATACCTCTTCACTAGTGTTCTTGCTCATGAACTCATTTTCGCACTGTTAATTATTTTATCCTGCTTTAGTACGATGCTACTTCCCCAGAAATGAGAAAGATTTTTTGTAGTAAAATTGAAGTGATCAATATTTTTAATGAGGACAACAAAAGTAAAGTTGAAGACTTATTGGCTGGGGAACATACCATGGCTTTTTCACGTCCACTACGATGACCATTAGCACTCAAATTCCTTCTCAATAGCTCTGGAGAAGTAAAACCGAGTCCCGCTCAAACTTATCAGTCCCAGGGTGTCTCTGGAACAGTCAAATGTATGACTAGACCCCCATAATTTTTTCCCTCAATATTTAATCCGATATTAGGTGTAATGATTTGCAGTTACTAAGCCAGAATGCCCTTCTTTCTCAGATAGTTCCGAAATAAGTATGTATGGCTTTGTTAATAATGCCCCTATTTTTCAATTAATTGCGAAATAGATCGCTTTGGCTTACTACTTATGAATTAGTTGTAGTAAGTTGACGAAAAACGCTTCATTGTGCTGCTACTCGGACATCGGCTTCAAGCTCCTTTTATTAGTTAGTGTAACTCTAAGCTAAATGAAGAAGAAAATTTAAATTTTATGACTTTTTTCTTTCTCCGCATAATTTATTTCATTAAAGATTTCCCATCGCTGATGTCACCACATGTTTATAGTTATTTTGTTAAAAGGGAGGCATTTGCATATGAACAAAGACTTATTTGTATTTTTTATTATGGCAGAAAAACACAATACGCAGAAAATGCTTTAAAATATTTTCAGTCAAGACTTGGTTTCAAGGTTAAACAGTTTGAGGGTCCTAAAAACAGATAAAAAGGTGACAAACAGGACAAACAAATATATAATTTCAACAAGCTTTTGAACACTATTAGGTTTTGTTCAACAACGTGAGAATAGATCTTATGTAAAAATCGCAAGATGTGTGTATGAATGTACATAGAATTAGTTGATTTACAATCCTTGACCTTCAATAGTACACACACAAGTTTTAAGCAGAAAGTTTAAGATTTCAAAATAGTTTTGTACTTGAATTCATAACATTTTTGAAATATCAAATATTGCCATTTATTTTAATTTAATAACAAAAAAATTAACTTATTTATTTGTTTTAAGAGGCAATTGAAATGTATTATTTTAGGTCAATAAATATACCTTAATGATTTCTGCCTTTTTTAAGTTGTCTATCTGCCGCCGACATTTCGCTGATGCTAATCAACTCATCAGTATACTCGAAAAATCTTAAAAGAATGTTTGAAACTCAACCACTTATTGCAGAATTCTCATGAACAAAACGAGAATCAACAAAAATGTTCAAACCAACCTTTAATACAGAAAACATTTTTTCGTCTTGTAACACTTTTACTTTTTAATAATTTCAAGAATACAAATCGTGGTAAGCGATGGTAACTCGTTGTATAGAAGTTGTTAAGAAAAGTAAAAAATGTTGCAAGACGAAAAAATGTTTTCTGTTTTAAAGGTTTGTTTAAACATTTCTGGTTCTCATTATTATGATTATTGATTTCTAATCAATTTATGTTTAATGAACATAAAATATTTTCTATGAATAAAACAGTATTTTTGAATCTGAAAACTTTATTAATTTGTATGTATATACATACATATGTATTTAATAAATAACTGTCGAAGTGATGGGTAGATGTAAAGGCCGTGTCAGATAAAACTTTGTTGCTTTGCGTGACGTTTATAACTTTGAAAGAAAAGCGTAAAACAAAAAGTGTATGTCACAATAAAAACTTTGACAAGACCCGTGCATTGTTTGTTTATCAATAAAATATTGAATATATAAAATATTTTATATATGTATGTACTTATTTGTAGTTTTGTTTATTATATATTTCAAATGAATTTATTCATTAAATTTATAAAATTTATTTGGAATTTTTTTTTTATTTCTGTTGACGCCAAGAGAAAATGAAAGCAGCTAATTGTCAAAGCGTGCAAAAAGATGAAAGATGCCCAACTTTTTGCTTTGCTTTACGTCAAATAAAATTTATGTGACAAGTGCCATATAAACACGTACATTTATCTTAAATGTCAAAGCGTGTATGTAACGCAACGCGAAGCAAAAGTTTTATCTGACACGGCCTTAAATGTTAGCTACTCGTTCGTATCAGTTGGACTGGTGATTAAATTGAAAACAATTCGTCAACTTGAACCCGCATTGTTTATAGCAATTAAAGTGAAACTACTTTGTAAGTACGTATGTATGTATGTGTATTGTTTGATCTGCAAACTTATTCACACAGAAAAAAGGAGGAATTTTGGATATTCAACAATGCCCTTCGATGATTCAAAAAACACATTGTTTGAATATGGACTACACAGAAAAAATTCAACACATCCATACTGATCCCAAGAGGAGTCAAAAGTACGACAAGTATGGGTCTCTTTAAATAACAATTTTATCACAAAAACACTTTCTCAATTTTGAGGAAGAGTACATCGAACTCAACCCGATAAAATTGTAAACAATTGTAAATCATATACAAGAGTTCGACTATAAAGTTAAAATTAATGCTTAACAAATTACTGGGCCCGGCGAAAAGTTTGAAACCGTTCTTATCACTCTATAATAGCAACAAACACAAAAATCTATTGGATGTTGGTAAGAGAATATAAAATATATTCTAATCAAAAGAAAAACATAGTGATAAAATGGAAAGTTGATCAATAAGATTAAATGTAGACAGTCAGTAATGAAGAGCTCAGGTGGTAAAAACATCATACAATCAATCATGGCCTGGGTTTGAAGCAAATCTGGGTGCTGATGAGCGACGTGGTGGTCGTGCAACAGTCATGGTATGTACCCCAGCCAGTAAGTCTTCAACTTTACTTTTCTTGTCTTCATTAAAAATGTTGATCACACAAAATCTTTTTCAATTTTGAGGAACTATAAATCGAACTCAACTCCCATAAAATTATAACCAATTACATTACTTTATTCTGCTTTTTAGTATTTCTTTCTATTTTTCCTTTTTTATTTAATTTTCCTTTTTCTTACTCTCTTTTCTTCGCTCTTTTTTATTTTAACTACAAAGCTCTTTTTGTCTTCCGCAGTCAAGGTCAGCTAACTTATCACTTCAAGCATTGCAAGAAATTTAAAGAAACATATGTTCACATATCAACTAAAGCACTGCAAGAAATTAAAAAAAAATATGTTCACTAGCCAATAAGTCTACAACGTTGCTTTCCTTGTTCTCTTTAAAAAATGTTTATCACTACAATTTTGCCAGAGAAGAAATCTTTGTGGATTCTGAAGAAGTAAAATCGAACTAGAGCTCGTTAAAGAAACTAACAATCCAAGAATTAAAAATACATAATAGAATAACCAGCTATTTACGTGGCACATACTTAATGAGCAAATCCTATTCCGGCTTGTTTTTAGTACGCTCTTGTGTTGCTCGTACTTAAAATTTCGAGTAAAACTCAATCAAATAAAAAAATACTTAAATTTAGTACGAGCTTTTTCTTTCTGTGTATGTATTTGAAAGGACTACGGTGAAGGAATTATATGCGTTTCGGTTTTTTTATTTATGCTTCACGTCCTAATCAAGAGCGAGGCAACGAGCTTCGCCATACACAATTTTGAGAGCGAATAAAGTAGCTTCATATTGAAGCTACATGCGAAACACGAACAATTCCTATCTTCTCTAATTTATATTGCAGGTTTATCTGCACTATCTGTCGAAATTCTATGTTATAAGCAAAGAAAAAACAAAGAAAACGTATTTATCACATAAAAACAAAAGTTAAGTTCTTTGTTGTATTTAAGGCCCTGCAGTGCCAACTCCGAAGACATTTCCATATGACTATGGTTTTTTTTGGGACAACACTTTCACTTACTTTTTTTTGTCCATTTAGAAAAATTTGCTTCACGAAATTAATGGAAAATTTATGTTGGCTTATTAAAAACAAAAGTTAAATCGCAGAATATAGACGAGTCGTGTAAACAGTGTGATTCATAAATATAATTAAGAGAGCGAAGCAGGTGATTCAACTCGTAATGAAAACATAATATTACTGGATTCAAACCACAATTTAAAGAAAACACAGTTCTTAAACGAAAAATTTACCAGAGTAAATATACGAAATTCAATATTTTTTAGGTCTTCTTTTATTATTAATTTTCTGAGCTGTTATTTTGTCAAAGTGTTGGAAAATTAACGCTCCATAACTTTTGATTTGATTGGACAATAAAGAAGTATTCTGTACCGTTGCAATTTGAATTAATGTCAAATTTAACAACGTGTCCATGAAGTTGACTATAGCTAATTATATCTTAAGCACAAATAAGGAACAGACTGTCTGGTAAGAATCATAGCTTGTAAGGCAGTACTATTAAAAGGTATAAAGTTAAAGCCTATTCACATCTACGCAAAATCCAGTACATATGGGATTTCAAGCCGCTTTGATGAGGTTTGCCATACAAAATGAAACCTACTACCAGACCAGATTTTGACCAAATCTTCTCAAATATACGCATTTTTGCTTCTTTTTTTTCGAATTATTTTGGGCCTTTATCGCCCTACCCTGAGCAGTGATTTTCAATACGCTTGCTCTGTGCATGATCACTACAAACCTTTTATTTTCCTCGCTTTATATTCTCATAACGCATTTTCCAGTTGATCTTAATCATAAAAAAAATTTTTTATGACTCTTAAATATTAACCTTTTGTTTTCCAAATAAAATACTAGCAATTAAATTTAAGAAATGGATGTAAATTTAATGCTGGTTTCTTTTATCTGCACGGAAAAACGAATGTGTCAGTTTTCTTCAAGGGTGACATTTTTGTGTGTATCATTTGGTGATTTTTGTTTTCTTAAAACAAAAAGTATAATTAAATTTTTTTTTTATTTTTTTTTTTTTTTTTTTTTTTTTTTTTTTTTTTTGAAGGAGACCGACAGTGAGTGCACGTACTACTCACTGGTAACAATAAATGATTGGCAGGGAGGATTTTTGTAGTTGTTTTTTGACTTTGCTATGCATGATCAAATATTTGTTGCAGCCATTGTTTGTTTATTTTGTTTTACTTTGAACATTTTTTACATTTTGTTTTTATCACTTCTTTTTACAAAATAATCTTTTCGTGGAGAGAATTTGTGCAGTCTTTAGAAATAAAAGGAGAAAAAAGAATTAAAATACAGCAAAAGAAGTTCGGATAAATGATGAAAGCAAAATATGCAAGTGGAAAATTTGTAAGTAAGTTTTTTTTTGGTACAATCAGCCAAGCGATCATATGAAATTAATTTGTGCATGGAGGCAAAAAAGGAATGGAATCACGCTACGAGAGCATGACCACAACTATAACTACATACATACTTACAACGTGAGATGAGAAGACAAAAATGACTTAGAATTAAGACTAAACAAGGAAATTATTAAGGGGTTCATAATACATAAATTCATTTATTGACGATCATCTTTAGAATGAATAAAGATTTTTCTTTTATAATTCAAATAATCATATCTACCTTCATATGTGTCCATGGGTTTTTGCTTTGTTTTAGAACGAGCTACCCTTATTATCTAATAAATAGGTAACAAAAATAATTCCTTATTTTTAGTTTACCTACCCATACCTATACATACATATTTCAAATATATTCTTAAAGCGAAGATAGAGCGATCTATCACATTAGATTATTTCGTTAAGGCTTGTAAGTTCACCAGGTAGTGGACCATTTGTTTATTTTTAGAGTTCCGAACTCATAGAGCGGAAATGCAACTATCTGCACTGCCGCCCGTCCGTCCCAAACGGTGGAGAGCAGAATTTCTGCAGGACACGCAATTACCGAGCCGCTACAAAAAAAAAAAAATATTAAAAAGAAAGAAAAGTTGAAACCTAAAGGGTGTTCCCATACAAGACATAGTGAAAAGTAGCTCAGCATATGTAATTACCTGGCCTCTACAACAACAAGTACTAAAAATCGATAAGTGGCGCCTAATACATGGGGACAGCCTTTAGTTTGAAAATTAGCTGTAAATTTTGAGCCGTCAGGGATAGAAACTTGAAATTTGCTTAGTATGTCAGGTTGCATATCTTCTACAACCACAAAAACCAAAAATGACAAAAAGTTAAGAGTTCAAATAGTGCCTAATGTTTGAAAAATAGCTGTAACTTTTCAGCCGTAAAAGACAGAATTGTGAAATTTGCACAGCATAGGTAATTTTGTACACAAGAAATATTTTAGAAAATACAGTAGAAACAAGTTGTGCATCTCGGGGGGTTTTCTATGCAGTTGTTTGGTATGGCATATTTGTCAAATTATAGTTGCCTGACCTACAACAACGAAAATCAAGAAGTAAAACCTAAATGATACTCAGTACATGGGAACACCTTTTAATTTAAAAATTCGCTGTAACTTTTGAGCGGTTAGAGAGAGAGCGAGAGAGAGAGAACTGAATTTTTCAATAGATATGTAGTTGCCTGACCGCTACAACAACAAAAACTACAGCCGCATAAAGGTAAAATTTTGAAGGTGTCAGTCTCGTAGAGGGGTCAAATGTATGACCAATCCCCAATAATTTTACCACAAAATTTTTTTGAACACACTGATTCCGTGTCCCGCCTCTTTAGGAGACTGAAATACAAAAAAAAAATTATAATCGGATGCTACGAAAATGATTCTTTTGATACGAGTATAGAGCATATGTAATTTTCAGATCCTTATTGTCAGCAATATTCGACTTTCGATTGTAGACATAAAAGTTTATCGAAACGAAATTTAGCTGGATATTATTAATAACGATGTTATTGTGAATTTCGTGGGCTTAGTTTCTTCATAGCAGTTGCATTTTATCGCATATGAGATTGAAACAAAATTCTATTTGTTCGAAAGCTAATTTTTATTATACCTGTCAGCAAATTGGATCAATTGGATCAATGTACCTCGACGCCAGGTAGCCTTACATAACTACATTAAATATGTATTATGTAACACATACACATAATTTCTTACGTTTATGCCATTTTTATATGATAATAAAAAAAAATATATATTTTTTTATTAAAATCTTGTGAAATTTGACAGGATTACGCAACAAATTGTTGCTAACGTACATATTTCTCTTGAAGGTGTTAATTGTTTCAAATAAATTCATTGGGTTTTGGCATAATAGAACACAAGCAAATTAGGGTTTAACACTTTGCAGTTATAACAAATTTATCATAGTTTTAACTTTGCCTTCTAAAGGGGGACTTTTTGGGTTTAAACATCCCAGCAAAAAAGGTGAAGGAAAAAGAAGCGGAGAAATTGTGACAACTAATTGAACGAACCACTTTCAATTTTCAGGGAAAAGTACTGAATTTTACAGAGCATGTCTTTGGTAGGAATTGCTTGATTTTTTTCACAAACTTAAACTAAAGAAAACCTATTCGGAGATTCTATGAAGCTTTGAAAATTGTGTGTTTTTTTAGTAAGGAAATAAAAGTAATTACAGTATTTTTCGGTTAATTGCACATCAAAATTTGCACAATTTTTTGTTCAATTAACCGGGGAACGAATTAACCGATACCCGTTTAATTGAACAATTCGTTCAATTACAAGAACCCTATTTAATTGAACAGTTTGTTCAATTACAGAAATCACGCATAATATGAACTATGTACTAATGAATTAAAAGAAATCGCATATGTGCACTTTAAGTTTTTCAAAATAATTTTTTTTTACCTTAAACGAAAAAAAACTGCAAGTAACAGCAAAAAATTTACATATATGTGTAGTAGAGATGCCACCCAGTGTTTTTCACAAATGATGTCAGATATGTATGTGCGAAAATGCCAGATTATTTTTCAATGCAATTAACCGGGTAAAAGTAAGAGGAAATTTATTTTTGATGACATGAATTTTGAACGAATTAAGCGGGAAAATCAATTAACCGGGTTCAATTATCCGAGGAAATTCACATGGTGTTCGTATGCAATATTTTTTTTGCCCGATCATGCGGTTCAATTAAGCGTGGAAACCAATTAACCGTAGGGTCAATTAACCGAAAAATACTGTATGTATATAAGTGATTCTCTTTAATTCCTCAAATAATAGTGAAATTTTGTACTTAAAAACAATGAACCAAATGAAAACAAAACGGTGGTTGCAAATGGCAACTGGTAAGTGATTTAAATGAACTTCTTTAGAACTTAAAAATAGGCGTTATGTATTTTCCAAGTACATACTGCAAAATGCAGACATGTAGGAGTACTTCTACTGTTTTTTTTTTGTGGTATGTTCTGTACCCCCCTAATATTTATTATTACAACTTTAAAGTAAAAAAGTGAGAACCAATGCTATTTTTAGTTGTTGAAAATTTGTTTACATGTAAGTATGTACATATGTTTATCCAAATTAAGTAATTAAGCAAAAGTGTATGTATGTACTTACATTTACTAAACTGACACCAAAACAAGCCACCCATCCCCAGCCGCCATCGGGAGCAACTTTTTTCGTTTGTGGTTTCATGCTGGCAAATTTATTTGTTTTATAATTAATATTTTTATTATTATTATTATTACTTTTTTTATATTTATGTTTGTATGTGGGTAGGTATTGGTTTAATTTTTGAAAATTTGGCACGTTTTAATTAACTTTGGTAATAAAATACTTCGTTGGAATAACAGCTACTAAACTAGTTTAAATTGAGAGACTTTCTATTCTAAAAATTTTGTAGTTTTCGTAATTTATGTGTCACTTGCCACACACATGTTTGCTTGAATTGCAAAAGTCAGTTTTTGAAATTGAACGTAAGGCGTTTGGTTTTTAATATTTATGACTGCTGTTTGTTATGTTTTTTTGTTTGTTTTTTAATCTTTACAGTTTCAATTTTTACTTCCGTTGTGTTGGTTGCTGAACAAGTATTTGTATGAGTGTGACTTTATGTGTGTGTGTGTGCGTGTGTGTGTTAAAGTGGGTAAGTCGCTTTTGAAGCCTTGAATTTCCTTTAACCGGGTGGGCATGAAACAAAGAAATAAATTAGACTAATTCTGTTTAGCGAAAATAAATTTTGCAATTAAAACTTATAGATTTGATGCAAGCGTTTATTGTCAATTGATGGCAGGAATGATGATGTCACTTTTTTGTTAATTAGGTATTTTATGTGTGGGGATGTACGTACTTGGTTTTATTATTATTTTTAATTATTTTATTAAAATATGAGGCCGCTATAAAC
Organism: Sturmia bella; assembly: GCA_963662145.1. Classification (NCBI taxonomy): domain Eukaryota; kingdom Metazoa; phylum Arthropoda; class Insecta; order Diptera; family Tachinidae; genus Sturmia; species Sturmia bella. The sequence continues at coordinate 67,135,000 of OY759170.1, read as the reverse complement.
TTGTATCGGTCTTTGAGTGTTTTGTATTGACTTTTGCCGTAATTTTTTTAATTATTAAAAATTGTTTTGTTAAAATTTCCATTCCAAACATAAAAATCTGTTGCTGATTGTTTGCAAAAACAACTGAATTTAATGATAAATGTTGATTATTTTGAAATAAATTCTTTGTTCTAGAACAAAGATCTAAATTTTAATAAAATATTTTTTTAATTACATTTAAGGAAATAAAGTTGAAGGTAAGCGTTTTGTTGAAGATCTGTTCATTAATTTTATTCTTATTATTTTTGCTAAGATGTGCCTTGCAGTTTTTGTTTTATTAATTTGAACATCTGCTCCTTTATTATTATTTTCTTCTCAAAATATTCCTAGCAGTTTTTCATTTGTAACTTTGCTCTTTGATTTGTATTTATTTGTGTTTACTTCACTTTGTGACAATTGTTTGTTGTGTATCAATCTTGTTTCGAAATAAGACTGGCACTTCCAGTTTGTTAACCAGGCAAACAACCAGCTGATGCGATCCGCACAATCCACAATTGCTAAAGATTCTACACAAACACATCCAAAATGCTCAATAAATGAGAGTAATAATGTATAAGCTTTAATAAAAATTAATCATTAGCTGCAAAACGAGAGTTCAATGCCGAAATGAGTGCGAATGTGGAAAACATGGTAAAAGTGCTGAGTGGAATGGAAAATAGTGAGTAGATTTAACACAGAAAGTGCTGCCAGATTAGGGGGTAGAGTGAGAAGTTACTGGATTTGAAATTTGTGTATTGAAAACATTGTTTTGCATATTATGTGCCGAAAACATATACATACATACATACATATTTATGTATACACACATAATGAATGTACGTACATACACACATTGTTCAAAATGACGCAACTTTTAAATAAATTTGAAATAAAAACTTTTTTGACACAAAATACAAAAGCAAAGAGAAGTGGAGAAATAATATAATGTCACCGGAATGAAAACATTTTTGACAAAAAACCCCAGGTGTTTTAGTTAAGCCTGAACATACATACATACGTATTCGATACATATTTGCGTAGAAAAAGACAGCTGATGTAAGGCTTAAAAATGCAGGTACCCTTAGAGAGAATAAATTGGGATTCACTCAGCGAAATACATACACATGTTGATTAGTCTAAATTTTCACAAGGCATGTTACTTGCAGAAAGTCTAATTAAATTTCCTTTTGAACTTGCTCTCATGTTAGCACAGTGCAAGTTTATGTACAAAAGTGTCAGAGCAAATATGAAATTTTTCAACTTTGCATACCTAACACAAAACGAATTTCCACATACGAATTTCTCGGCAAGTGTATGCCAGCTTTCATTCCTTTCCCTCTTTTTACCTCTTTGCGCTATAAACTCAACAATTGCAAAAAACAACTTGCCCAGCGAAAATTGGAACTTACCCCCAATTTTTGACTTAGATTTTAAATGCCATTTCAATTTAAATTTGATTTAAATACAAAATTGATTCAAACAGTTGCTATTTAAATCAAACTTAAACGGCCTGCCGTGCCCATTTAAAATCGATTTGAGTTTTTCGAACTGCCATATGATTTTGACAGTTTGGTTTTGTTCTACAAATTAAGAAAATTGCACATGTTTTTTTTGTTTCATAATTTGATTTTTTATTATTTCCAGAACGTAATCAACTTCTGTGGCAGTGAAATTGGGAGTCCTTTTATCACTTTTGCGACTCAATTTAATAATTTTTACAAAACAATTTTTTATTTTCTAAACTTTTCACAATTTCACTTGCTTCCAAATTTGTTTAAACAGCTGTTTTTTATTGAGTTATCGATAGTTTTTTGACACTTACATTGTGCTGCCGTACTTTTATTACAATTAATTACCAAAAATAATTTTAGACTGTAAAACAGAAAGCTATTTTAAATTCAACTTAAATTTTCAGGAAAATTTACTAATTTTGTATTTAAATCCCAAGTCAAAAATCGGGGGTTAGTGCGGACTTGTTTTGAGTGCTGCTTTTTGTGGGGTTTTAGCTATTTTTTTCACAACTTTGGACCCAGATGACTCAAGTAGCCCGAGCCTATCACACTACTCCTTATCACAAGATTATGTAAAAATCCTCAATATACACTGAACAAACTGCGTTCATAAATCCTATGAATTCCAATAATAATTTAATGAAAAAATTCTTTAATTTCTAACCCACATTGGGATTCATTGAATCAATTAATTCTGTTTGAATGGATTCATATAATATTAATGATCGTTTCATAGAGCGTCTCGATGTATGTATTGGTAGAAAGCTCTACCAAGAGTCTCAAAGGTCGCAGGTTCGATTCATGCCGAAAGTTCTGGGTGTTTCTGCAGAGAAGCAAAAGCTTCGTAGTGTTACGTTTGTCTATATAAAACCCAAAAAAAAAAAAAATTATAAAAATAAAAAATAAATAAATACAGTCCGGCATTCGCTACAGCCCAGTAATGGCGATGGCTTAAATTTTAACATTGTAGGTTCTATAATCGGGGCAGTTTACGAAGAACGGGTTCTGTTTTAGCAAATTTTATCTAATCTAATCTAAAAAAGAGAAAAATAAAATATCTTTTAGTGTATTGGCATTTTTGGGCAATTTTGATCTACAAATTTGTCAACTTATTTGTGTCATTTGTTGTGTACATGTATCACTCAATGTCGAGAAAGTTTCAATATATTTCAGCCTACTATGTTTCACGGGCTGCCAGTTGTGAGACCGGCATACTTGGGCCCCAGAAGATCCCGTTGTGCTTAAAGTCCAAAATTTCGCACAAATTAAAGATTTAAAAAAAAAAAAATAATGGTGGGGATTCCATAAGCTCAGTTTGGGCGAATTACGAGTAACAAATATTTTACATGAATTTTTAATTTAATATAAAATATACATATAATTTTTATTTAATATTCTTAAATTTTGAAATTGAAAAATTTAATTGTAAATATTATACTGAAGATGCTAACAAACTGGTACCGAAATATTGAATAATATTGCTAATAGATTTTATATAAAAAACGATTTGAAGCTGCAGAAATTAATTTTGCATAAAATTTTGCAACAAAATTTTGGGTTCTGTTATAGCCAAAAATTCAGTTTTCCCAACAGGTCTGTCTTATAAAACGAAAAAAGATTCATTTTTATCGTTTAGAAAGTTTAAAAATGCTTTTGACAAGTATTAATACAGAGTACTACTGTCCGATATGTCTTTTAACACGATTAAGCCGAGTAGACAATAGTAGGAGTAGTGGTTCAAATTTTGTGCAATGGTTTACATTATTTCCGAATCTTTTGGAAATAGAAAAAAACTTATTTTCTATAGAGTCCGGCTCATGCCGATTTTGAGCCGCCGCCAGCATAATTTGCATGCAAATACATACTTTAGGGACACTACAGTACTTGATTGTATATTACGCACACGAATTCAGATAAATCTTGGAGTCATCTGAACTTCTGTAAGAAAGTCAGTATCCAGTAATATTTATTAAAAATATGGTTTCTGAATTTTGCTTGATTCTGAGTGCTGCTTGATATAAGCAACATTTTTCTATGGTTACACTATATCTTTAAAAAAGGTAAACGCCAAAAGTCTAAAATTCTTGTAGAAACAAAGCAACGTAGAGCAAAAAATCGAATTGAAGAATATCCCGACAGTAAGAAAATACATCTTTTATAGATTCTTTTAACTTACAGTCTGTTGTACATACGAGTACGTCCTTAAATTTATGGCTACACTGTAAAGAGTAGAGCGAATATTATTTAAAAATTTCCACTCCCAGATTGCTAAACAACAGATCAATTGATGTTTCTCACAAGTGAAGTTTCCTATTTGAATAAATGAAATTTCATTTACCTTGAAGGAAAACAAATTTAAAGCAAAAGCATTTTTTGTTTACGACAGTCTAGTCAAAATATATGTACATGTAATTGAATTTGGTAGCTTTCATTTCGTCCCTGGTTTGTCCTTCAGGACAAACACAAACATAAAATCACTTCGTTAATGAATGACAAACTAAGTTCATAATTCTTTAAGCTAATATGAGCGCTTGAGATGGGGGCAAAATGTTAAAAGGCAAACAAAGAAGATGATGTAATGCCGAATTAAATTATCGCAAACAAGTTCCTTCTTCAAAGATGAAATTTGTTAAACGTGTATGAATACATACACATTTTTTCTACACGTTTTTTTTTATCACAAATTTTTCGCTGTAATTTAAATTTTATCTTGAGTTATTTACCCATAAGCTAAGCTACAGTACACGTTTTAACTTTCTGGCAACATTTACAAACGTGCGAAGAAGAACAGCCATATTTAACGCAATGTTCTATTGAACCGCATTACAACAAATCAATGTCAATGATTTATTACAATGAACTTTTCAATTTACACTGTTGAATTGCAGACAATTTAAAATTTATTTCAATTTGATTTAACTGAATTTTTATGGTTTTTAAAAAAATCATTTTTAATTTACTTTTCCAATTTATTGTTTAGTATTTTGCCATTTGGTTGAAAAACTTTACGCAAAAAAAATATACACGCCGAGAAAACGGAAGGCTCTAAATTAACTAAATACAAATTCAATTCGCTTGGCCACCTGTTGTTAGGTTCCTTCAACGCGTTCCGATATACTGAATAGAAATTTGTAGTAACCAACAAATAGCCCACAATGAAAACGCTCTTTTCTTTATTTCTGTTTGAAAAATAAAGAAGAACTACAGCAATCACCTACACATTCTCAAGCCGATTAATACAGATGTTTAAAACCCAACAAACAAAACGTCAAATGTTTATTTTGCTTAAAATCGTTTTCTATATAGCTCTTAAAACACATGACTTGATTTAAAATTTATAGAAGCTTCATAAGCATGAAAGCAGAAAAAGTGATTAGTACAGCTAGTTTACACACATCAGGCTTGATTGATCAATTCTTCTTTAATTCTCTTCTAAACTTGCATGTACGTTCACACGCCAGCACTTTGTTTCACCACGTTTTTTTTTGCCTTCAATTCTTGGGACAAAAAAAAAATTTTAGCAACTTCTTTGGCAGAATTGGTGATACGTACAAGTCTGTTGCCTTTTGTATTCTATTCTTTCTTAAAAGCTTAAGACTTGACCAGCCAAACTTGACGTGTGTAAATAAGGCGTTCGTTAGTAACCAAACACATTATTTATTAAGGCAGCAAATAAACTGTTTGCTTACGAAGGCAGTTGTGGAATTAAAGCAGCCAATAATAATGTGATATTTAAGATATTTTTAGTTTCTGAGGTTTTTAACTTTTTTTTTGTAACTTTATAAGTTACTTTAGTAAAAGCTTAGTTGCATCGTTTGAAGTTGTATTTGAAGAAGCAACTTTGAATCGAATTATTGCTTATCACAAGCAGGCTATTTGTGCAATATTTTTATTTTAAAAGATTATGTTTAAACTACTTTCGAATTAGCCCCTCCCAATGCAACATTAAAGAATACAACTAGGCTTGTGAATTGCGTAATGGATTTCTAGGTTAAACGCATTAACCATCCTATGGGTGAATACAGAAGAAATTGTTGTTTTTCGAGAAAGAAAATATATGGGGTTTAATTTTTTTAATATTAGGTAACTCTCTATTTATTAATTTTTAATACCGTTCAATAAAATTAGGTTAATATTGAGTTCCATCGCGTGAAAGGGTGAAAAAATCAGAAGAGGAAACAAATCGGGTACACATGTGCTTGCAGCTCTGAAATTCGTTTTGTTCTCTCAACCATCCTCACAAGTATCTATGTAACAATGAGAAATCGCTGAGATAAAAATCGCCCAATGTAAACGCAACTGCAAGTTTAACAAAAAACCAACAAAAGTTGCAGCTTGCTAAGAACCTGTCCTAAGATTTTTATTCTCATTTTAAAATTGGAAGGAGTTTCGTAACATTTTCTCTTTGATTTTATGTGTATAAAGTATTATCGTCCAAAACCTACCATTATCATCAAACTAAATCAAGCCTGTATGTTTGGTGGGAAGTCACACACATTGAAGAAAAACAAGAAGTTCTCGAAAAATAAGTACCAAAAACATTTAAACATGTATGTATATATACATTTGTATATGTGTATATATGTATGTATATGAAATTGTACAGATACGCTCTGTAATGTTCTTTATAAATAATGCATAACCTATAAGAAAACTGCAGTAAAGTGAGATAAAACAGCAACAGATGACTAGTTAATTTTACAACAATAGTTCTTTTTTGTCTTCTTGTTCATGTACCCCCAGCTGGTAGCCACAGTCAACAATTTGCTTTTTTTTTTGGAGGTACAAAAAAAAAAAATACAAACTGTCTACTTTTGTTTTAATTGCATTTTAGTTTTGCTTTTTTTTTATTAAAATAAATACTCAATTTATTCGGTCTCTTTGATTCTCGTTCTCTCTTTTGTTTATTTGTTTACTCTCAAAAACTCAATTGTACTCAATATGAGTATTGATTTTTTAGTAACTGTGACATTATGAACAAACAAGTCAGCTGATTGCAAACACATGTAGTCAACACACAGCCAAACATATTAATAAAGCAAAGCATATACAGACATACACGCTGAGTTTTATTTAATTATGAATACAGTGTCGAACGAAATTTTAGAAATTTGACAACAACATTTCTATACAATTGCATAGAGGATATCATATAAGTTTTACTTTGTAAAAAGTAGACACTCGCAGTATTGCACAGTGGTTCAAAATCGACATTTAACGCGAATAAATGAATAACTCTTTAAAAACTTAGCAAATTGAAAAAAGTTTATTATTTATTAATTACCAAGCTTTTTCGACCCTTTTTTGGTTTAATAGGTATATTTTTATTTTTTCGAGCTATGGGTAGCTCTATTTATTTTATTTTGTTGTAGGAAAAAAAATAAACTGGACAAAATTTTTGAAATATTATAATATTATTGCCCTGAAGAAGCTATCCGAAGGAAAGTGAAATATCGGCAAATAAAATAAATAAAGAGATGAACCTATAACTCAAAAAATAGAATAATCTTCAACAAGTTTGTTATTTATAATAATTCGTTATTTTGACCCTTTTTTCTTATATTTTATATATTTATTTGAGCTTAAGGTTTTTTTATTAGAGAATTTGAGTATTTTTGTCAATATTTCGCTCTCCTTCGGAAAGCTTCTTCAGGACATGTTCTTATCTATCAATTATCTAAGATTGTAGTTGTTTGTGGGTCGCTAACAAACTTTGCAGATGCAGGGTTTTTAGATTTATTCGCTTTAAATGTTCATTTTGAAAGCCTTAAATGCACTTCGGAATACATTATGTATGCTAATATAATGTATACATGTTTAATAAATACAAAATAAATAGAAAAACAATAAAAATGTAAAATTTGAAACACGAACAGTTCTTCGTCTGCTAAATGAAATATGCTAAGCTCTGCGATTTAATCTCGCACTTAGCCAAATTAATTTAAATTCACTTTACCATAAGAGGTAAACGTAAAATTTTGTTGGCCACTGTTTGAAAAGTTCGTATTACGAAGCATAAGTATAAAAAAAAACATGTTTTGGTGTAATGTGGACAGTTAATTAATTAAGTATCGATAAAAATATATACTATATTCAGGTTTCGCAATTACGCACAGTACACCGAAGCGGTGATTTTGTTTAGTAAAACTCAACCACATACGTCTTTATAGCTTTTGGTAGTTTCACCATAAAAACACACAAAATCATATGGAGAGAGATGCATTGACCTTACAGTTGTAACGGACCAGTGGTGGACAGGTGAGGAAAAAATTGCTTCAACAAAAATATCAAAAACTTTTGATTTTGCTTCAAACAAAGCAGATCGCATGTACATACGTATAGACGAACAGGCACGACCGCACTCACGCAATCAAACTGAGTGACCTCTTTATTGAACATGACTTGGTCACTGAAATCTTAGGAATATGTGTGTATGGTGCCTGCAGACACGAAATACTGAATGTATGTGTAATACATTTATTGCATATGTATGTATATATATTTGGATATGTATACTACGAATATATTACGGAAATGCGTAAAATTGCTAAAGAGTAAGTGTGTGAAATTGTTAAGGATTTGTTTCGGACAAAGGTTAAAAAACATGCACACAAACACACATTAATTCATGCTCATGGGTAGATAAATTTCCGGCGTCTTGTGAACATTTGTTGTTTTTTGCTTTTATCAGATTACGCCTAAAGGTATGTGAAGTATTACGTAAGATTTTGAAGAAAATATACAAAAAGTATATTACTCACCAGCCTCACTTGCAAAACTACGTACATTGGAAGCTCACAAAAAAATATTTAAAAAATTCACAGTGAGAGCTGTTTCTCATATCGTCAGCTAAATGGCGATAAGCTTAAAAACTCTTTTGAAAGGACTTAGAAGTACATATCGGCGGGTTTTGTTTAAAAAATGATATCCGCACATGTGTGAACAATTTGTATTACAATGAATGTAAAATTGATGTCATAATGAAAATGTATCAGGCTTAGCCTGTTAAAATTATGACATCAGCACTCTCGCGTAGATTATTGTATCCTGATAAGAAATGTAAATTTTGTGTCATTTCACGTTTGACGTTTAGTTATTTATGAAGTGGGTGATTTTAAGCAGATTTCAAATTTGCTTAAAAACTAAAAACACATAACATTTAGAAAACTGTATGAAATCTTTGTGTGGATAGAACAATTTACATATATAATTTAAGGACGACTTCATTTACTAAAAGCAATTATAAAGAAAACTTAATTTTACTTTCTGTATACGCTGGCATGCTATTTTGGCATACTCTCTAAAAGATGTCGGCTGGAATACATAATAAGCGATGAGAAGCTTTACTCTGTCATCCTTTTTAGGGTTCCGCATTCATAGAATGAAAATAGAACCCTTTTACTAAGACTTCACTGTCCGTCCCTCCCTCTGTCACCTAAACGATAGCAGCCCTAAGAGCCATTATATATATATATATATATATATATATATATATATATATATATATATATATATATATATATATATATAATGGCTCTTAGGGCTGCGAAAATTCTTAAACTTTTAACCACATGTACATAGAATGTACACAAATAAAATGATTTCCGACATTGGTCTTCGCAAAGGTTGTGTTAATTGTGCAATAAACTACACATATTTATATAATAAAAAAAAAATTAAAAGATAAGACACCAAACAATTTTGCCGCCTGCATTAACTATATGATTATTTGCTTTATTATTTGCCTTTCAAAACATGTGCTTTGGAAAAAAAAAATCGAAAAGCTTATTACCGTACTGAAATAAATATGTAGTACACAGCAACAATACGAAAGTACATAATAATTAAAAAATATATCGCCACCTCATCAGTGGTTTGATCTAGCGATCATTTGAAAAATAAACTAGGAATGTATGCAATTATTTATATCAGAGTTCGAAGTAAATGATGAGTGTAGTGGTGGACGCGAAACTGTTATCGTAAACCTTCAACCCAGCCAGTAAATCTTCAGCAATACTTTTCTTGTCGTCTTTAAAAATGTTGATCGCAACAATTTTATCACAAAAGATCGTTCTCCATTCTGAGGAAGTATCGAAATCGAATCGACATCGTGAACAAACAGGAGTACTTCTGTAATCAGAATTGTAATCATTTGCTACTGCGTTTTCTAAATAAAAATACCTTATTTGGTAGTTTTTGATGAGATGAATGCAAAGATATTGTTAAGAAGACTGTATGAAGAAAAATATTTTTGCTTTTTCTCCACTTTTTTTTTGGTATATACGCCAAATCAACGAGGAGCCGACGATACGTATTTTATTTACATATATGTATGTGTTTAGAATGAAATTCTTGCGACACACCCACTTAAAACAATGGAATCCAACTATGGGGTCTCTGATCAAGTTGCTAATTCTGCAAACTTGGCATTCTAGTTGCTTGTTTTTATTTTGAACAGTTTATATATTTTAATATCTTGAAAATATATTTTATGATGTTATGATGTTATGATGGTCTAAAGGTTCAACTCATTAAAAGCAAACATTTTTATTTACAAAATACAATTATCGATTAATTATTGTACATACATACATACATACAGTCGAATTCGTTTAAGAGAAATTCGGTAGTCTAGAAATTTCGAATAATTGAGTGGTTGGAACTTGAAATTTTGCATTTATTGTAAGACATTACATTTACTAAAAATATAATTTTTTGCATTACAAACATTATTTTAATCATCATTCATGGCAACCTGCAACTTTTAATGCAACATTTGTTAGAAAATCCCACTCGAATAGTAAAATAATGCTCGTGAGCGCAACAATTCAATTCGTTAGCAATTCATTTGCCATTGCAAATTCATTTGTTGTGTGCATCAAACAACAACTTTACAGCTTTAACTGCGTACTGTGTATTTGAAGTCGTTGCTTTGAAATGAATTGTCTATTTGTATTGGTTTTGCACTTTGCATTTGCTTATGACGGCAAAGAGAATATAATTGTTTAAACAAATATTTACTTATTATCATTTTAATTCATGAATGGAGCTAGACGTTACCCAGCAACAATACGCTTCACATAAGAAAGCAATAAAAAATGTTCACGCCTTACAAAACTGCCTCACTAAAGCATATTCCTGGATGCTGATCTTGGAAACCATATAGCCCCTTAAGATCAAATTTATCTTATCAAGCTACACAGTACATCCTTCTTCGCTTACGAGGATGCAACTGTTTCAGCGATTGAGCATTTTTTTTTTTGCAAAACCAAATTTAAGTATTAATTCTCTCAAAAAATGTTGCTCGCTGCAACAATCGCACTCTCGTAAGCGAGAGAGAGAGAGAGGATGCACTAATAATATAAATATGGCATATTGTGCCATACGATATTTATGCTTCTAGGGTAGTAAGAAATAAGTTAGTAATTAGCGAAGCTAGCAGACCTACCAAATGGGACATTGCGAATAAAAATCATGTGAAACGGTGGCACATAATCTCTCGCTTACAAACCTGCTTCCAGGTAGACCGATATTTTTGCTGGGTAGTAAAACAAATTAAAATTATATAAAACAGTAACGTTTTGTATTTTCAACATGTGAATATGCCATGAATGAAGTTGCCAAACAAATATAAATAATTTGGAATCATAGTCCCAAATGCTTGCGAATCAATGTGCTAAAATATTAATTGTGTTTGCTTAAAAACTAAGAAGATGGAAAATAATGTTAAATGATTAAGCTTTTCGACAAAAATTTCTAATCAAAAAAATTATAAATATTAAAAAAAAGCTCTTTGTCGCAATTTATACACATGGCAAATTATAAATCAATCAATCAAAATCATAAATTCTTTTCTGAAAGACAAAAAAAAAAAAAAAAAGAAAACAAAGCAAAAGAAAGGGTTAGAAAGACAATCACATGTCGAAACCGTAACTTGGAGCTGGCCATACGTCAGGTATGGAGATCTTGGAGCCAATGAGTTGCCACTGGTTTTGGTATGTTCAAACTTGTTTTGAGTTTAAATGCAGTTTAAAAAAAATTAACACGTTTTCATAATTTTTTAATTTGCCTCAGGCTCAACACCTTACGATTAGTCACCTTACGATTAATATTAATTATAGAAAAAAGAGTAGTAATTGTGAGTCGTCTTATTGAAATATTGCACAGGGTGTCCGGTAGCAGGTTTATATTTTCAAACTTAATAAAAAACGTAATAATTCTATTCCTCAAACCTGTTTTATTAATTTTGTGTGAGCAATAGAATGTAAATGCGGATTTAGTTTTTTAAGAAGTATGCCTGCCGTCGAGTTGAACACTCTGTTTAAAACGGAGCCTTGTGTTTGTTCTGTGCCACACAATGCACTAAACTTGGTTCAATTGAGCTGATTACTTTCCCTGATGAATACTTCCCCTTAACGTCACAAAGGCTTGGGGATTTTCATTATAAGCCCTGTCTTTGTGGTAGCCCCTTAAACGAAATCAATGGGAGTTAGATTGGGTAACCTGGGTGGTCATGGGATGTCATCAGAACGACTGATCAGTTTTTTGGGAGAAATTTTCTCGAAGCAAATTCATTGAAGCTCTGGCTGTGTGTGTGCAATTGCCCGTAAATTCCGTAATCATGGATCAATAATATTCACCATTGACGTTCGTCGTCTGGCCTTGAGAATTTTCGAAAAAAAAAAATGGACCAATTATCACAGGCACACCAAAGAGTTTGAATCAAGGGTTGAGGCTTTTAGGAGACTAGTAACAGCAGTTTTGCTTATTGAGGTGGCCGTTTAAGTGAAAATTATCCTCGTCGCTCCAAAAAAAAAAAAAAAAAACGGAGCGTTGGAGCTTTTTCCCACATCGTCTCACAAAAAATTTTTGCATAAATCTTGCAGTTAAACGATTCGAATTTTAAAAGGATAAAACTTTAGATAATTTTTTAAATTTCATGATCGCTCTTGGAAGTTCCAGCGAGGCTGCTTTTTTTTTGAAAGTCGCAGATTTTCATGTAAACAGCTTTTAATCAGTTCAATGTTTGACGATCGACTGGGCCATGACCATGAGCTGTTCATAATCAAAACAGTTGAACGGAATCTCTGCACCCACGAACGACTTAAATTTACACCAGCTCCATCACGTATTCGTCGAATATCGAACTGTGAACAAAATTGTTGACGAGCAATTACATAAGAATCATTACACTTAGAAAATGTAGCCACAGCGAACGTTAGATGCTCCCTCTATCACTGCGACATCGTGACTGACAAATCCACACCATGGATTTTCCAATTGCGTCAACCTCCCCCAGCACTGTTTATTACTTTCTGACAATATCGTATTTATGAAATTTGCCACCGGGCACCCTGTATAAATGAAAAACTTAAGACAAAAATTCACATACTTGATAAAACGATTGTTAAAAGAAACTCAATGAAATGAATCAATTCATTGATTCAATAAACCCAAATGTTGCTGGAAAATTAATAAGTTTTTTCTTCAAATTGATGTGCGAGTCTATAAGATCTATGAACTAAATTCTTTCAGTGTATGAGTATGGAATCCTAAAAGCGGTTAGCACTATTAGATCCAGGCCTATCGACACTGTTGTTCCTTGCTTGTTACAAAGAGAAAAAAATACATATACATACATATGTATATCGGGATTCTTACGTAGTGTAATTAACCATTTTCCTACACTTCTCACTATTTCTCACAAATACGACTACTTACTATCTTGCGGTTTTCGTTTTAATTATGTTTGAGTTTAAAGCGTACTTCTCTGGCAAAATTAAATTTAAATATGCCTGTATGTATGTAAGTAAATATAAAAAAATTATTTAAGTGTTTGCTAATACGTCTATATTTAGATTGGATGGATTCCAAAGACGTTAACGAATTTTTCAAACTCAAACAAGTCGTTGAAAATCATTTAAAATCAGAGACAAGGTCAAACAATTTTGCGTAAAGCATTTTCCACAAAAAAAAAGAGAGGCAAACAAGTGGGGAAAAACAGCTGTTGGCTTAAGCAGCAGCGCGTTCGGAGAATAAATAAATAATGTATTAAAACAATTTTTGTTGTTGATAAATGTTATCAATAAATGGCTGTTTTGTATGTCTAATGCGAAATACATATAAAATTTACACGTCTTTAGGCAGAGAGTTCGCCGCCACAACAAGTAGTTGGCATTGGGAAACAGAACAGAATAGTAGTGGTATGATGAAGAAAAAACGGAATTTTTTGATAATAAATAAAATAACTCAAAAAAAAAAAACAAAATGAAAAACGTGCACGTTATTTGGAAGAAAGAAAAAAAAAAACATGGTGTCATGTTTTTTTCGATTCCCCAAATTGGGAGAAAATCAAAGGAACATTTTTAAACAATTATGTAGAGCAAGAAAATACAAAAGTGTGGGTTAAGGATTGTGTGATTGTGTATGTGTGTCTTAAGTCTGATTTAGTGTAGAAAAAAGCCCACCTAACATTTCCGATCGCGGCTCATATCGTTGAATGTATGCACGTGTGTGTGTGTGTGTGTGTGTCAGCGGCAAATATCATTTCTAAAATGTAGAGTTTTAACAAAAATAAAAAGCAAAAATAATGATTGAAATGAAAACTTGTTATAATTATATTATCAAACCGAACGGTAAAACGAAAGTGATTAGAAAATCATGATTTCCTATATATTAGCAATTTTGTTTTTTAAATAGATATGACGCGTGAAACAAAAATGATATCAAAAACATACATATGTATTTCTTTACAAAAATACTCGCTGTTAAACGGCAAATGAAAATCAATGATTAAAACTAGAATATTATTTAATTTGTTTTCAAATTAATACCCTTTATCAAATATAGTTAATTAAGTAATTCAGCATAAAACAAACAAATCAAAAGTTTTTATACATAATGAGTAAATTGAGCGAGAACGAAAAGTGTGTTAAAAAATACAGTGAAACCTTGCAAACTGGACTCTTGAGAGAAAATAATAAACATTTATTATTTATCTTCTTCGTTGCAGTGAGAATTTGAAAACTTTATTCTTCTGCCTGTCCGTGTCGAGAAGAAAGTATAGAAAAATCATATTTTATTTCCCGTGGAAATCTATAATTTCGCTATGACCTAAAAATTCTGTAAAATAATTACAAATTTTCGTTTACATTCTAATCATCCGATTTATTAGAATTCGGATTTTAGAAATCAAGTTGATTAAGAAAAAAAAAATTACATTTTAGACAACAAGACCTTTGATTGCAAGTCTTTTATAACTACAATCCCCCATATTCCAACTGACGTTATCGTCGTCACAGCAAGTCAACAACTCTCTTCTTTAGCAACAATTTTTTACTTCTTTGTAAACATTTTACACCTTCTGGACCTAAAGGCTGGGTAAAGCCTTTAAATCACATTCAATTGTTGTTGGTAGTGAGAAAACAAGTGCCAAATGTGAAGACGATAGATGACAATGAACTTAATAATTTATTCGCTATAAGAGCCAATTGAAATTTGTTACTTTAGGTCTAAAAAAATAGACCTTAATGCTTTCTGTCTCTTTCAGCCATCTATATGCCACCGACATTTCGTTGCTGCTAAACAACTCATCAGTAGACTTGAAAAAGCAAAAAAGAATGTTTGAAGCCCAACTACTTATATAGATGACGACAATTGGTACATGGGGGAAAGTTTTTTTTCTAAGAAATGTAACGAAAAGTCTTTTACACTGACGATTAAGAGGTCATATCTGAGCTGTAAAAATGTTTAGTTCATACTTTCAAACAAAGTATTTCATTGATGCAATGAAGATTTTCATCCTGGCAATGAATGATTCATAGATATAATCAGGGCTGGGCAGTATTTGAAATACGTATTTAAAATACAAATACGTATTTTGTATTTGTCTCATGAATGTATTTGTATTTTGTATTTTAAGTACTAAGCGCTTGGGTATTTTGTATTTCAAATACTCGTGCTCTCAAAATACATTTAAATTTATGTTAAAAAATATGCACTAAAAATTATTCCATTCGTATATCAACTAAAATCTGAAAATTTTGCTCCTGTCTTATTTTCAAAAAATTGCAATACCACAATTTAATTACCGAAGTACCCGTGTAAAGTAAACGCAACTGAATGCACATACATTTAAAAAAAGAAAAAAGTTATTTGGCGGACCCTTTATCAGACTGGGCTAGCAATTTTAAGTAGTTAAATAAATCGTACGGCTGAGTAGGAGCACTCGAAATTAATTTTTTTTCCATTTTAAAAAAAATGCGCGAGGTTGATTGAACATCTGCCAAGTGCAAAGTAGATAGCAACACTTGCTAAAAATTTGACAGTAGTCTATTAACAGGTGGTATTTGATGGCAACAGTATTGCATTTCATATAACTACGAGGAAAGTTCAAATAATCACGGACTTATTGATTCGCCCTCGTATTATTTGTTATTGCGAAAAAATAATGTGCTTACAAATGACAGTAGTAACCTTATGGATTGCCTGAATGAGTGTTTACTTTATCACTAGAAATTATCGCGTTAAGTAATATTTATTGTGATTTTTAAACGATGGCGTAATTTTTAATACAAAAGCAAGTTTCGCAATGGCGTTATTTTTTATTTCACTTTTGAAAGAAAACAAACTGATTGTTTTTCAATTATTTGTAAAATTCCATTAGTACAAAGAAAGGGCAAAGCAGAGCAAAGATAACGCAATTTAATTTTATTGTGGTATTTATGAATTCTCTCATACATGTATGTATGTGGAGATATTTTAAGCTTCAGAAAGAGAAATACAATGACGTAATGCTCATAGAGCTGGCTCATGCCAAACTATGTATTGAGAGTTTTAACGCGTTAAAAGAACCCACAAACAAGTCAGAATCATAAAGTTCGTCATGCCTCTTATTTTCACTTTTTTGGTATTTTCCTTTTTCGGGCAGTGTAAAAGACACTGCTAGATTATTGGAAGAAATTACAATAAAAGAGATTTTGAATTAAAAAAAAAATTGTTTTGCAAATGATTAGGGTGATAAAATATTAGTTGGGTTGGCTACACTTTAACTCAGGCTATCGATTTCCTGTGAATCTGAAAAAAAACCAGCCATGCTCGATTGTACTATAACATCGTAATTGTAATAAAGAATTGTTAAATTTGTAGAAATGGCTACAGCAACCGATTGCGTCATGACTAATTAACGAATGTCGTCAGCATAACCGAATAAATTATTATGAATTGGCTTTTAGTAGCAATTAAAATAATTAGCAACTAAAAGATTTGTCTCTCTAAATGTAAGCTAGCAAAAGGAGGTTTTTATCGATTGTTAGAGTCAACCGATGAATGATTTTATTATCACAATAATTTTGATAGTTTTAATGAATTAAACGGTTCACATCATTGCACAACAAATAAAATGTTCTTTTATTTTAGTCGTGTTAGAAATTATTTTTTAGTTGTAATGACCAAATTTAAGATTAGCTCTACTTAAAATGCTTCTTGTTCCATAAACTTTAATTGCTTCTATAGCTGAGTGGGTACAGGGGCTGATCAACAGTCATGAGATTGTGATACGAATCCCGTCACAGGCAAGGAATAGACATTGTAGTGCCATCAGTAAATAGACGTAATATAAAAAGTCAATAAATAAGAAATAATATTAAATATTAAATGAATTACAATGATCAATTTTAGCTGGTGTTGCGACTATAGAATGGATCGTAAGTTTGCGGAAAGTGAAACAGAAAGATGTCTAGCGCACGTGGGCCCATCACACAACGATCTCTTTGATACAACGTGAAAACAAAGATAATGCTAGGAAAAGAGAGAGAGAGAGAGAGGGATGAAGTATTCAAGAAAGAAAAGTTCAGATAGCCAAGAGAAGATGTGGAGGATGTCGGAAACGGAAAATAGCGCTGATTAGCGAACTATGATGGATGCAGCCATCTGCTGCTTCTGACAAAGAAAAGTAACAAACACAAATGTGTCGCAGAAATTAACGAAAGAAAATTAAAGTCCTCCAGCGGAAGACAGCTTCCAAGGCAGTTTTATACAGTCCTTATCTGGAAAACTTCTACAGAGATTACTGAACGGTAAATCTAGGCATCTAGGGTGGTTCCCAAAGTAATAACTGCTGCAATAATTTTAATGTTAGATCTGGAAAGTTCCAAGAGTTTCCTCGTTGTTCTTGGGTCCAAACGAGGCCTTATATTCCTCGATATGAAGCGTGTGAGTTCTAAGAACCATCTTTGCTGTGCCTGCTCCACAGTGCAAAGGCTTGTATGTTTGTGGCATGTCGCGGCATGTTGAAGGGGGCAGCCCTGATGGCGGCAATTAAAAATGTGCGCCATGCTTTTAATGAAATAGTTTATGACACTAGATTAGTAACAAATTTGCTGGTCACCATGAAGCCAATTTCTCTGTTTAGGAATTTTTTAATTAAAATTCATTTCAAAATCATTTTAATTTATATGGAAATGCAAAAAAAAAATATTTAAAAATTTGTATCTGGCCCACAAGAAATCGGTTATTTTTTAAAGAAAAAAGTGAAACAATTTACGTTGCATTTTCCTGGTCCTTAAGAACGACAAAAAATCGGGGCTATAGTTTATTTACACAAATGTAGCGTGTGCGTAGAAAATTTTGTCTAAGAAACTGGCCACATCACACCATCATGATTGTTGCTATCAAAAACAGAATGACATCTGCAAAAAGAGCTACAAAGTTCTTGTGACGACTGCATGACGAACAGAATGCAGCGCTTCGATTTCTACTGTCAGACAGAAATGACGTGAATATTATAATCAGATCCTCAATTTTATATGTGTCAAACCTCGCTATTTCAAATCTTGGTAATTATTTTCGCTTAAATAATATTCGTCGGGAATATTTAGGCATTTTTCACAAAACTCTATGTACTAAAATCATCTGAAAGGTTTAAATATTCATTACAACTTGTTTAAAATAAATACGCTTAAAATTTATGCAATGGCGTTCTTTGCACACTGTCCTAAATTGTAATCTTCTTAAAACAGGAATATAATGCATGAATGAAATCTTAATGAGATAATAAATTTTAAATCTTTTCTTTTCAAGTACGAGTACAAACAAAGATGTAGAGCAGCTATTTATTTATATTTACTACAGGCAACTCAGACAACACCTTGTTGCGATTATCGCCCTGCGAGATTGGAATTAATTCACCCACCGTCACTATGGTACAAAAGTCTACAACATGATATTAAATGTAAAATTTTTTTTTCAATGTTTGTTTTAAAAGATTTCTTCGTACTGTTTAAAACAAAAAAAAAAAAAAAGGATAAATTGCTGGCCTGTTGGCAGCTCTATGGCAGACCAATCAGTTGCACCTGCTTGTTTTTATACTCTCCACAAGAAATGTTAAGCTACGTACAGACGGTTGTCAGATCTTACCACAATTTTAACCACAAACAACGTGCTGGCAATCTACTGCAAATAAAAAATGGTCAGCTTTAGGAAAATTATAAGAAAATCTTACAATTTCATTGCCTGACAATAAATTGATCTACCAACAAAAAATGTTGTCAGTTGTCAGATTTTCAACGTAGCAAGAATTGTCAGTCAGCTAATTGTCATCATCAAAATACCCACACACACTCACACATATATAATTCGTTATTGTTGTTTTCTTTGCTAGACTTTTGACGCTCTTCTGTCTTTAATTTTCTTGCTAAAAAACAATGTTTTCAATTTTTTTTTTCTCTTTTCTGCAACTTTGTGTCTCTGATACTCTCATACTCACTTTCTTACTATTCTCTTGTTCTTCCTGCCTTTCGCACACACACACACACATTTTTCTTTGGCATTTTTTCAGAGTAATGACTCTGACAATGATAACACTGTTAGGTGTTGAGAATTCATACACCTTACATTATGCCAACGCCTGGCAATGTACTGACAATGACAACGCCGAAATGTTCAGACTATTGTCGGTTAAGTGACAATTAATTAATAACGTGATATCGGTTCATATATACCCGATTTAACTGGTTTTCGAGCTAAATCAGCTCGAAATACATATAGCCGAAATACAGCGCAAAAGGGTTTTTGAAGAAGTTTGTCCCATAAGCGAATCTTTTTTCACAAGGAGTAGTTTTGATGATAAAAAAAAATTTAGTGAAGCAGAAAATGACAATTCGGCTCAGCCAAAAATGTAGTGCTCTTGCTTATTTTTTTATTATAACTTGTTTTAATATGAAACTATGTATATGTGAGAAAGAAAGAAGCAACCCTTAGCGCAAAAATTGTTGAACCCACTGCTCTAATAGATTCAAAATCTTTAAAATTGAAACCAGTTCTTGAAGGAAATATGGCTGAAGGAGTCACATTTCCAGATTATTCCCTAACCACAGAGGTAACGGAAATATTCTGCATAACATAGCTCTGTTTCCTTCTATCTCTCTCTCTCTCTCTCTCTCTCGCTTTTGTTTAATTTTGTCAGTCTACTTGTTGCGCTTTTAAGCCATAGTGCAGGTGTAATGTGTGTGAATGAAAAAACTGCTCTTGCATTAATCAAACGTTTGGCTTTGAAATAATTTTTCATGTTCCATTATTTAAATGCTATTAAAACAATGACCGCACTAAAGGCATTATGAATAACAAATATTAAATTATTATTTTTCAATTTCAGTTTGTAAACTGAGTAGCGAGTAATGAGAACTCAAACACAACTACATACATTATGGGAGATAGTGCAACAGGAATTTTAAGAACAACATCTACCAATGGTACGAAAGTGGCGGCAAATGGCGACAATAATAACCACAAAACGAGACTAGTGGAAGCAACCAATTTACCCAAACTTGCTATACCCGATAGTAAAATAAATTATAAAGAAAATGGATTCAAAGCGAAGCCGGCCAAAAAGAAACGACGAGACAAAAGTGATTTGGGTGAAAATTTTGTAGCGCCCGATGGAGGTTGGGGTTGGCTGGTGGCCATAGCCAGTGGTGTCAATATAGTGAGTAGTGCTTTTAAATTTAGAAACTACTGGCAAAAGTGAAAGAACATTTTTTCATTTTTTCTCAGTTGGTCACATTTGCTATGGGTCAACAATTTGGTATTATTTTTCGAGATCACATGCTGAAACTGGGAATAACAAGTTCACAGTTGACTTCAATTATAAACATACAAATTGCTGTATCAGCAATAACAGGTATGTGTGCTACTAATATTAAAAAAAAAAAATAATACGGCTCTTATACACAAAAAAAGCCAAGATTTAGTTGCTGACGAGTATCGTGGCAGATACGAAACTGGTTGCAGTTGCTTCCCAGCTAATAATAATTCTTCAACATTTACTTTTAGTGCCTTCTTTAAAAATTGCTAATCTTTGCCATATGTTACATGATTTTAATGTAAGCCTCTTTATAACTAATAATTGTGAATTATAAAAAGTTCGGCTTGAAACAATCAACCATTATAATAATTGACTATAATTTTTATTTTACTTTTTTCTTAGGTGCATTCTTTAAAAGTTTTGATTATAAATACTTTGTCTTTCCTTATTAAAAGAGAAAGAAATTTTTAAGGCTTTTGTGTTTAAAAAAGTTTTACAGATTTCCTTTTAAAACAGCCTTTTAAAGACGTATTTTTTCTGAAAATACCCATTTTGTGCCACTTTTTGAAATTTTCCTAAACCAACGCTGACTCCCACAACTGTAATATAATTTAACACAGGTTTTTGGTATGTTCTCTTTTAGTTGTCCTTAAGATTTTCTTCCCCGGTTCACACCGATCAACTTTTGTGAAAGATTATTATTATTATTATTAATAATAATTGTGAAAGATACTTTTTTTTTTAGTTCTCTATTGAAGTTGCATGATCATCACACACGGACCAACCAGTTTCAAATAACGGGTGGTTAAATTTTAAGAGCCGAAGTTGAATCCGAGTCAAGTTTTTTTCAGCATTTCATTTTCAACATTTCTCGATTTTAGACTAACTCAATTTGAGCCATGGAAAGTTACACAATCGAGCAACGCATTAAAGTTATTCAGGCTTATTATGAAAATGGGCGTGCAAATCAAAATGCACTGTGTGATATTTTTTTTTATCAATTTAATTGTCCAAATGTGCGTAGAATCAGAAAAATCGTACGAAAATTTCAGCAAACCGTGTCAGTGGAGATTTGAAAACACCCAGTTCATGGTCGTACAACTCCAACTGTAGAAAATATTGCTGCTATTTGCGATATCGTGGCTGACTTGCCGTCGTCGTGCCCAAAAATTGCACCTCTCACGGTCGTCGTTGATGAACATTATGCATAAATACTTGCATTTACTTGCTTACAAGGTGCCATTGACTCAACAACTAAACCTCTCCTCTAGACCAGTCCAAGCGCCGTTAATGGTCAGAATGGTGGCAAGAAATGGCAACAGCGGATGATCAATTCTCGATGGAAGTCACCTTCAGTGATGAGCCACATTTTCACCTCAGTGATTCTTCAATTCATCAACAAGCAGAATTGCCGAGTTCGGGCCAAGGATAATCCAAGAGTGATTGTCGAAAAACCAATGCACCCACAAAGAGTGACGGCTCTTTGGTGTTTTTTTGCCAAATGAGGCCGGTCAGGCAGTCGTTGTGAATGCTATTCGCTATCCTGAGATGATAACGAACTTTTTATGCCTCGAATTAGAAGATATGACCGTGGACGATATGTGGTTTCAACTGGACGGTAGCACTTGCCACGCAGCTAACAAAACAATGGCTCTTGTGAGCGACAAATTCATTTGAAAGTGCTATCTCACGTGACGGCGATATCAATTGGCCGCCAAGATCATGTGATTTGACACCGCTGGACTTTTTTCTTTGAGGTTATCTAAAAGACGACGTACACCTTGTCGATAAACCAGCAACAGTCCTTCGCTTAAGGATGAGATAATTCTATACACTAACGTCATAGAAACTCAGCTATGCCTTAGCGTCATCGAAAATTTCGACCATCGGATGGAGGTGTGTTGCCAAGGTCATGGCAGCCAGTTGGCCGATATTTTGTTCCATATGTAATTATACTATTATTTATATGTAATAAGAAGAAATGATAAAAATCTCTAAAGAATTTGTGTTTTATTTAAAATCAACATCGGTCCTTAAAATCTAACCATCCTTTATTTTTCAATTCGCATGCTGGTAAATACTTACAAATTCAAACGAATTGCCCAGTACAAGCAGCTCGGTCGGTACTACTTAATTTTCCTATTTCACGGCTCATTGAAAAAAATTTATCACCAAAAGTTTACACGTTTACATTTGAAAAACCATTGTGGCAGACTGTGAGGCGTGACTTAAAAATTTTTTGCTACACAGTGTCTTTTATCTGTGCATTTTTCTCCTGATTCTGGATATTAATTTCTTGAAACACTTTGTTTTACAGGTCTTCTGAATGGTCCCTTATTTCGCAGATATTCGTTTCGTCAGGTTGCATTATTTGGCTCATTTCTGACATTTATTGGTTTGCTGGCTTGCGTCTTTGCGAACTCCTTTTTATTTTATGTGCTTTCATTCTCTTGCTGTTACGGTAAGATATTTTATGGTTTGAAAGATGAAGAAAAAATACATTGCTTTATTTTACAATTAAATATCACGACCTCAATTAAGGTTTTGGTCGTGGCCTGACTGTTTCTGCTTCATCACTGGCTGTTAATACGTATTTCAAGGAGAGAAGACGCACCGCCACCGCCTACCAGTTCAGCGTGGCCGGTTTGGGACCCATTTGTTTGCCGTATTTGGCAACTTTTCTGCTGGACTATTTAGATGTACAGGGAACAGTATTATTTTTTGCAGGTCTTTCGTTAAATACGATAGCCTGTTCACTGATTTATCAGCCAGTTAAATGGCATGTGAAGAAACAACCGCAAGATGCTGAAGCCTCTAAGAAACTTGCTGATTATGATGAAGATGATATAATAGCACAGCCTGTGGAGCCGGACACGCCTGTATTGCCAAGGGCCAACGATGGTTGGTTTGGCTCTAGAACTTCCCTCAACTCTGTTTCCAACAGAAACAGATTGGGCTCTTGGGACAAAACGCAGGAGGGCACTCAATTGGTGGAACTCAAACGTTTGAATAGCAGCGAGAGCGCCAGACGACACAGTGCATCGGCCAAGCTGCGCAGTTTTTCTGTTAGTTACAGCATAAAAGAGGTAGAAAATGAAAATGAAGAAATCGAACATGATCCAAAACAAAAAAATGAGGATAATAAAGAGGCATACCTTGACAACACTGTGCAGACTGAGTTACAGCATTTGAGAGAAATAGAAACAGAAATCGAAAGAGAAATGCAAAGAGAAATTCACAGGGCTTTGGTAGAAGAGGAGCATGAAAGACGTAAAAAATTACCCTGGTACATGAAAGTGGTGGTATTTTTTGACTTGGACTTACTGCGTGACTTTACATATGTGAATCTGGCCATGGGCTTGACACTTATAAATTTTGTGGAGGTTAACTTTGCCGTTTTGACGCCTTTCATTCTGTCAGACTTTGGCTTTGAGAAAAATGAGATTGCCTTGGCCATGTCTTTGCTGGGTCTCTTCGATTTAATCATACGATTTCTGATACCCATAATAACAGCCAAAATCAATTTGAGCAACAAAACCTTTTTCATTTTTGGCATTTTGGGCATGTGTGCTGGCCGCATCTTTCTGTCATTTACCCGCAATTTCTATGTCATGATCGGCATATTTATATGGATGGGCTTGAATAAGGCCTTCCGCACAGTGTTTTGGTCCTTGATTATACCCGGCTATGTGCCGCTTAAGCGATTACCGGCTGCAGCGGGCTTGCAGTTGCTGATGTCTGGTCTCTTTTCTCTGGCATGCGGTCCATTAATTGGTGAGTTTGGTTAATCTGCAAAACTCATCTGTTTCTTATGGCTTTTTGGTGGCGTTTATTTCAGGTCTCATACGTGACAGCACCAGTTATGCTTTTGCTCTAAACTTCTTAAATGCTTTATGTCTGTTGGCCATTGCCGGTTGGACTTTGGAATCGATTGTGCGTAAATATAGAAAAACAACCAATCCAGTTACCGAAGATTTGAAATGATGTGTGGCATTACGTATGATCATGAATGTACATATGTTTGAAAATGGACTAAACACTTTTGGGTGTTTAATAACTGAAAATCTTGGTTTGTTCCTTGCAGCGAAAATAGTTTATTTATTGCTTGTTTTTTGTATAACTATGCTCAAAAGACAGACTGTATTGTTTTAGATAAAATTTATTTATAGCGGTTTTATTATTGCTTAAAAAGAGGCATCATAGAATCGAAGTGATTTAACTATTTGGTTGGTTCTTCAAATCGATATTGGATTTATTTGGTAATGCAAAATCAAAAGGATTTCATTACTAAATTCACATCATGTTAATTAAACTTAATTGTATAATTTAGTATAATTAAATTTAAATTAAATTTGTTAATATTTTATATATTTATTTGAGCTCAAGGTCTTTTGGAATTTGAGTAATTATTTTTGTCAAAAATAATTACTCAAATTCCAAAAGACCTTGAGCTCAAATAAATATATAAAATATAAAGAAAAAAAGGGGTCAAAATAACTAAATATTAAATTAAATTAGTTAATTAATACCGTTTTCCCTTTTACAATACGTGCAACATTTTTAATATTGTTTTGTACAAAAAAGGTAGATGATAATAGTTTTTATTAGTCTATTTTTTCCTATTCATAGTTTTGACGAACTATTGAAATTCGCATTTTAAGAAAAACTGCAAAAGAAATGTAGGCTTTTTTCCAGACAAGAAATTGGCACTAAATTGACTTAAATTAAAAAAAAAAAAAAAAATAAAACAACTAAACTTAACCACAAAACTTTGAACGACTGCAAAAATTTGTAGAAAAGAGCTTGCACGGCGTAAAATCAGTTTTCAAACAGTTAATGAAAAATCTAAATACTTACAAGGAGACTGCATAAGCTCGCAATATTATAAATAAAGTGAGTTATGGAAACTAGCAGGAACTACGCCAAATACAACTGTCACAAAACCGCGAAAGTTCTTGAAAAGTTGCCAGAAGTTAAAACCAGATTTAAGGCAGTTTAAGAAAATTTTGAGCAACTACAAAGCGCAAGCAACAGCGAAAAGCCACGAATATTTAAATTTTAAATTGCTACGAAAAGCTAAATTAGAAGAAAATTGCAAAAGATTATGTTCGATTTTAAAAACTTAATACAAATTCTAATACAGCTGGTGAAAAAAAAAAAACGCGAAAGCAAATGCCCAAGAAGAAAAAAAAGATTGGATATAAATAGTTTACAAGAGCTTTAAAAATTGTTGTAAAGAGAAAAATTTGTGAAAAATTGGCGAAAGAGTGTTGTATTAGGTTTTCAGAATTTAATATAAACTCTACCACCGGCTTTCACAAAAAATTAAAATGTTGTTGAGATACATCCTTTTTTTTATTTTTTTATTAAAAATTTGTGCTAAAATTATTTCAAAAACATTTTATTTTTTATGAATATTAATACAAGCTTTAATACAGCTGGCGAAAAATCGCGAAAAGCCACGATATTTTCCAAGCAGCATCGCGAAACTAATGTTTTGTCACATTTGTTTTGTTGGAGCCGAAGTTGACCTTGATTTAGTTCTTTGATACATATATGCGAAAAAAAACTATGTATTCAAAGGGCAACATATTATCGCTGAAATATGTGGTTGAATATATTATGGTTGTAGTCAGCCATAACATGTTTGTCAACAGTCGATTGCTGTGCCTGCAGCCATATTATATGATTATATTAAGCATATTACACAGTTGCAGTAACCGTATTAATATAGTTATGCAGAAAGTAACATTGTTGCCGCAACCATAAACAAACATATTTTTTCTTTGCGTGTATATTTTCCCATATTTGAATAGCTCTTGGCGAAAATTTTTGGAGAAAACGCCTACAGGTTGAAAATATATAATGCAAATACATACATTCAAAACGGTATATAACATGTTTACGCAATAGAGAAAAGCAGCGAAAATTCGCCAAAAGCGACAAGAAGCCAAAGTCATCTTATAAAAAATCCAGTTACAAAAAACACAACAGACGAAAGACCGCGAAAATTCGCAATACACATGAAAACTTTACACAGTTGTGAAGAACAAAATCGGCGAAAAGGCATAAAATGAGATTTAAAGGTGTTGAATTGCTACAAAGAACAGAGGGAATGTGTCTCAATATATTTTCGTTTTGTGTTTCCTGCTTTTAATTGGCATAAAACTAGCATTTGGCTATTGTTTTGTCTATACATTTGATCATCTTGTGGATCTAATTTCAAAAATAAAAATTACTGTATTTAAAAATATTTATAACAATTATATGTATGTATGCAAGCAATTTTTTCTATTCAAAAAATTATTTAAATGAGTAACAAGCAATTTGTATGAGACTAACTCTATCATATTCATTTCATGAATATCACATTCATCTCAAAAAAAAAAAAAAAAGATAAAGGACGTATTATAAATACCTTAAACTTTTTTTTATTGCTTTGCTCAATAAATAAATTTACGTTACGATTATGGCTAACTACAATTGAGTTGTCATAAAATGATAACGCAGGAATTGGGCAACACACATAACATGGTAATGCAGCGTTAAACGGTATATATTGCTTTACTGCCTTACCAAACATTTGTAGTTGACTGCTTGGCAACCGAACTGTTATTTGGTTGCTTTCCACAATAGACCCAATAAAGATGATAAAAATTGAACAAGAAACCAAATATTACATTTAAGATTTATCTAAAAATAAGCACTAAAAAATTTGAAAACATTGCTTCCACCTCTACATACAGATTTTTTTGTTGATTTATACTTTTTTTTTTTTTTGTTAAGTTATTCACATACATATTTAATTTGTTGTTATAAATACAATTGAAAAATATTATCAGCTCTCTCAAAGAGATTTAAAGAATATTGTTAAATTCTAAATAAAAGTTAGTAAATAAGAAATGATACAAAGAAGAAAAAACGTGTTTTATTAAATGAGTTGAAATACTCAAAGCAAACAATTATAAGAGTAAATTATGGATACACGTTTTTAAATACTTTTCAGTTTAGGTTAAATAACCTAATGGCAGAGCTGCCAATTGTTTTTAGGTATTATCTCCCATGTAGCGTCCATGATATAAATATTTTTTCTATAAAAGGAAAAACTTCCAATGTGCCAAGAATAAAATCATTTAATTTTGTAAGATTCATACTCAAATGTTTCAACGCCGGTATTCATAAAAAAAAATCAATTTTATTGCGATTAATACCATGTTCATACATGCGCCTTTATTGAGATAATCGCAATAAAGTCCATTATTGAGCTCAATATTCCATACAAAAAGTCAATAAAGTTATTGCTTAATAAACTCAAAATTGCTTTGAATATTGAGAAAAATATGAAACACAACACTGTAAAAGATGTGTTTAATAAGCAAAAGTATACAATGCGAGATGAATGACGAGATAAATGTCAACAAAAGCAAACAAAACAAAATAATAAAAAATAAAAACATAAAAACATAAAAATTTTTAAACATTGCAGCATTTCCAAATTTTTATTTCTCCTTCTTTTTATTATTGCCACTTTGGAGTCATAACACGAACGCACTATTTGTACAAGTTCCATATTTTTATTGTACAACACTAAAATCTTTTTAATAAAAGGCAGTTTTTCTTCCATTTTTCTTATTTGAAAATATTTTTCACTTTTGCTTTCTCACTACCAAAACAAAAACAACAACTTTTTTCCAGCTGTCAAATACTAATTGAGTTGGCACACTATTTGTATGTATGAATGCAAAAAATATTATGTCAATAAACTGAATATTATCTCAATTAGAAATGCATGTATGAACAAGGTATAAGGCAATAAGAGCCATTATTGAGTTCAATATTCCATACAAAAGATGAATAGTTATTATTGAACAATAATAAGTAAACAAATTTAATAATAAATAAGTAAACAAATTTTTAAAAGATTGAGTGTTATCTGATTTAATAGATTGAGCTTGAGGTTCCTTTAGATTTAATAAATATATTTTTTTTATTAAAACTAAAGTGATCTCAAGCTCAATCTATTAAGCCATGGCAAATTAAATAAAAAAAGACGAAAAACTGAACATTTCCAATATTGAGTACATTTAAAATGCAGCACTGTAATACATGTGCTCTTACAGATTTTATCATACTTTAGGGGTACAAAATGTGACTAAGATGGCAACTGAAACTTTCCCAACTCCCAAATTCTTCTTCTGAAATTCTAACAACTAAAGTGAAGAAAGATTTTCTTTCCCAACTGGCAAGTGCTTCTTAACCCAATTATTAAATTTGATATATCCGAACAGGACCATAGTTCAGTCAACAAAGAGAAGATCGACTCAATTAAAAATTTTTATTTGAACACTGTTCCAAGATGAAAGAACGCGGGTACAATACCATGACCCGTTATTGCCATTATCGTAATAATTGTCGAAATTAAGCTAAACTTTCCATACAAAAAGTTATTGCTGAAAATTGTTTCAAATACTGAGTAAAATTAAAATGCCGCCACAGCAAAAAGTGAGCTTTTACAGATTTCAGCATACTCAAGGGAGTCAAATTTTCTATGATGGCATCAGAAGCTCTGAGAATTCCCAAGATCTCTTTGTTTATTTTTTTTAAGATTCTCTAAGATTTTGACAACTAAAGAATAGGCAGATTTATATATTATTAAGGGAGCAAAGATTGATTGCGACAACAGCACCTGAAGCTCTGAGAATTCCCAAGTTCTCTTTATTTATTTATATTTTTCATGGAGACTCTAGACAACTAATTTGTAGCAGATTTAATTTAATTTTATATGTTCGCACACACAAAGATAATTTGATCAATATTGGCTCAATTAAAAATGTCTGTCTGAACAGGGTATAAATAGATAATTAAATACGTATTTGTATCTGACTCATCCCGTGTTTTCAAACATTACATTAAAGCCAACTTGTGTTAGATTTTTAGAGTATATGACAAACCATTGCATATGTTTAGGCTGCTCCAATAAATGCAAGCAACCCATGATTCGAATACAATTAACGACTGCAATAAAGTAATTTAAACATTAAGGGTCAAGTTGATAAGAAATATTTAAAATTTATTAGATTCCTATTTGAAAAATTTTCCACAAATATTTCTAAAATAAGCGCTTCAGAAATCTGAAATAATTTATGGGAATGAGAGAGTATGAATTTGTTTTGATTGCTGGCAATATTTTTCGTAAGAAAATTTATTATTTTATTTTGTAAACAAAGTTATAAAGCAACGTGTTAATCACCATATTTAACTAAAATAATAAAACATACTTTAGCTAATACTACAAGTATGAACCACCACCTAAAATGACAAACATTCAAATGCCATTTCAATATGCACGACATCAACTTAATTAAAAAACCTTAAAGTGAAAAAAATAAGAAAATTCATTCAACATTTATTCAAAACGTTCATATAAAGCCAGACATATTGTAATGCAACCAAAAATAGAAGAAAACCAAGTGGAGGAGGCGAAAACACAAGTCAGCAAGCAAACAACAAATGACATTTGAAGCAGAACTTAAAAAGAATGCATTAATTAAATAACGAAAACGACGGCTTAACACCAATTTCATAAAAAGAAAACAAAGTTTCGGTCCTCCTGTGGCCCATAAATTTGTTCGATTGAAAGAAAGGGGAAAAAGGTCCTGTGACAATTTCAAATACAAATTGTAAAATGAATGCTAAAGCACCGGAAGTCGCCTTTTCCTTGAGGTTTCCCCTTTATTAAGTAAAAAGGAGATGATTTCATTTCAACTTTGTTTTATCATGCACACAAATATATGGGAAACAAAGTATAGACCGTGTGGTCACCACTATTTCGGTGACGTACCCCTATATGATGGCCCGAATTTTGAATGCCTCTGAGACATAACTAATTGGGGCTTACTGTAGTTAAAATTAGTAACATGCCGAATTATCTTTTAGGTTTTGAACTGTTTTAGGTTTATTCAGGCAAATTTTTTCTTTTATGTAGACTAGAAGAAAGGAGTTCAATCACATGAACGTGCCGGCCAATTTGAGTTTCTCGGGCAAAATAACTACTGCTTCGTTGGTCTATATCCTCCATTTCTGATCAGAAGAAGTTTGTTATCATCTCTGCTTGGTCGAACTCATGTTCCACAAAGTACGACCCAATAACGTCGTCAGTTTTGAAATCGTACAAAATATTCACTCTTTGTGGATTCATCGGCTTTTCAACAACCATTTGTGAATTATCATTTGCCCAATTTTGCTTGTTAGCGAATCCACAGAGCAGATATTATTATGCCACACAAAGTGCGCGAAATGCATTTTGATTTCAATGCCCATTTTCCTAAACTGCTTCAGCAATGTTAACGCGCTGCTGAATTGAGTTGCATTTTTTAAACACTGAAGCATAGAAATGTAAAGTTAAGTCTGGCAAAATGCTTGGCGTTAAGGTGCAACTAAACGTAAACCTGCTGAAGACGACTATAGATGCTGAGTTACTAAAAACGTCTCTCTCAACGTTATATCATATTTCCACGACATGCGTTTCGCTCTTTATTTGTGCTTAACACCCTAATCGGGAGCGAAGCAACGTGCTTCGCCATACAAATTTTTCAGAGCGAATGAAGTAGCTTCATGCGAGGCACAACAAATTTCTGTCTTCTCTGAGTTTATCTGCTCTATCTGTCAAAATCATATATTGTAAACAAAAAAAAAAAAAAAAAAAAAAAAAAGTTGTGCCATAAAAACAAAGATTAAGTTCTGGATGGTATTTAAGGCCCTGCAATGTCAACTCCGAAGACATTTCCATATGAATGTAGTTTTTTTTTTGCGACAACACTTTCATTTACTTCCTCTTTTTGTCCATTTTGCAAAATTTGCTTCATAAATTTGTGTAAAATTTATGTTGGCTTATTAAAAACAAAAATCAAATCGAAGCACATAGACCAGTCGTGTAAACAGTGCGATTCATAAATATGATTGAGAAAGCGAAGCGGGTGATTCAACTCGTAATGGAAGCATACTATGAGACTCTTCAAAGTCGTTCAACTTTAGGTGTACGTGTAAAACTAGCCTGAGGAGGTGATCGTTATCTTTAAGGATGAACCAAAGTTGAACTCAGCAGTTGGTGTTGGTATCTATATCCTCCGTTTTTAACGGAAGGCTGGCTTTAGGCTACAAAACAAATGTAGCGTTATTGAAGCCGAGTGGTGAAGCGAGTGGCCAACTGCATGAGGTACTATAGAATATACGAAGTACTATCTATGCTGATAATATGGCCGCAATAATACACTACATCTAGGTTGATGCTTGGACACAGGATATATCTAAGTGAGGCAGCCAGTCGTTCAGACCTGGAGTGTTGGGATATATTTTGGTGGATGAACCAGCCGGATCTGCTGCCCAACCACCATTTGAGTATATGGGTAATCCTTTTGGTGTCCCGCTTAGTAGCTGCAAAGAAATAATCGAACTAAAAATTCTGGGGTCAAATATCGAATGAACTATCGAGCAAAAATAATGTAAAACAAAAGCAAAATAACCAACAAACACACAGCATAAGTGACGGTATTCGTTCGATATCGAATGCGACGATTTGGTCCCTGATAAAATTGTTAAAAAAAAGAGATTGCACTCTTTTAACGATCTTCGCTTCTACGAAGGCGTGTTCATTGTTGTATACAAGTAAATAAGAAAATTGTTAATTTCTAAAGAACTGATCAGTGGCTCAAGTGCTGCGCGCTTGTTGTTATTATTGTTACTCGTTATAATTTATAAAATGAAATTAATTGAAATGAATTTGTTTTGTATACAAATTGATAAAAGAAAAAAATATTTTATATGAATAACATTTGTTAAACGAGACAGGAAAATAAAGTTGATGTCGTTGTTTTATTTAAGTTACACAAAAACCTCGCCTCTGCCCCAAAAACTCAAAATCAATGAATGAAATAAAAGTTCCCTTTCTATTACAGAAAAAAAAATATCTGAAAAGCATAAATAAAAGCCACCACCCAAAATGAAATGAATTATGCATAACATAAATTTAAAAAAAAAAAAAATAATTTTTTTATATTAATTTTTACAAATATTTGGAAAACCTCAAGTGCATATACATTTATATGTTCGTCAATAAATAGAGTTACCGGTTTGGAAACCGAACAGCCGCAAACACTTGCTTATGGACATTCATTACACTCCACTTCACTTTTATTGCCCCAATGATCAGCGTAATTTAAGTGCGTGCAGCTTTGAAATGGATCACTAATAAATTGTTTAAAGTGCAGAGTAGCAGCCATTTCAATTGATATTAATTTATTGTGAAACGCTTAAGAATGACACAGGAAAAAATATGTGCTGTATTTTAGTGGTCATAATATTTTTGAAAAAGTGGAAGCAATATTCATTCCAATAAATTCAATAGAAAGAAAATTGTTTTGAAAAAAATGAAAAAATAATAGAGAATTGAATGCCTTAATTAAATAAAGCAAATATTTAATTAACACATACACACATGCGAACACACTATTTATAAAGATAACAAAAACAATTAATGCAGGTTCAAACTTCACCTCACAGTTGCTGGGAACATGTTTCTCAAGTGGCTGGCTGCTGTGCTGTCTATATAGAAGTTATAATTTATTTTTTTTCAATATGTACTTATTCTCTAAGTGGTATCTGTATGCTTAAGGTTCAATAATAAAAACTAGAGAAATTCCAGTTTTGACGTATTGTTGCCAACTACATATGTACATACATACATTTGTTTTTTGTTTTGTTTTCTTCTAAATTTGAAGAGACTATTATTAAATTATTATATTAAATGAAATAAACTAAGTTATATGTATGAATATTATTCTGAACAAAATAACATCTAATTTTAGTTTTTGTTACATTTTATAGAGTTTCACACATTACGAAAAATTAGCTTGATTTCAATTTTGTTGTCGATCACCAGGGCTGGGATTGTTATGGAGAGGTATATTTCGAACAGTTACATTTCCGAGTATTTTATGATTTTTCTATCCATAATTTTCGCTTCTTCAAAAGGTTGCTTGGTAATAGCAAAACTTTTGTCTTGCGTGGCTTCATTAAATAAAATATAAGGTTAGGTTAGTTTGAATGGAGGAGTTCGTTTGCCCATGTCTTACGACATACACCTAAGCCAATATAGGCTTAAATAAAATATTAAATAAAGTATGTATGTATATTTGTATAGACAAAAATTTGTATATATGTATTACCAACGACTTTTCGATAACTTTTGGCATGAGAGAAAAAAGTTTCACACCGACGTATCAAAATCTTATTTTTGAGGCGTCTAATTTTACATTTTTTTTTTGTACTTTTGTATGGCAGCCCTCCTGGACGCCGCACGGCATATACCGTTGGAAGTAAGCAATGGAAAAATGTACTGGGGGTTGGTTAAATGATGTTAAATGATTTGACTGCTTCCTCTTATTTTTGTGGGGATATCTGTAAAGCAAGGCTTATGCAAACCAACCAGAAACTCTGGAGCAACTCAAATGAAATACTCGTGATGAACGTAATAACATATCGCTTAAAATGTGTGAGAATATAATGAAAAATATATGCGACCCTTCATTTAAAAATTTTGAAAAAATGTGTTTTTTTTTAATTTTTTTTTTCCAATAACTTCAGAAATATTATTCTAGTTGTACAAAAAATTATAGTAGGACAATTTATATCTCTTATAAGTCAACATTTTCGAACAGATTGAGTAATAAAATCACATGCTTCATTTTAAAGTGCTAATTAGAAATCGCCAGAAACCTCTTCAAAAATCTAATATTTGAGAGAGAAAAAAAGTGAAAGATTATAATCTGAAGTACTCATGAGTTCTGCAGTTACGAGATCATAACGCCCTGAAAAATATGGTAGTAATAAATGCTAAGAAGAATGCATGTTCCCTATATTTTTGTTTTTTGGCTGCATTTGTTGAACCCTAAAAATCAGTTTTTAAAGTAATTGATATCCGGTCACTGTTGGCTGCTTTCTACTCATTAGGGTTCCGTGCTCGTCAGAGTGCAACGGAACCCTATTATCGAGACTTCTACGTCCGTCCGTCCGTCCGTCCGTCCATCACAGCGTCCATTCTCCGAAACGGTGAGAGTTAGAGAGCGGAAATTTTCACAGGATGTTGTTGTACCTTGCCGCTACAACAACAACTACTAAAAACAACAACAAGTCGAAAACTGCGAGGTGTCCCCCTACAATGTAAAGTAACAATTAGCTATGAGTCTCAAGCCGTAGGGGATAGAGAGCTGAAATTTGCACAGCTCTACAACAACAAATACTAAAAACAACAACAAGTCGAAAACTACCAAGTGTCCCCATACAACGAAAAGTAACAATTAGCTATAACTCACGAACCGTAAAAGATAGACAGTTGAAATTCGCACAGTGTATGTATTTACAGATGCTCTAAAACAACAAAATCCTAAAAACAACAACAAGTTGAAAACTACCAGGTGTCCCTATACAACGTAAAGTAATAATTAGCCGTAACTCCCAAACTGTAAGAGACAGAGAGATGAAATGTGCACAATATATCTATGCCCTACAATAACAAATGCTAAAAACAACAACAAGTCAAAAACTACCAGGTGCCCCTATACAGCGTAAAGTAACAAATAGCCGTTACTCTCGAACCGTGAGAGACAGATGGATGAAATTTGCACAGTGTATGTATTTACAGATGCCTTACAACAACAACAACAACAAGTCGAAAACTACTAGGTGTTCCCATACAACATAAAGTAACAATTAAACGTAACTCTCACGCTGTAAGAGACAGAGAGATGAAATTTATACCATATGCCATTCCATACGTACATTACACATACATACGTACGGAACCCGAAGTGTGCGAGCCAGTCTCGCACTTGACTGAATTTATTTTTCTATTGATGAAGAACTGTGAAAAAATACCAAATATTATTTTTAAATGTGTTATATAATTGTCACACTATTGAGAAATATTTTCTTCTGATACCCAAATAAAAAGAATAAGTATAAAATAGAAACAAACAACCACACACATCAAGCAAACCTGTTAAATGCTAACTCAGACGTTTTAGCAGAAAAAAAACCAAAAAATGGGAAAACCCGATTACTTATCTTTTTTGTGCTTTTTTTATTCGGTGGTATAAAAAGAGTCTTGTGGGAAAAAGTTATCAAAATTACGTCAAAACAAGGTGTGTGGCTAGGCCATATTGTGTGTATATCAATTTATATGTATAAAAATGAGTAACTATTTCC
This sequence comes from Sturmia bella, assembly GCA_963662145.1. Classification (NCBI taxonomy): domain Eukaryota; kingdom Metazoa; phylum Arthropoda; class Insecta; order Diptera; family Tachinidae; genus Sturmia; species Sturmia bella. The sequence continues at coordinate 67,099,129 of OY759170.1, read as the reverse complement.
AGTGGCCGCGTCATCATGGGTGAATGGCTCGATCGATTTCGCCCGTACATTTTTTTTTTTGTTGCAATTGTCATTGCCTAGAAAATAATTTATATTAAAGAAAAAGTCTAGAAAAATGCGCGAAACATAACTAATTTTAAGAAAATTATTGTAGTGTCCAGCAATGTGGGCGGGGTTACTCTAGTCATAAATTAAATCTTTCAGCTATTGAGCTTGCCTGGTACTACTTTCTCAAAAAACATTTGCTAGTTTCTATCCCCTCCTACTCAAAGATACCAAGTGGCAAAGTTAGAAATTGGCGAGAGCACATAAAACTTCCAATTTCCAAAACTTTCCAAAATTGTCTGAACATTTCAAGGTAGCTCTATACCCGGTAGCCGCGTAACAACAACAAACATTTCATATATTTTATTGGTAGAAATACTGTAATTCTGTTACTCATTTGACAGTTATTCAGGCTGAAAGCAGTAATCAGCTGGGCTTGTAAGGCTACCTGGTATCGAGGCACCTTGGAACATTTAAAAACTCTGACAGGATAAACAGTTAAATATTTCTATACAACTCAGCAGGTTTTAGAGGCACTTTTTCATATTTTTGTTAAAAGGGAATTTGAGGAATATTTTCCCCGACAAAGAAATTCTGTAAAAAAAAATATTCATAATTGAGCTGGCTCGCTTAGTCTTATCTGAAAAGCAGACTTATCTTTTGATTTTAGAAATTTCTTCCAACCGCTTATTTGTATATACAAACTAAGTAAATCTAAGGAAAAATTCTAAACAGTTTATTTCTCAAATGTTTTTGTTGACAATTCTCAGGCTTTTTGCTACAAGCAGATTATTTAAATTATTGCAATCAACTATTTGAATATAAAAGAACTATTTGGAATATTTTAACACCAACCAGCATATTGATAACAGTACACGAAATATTGAAAACATAATCTCAATTCGTTTGTGGATGATCTCCGAAACAATTTGTTAAACGCAAAAAGGTTTAACCGTCTGCAATATTAATAAAACAAACAACGAAACAACAGCATCACCTTTAAGAATCCTAATAACCGCAATATTACAACAAATGTTCCATAAAACAAAAACAACATGTAGTTCTATGGTTGTGTGGTGATGAGAAGTGTCAAAAACAGCTGAGTGTTGGTAGAATGTAAACAACATCTTGAAACTGGTTAATTAAGTGTGCATAGGCATTGGTTAAACATGTGGACATACATACATACATGAAGAAGATTTATAGCTCATAAAACAAACAAATAATAAAACAGTCACATGGCGCTACGAAATTACCTAGAAATAATATTTTATAGTGGCACGGCTTGGAATATAGAAAAATAAATTGTGTTTATAACGTACTCTTCGTGTTGAGAATTAAATTTCATTTCACATTCTTAGTGTGTAAATCGGATTTCATACAAATCAAATTTTTTCTATACCTTTTTCAATCTATTTTGAGCCAGTGTGGCCAGACATGAAAAATGCTGAAAGAAAAACTGTGCTACAAAATGCTAGTTTTTAAAACAAACAGTTTTGCTGTAGTATATCTATAAAATTAATAGACTTTTTAGGAAAAAAAATGAGAATAGAAACAAAGAGTCTGGCCCATGATATCGATTGACTTCGTTCGCTTGCACTGAAAACAACGACATGACTCTTTTATTTGACCTGTTGTGAAGCGAGAGAACACCTAGTTACATATAAATATGCAGTTATAGCAAATGACTAAAACGTTAAAAAAGTTAAAAAAAAACCGTTTTTATTATTATTGTCCTGAAGAAGCTATCCGACAAAAATAATTTAATATTTTAATAAAAAAGACCTTTAGCCCAAGAAAATACATACATATATATAAAAGTTAATAACAATTAAAAGTAATATAATGTTTAAAGAAAATATTATTGCCCTGCAGAAGTTAACTCAAGGAGAGCGAAATGTTGGCATAAATATATGACCAAAAAAGGGGAAAAATATATAGAACCTTCAGCTTGCACAATAGGTAATAATAAAAAGAATCAAGGGTATTAATGAAAATCCTCCAAGTCCCAACAAACTTGGCAAAGCCACCAAATATTTAGTTTATTTTTAGTATTTAGAAGCACGTGAATTATTTAAAAGATGGCATTAAGAACTAATTATTTACTGCTTGAAATTTCGTACAGAAGTAGGTCTATATGCTAAAGTTGTAGTTCCTGCAATAATGAAAATTTTTAAAAACATATTTTTTTTTTACTTAGACTAGCAATCAGGGGATGAGCCCTCCATATGCATTACGTTGTACTGAAACTAGGAATAGTTTATCGGGCTTTTAGTTCGATTTTACTTCCACCGAATTGATAATGTTTTTTTTGCGGTGACATTGCAGTCAGCAACATTTTTAAAAAATACAAGAAAAGAAAAATTTAAGACTTAGTAGCTGGGGTACATGCTATGGCTTTTTCACGTCAACCACGACGCTCATCAGTACCCAAATTGCTTTGAAACATGAAATATTTGTTTAAAGAAGCCAGACAACACAAATGTGTGCACCTATTAGACCTTAACAATCACAGAAAACACGTCTGCTCCCATCAAATGTTCACGAGCTGAAATTTTTTTCAGTGTAATTTACTACGTAGTATAGCCTTTCAGTTTTGACATGGAGTTTTTGCCAAATTTTTTTATAATTACGAAATAAGTAATGTACTTTTGTGGTGGTAAATTTAGTTGCAAGAAAACTAGAATGGCCACGCTGGCAGGGTTTTCTCTTAAGCTCTTAAAATTCTCTTTGCTCAATCGAGTTTTTGTTAAGTAATTCATGGATACTTTAATATTAAATTTCGCCCTTTAATTCCAAAGATGTGTTAAATTCTTTTTTCTTTAATTACAAAAGCGTGATTTATTTGTGTTGGTTGGAATATAAAACAGACATTTTCAGATAATAAATATTGAGAATGATAACAGGCATACATTTTTATTACAAACTTAGTTATCTTACTAGCAGTAGCTTAATATTTATAAACTTAAATACTGCGAACAAAAAAATTATATGACGTTTGGCTAGAGTTTGAGATTATAAAATGTTATGCTTTGTAAATATTTGGGTACGCATGAAAATTTAGATGGATATTTGGTTTTTCTTTTTAAATTAATTTTTATTATTCGAGTTCTTTCTTATGCTATTATTTTGTATTACGTCTATCAGGCTTAAGTTAGTTAAATATTAATTCTGTCAATATCAAATTGATTAAACACATTGAGGAAATCATCAAGGACCTTTAGCTAGATGAACGACTACCTGTTTCAAAGCCGGCACACTTGTTGTCAGCACCCGTCCTTGAATGCAGGGGCCCTTGTTTCTAAGGCGACACGTTTGTTTATTTTGATGTTTCGATACTCCGTTATGTATATTCTTCAGGAACATTTTTCATTTTGATGTTTCGCACAATTTTTATAAAACAAAAAGAAAAACTTTCCTTAAGAAGATACACAACGAATTAAAGAAATACCTATAAAAAATAACAAACAAAAAAAGTGAGTGCAAATTTATACAGAAAATGAAAAACAAATTCTCTTTTACTGAAATTTAAATTTTATTGAACTATGATACTGTAATACATTTATATTAAATTACTTTTTTCAGGCTCAAGTTCAACCCTTGGTTTGTCACTTTTTAATTTAAAGCGGCTGTGCCAAAATTGTGAAATTTGACAGGTACAAAGGTTACTTTTTGATATTAATAATAAAAGCGACCAACCAAGAGCTGAACTTGAGCCTGAAAAAAGTAATTTAAACAGATTCTCTTTCATTCGTGCCATTATTTGTACAAACATTTTTTGAACTGTTTCGGGTTGCATCTCGAACAGCCTTATTCATACTTACTAATTACGTAAAAGTCATTAAAGCACTCACACATAACAACAAAATTCCAAATGCAATTAAGGGGGACTTAATTTTTATCTATTCGAAAATTTCAATTGCTTATAGATAGAAAAAAATCAAACTCATTTATTTATTCTATTCAATAAAAACATATTTGGTGTTCTTATAAATATATTTATCTGAAGATGTGTTTTATTTCCATCACTCACTACCTTGTGGTGTAAAGCAAAAGTATTTTTTCAATATTACAGAATAAGTATGTTATTGCTTTAGACATATGTACATATGTAGTTGTTAAATTTTGATTGCGATTGCTAATCAATTGTAATCCCTTTCAAAAAGAATCGCAGTAGTTTTGTTTTATGTGGATATGTCAATAAATGTTTGTTCCCTTTCCAACTATTTTATTGTTTCTTAAAATATATTTTCAAGAATAAAATTAATTTCACATTTTGTTTTCTGTGTTTTTCAGCCGTCTATGTGCCGCTGACATTTTGCTGATGCTACTCACCATAAACAAACGTGGTAAAACGACTAAATTGTTTTCTAAATTAAAGGTTTGCTTGGAAATTTTCAATTTTCATTATTTTACACAAAATAAGTAGTAAGTTTTCCAGTGAAATGTCGCCAGTGTATAGATGACGGAAAAGGACGGAAATTGGTTAAGAATGTACATATACAGAAAATAATAAATTTCAATTGGCGCGTATAACAAATATTAAATTCATTTTTGAAAATATACATATTTTGCTACTAATTACATTTTTTTTTAGTATTTTACAGCTTTAAAAATAAAAATTACAGTAATTGAGAAAAAACTACATGTTTTCAGTGCGATTAGTGGCCTTCTTCTAACAGCAGACAGGATGTTGTGAAATGAACATCCTGATGCCGTCATTTAACACATGTTGCAAAAGGAGCAACAACTTGAAAAGAAAAATGAATCCAGACAGAAAAAACAACAACGACTGCAGCCACCTTGGAAAATTTTCCGTGAACACGCCTCCTTCTCAAGACATAAACAACCAAACAAACACGTGTGAAATCATTTGTTACCTGTTGTTGAAACCAACTGTCTGGCTGCTGCCAAATTAACCATAAAATATTTTTTTTTTTGTTATTTCAAATAATTTATCAACAGTGCAAAAAAGATTCGTTTAATATTTTCGCAACTCTTTAAATATGTATGTACATATATTTACTGGTACATCGAATAGTACCAAATTTTTGGACATGTTTAGCGACAAAATAGGAATAGATAGGGGCAGAAATAATGCCAATATTTGAGTAAACTTGTTAAAATAAATATTTAATATTAAATGAATTTCATCATAAATGATAATAGCAATATTACGAAAGACACAAATATATACTAGATAAGAAAACTAATTGCCTTTTTTTGCAGTATTTTTATTTTGAGGGCAGTGATCAATCAAAATCGTGAATCACCTAAGACATGGCTGATTAATAGAATACATGTTTGTAATTTGGGGAATACAAAAATAAAAAATATTTTGTTGGAGCCTTGTTGGTACACAGAAAAGATTTAAGCTTGTTCTCGACGGTGTCGAGAGTTTATGAAAATTTTATGCAAAAAATAATCGAAATTATTTTAGTCCATTATCAACTTTGGAGTATTTCGAGAATCGCAAAGAGTATGTTTTGTTACTTTTTTTAAAGCTAGAAAAAATACACTTTGGCTTACGTTAAAAATATATCGAACGGTAAAACTAAAAGTCTGGTTTTACCGTTCGCTTTTCGCGTTTTGCTTAGAAAAATTAAGCAAAAGTGAAAAGGCGATGCAATATTTAGCTCAATGATGCATTTTTTATGCTCGGCACTGTACATAGAAAAAAAAATAAACGACAGGATTGCAATTGTTAATTATTTTTCGATTTCAATTGCTCAGAATTGAGCAAGATTTTTTCTTTACGATAGAATTATAGTAATCAGCATTTTTATAGAAGACAAGAGGAGTAAATTTGAGGATTTACAAGCTGGGGTACATGGCTCATGAGCATCAAAATTGCTTCGAACTCAGGTCATGACTAATTGCATACTCTTTTTAAGCAGCAGCGCTTAGCCATTCTATAAATATATTCTAAAATCTAAAATAAATTCAAATATGAACTTAATTATTTATTTGCTTTAAGAGCCAATTGAAATGTATTAATTCAGGTCCAAAAATGAACCTTTTCAAAAAGTTTACTGTCTTTTTCAGCTGTCTATATGCCGACGACATTTCGTTGATGCTAATCAGCTCATCAGTAGATTTATGGAATAATCGTCTGATTCATAAAAATTATAACAGGTTTGTAAAGCTCTTATTTGACAGATTTTCAATACAAATATGTCAAATAACAGTCTTATAAGCCTGTTATAATTTTTATGAATTAAGGGGTAAGTAGTTAAGTTTCAAACAAACTTTTAAGAATTTTTCAAGTCTACTGATGAGTTGATTAGCACCAACGACAGCTGAAAAAGACAGTAAACTTTATGAAAAGATTCATTTTTGGACCTGAATTAATATATAAAATAAATATGAAAATTTTAAACGCAAAATTTTAGTTTTAAGACTACATTTGTTTCCATACCTATTTGATTGCGTTCAGTCCTTTACAAAAATTTGATGAATAATTATTTATTATAGTTGAAACGTCAGACCTTTGACAATCAGCTCAATGATGAATGAAAAACTTTGGCAAAGAATTTAATATCTATCTAGTGGTCGTGGAGAGATAGATGGTGGCTCTAGTAAGAGCCACTAAAACAGTGTGTGGAAAATATTATGATTAGTTTTATTGCTTCTCTTCTCTGAGTTACGATTGTATGTATGCATGTAGTTACATGAGAATGTGCTAATGACGCACAGCATGAAATGAAGTAGTAATTTGTACTCAACGCAAATCGACAGAAACCTTTTCCTGTACACAACACCACTGTCGTGCGCTGTTTGTGCGCCGTGCTGCCGCAAATGTGTTTAACCAATACCACTGCTACTCTTCGGGCAACGAAACAACCGGGCAGTTTGTTGAGTTTCAATACAAATTCATTATCGAAATTCTATAAAGCGAACAAACACACAGAGCGTCTGGTTAAGTTAAGCGCCGCACGCCAAACAGTCAACACGGCACGGTTTCATTTTTTCAAATATATTTTATTATTATTTATAAACATAATTTTCATATATATGTACACATGTATGTACATTTTTATTTTTTTGCCAAAGCGAATTTATTTATTTTGTTAACAAATAAATTTTGTTTTTTAAACTGCAAAACGTTTAATACAGAAAAGTAACAAATAATTAAGAGAGCGAGTGTTGCAAATAAGAGAATATAAATTAATAAAAATAAATAAATACTGTTTAATAAATAGTACAAATATAATATTTGAGTTGCATTAAATAATATACATATGTATGTATGTATGTATATATAAAAAAGTGTATTAATCATCTGTTCTTTTGTTTGTGAAATAAAATCAAATAAGTAAAATAAAAAAAATACACAAAGCAAGTGCATTTCGGCATTAATTCTGTGATAGTAAGTTTGACTTTAATTTAAAAAAATATCTTTTTAAATACTGATATGGAATTTCATATATTTGCTGGCAAAATATAATGAAAGTGTGGTTAAATAATAAAAACAAAAATATATAAAATAACCAATTTAATTTAGATACGTATTTTCTTATCAAACAAACTCAAGGAAACAAAACAACTAATTCAAAATCTCGTTGAATAATCGCAAAGAAAATATTGTAACAAATAATTTTCAAAAAATAAATTGAACAGTCAGTCATCAAGTGTTTGGCAAATGAAAAAGAAAATAATATTGAAAATCATGCTCATCATTGTTCTGAAGGAGAGATAAGACTGAAGTAATGCATTAGAGTGTTTTTTTGTTGTTGTTTAATTTAAGTGTAATTAAATGCAAACGAAAGATTAAAAAATAAAACAATCGAGTCGTTGAGAGTTGGATGTGCATCAAATCACAGCTGATTTAAATTTGACTATAAAAAATTTAACGGTAATTTTATGTGCTGAAGTCTATTTTTTAAATGTGTAAATTTATAAGATTACTTTTTTTTGCATAAAAAAGCCAATTAAGTCATCATTATTTAAAATGGCTTGGAATTTGGTAAGAAGAAAGTGGCCACATCTGAATCATGTTTAATAAAACGTTCTATTTAACCCTTAAAAGCACGCGGTAGCTTTAGCAGCACTACCAGCAAAATTAATGCGATTTCTTGGTTTATTTGCGAAATTAAGGCAAAATTAATTTGCCTTAATTTCTAATAATCTGGGTATATTCTCATTATAAGGAGTCAACGTATTACTATTAAGGTATAAATATACCTTCTTAGATGTTTTCTGTCTTTATCATCCGTCGATATGCCGCCGAAATTTCGTTAATGCTACTCAACACGTCTCAAGAATACTATGAGGTCTATTTAGACCTACCAGGGTTGCCTTTTATATTTCGGGATTAGAGAACAAAAACACATATTAATCATAGCAAATCACTCTATTGATTTTCAAAATATTTCCCATGAACTGTATCCATACACTGCCAAAGCATTTTTGCCATTCTGACTGAGGTACATATCTCCAAAACATGCATACTGAATGCAGCAACCGCTTCTTCAGGTGTCGAAGAACGTTGACCTTTCAGTTTCGTTTTTACGTACGTGAATAAAAGTTATTCGATGCCCAGACGGGAGTATACGGCGGACGACCGATAAAATCAATGTTTTGGTAGCTCAAAAATGCAGTTGTTTGAGCCGATTCGAAGATTGGTTTTACTAATTTCCTGGGAGACAAGTGGCCAACAACAAATCGTTGTGTGGCTTTCAGAATTAACTGTTCTGAGTTGTTTTAGTGGTACGATTGCAAAGTGTGCAGTTTTTTTTCTCGAAAAAACAGGCATCCATTTGGAAGTGCTTGGTGCGCGAACAATTTTTGTTGGATTTTTCTTATTTTTCTCATTTTGAAACACCCATACAGTCGATTGCTGTTTAACTTCGGACTCATACGAATACTTGTAAATCCACGATTCATGACCAGTCACGATGTCAGAGACGTATTTCAAAGCACGATATTTTTTGAACATTTCTTTCGATCAATCAAGCTTTTCTTTAACGATTGACGAATTTTGTGAGAACACATTTTTTTGACAGTCAAATGTTTGTTGTGCAATATTGAATAAAGGCTGGTCCCTCTAGTATCTAAGTTGGTGTCAATTTCACGATAGATCACCTGACGATCTTACAATATCAGCTCATGCACAGCCTCAATGGTTTTCGCAATAGCATCTAATTATGGACGACTTTCGTGAAATTTGTTTTGGATTGAACTACAACTACTATTGAATTTCGCCATACCGTCGACCAAAACTCGTTCTTGCTGGAACTTCATCGCCGAAAGTTGATCCAGGTGGAAAGATGTATAAAAAATAATCGCACAAAAATTTTCACGATTTAATTCCATTTTTGGGCGGAGATGAATCTTTCAAGTCACTGTAACACACCATTTACATTTACACATGCAAGTAACTTGTTGCAAGTTGTTTGTCCATATTAACAACCAATTCAGGAACAGAGCTAATAAAATCTGTTGCTACTTGCTTGATTGTTTACACATACAAGTACAAGCTTATTTTCAAAGTATCGTCGTAGAAAATGGTCTAAGGGAAAATTGCTTTACTTTACAAAATAAAAGAATTAAATGAAAATAATCATAATAAAACAATTATGCGGGAAAAAAACTACAAAATGTTTGCTTCAATTTTTATATTAAAAAAATCACTATTTTTTGATTTTTTTCTGTTTTGCTAATTTTGTTTTTGTCCATCTACATGAGGTTTTAATGGCTGGGGAGGGAAGCAAATTACACGAATTGCTTTATTTTTATCAAATAACTACTAAATTTATAGTACAAATTGTCATGTTTTACTTCAACATTTTTTATATTTTATTTTTCGTTATCTACGATAAAATAATAATGTACTAAAAAGGTAACACTGTTTTTGCTTTTAGTCATTTTACCGGCATGCAAGTAAAAAACAATACCGGTGATCAAAATCTCTTGCAGGGGAGCTCATAACTTGCCAAAGTATGATGGTATTAGTAAAAAAAATGTTAATGTATTGAGTTACTTGCACTTGCGTGTCCATTTACACACGCAAGTGCAAGTAACTCAATACATTGATATTTTTTTACTAATACCATCATACTTCGGCAAGTTATGAGCTCTCAACGCAAACAGCAGTCGTATGTCAAAGCGTTCTGAGTACGTACATATAACCTCAAAAATGTGCAACTTTACGATAGAGCTATTAGTTGCCAGATTGCAACATTAACCCCCAATATTTGACTTGGATTTTAAATACCATTTCAATTCAAGTTTGATTTAAATACAAAATTGAGTCAAACAGTTGCTATTTAAATCAAACTTAAACGGTCTGCCGTGCCCATTTAAAATCGATTTAAGTTTTTCGTACTGCCATATGATTTTGACAGTTTGGTTTTGTTTTGCAAATGAAGAAAATTGCACATGTTTTTTTTTTGTTTCATAATTTGATTTTTTATTATTTACAGAAGGTAACCAACTTCTGTGGCAGTGAAATTGGGAGTCGTTTTATCACTTTTGCGACTCAATTTAATAATTTTTACAAAACAATTTATTATTTTCTAAACTTTTCACAATTTTACTTGCTTCCAAATTTGTTTAAACAGCTTTTTTTTATTGAGTTATCGATAATTTTTTGACACTTACATTGTGCTGCAGTACTTTTATTACAATTAATTACCAAAAAAATAATTTTAGACTGTAAAACAGAAAGCTATTTTAAATCCAATTTAATTTTTAAGGAAAATATACTAATTTTGTATATAAATCCCAATTCAAAAATCGGGGGTAAGGCTGTCATATACCGAAATGGCAACAACACATTTCAATGGGCCTTATTTACCAGCAAATTATAATTAACTTGAAATTTGATAGAATATCGGCTTTGAGTAAATTCTGCGGAGCTCGAAATTAAAAAATTCGTTAATTTTTTTTTTTTTGTAATAGAAATGTTATTTTTTTTTTAACTTTATTTGGTTTAGTTTTCCTGAAGAAGATACACAAAGGCGTATCGAAATATTGAATAATTTAACAATAAATAGAAAGTATATTTATTGAAAATAAAGTGACCTTGAGCTCAATTAATAAACCAAATAAAGTTAAATAAAAACAAGTAAGAGTGCTATATTCGGCTGGGCCGAATCTTAAATACCCTTCACAATGGTACATACATTCTGATTGATTTTTGGTGCGAAAAGTTGTTTTATTTGGCTTTTAAAGCCGATTTCTTGAAATATCGGGAGACGCTATATCTGGGGTATATATGGGCCGATTTTTTTTGAATTTCAATATCAGATCCACTACCGGGATTTAACACAGGCTGCAAAACTTTTATTTAAATAATTCTTAATATGCTCAAGTTCAACCACTGGGTGACACCAATTCTTTTTAATATCAATGAAATAAAGAAAAGCAAAATGTATTTCTTAATTATTTATCAGTTAACTTTATAGTAAAATTTATTTAACAAAAAATTGCATATAATTGCATTATTTTTGAATTATAATGCTAAACATTGCCATTAAGTGTGATTTTCTTTTCAATTTACTTACGTATGTGGGTACATGCATACGTATGTATGTACATATGTATGTATCTATAATAGAAAACTCTAAAATAAATTCTTTATTATTGAATATTTTCAGTGTGTTCCATAAAACAATGTTTATATACATACATATATACATACATACATATTTACATTGCTTGCTTTTACAAAATTATTTTTTTCTTGTGCACGTTGCTGATGATCTATTGCGTATCATCATACACATGTATGTGTGTATGTACATATGTAAGTACGTAGGGAAACACAAAATGATTTTTTGAGTGAATGAATTTGAAGACGCAATTGTTTAAAAGAATTTCATTGCGTACCCTTTTTTCAACAATTCTTTATATCACTTTCATTTTCAAGCTCGTGTATACATATGTATGTACATACATACACATTTTTACAACAAAGCAAAAAAATTGTTTATGCTAACATACTTGCATGCATACATACAAATGTAGATACATACATACCTACATACATACAAATGTATCTACATACATACATACATACATACATACATACATACATTCATACATGATCGCAAATATTATATACATATGTATATAATATTATATACATATGTATGTACCATTATGATCGATTTTTGGTACCAAAAGTTGGGTGCATATGGGCCGATGTCCAAAAATTTTCTAATTTTGCCCCTAAACAGCCTGTATGTACCATTCCGACAAATTTTTAGTGCAAAAAACTGTTTCGTTTAGCTTCCAGGCCCGACTTCTTGAGATATCGGGAGGCGCTATATCTCGAACATATATGGGCCGATGACAAAAAGATTTCCAGTTTTGCTTCTGACTAACCTATATGTATCATTCTGATTGATTTTTGGTGCCAAAAGTTGTTTTATTTAGCTTATAGAGCCGATTTCTTGAAAAATCGGGAGACGCTATATCTTAGGTATATATAGACCGATTGCAGACATTTTTAAATTTTGCTTTTAAACGCCTTATATGTACCATTCTGATCGATTTTTGGTACCAAAAGTTGTTTTATTTGGCTTTTAGAGCCGACTTCTTGAGAAAACTTGAGGCGCTATATCTCGAGTGTATATGGGCCAATGTCCAAAATTTTCCACGTTTGCCTCTAAATAGTCTATATGTACCATTCTGATTGATTTTTAGTGCCAAAAATTGCTTTATTTGGCTTAAAGAGCGGATTTCTTGAAAAATCAGGAGTCGCTATATCTCAGATATATATGGACCGATTTCAAAAATTTTCCAATTTTGCTTTTAAACACCTTATATGTTCCATTCTAATCGATTTTTGATACCAAATGTTGTTTTATTTGGCTTTTAGAGCCGACTTCTTGAGAAAACGGGAGGCGCTATATCTCGAGTGTATATGGGCCGATGTGGAAAAATTTTCCACTTTTGCCTCTAAATAGCCTATATATACCATTTTGATTGATCTTCGGTGCCAAAAGTTGTCTTATTTGGCTTATAAAGCCGATTTCTTTAAAAATCGAGAGACGCTATATCTCGGATATATATGGGCCGATTTCAAAAATTCCTTCATTTCTAAAATTTAATGGGCACTAAAAATGATATGGTTTAGTTTTTAAGAAAAAATTTTTTTTCAAAAACCTGAATACAAAAATTGCACAAAATATCCCTCAAAACCCGGTTTTTTGAATATATCTCGGCTATCCGTGGACCTATCTTACTGAATTTCAATAGCAGACCCACTACCGGGGTTTCACACGTTTTAGCGAAAGAATGAGGTTTCTATCTCAAACCGTTTTCTCAGAAACGGTATTTCAACGACTACAGACGGACAGACGGACAGACGGACATCGCTCAATCGTAATCGCTATTGATGCTGATCCAGAATATATATACTTTATGGGGTCTTAGATGGATATTTCAATGCGTTACAAACGGAATCACAAACTTATATATACCCTTACACATTTATGTGAAGGGTATAAAAAGGTCGAAGAACGAGTATCCAGAATGTTATGTTTTTTTTTTATATTAGTAATGGTAGAAAATTGTAGAGTTGCGTATCAGCTGATCAAATCATTTACATAAACAAAACATAAATACAACTCATAATGTAGAAATCTACGCAAAATAAAATATGTTCTATTCATAATGCACGATATTAATGGTGAATAAAACATAAAGTTTTCATAGAATACGCGCTGCGTGCGCAGCAATACATTTTTCGTGGATTTCTTCAGGCAAAGCATATGAAGGGTCTAAAGTACAAGTGCCTTCTTTCAAAATTGCGCTAACGCATGATTTCAAAAAAAGTATTTGAAAAAAGAGTGTCTCCATAAAATCAAGGGATAACGAGGCCAAAAAAAAAGCGGCACAACGTCAGCACTAACTCTTATCATTTATTTTTTATTTTTTCTTCGAGTGTAAATCGGTCATTTTAACTAATTTTTCCCTACCACAAACACATCACTGATTCGAGTACATCAAATTACTGCAATAAAAAGAAAAAACAATTTCAAAAATTGTTTAAGGTTTTGCCAAAAATGTATGTGTGTATAACGATGTGAATCATCGAAATAAATACGAGTGAGTATCTGCAGACAAAGTGAAATACTCGAAAGTTGTACTTGAATTCCAGGAATTGTGGAAATTTGTAAATGCAATTATTCAAAAAAAAAAAAAAAAAAAAAAAAAAAAAGAGCAAAAAGAATAGTTTGTTGCTTTCAGCACATTTCGTTTTCTGCCAAGAGCTTTTAATTAAGTTACATACCTACATACACACTTATGTATGTATGAAGTACAAAATATTAATGAAGAAAACGATTCGTTGTTAATTTTGTAGCCATAATTATTTGTTACTCTGCTTGTTTTACTTCACTTTTTTTTTTTAAATTAACTACTCATTATTTTTATGATATAATAATCATCAGCCTCTGCTTCTTAATCATTGTATTCGTATAGTAATTTTTATTATAAATTGTGTAAGCGCACATTCTTTCGAGTTTGCATTAAAGCAAATAAATCCGACAAGATCAGAGTAAACGGAAGCCTTTGTTTTTTGTGTGACATGGGAAACTTGATAGAGTATTATTTAGACATGCGAACATTATTAAACAAGATAATGTTAGGTAGCCAAATCATATTTTAGATAGAAATCTTATCTTAATATTTGAACTTTACGTAATTCTTAATAAATACGAATTTTTCTAGTTAAATTGGTATGATTTGGTATCAGCTGGAAGGGTTATCTGCAGAAAGTTGTGATGTCACAGGTTTTTGATAATTAGAAAAAAATAAAAAATACAAACCTCATAAACATGTTTAGTGCAAAATGTTTAAAATTGTTTGAGCAGATTTTTTTTTTGTATTTCACCAAATAAATAAACTCAATCTTGTAACGGACATTTAGAATTTTCTTGGAATTTATTTGCTCAAGAGTGTCATAAGATACTTTTTAAAGGTATTTTCCTTGCAAATTTTATCGTAGGGACTTGAATTGGAAGAAGTGCCCAATTACGATTTTTTTTTATTTGCGAAATGGTTGAGTGTGTTTGGTCTCATGCAGAAGCATGCTAAATGGCGTTTCTTCAATCTTGGGCCTTGCATGTTTTGGTTCATTGAAGAATATCTTTAGTTTGTTTTAGACCAAAACCAGTACCCAGGGAATTACTTCTACATATACAGTGCATTGCATTGGAATTAAGAAAATAGGAAAGGTGGAAAAAGGAACCGATGGGTGGTACGATGAAAATGGCTTGATTAAGCAAAAAAATTATAACATGAAAACTGTTTTTTTTTTTTGCAAAGCGGACCAAGTCCAATAAGACTGCTGTTAATTTGTCTGCTTAGGGTCCAGTGCATAAACCTGCGAGACTATACAGTTATCAACATTTATCGCAACCTCTTCAATATTGTAAAACCTGTGCGACACAATAACCAGGACAAAACCCATTAAGAATGTAAGAGGGCTGCCTTTTATATTCCGGAATTCGGCAAATCTAGTATTGCAACCTGGCAACTGACAGCTCTATGGTAAAGTTGAACATATTTGAGGATATATGTACGTACTTAGAATTCAGACATACGAGCACAGTGACTTAAAAGATTCATGTCAGCCCTAAGCTGGAACTAACATTTTCGTGCGATTATGCTTTACAACTTTCGACGTGGATTAGCTCAGCAATAGTGCAAGGATAAACTTAATTCAATCTGTAGCGATGAAGCTCCATCAAGGACCAGTGTTTCTCGATTCGGGTTCTGCAGAGAGAAAAGAGTGCCACTGCGAACACTTTATTATGCCCTATAATTTTATAGTTCACAATGCCACACCAGAATTTATATGAAAAACAATAACAAATTTAAAAATATTTTTCAAACTTTTTGTTGGTTGGTTGGCAAACTTAATTTAAGAATGCTTCTTTTTTTGCGACGTTGAGAATTCGAAAATTTGTGTAGAAATCAGTAACAATTTTTTTTTTTTTACAAAATTTCAAATTTGTTATGGTTTTCTATATAAATTCTGGCGTTGCGTTGTGAAGTACAAAATTGGGGTCTTAATAAATTAGAGTAAAATTAATAAGGTAATATTTTGTATTAAATTAATCAGACTTAAATTCCTTCTATATTGCTGTGGTGATTAGTATTAGTTAAACAAGACAAACAAACCACCGCAGACCTTTAGCTAGGGGACAACTAGCTGTTTCGCAGCCGTCACACTTTTCACCAGCACTCATCCCTGCACTCAGGGGCTCACTGGGTGCCATTCAGCCACCCAAGTTGTTCTATATTTTCTGTATAACTTTTAATTTTATCAAATGCAACCATTATTGTTTTTTTAGAAATGTTTCTGTTCTTAATTCTAATTTTTATTTTCTAGCTTTTTTTTAATATTCTGCTGTATCCAGATTAGAACATTTCGGATAAAAAACGAGAAGCGTGGCGGCTTAAAAACAGTTGTTATACATTAGTTTTAGTTGCTCCCTTTAATTAATATCATCTTCATAAACTAATTTTCTCAAATAAACGAATACACGAATGCACCAATAGTATTGCACTTTTTATTTCTAAACGTTTTGTTCACTTTTGCTTTGGGTGTTTTTTTTTTTTTTTTTTTTTTTTTAATAATTCCCCTGCATGCAATAGCTGATGGAAACTAATACATTGACGACTTAATTTTCTAACACAAGCAAAGCAATTTTATAGCTTTCAACGTTGCCATTACAATGATTTTTTTTGGTATTTCGATTTTCCCGTATTAATTTGGAACCATGTTTATGCATTAATGTTTTTATAGGTTCATTTGTGCTTTTTCCTTAAAAAAAAAAAATTGTGCTGCGAAAGTTTTTTCCATATGATTCAAGTTTCTATTGTAAAAACTGCTACTGACTACTGTTTTTCGTTTAATTTTATCTAAATGTATCTCTAAAATATTTCTTCTATTCTCTTTGAATTGTTTTTTGAAATTTTTTGAAAAGCTCTTTTTATTTTGTGGGCATTTTGAAAAAAAGATTTCGAATAATCACTTCACTGAGGTGGTAACGCTGGTTTGAAAAAGAAATCACACGTACACTAATGTTTACATCAGTTTTTTTTTTTCATTTTGCCCTTAAGAAAATGAAAGAAACCCTGATGTATGAACCCATCAGCAATGTCGGTCATATGATGCATCAAATAACCGACTTTGTACTTGCTGGGTCATTTAGTATAAATAAATTTAAATTTTTTGGTGTTTTCTTAAAATGTTTTAGAGCTAGAACTTTAAAAAATACAAGTATTGATTGTACTTGTTGTTCATTTAAAATTGAAATAAATATTAAAGCTAAAGCTTAACTTTGGACTCTAAACATGAAAGACATTAAATCAAATACACACATATGCTAAATTAAAAAAAGTGTTATCACAATTTCAATTGTTTTGAATTCAATTAGAAAGCCTGAATAAAACAAATCATTTATATTTTGCATAAAAAGCAGACAAAAATCTATAAAAGAATATTCGTGCTTTAAAATGATAACCTACAAACTTCTTTGTTCTTAAATTGTTTGTCTAAAATGCAGTATCTGTCTGGCTGATATCTATGTATGTAAATCCCAGTCCACACAGATCAACTTTTGTTGCAGAATCTTTCGCCAATTCAGTTTTAAAGTTGCCAAAATGTCCACACAGAGCAACCAGTTTCAACTAATTTAATCTATTTTTAGGACCAAAAAATCAGAGGCAGATAATCTGTCTTTTCAGCTTAACATGTGCTTAAACTAACAAGGCTGTAAAATTAGTAAACATTTAAACTGGGAAGAAGACTAAACGAAGAGGAGTGCGGGTTTAAGCTTCTATTATCAGAGCACTGCACCGACATTGAAATGGGTGGCTTAGAGAGCAAAAATACGCTTGACGTCGTAATTTAGGTTGGCCTGTTATAGCCTTTTTACACTGAGGTACATCCTACATCTTTTATCAATTTGCAAAGATGTTTACTTCTTCTCATAAGAATTATACAGGGCGAAAATTCTACATCTTTCTACATCAGCAGAAGATGCTCGTTTCTCATTTTGTTCCATCTTTCGATTTTTCTAGTGCCATCACTAAAAAAAAATTGCAAAAAATCGATTGCTTTTGTACCATCACTAGTAAAATAACATTTCTAAAAATAAACAAAACAAATTTAACATACAAAAATGAGCGGAACCTGTATTTTGTTATAATTTTTAATTAATAATAAATAAATTCATTTTAATTGCAGTGCAAAAAAGAGCTGGTGTTCGCATCGTATGGTCAATCGATATGGAGAACATGTGGCTTGAAATTTGTGCGGTTTTTTTTTTTCTCAAAATTTCAAGCTTCTCCAATCCAATAATAAAACATATTGTCGTTTAACTCGAAAGTTTTCTTTAAAAAATTCATTATCATTATTTACAACATCTTTTTCCCAAAATGTTCAATACCGGTTTGAGCGCCTCGATGGATGAATTGGTAGAGTGCTCTGCCAAGAGTCTCCGAGGTCGCAGGTTCGATTCCTGGCGAAGGCTCTGGGTGTTTCTGCAGGCAAGCAAAACGCTTCGCAGTTTTGTATTTGTTAAAAAAAAAGAATATATTTTATATTTCTTATACATATAAGGAAATAAACATAATTTATAATATTTTTACTTACAAACATCCAAACCTTTCGAGGAAGGGTCATACTTATGCCTACCAAAAATTCATCTTCCATGATGGTCTCCAATATTTCAATGCACTGCATTAAAATTTGGGTTTCTTCTTGTAAATTAAGAGCTAGTCCAATGGTTAATACCTCTTCCAAGTATATTTTAAAATTAATTTTATTTTTCACAATAATTTTGCGTCTTTTTTTTTGACAGCTAAATAAATGAAAGATGTTGTCAATGTAAACGACTGTTTCACATTTTCAACATGTACCATGCGTTTCACGTGGATGTTGGTCAGTGCAAACAGGCTATTACGCTTTTGAATTCTTTCATTTGAATTATTCTAATACAAAGACACATGCAAATGCAAGGGAGTTACCCAGTACAAGCAGCTCGGTGCAGATTAGCATTCGCTTTTATCACTCACCAAAACACTCAGGAATTGATTAATGTGAACACGGTGTAAGCAGGTTCAAGGTGTTAAACAATTTCAATGTTCAATTTTCACTATTCAGTTCTATATCCTATTGGGGATAAGAATAAATTATAAAGACAGATCTAGTGATGAAGCCCGATACAACTGTATTTTCACTGGCAAAAGTGAGAAGAGTTTTGGTGATTTATTAGACAATTTTAAAATTTGTTTAAAATAAAAAAAAAAGTTGTTTTTTTATCTTCTGCAAGCAGAAATGTTTAGACTTTTTATCATTAAAAACTGCGTACATTCACACTAGATTAAACAATTCAACACAATCAAATTCATTGACCTCTAAGGAATGAGAGGTTTTAAATGAAAAAAGAACACTGTGCCTGCCACAACGTTTACACACAAAAAAATTCCTCGTTGCCAGGTTTCTTGGCTACACTGCCTGTCATTAAAATAAAATACTAGGGCCAATAAATCTATATTTTGGGTATTCACCACCCAGTGTTGCCAAATAAAATGTTTTCTCTGAAGAGTTATTTTTTGTTCGCTGAAAGTTTTCTGCATTTCTATGTTTGCCGAATATTTTCAATCTGCTTTACGTGAAGAGTGCTAAAAATTGTCTGATTGTAGAGCCTTAACTTTTCATGCTCAACTGTTGTTCATTTCATACTAAATTTCGAGATTTATGAACCAATCATGAGTCTCACAAAACTCAAAAAAAAATCTGGTATATGAAAAATTTTTTGTTTTTGATTTGGTACTTTTTGCATCTTTTCGGCCTGTAATTTTCCACTGTGCAACCCAGAAATATACACGTACAAACACCAAAGAATCCCTTCCAGTTGAAGAATTATTATTAACAGACATTGTTACTTCTACGCTTTCTTTTCAATTCAATTACTTTTCAGCCACCAACACGGATGTCAGAAAAATATAAAATGCAATTAAAAAAATGACAAAAGTATTTTGTTTTTTCTCATTCCCCCAAGAATAATGGGAATTCATGTGCAGAAAAATATAAAATTTAAATAGAAAAAAATATGTAGTTTGTGGTAAAGGAAGAGGTTGTGGAAAACTTGCTAAAGCGTATTGAGGAAATTTCTGATTTATTTGTCAGCTTATTTCAAGCCCTTTTTAATGAAAACCTTTAAATAATATTTTATTTGCTGAAAGTCACAGATGTCTATATTTGTATTTACCTTAAGCAAACATTTCTGTTCGTATAAAACAGTTTGATGTTTCTGTCTAGAGGCATTTCCAGGTCGTAAAGGAAAGTGATTTTGTTTTAGGTTTTTAAAGTCAGCTTTTTGATGGAAGTATAAAAAATGAATCTGTGTTTGTGATAAACATAAAAAAAAACAAAAAAAAAATCGTATGAAAGGTTTGAATTAAGATATATTACAAGTTTGTTTTAGCTCTTTTTTTTTAATATGTTTTAGTAAATCGTTACTGTTCTTTAAATCGAATAAAAGTAGCATGATTCGTTTTCAAACGACTTTTTGTGTTTTCTATTTTCTCAAATAAATTCACATAATCTTTTTAGATTTTAAATAGAAGTAAGCAAACTTGAATGAAGTTAATTGAATTTCGCCAATTTAATAAATCACAGCAACCGAAATGTTCGTTGTAGCTGTTCGACAGTTTTTTTTTTTTTTTTTTTGATTTCGGAGACGAATGAAAGACCATACCAGCACTGAACTTAAAACGCTTCACCCTCTCCACCACATGTTTAATTAAACATTCGGGTAACAATACGCCGAATCGCTCGCGGTTCGCCAGTACGGTAATCAGATGCCCGATCATAGATTGGGGAGATTGCCTTGACTTAAAAGTACTGGCTTTGGTTGGGAGCATAACTGCACATGGAAGGCAACGGCAACCACACTAATCGTACGACACCCTTAGTGCTGTTGCTATACAACAGACGCTGCTTTTTAAGGAACTGGAATGACGGGATCATCAGGGATCGTTAAAGGCCTGATGTTCCTAGGAATTTCGGGATACCGGCCGTAACCATGATTCCCAGGGAATTACACTGCAGCAGAGATTAGATAGCACAAGCTCCTCAGCAAGGAGTTATGCGACAATAGCAAATAAATTTCGCCCCTAGTGGTTTGACTGGCTGCTTGGGGGAGGTGGTGTAACGTCAGAGTTACACCACGTGGTTTGATCCAACGTCGTTTTCGGGCTTCGAACCAAATACCGACATAAAATCATTCCACATCTCTATCTCTTAATAATGTTTTAATAAAAAAAAAAAAAGAATTTATCAAAAATTATAAATATTTCTTCGCAAACAAATTGCCTTTGCTATATCAAAATTATTTGTCAATTTATTGCATTTCACAAGAAAAAATTTAAATCTCCGAAATTTTTGTTTTGCCGAAATACAAAAACTTATTAAATAGATTTTTTCATTCATGTACATAAATATTTCACAATACCAAGAAATAGAAATGTGTAAATTTGGATTTTTTAATGTCCCATTAGTCAAACCCCTGTTTAAATAAGCAATAAAGAGAATTTATAAGCCACATAGTCTTCTTCTTTTTTTTGAAGCAAAATAATTTTTTGTTTTTGCCATCCAACGTTTTCAGAATAATATACTCACGATGGAATGCCCCCTTGAATCGCATTAAGATTTCATTTCAGTTTACATATTTTTTTTTTTTTTTCAAAAATGTCTTTGTTACAATCATTGCGAATAAATCTGCATTAAATAAATCGTCATGCGACTGAGAGGTGTCATAAACATTTGTATTTATACAATTTTATATAAGAAAGAAATAAAAAATGAATTCTTATCAATGTAGGAATGGAGAACATCAAATAAGAATAAAAAGCATTGGCAAATATGTATTTAATCGCTTACAATTATGGACAGCTGATAATCATGCCCTCGTAGAGATCACAACGCAGCGCGCTCGTTGATCTTTAAATAAAACAACCATTACGGGGCAAAAACGTGAAACTAAATCTTCTGTAAATACTTCTTTTATTTGCATAAAAAAATGTACAATAATGTAATTTAAATAAAAAATAAATAAAATGTTTATGCACAAGAGTAGTTTTGTTAATTCCCGCCACATACATGTGGTAATTACTCAGGATGAATTTTAATAAAAAGCCTCAATGCCCCAGGCACGTCTGGTCACACACGATTGTTCAAAAGCAACAGTGAGCGGTTGCGGTTGCGTGTGCGCCTGTGTGTGCGTGTGTCTATGTAAAGCAGGCAGCTGAGGACCGGCCCAGTGAAGGATACAGTCTTCAGCCCAGAGGCTAGCCTTTTTTACGTTTCTTCCACTAAGTGTATTATTTATTATATTATTTATAATTTTGAAAAATTATAAATTTTCTTAACGCATTAAAGTGACACTTATGTTTTTTTTTTTTTTTTAGTTTTGGTGTTGTTCGCTGTAAATTGTTGAGTTAATACATTTTTTTCGCTCTGCCAGTGGGTATTTATTTGTTTTTGTCTTTTCATGTTCCTGCTTAAGTATCAGCGAAATATAGAATTTATCACGTACTGTGAACCAAAGATTCTTTGGAACTTGCAACTTAATCCCAGACCACTTCAAATGTCAGTTTGTGTCTCGGTTGAAACGAAAGACACATAAAATTTTCCCTTTAAAAACCAACACCGAAATATGAAATTTCTTTTGTGTTCATTTCTGTTTTCTATTATTTAAATATGTTCCACCAAAACAAAAATATTTTTGGGGAAATAAATTATTACATACATATGGATGTGAATAAGCCAGTGTATGAGAGAGCTGCAACGAGCATGAGTTTGCTGTCTTATGCACAAGGGGTGGATTTAGTACAACAAATAGTAATTAAAAAGTGCTATCTTCAGCCTCAGTTCATTTTAGTTGTGATTTTAGTACACGTTTTTCATATTTACGGCAGACTATGACGGACAGAATAAAAGTATATGGAGAAGAAGAAAAATTATTTCCCGAAATTCATGAGAATTTGGAAAGTGTTCTAATCGAAAAATGTAATTAAAATATATTTTATAAGACATTAGGACTAAAAGCACCACGTTTATTGTTTTCTGTTGCCCAGGTAGCCTTGTCTCGTTCGAAATAGGAAAGGTTCGTTTGGTTATTTTATTTTTGAATTATTATTTTTCATTTAAAGAATGGAATAAGCAGTAACACATGCACAATTAAGAAGTTTTATGCGATTAAAGCCTTAGATAAGCTCCAAATGCCATACAAATATACAATTACTTAATTGAACCATTAGTTTAAAGTGGTCCATTAATTGAGTAGAATTCACTGAACACACTTCAACATAACAAAAGAGAGTGAGTGGAAAATTGGTACAAATTACTTCATTAATTGAGTAGAATTTACTGAATAAACTTTATCGCAATTAAAAAGAGTGCGTGGGAAGGCGCTGGGCGTGGTAACTTGATTGAACACAATCTGTGTTTCCACTGCCCTCAATTTTTGCTTGTTTTTGAAAATTAAACGGAAAGAAACAGTAGCTGCGATATTCATAGAATATCAAAGCGTGAAATTTTGCAAAAAATTTCCCAAAAAAGTAAAAAATCTGTTGTAAGTAAATCGCTCTAATTTGTAATTTTTTTGCACGTTTCATGCTTTTTCACCAGATTGTACTCTTGGCAACTATTTACAATTATCAACACACTATTTTCAGTAACTTTTCGAAATATACCAATTTTTCAGCAGCTTTCTGCAGTTGAGTTTTTAACGACATTCTGGAAAAGTGTTTCAAGTTCAAAATTAATATGCTTTCAAAAAAAAAAAAAAAAATGCATTAGAAACAGGTCTCATGCTGCTGTTTTGGGATTTTTCTGTTGTTGAGACGCTTAAAGCATTATGTAAGACTTAATTCATGACACAGAATATTATTCTGTTGAAGTAATAGCCATTTCGAGTTAATCAATCGCTTGAATTGAAAACACGTGATTTGCAGAGCAGGGATGTTTTTGTGAGGTTAGGTTTGCCCAGCGAGCAAACACAAAAATCTTTGGTGAACAGTTGTTTGGCATTTCAACACCTTTGCAAGAGCGAATACAAATTTGATCTGAATGTTATACTTGTTCGCTGAGCCAACATAACTTTACAATATGATTCAGCAATGAGGGGTTGAGGTAGTAGGATTGCTAAGCACTGCTGCTTAAAAACATTATGCAGCTAGTTATAACCTAGGTTCAAATTTTCAATTTGGGTACTAAAGATGGTCATGTTGGAAGTGGAACAGCCACAAAATGTTCGCCAGCTAGTAAGTCTTCAACTTTACCTTTCTTGTCTTCTTTCAAAAATGTTGATCACCACAATTTTACCTCAAAAAAGCCCGATAAAGCAATTAACAATTGAAGTATGCTCCTGAGTTTTTACGTTTAGGTTTTTTTTTTTTTTTGTTTTCTTGTGAGGCATACCTGTGTTATAGTTACTTATATGAATGTAGTATTTGCCCAAATTATAAGTCCACAAAAAAGTAGTGGTCACGTTTTTTTTTTTTGCCAAATATTATCTTGTATGTGAACAAAACTTAAGCCATGCGTTACAATCATACTGAAAATGACAAATTATAAAATTCGCTATAATTGTAAGAGATTAAAACTGGTTGTTTGACAAAAACATTTGCGCTTGATTTTTTTTTTGAACAAAACGGTTGAAAGTTTCACACTCGTTGCAGATCCCTAGTATGCACACATGTTTGCTAGTCTGTGCATAAAATTTGAACAAATCCAAATTGGAGACAAACCAAAGGAGTTTGTTTAATTTTGTCAATTTTGTTTTTCTCTTCGTTGACAATTGTTTAAGTCCAACCGTTTTAAGTGGGAGAAATTGGATAAAGAAAAAATTGACAGCAGGAATATTAGGGTTTAAGATTTCAAAAGTAATCCACAAGAGACACTAAATAAATACACTTTCAGAGACAATAAAAGTTAATACTAATGACAATTTGTCTTAAAAATTAAAGCTGCATCTGAAATGTTACAATATTTCCCTGAGAAAATTTATTAATTTTCTACAGATTATTTACATCACTAGTTATTAAAGTGCTTAAGGGATAAAATTAACTGCACGTATTTTCCAGATTATTAAAAATGAATATACACTATGGGATCTATAATTTTATATTCGTCATGTGGGGTGACTGATAAATAAGCATAAATAAAAAATAGAGTGCTAAGCGAAAGGCTGCTGATTGAGTAGACAGACATTAATGTTTGCACTGAGGGACAGTTTTTAAAAATTCGATTTTTGTGGGGCCATCACTGATATAATTACAAAAACTCCTGTTTTTGTTTATAACTAAATGAGTCCTTCAATTTAGTTTTACAATAAAAAAAAATTAATGTGCATCGAAAAGCAGATACATTTTTTTTTAAATTTTCGAGACAAGCTGTGTTCCAACATTGCTGCAGTAATGTATTTAACACTTGTTTTGATTATAAACAACATTGAAAAACTATTTCGATAACAAGTTGTTTTGGCAAATGAGCACATGATTTTCGTAAGCACTTTGAAAATGAAATAAAATGCAATTAAACAACACACTCTTGTCAATAACTGCGATTTGTCTAGACAAATACTGCAGGAGAAATTCCAACAGCTTGTTTCATGTTCACATATTTTTTTTATTTTATTTAACATATGCATAAATTGAAATGAGCTTTAATTCAAACATTCCACAAAAAATTTACTTGAAACTCATTCGAGATAAGTTTTTTTTTCGATGGTTAGCACCAACGAAGTATCGGCGGCATATGGATATGCTGGAGCATTAAAAGACTTTCTGACAACTCCAAGGTTTTTCGTTTTTTTTTGCACATTTTATTATTATTATTTTTTTTGTCTATATATTCAAATATTTACATATTTGCTAGCTAGAGGTGTTAAGATATCGATAGTACTATCGATGGTGCTTTTTGGAGACCATAAAATTTTGTTCTTTTGCCAAGATTTAATATACACAAATAATCGATGTTTTTAAAAATTTCGCGATAGTATCCGTAATTGTTAACTAAAAGTAAATTATTAGGTTTTATAAATGAGCGCTAGGTCATTTTATTCTCAATAAATATATTTTCTATTTATTGATAAATTTTCGATATTTCGATACGCCTTTGTGTATCTTCTTCAGGAAAATGTGTTTTCGTGTGTGACCTTGCGCTCATTTATAAAACCTAATAAAGTTAAATAAAAAAAGGTCGAAGAACGAGTATCCAGAACATTTAAAATTAAATTATTTATAAAAATGAACTTAAGTATTTTAGGTCCAAAAACAGACCTTATTGATGTCTTCTGCCTTTTTCAGCCGACATTTCGTTGATGCTAATCAACTCATCAGTAGACTTATAAAAAGCTTGCAAATATTTAGTAGTCACGTTTTTTTCGGCAACTATTTATTTAATGTAATGTAATCAAGCAGAAGCGGGCTTTTTCTTGACAGTGTTTTATTAATTGACGGATAAAATTTTCATTAAGACTCATACATACCATTCACCACAGTCACAAAGTGTTTTCTACATCACTTCTAAAAGTTTATTTGCATCCCATTCTGCCAGCTAGACTCTGTTACTAAGAAAAATGTTTTTAAAAACATGGGCATTTTAAAATTTTATATACCAGATTCGGGTTTTTGCTTCTAACGGGAGGTAGTTCAAAAACGTGCGCAATTGCTTCTAGTTAAGAAAACCTCTCAATCCTTAAGTTGTTTCTAGCAAAATTGTTAGCCCTTTATGAAATAACATTTTGGAGCTATTGATTAGCGTCTACTAACAATTAAATTGATTATGTACTTATCTGGTAAAACACATGACCGTTACGAATAGATGATTATATGGAGTCAAAAAGTATATTTTTTACATTAAAATATTTTAAAGCAAACAATTCATGCCTTTAAGGTTTAACTAATATATAAAAATTTTTGAAACGAAGTTCCTTAACGCGGCTTGCTGGTAGTGCAAATTAGTAGAAATCGTCACGAAAGCGTGTGAGCTGTTTATATGTATTGGTGTACTGTCGACAAACAATTGTGTATGATGGGCGGTGTCTCCGCTGCTGTCATCAGCGGAGACACCTACCAATAAATATTAATTAGTTGTGTAAACGGACACTATCAGCTGCTAGATGACGCTAAAGTAAAGTATGTCACAACAAAAAAAGGGCAATATTGAAAAATTTTCTTCGTTTTGTAGCAGATTGACAAAAAATACTGCATGTGTCAAAAGTAAAAAAATAAAACGTTCCAAAAATTTTAAGAAGCTATAAAATTTAAAAATTTAAAAAACAATCGAAGATGAAGAAAAGGAACTTCGTTCCTAACGGGGGTCTCCCGACCGCATTTCTTTTTTTTTTAATATACTGTTGTTGGAGCATTAGAAGGATTCAAAAAAACGTATAAACCAAAGAGAGCACCACAGAATGGGTGAAGCCACTTGCACGCAGCCCTTGTTGTACGAGTCAGTCGCGTATTTGGCTGAATTTATTTATATTATGTACATTTGAGTGGTTTTGAATTCTTTGTTTTAGGCGATTTTTCAAGGAACTTTACTGACATATTTATTATGTACAAGTAAACTTAATGTTCAAAAATGAGAATAACTTTTTTTCGAATTGTCTCATCAAAAACTTTCGAGGTAAATAAGAAACTGTCTCAGTTTAAACATTTGTTCAAATAAAAGCAAAAATTCTGAATAAACACCACAAAAAAAGGCTGTGTGTAGTTGGAATTAATTTTAGCACAAGAAATAACATTCTTATGTGATTATGTGACCAGAATTGAGAAAACAGCAAAGTGAAATTATTGAAAATAAAGTAAGTCACTTCATAAACAACAGAAATTGCGATAAATAATTTTGTAAAATGTATTTATCACATGAGAAACAATAATTAATTGCCCAATTGCTTTCATGAGATATTTCATGCTTTTATTATTTTCAAATGCAATTTAAGTTTTCTTTCGTATAAAGTATAATTTTAAAATTCCTATCGATGTATTTTTTTTACGCTTATCTCTACAACACATTATTTTCGGAACAATAAATTGATGCATAAACTTTTGCATTTAAAATTCAGTTTCGCCGAATTAATACAATTTCATAAAAAGATTTTATGTTACTGAAATTGAACTGGATTCTCAATTAAATGGCGAGTGTGCTGAATACAATTTTATTATTTTATTAAAAACAAAAAACGTCCCAGTGTCTTATTTCAACAACAGATAAGGCAGCCCGCAAGTCAACAGATACTTTCAATTCTAATTGCACTGGCAGCGTAATAAAATATACAAGAGACAACATGCTTAGCCAAACTTGTAAATGTGTTCCAAAAACAACAAAAAAAAAACTTGATTCGATACAGATATTACTAAGAACGAATTCTTGGTGCATGATTATATGTTTCCTCATGATAATTATTATTTATAAGTGCACAGTGCGGGGTTGGGCAAATCTAAAGATGTAAATAAATAGATTATTATTCCTGGCAATCATCAAACTTCAAGCACAAACAACATATGGCAAAGTGTTTGGGGAAGAGTTTGTAGTAGGGACCACACAATCTCAAAACAGGCCAATTGGAGCATAACAAAAATTCAAATTTATGCAAAGAAAATGCATACAGATTCTCTTACTCAAGAGCTGCTGCATACACGAGTTTTGACCAGGGTATTTCCTTAACTGTACACACAGCCACAGGGTCGTGCGGTTGGGGTTCGAATCCCGTTAATGGTAAACAAAATACTTTACTGTATAAAAACAAAACAAATGAAATTTAAAATGAAGTCGAACACCGGTATTCATAAAAAATAAAATGTTGCTCAAATACATTTTAGAAAAAATTTGATATGAAAAAATTTGTTCTAAAATATATTTCAATAATGTTTTATTTCTTATGAATACCAGTGGAAGTATGCAGTCTAGCAAAAGGAAATCAATTTCCTCGAATGAAATCACCTGACCTCTTAATTGATTATGAAGTTTCTATATGTGATAGTATATAATTAAACAATCAAGTAATTGCAAGTATTGGGAAACAGAAATCTGCAAAGCACAAAAATATGGCATACTATAAAGAAAATAGAAAGTAATAAATTTATGACCAAAATGGCTGCTGATGAGAAGCGTGGCTGGTTCGAAACATTTAGTTGTTCGTCAGCTGAGACTATAATTTTTAATATTTAAATTTATTTTACAGCTCTTTTACTTAATATTACTATTTCCTTGAGCTAAAGGTTCTATATAATAAATATTTTTTTTCATATTTATGTCTCTACTTCGTAACTTTTTTTTCCAATATTATTTGCCTCAACAATTTATCAGAAGTATGTATGTATAGCAATGAAAATATGTGAAGCAATATAAAAAATTATATGTGTAATAAAGGACCTTTAGCTCTAGAAAATTCGAATATATCATACTTTTTAATTTTTACTGATATTATTTTTATTGCTTATTATAATGTCAATTATTTGAACTAGTGACTGTCTACAAATATATTAAAATATATGTATGTGATATTCAAATTTTTTTTTGTGCCCTCCTTTATTAATGCTTGCTTGTTTGATTTTTTGCATCCCAAATTAACTTCAAATATTGTTACGTTTTTACCCTTTAATAAAAACGGTTTTGCAGATTCTTTAATTCCAAATGAAAATAAAACATACTCAGCTATTTTATTTACAGCTCTTTCAGTGCAGTTTAACCATTAATTCAACTCTGTTAAAACACTTTACTAAAACACTTTTCACACTGTTTCACCACTGCTGTTAAATACTAACCCCCTAATTCATAAAAATTATTACAGGCTTATAAGACTGTTATTTGACATACATATTTGTATGGATTTGTCAAATAAGAGCTTTATAAACCTGTTATAATTTTTATGAATTAGACGGTAACTCTGTAAACTTTTTGTTGATTATAACACAGACAGACCCAAATTTGAATGCGTGACACTAATTATACTCCAACTTAGCTTCCCGAACTTTCCAAGTCGAGAACCAACTAAAATCCCCAATACCCGATTGGGGTATTTGATTTGTACGCCGTGGACATTATAGCAGTCAATAGACAAATTAATCTCGATGTCCTTATCTGTGACAGTATTTTCGAGAATCTTTGAAACCAATGGATAGGTGGCCGTTATTTAAATTGCCTGAGTGTGGTGTTTTCCTTCGCTTACACAGATGTCGCTTATAGCAGTACTAATCAAACACTCATATATCGATTAACCCTTAACACACCACTAGCTAGAATTTGTAACAATATGAAGTAAACCTACGAAAGTCTGAAGAAAGTAAAACAAAATCGAACGAATATACATACAAATAACAATCAAAACCATTCCGAATAATTTCTATCACAGACCTGAAAATAATTCTTATTGTGATTCTTGAATAAAATTAACAGGAATCAAAGTTGCTTTGAAGGCAAACAAATTTTGTTTTAAGGCTGCAAAGAAATCGGGTTGAGTAAAAATGAAAGTCCTGTGAAGCAAACTCATCAACTAAAAGAGTGAAGTCAACCTTGTTTTCTACACTTGTATATTATATTACTTTTATGTATGCAGAGTTTCTTCTTTCTTCGATCCAACAATAATTCGCGGTTGGGCATTTCAATGGCTCCCCCGAAATCAATCTATAATTTATTCGAATCAAAATCAATCTGAAAGCTAATCAAATAAAAAATTTCAAAACACAAATGTATATTAAATTAAGAAATTTTATAGGGTGTCCGCGGGGAAGTTATACTGCTTTGTTTGTTTATAAGTTTTTGACTAAATAAAAGAGAACAGACCTTATATTGATGAAAGTTGTATTTAATGTCGGCAATTACATATGTATCGAATACAATATCAGATAAATATCCGCTTCTGTTAACCTCACAAATGCGAGCCCGTTGGAGAACATTTTTCATTACAATACAAATCTTTGTGCAAAATTGTGGCCAGAGTTGTTCTTTGAAGATCAAGCTACTGAGTCGAATTGAGGTTGATACACTCTTTTGACCATTTTTTGAGCAGCAGCAATGTTTTCCGCCGATTTTGCAGCACGTTGTTTCTCCCAAAAATTTCACGTAACTTTCTCGCCACTCGAATTTGAAAAAAAATTTAAGAACATGCTGGTTTACCAAATCTTTTTTTATAATAAATTTGCCATGTCCCTACTTTACGGCTGCCAAATATGAACTGTGAAACCAAAATGGCGGCTAAGCAAAGTAGTATGTATACCTTTCCGCCGGGCACCTTGTATTGAGTTTAAATCACAAAATGTAAATCCCACTGAATACATTTCTACGAATTAAAACACATCGCTGGCGGTTGTTATTGAATTAAAAAAAAGAAAAAAGAAAAGCACAAAAATAAAATATAATGACACAAAAACTAAAATGTTAAGAAACAGCTGTTTGTTTGTATTGGTAACAATTAGTGTTAAAATTTATTTAAAAACATAAAAAATTAAGTGATGATGGTTCAGCAGCATTAGTTAGCGAAAAATTTCTATTTAATAACACAGAAAGAAACCTGTATTGGAGGAGCCATTACCAACATTAAAAACTAACAGCAACTTCTAATAACAATACAGAGACAGAATTAAATAAAAAACGATAGAAAAAAGCAACGCGAAAGATAATGAACACGGCCAATAGAGTAACGCAATCAGCCGTTGGAACATTTGAACATTAAAGAATAAAATACATAAATATAAAAAAAAAAAATCAAATAAAATATTACAAGTGTACGTACAACTGTTTTGTCTCGTAATAATTATACGAATTGGCCAGGCACAAGTTAAAGCCATTTGTGTGTGCGTTTTTCTCTCAACTTTTTTTTTTTTTTTTTGTCAAAGTCATTAAAATACACACTGTGCAATTTTCAAGTTTTTAGTTTATAGTTGGTTTGACTTTGTTATTAGTCCACCAACAAGTCTATACAAGCCTGCATGGCTGTAAGTCTGTCTCTTCCTCCGTCCGTCCGTCCGTCCGTCCGTCGGCCTGGCTTGTTGACTTGTTTTTCTGTTGGCCGGTGCGCTTGTTTGTTTAGACGTTTGTACATTTGGCTAAATTGCTTTCAATATTTTCTCTTGATTGAAACAAATGTTGGTTGGCTTGTTAGTCTCAATAATAATAAAAACAACAAAAGCAAAAACAAAAAACAGTATCAAGCCCTGTACTCAACCAAAAAAGAAAAAGAGAGAAAGAGAACAGAATCAGAGTCAGAGTCAAAATCCCGTTTTATTTACTTGCCTAATGATACGAGATTGTACAATTTATGGCACACTTTGACAAAGTTCATTGGTATCATTTAAACAAGCGTTCAATGTACAGTGGGGTAAAGTGCCAAAATATATAATTTTATCCAGAGCTTACAGCAATTCTATGTGTTCAAGGAGAGTTGGAAAAACCAATATTGGAGGAAAAGCGACACAAAACAAAGTTATAGAATAAACATATTGGCGATTAAAAACTTATAAGTCGGCACCCAACATTGTAAAGAAGGTTTTGGACTAACATACAATACACTGGAAAAAATTTTGTTCGCAAGTTCTATGAGTATTGACATTACTTTAATGAATAAATGCATTACTATTCAACCAATGTTTAGGATTCATTGCAGCAAAGATTTGTGTTTCATAAAACTTTAGTTAATTATTTTTTAATTTAGAGCGCCTAGATGGATAAATTGGCAGAGTGCCCCACTAACAGTCTTGAGGTCGCAGGTTCGATTCCTGCCTAAGGCTTGGGTGTTTCTGCAGACAAGCCAAAAACTTCGCAGATTTGTGTTTGTTAAAAAAAAGAAATTAAATATGTATGTGAGTTCTTGTCTTTAAGCGAATGAAATATTTCACATAAAATACTAAAGGCAACACCGCTGTTTATCTACACATGTTACCTTCATACCAGTGCTGGAGAATTCTACTAATTTTCAATACTCAATGATACTCAATACTTTTCATTTGGGTACTTAATACTACTCAGTACTCTTAACGGGGTTTTTTTTGAATTTTCACTAGAACATGGTTAAGGGGGCGATAGAAAGCAGATATTCTATAGAGCCAGAATACAAAAATGCGCTCTGGCGCTTTGTACCACTACACGCTGTTAAGTGCCTATGAATTGAAATGAAACAATGAAGTTTTATCTTGATTTTCATCAAGCGCACATCCCTTCGTGGTCGATTGACTGACTAATGAATCGCAAATTACAACACAAAAACTGTTCAATCACTTTGAATCGTTTTGTTCGTAATATCACATTTTTATTACCGTTTGATAGAATTATGCTCGTTACCTATTTTGCGAGCCACAAACGGAAATTGTAACCATCTATCAATTTGTGTTTGTTCTGCATTTAACTCCATTTTTTTAAATTGATTTCTTAAGCTCTGAACCTTCTGTTATTCTTACATGGTTACATTTATGCTGGTTAATTTTTACGAACAAAAAAAAAAACATACATTAATGTTACAACAACTTAACAACTGCATCAGTTTTCCTGAAGTACAATAAAAACGTAAATAAAAATGTTTTACTTTGTTCAAATTTCTGTGGTTGCTGGCCGTTTCTGTGATGGCCACAATACGGTTCACCCAGACCAGCTTCGTTCACTTTCAAGTGCAAGAAAATATCATCTGCGGTTTAAGCGGTGACTGAAGCAGTCTCTGCAAAAAAAAAAAAAAAAACTGGCATGCCACATACACACATATGTATGTTAATCACTTTAGATGTATACATATCGTCACCTTAACTACAAACGGACATGACCACAATAAAGAAATTCGATATTGATCTTTCATTTAGGGATAGAGTTTTCCAAATTGTATATTCGTGAAAGGTTTTATATCCCTACGATCAAAGTATAGCGTTCACATTGTAAATAGACTCCGAAAAAAATTTCCTGGAGTACTTTAGGGTAGGTTATACAGCAGGATGGATCAATTTAGTAATCGTTACTGTGCCATAAATTTTTCGATAGCTTTTGTCATGAGCAAAAAAAGTTTCATTGCGGCACATAAAAAATAATTTTTTAGGCCCTCGGTTTTGAGTTTTTTGTTTGTATTTTTGTAAAGGAGCTCCCTGAGGCGGCTTGGTATGGGGTAGGTGTTTAAGAAACAAATTTTGGAGCAATATTGTGGATTGATCATACATTTGTTTCCTCTACGGGCACGTCATCCTGGGACAGATTAGTATTAAAGGCCCAACCCATGTTTTCTTCAATCTTACTTTTCTTACCTTTGATCCCGGCTTTCCCAGGGAATCCGTAGGGCCGTCAAATGTAAGACCAATTATCAATGATTCTTTCTCTCCAATGTTTTTTTTTCGAACATTTCTTAGCTTTGGCGGATACCCATATAAAATTTTTAAAAACATTTAAATTCGGACGCCTAGTAGTCGAACTGTTTTTTCTCATTTCAAAATACATCGAAACATCGATGGCGTAAACATAGACAAAGCCAACCGCGTTATTATACAGGTTGCCTGCTGTAAAATCAGCTCACTGAGGTCTTAATTGGTCCCATGGCCTTGTCAGAGTTTGGTACACAGATCACAGTCTACACGCCTTCCACTGGCTCAAATTCGAACCAGCTAGAAGCTGGGATGAAAAGTGTCTACTGATCTCGCCGCCGACGTGTCTGTTGAACCGTGTGATATTGGTCTACCTGAGCGTTGCGCTCTCATATAATTTGGACAACAATTTTCAAAATTTTCTTGCTGTTCCTCATTTCTAAAACTTCTACAGAGGTCATGGCATGGAAGGTTTAATCTCCTCACATGTAGTCCAGTGTAAGGAATCCAACCATTAGAATACGCCAGCACAGTGAAAAGGTCGGCTGTGCACACTTGCAACGATATGCTTTTCAATATTCTACCTTTTGTTGTTTCTGTTACAAACGTCCTCGCCACTCATATGACTGTCTATCACCCGTTCAGTACCAAAGTTCAATCTTTATTAACATTTAATTTTTTATATGTTTTTTTTTTTTAAATCTATCAAGCAAAGTAATTCATTGAAGCCTTACCAGGTACTAATGTCCGGAGCTGGTAAAGTTAGTACTTATTAATATTAAAATGATGACTATATAACAATAAAGCTATCCAGGTGTGCTTTAATTTCAATGATTGATGTGACTGAACACAATTAAGAAAAACTTATGACTTAAGCTGGGGTACAGCTAGCTAGTTTGAAACTTTACTTTCTGCCTCTATCCAATCATATCTGATGCATACAGTTAAACTTTTCGCTCTCAGATGGCTTTTTACAGCTCCGTCCGCTTGCCTTTAAGCTGACGATATGCATGTGTACTTATTTATATTTTGCAACCTTAGCAATCGAACCGACCAAGTTTGCCAACCGATTATCAACATTGTTTGTCTACAAACAGTTGCATTGATCACCGCCTGTTTCTTGTCTACAATCTATTGAGGCATAAATTAAATACAAACACACGAGGGCGTAAATATAAATAGTTCTTTGTTTTTGTAAAGACCGGCCAGCAAGGAAATTTAAGAACTGAAAACAGAGAACAAAAATATGCTTGCAAAACAAGTTTAAAGCTCTTGTTCTCAAGCTACCAAGATTTACTAGTGAATTATGTGCCATACATTAGATTAGTACTTATAATTACCAGAGTGAAAAAAATAAATAAATGCACAGGGAATGAATGTGTTGTCACCCATGTTGCGCTAAAATAATTATCTCATCCATTTTTGCGTAGAAAATGAAAAAATACCCCAAAGACGTTGTCTCAGAAATGTTAATGAATCATGTCAAACATGAGGGGCAAAAGAAAAAAAAAAAGCCAAACCAACTTAAAAGTAAGTTTATAAATTATGTGATTTAAAGCAAGTTTAACTAAATACGTGAGTATGTACACTGTGGTTTTTTTTTTTTTTTTGAAAGCTTATTGGAAAAATCCTTTTGATATTGTAAAGCGAAAAAAAAACAAAAATAAAACAAATCATTTTCAGACTCATTTTTAATTTGCATGAGCAAAAGAAGCCTCTTAAGCCTTCTTGCTTAAGTGATGCATTGAGATTATTGAAAAATACATTAGCAATTCTTGGCTTCTTGTTCCGTCTAGACGTGACAAATTTTTGCTAAATCGCAAACAGAACTTTTCTTAGCTAAAGATTTTGTTCCAATCTTCACAACGACGTTTATGAATAGCAAATTTTCTTTAATATTTTTCTATTTTTTAATGTTTTCTATTTTTTTTTTGTGTGACCAATTTAGAAGCACGCGGTAAAATTGTATCAGGTGTTTATTTATTGAAATTTAAAAAACACATAAAAAACTATAAATTCATATGATAAATTTTTACGTTTCGCTCAGTCGAGTTGATATTGCGAAAAATATTCAAAAGTTTTATCTGAAACAAAATGGTATAGAAGCGCAAAAGTCTACAAAAATAGTCTTAAGTTAGTTTTAAAATTTGTTTTAAAACGGTATATAATTCTAGCACTACAATTTTATTGCGGAAATTTTTTGGTACTAAAACTTCGTTGCGGTATATTTGTAGTGCTAAACTTTTATTGCGAATATTATTTAGTATTAACATTTAGTTATGCGAAATTTTTAGTACAAATATATTTTCATGGAAAATTTCCAGTACTAAAAATTTTACTTTGAAAAATTTTACTACTAAACATTTGCTAAAGAAATATTTATGTATTAAATTTTTAGCACATATTTCGTAGTAAAGAGATTTTATGCTACAACTTTTTCTTAAACTAAAGGGTTTTTTTTGGAATTCAACTCCATTAAGATTTGTGAGATTTATCTAAATTATAAAAGCAGCAATTTCCTATTAATGTTTTTGATAAAAGTTGTCTCAAGTATTTATAAATATTATAAACAACTTGACTTTGACGTTGATTATACTTTCTGATTAATTTCAATTTACATATTCTGATTCACACAATAGAAAATCATTCAAGAATAATTAGAGCAAAATTACTAGAGGCAGGAAGGAATTGTATTTTAAAATATTGTTACCTTGACTTTATTATATCTGAAATGAGAACCATTTATTATTGTTATTAAGTTTTCGATCTTTTGCAAAGTTTTTGTGCAAAATAAGTAATATTTTAAAATTTTAGTACAGAAAATATTTCATGTAAAACTTTTTAGGCTAAAAGTTTTTATATTATTGTTTTAGCTCTGAAACTTTTTGCAGCAAATTTTGGTACACACAGAGCTGTCCGATTTGAGATGATACCTATTCCTAGGAGGGCCAAAGTTTTGGCAAAAACAATTTTTAGCAAAAAAAAATTTTAATGAGAAATTGTAATCAGTTTCGAAAACTTTTTACATACTCATGTTGCCGCAAAACACTTTTTAAAGCCAAAAGCATGTTGAAAGTTGCTTATCTCAAAAGATCAAACAAAAATTTTGAATATTCGTTATTAAATGACTAATTTATTCCATTTTGAATTTGTTTTCGAAAAACTGAAAATCGATCTAGCAGTTTTGGGGCATAGCGATATTTATGTATCTATAAATGTCTCTTACTTTTTCGTCAAATTTTTCTTGCAGTGTGGCCGGATTATAATAAATTACCGGTTATTTAGCTGTCAGTTAATATCCAGCAGAAATATTGAACAGAATAAAAACCAAAAAAAAAAGAAACCACTCAATTTCAAAATGTTTTGCCATCTCCAATAAGAAAAGATAGAATTCAGATCAAGTTCAAAAACTTTGCAGCTTGAATACAAAAGCAAGTTGTAAAGAAACCCCAGTTACACATACACACATACATATTTGTAAAAATTAACATTTACTTCAATATTTCAATAAAGCAAAAAGTTTTCCATGAGTATGCACTTCAATTTTTTGTATCTGCTGCAGCATTAAATATTCATCTTTATCAAATTTATAATGAATTGATAAAAGCCAGGAATTAAGGCTCTTCTTACTTTTCTTCCTTCTCTCTCTCTCTCTCTCTTTCGCTCTCTGTCGCTCTCTTTCACTGCCTCTCTCACACACTACTTTTCCTTTATTCGATCGCTTGATAACAAAAACATGCATGTGAACGGCAATTGAATGCCAATCAATATTTATTGACAATATCATTAGTATTCAAATCATGTGCGAAAATTATCATACGTAGATTAAAAAAAAAAACAACACAAGCCATGTTCCACCAACAACAACATATAAAACATTAAAGGTTGTCTGTCGGTCAGTTGGCTGGTTGGTTGGTTGAATGGCTGGCTGCTTTGTCGATAATTTAGGTTGCATGTTTTTGAATAATTGGCACTAAGGCGCAAGCCATCCAACAACACGCCCGACGGAGGATGGAATTTTTGAAATGAAATACAAAGAAAGAAATCACAATAAATGTAGAATCAACATGAAATAATCTTGACTTGCTTAAGAAAAATTTAAACAATAATTTAATAGAATAGAATTTTTCAAATCAATAAACTTCGCAATGTAAATTAATCAATCTAATAACTTCAACTGTATGGATGTTTGAAGATGAGCAAAATCCAACAAAAGTTGCGCACACACAAAGCAAATGGTCGCCTATTTTTTTTCGCAAAAACTACCGCCAATTCTGAGTGGTACACAATGATTTGTGGGCCAGTTGTCTTCCAAGAAATCAGGAAAACAATCGCCGAAGATGGATCACTCTTCACCACGACAATGCGTGCATTTTTGAACACCTAATATATCGATTTTATAGTTCATCCGCCCTCTAGTCCTGACTTGGCACCGAGTGACTTCTTTTTATTCTCGTACGTAAAAAAAAAACTAAGAGATCAACGTTTCTTGACATCTGAAGAAGCAGTTGCTGCATTCGGAATGCATGTTTTAGAGATGAGTACCTCAACCAGAGTGGCAAAAGTGCTTCGAAAATTGGTGCAAACGCATACAAATGTGTATAGATTTTCGTGGGGAATATTTTGAAAAACATTAAAATGATTCCCAATGACTAATACTTGCCATATTTCGGGAATAGAGAACAAATCTCTAATCCAGAAATATAAAAGGTACCCTCGTATATTTGCTTAAAGTTCTTTGAGTGTATTGCTGGCTGGGTTGGTTGAGCAGTCGACTGGCAGTCGTAAGATAGTGGGTTCGGATCCATCAAATAAAAACTTGTTGTTGAAAAACCAGCAAGAATACCTTATAGCAAATAATAAGTTTTGTGCTCGATTTTTTCCATAAGGTTTTCCTTCTTAAAACATGCCCTAGAGATATCTTATTAACTTTGTTCTAATTTATTAGGTGCTTATTCGGCACAGTTTTCTCTGCGTAGCGGTTGCACTTAAGCCTCATTAAAAACTATAGAAGTAAATTTAATTTTTTTTACTAATTTAAAAAGTACCAAGAAGTAAGTAAAATGTACCAATTTCCCCCTCAATTTTTGTGTGTCCCAGTTATCGGTAGTAAACGAATACTTTTTCCTTCAACCAATTTGCTTTGATTGATCTGCTTTTGATGGCTGCAAAATATGACAGTATGTTTTGAAAGTAAAAGAGGCAGTTTCAAGCAGAAGAATTTATTTATGTATTTTTGATCGAACATCAATTTGTAATAATTATGACACACCTTGTTTTTGTCGCTACACATGATGAGTTTTTTAGACGCTGTTGTTGTGGTTTTCAAAAAAGAGAAATGTGTCTGCAAACAAAAAGTGATAGCACCAAATTGTCACAGTGACGGCGGAGCAGACACCGTGCAACGAGGACTAAAAAGTACTTTTCACAAACAAACACACGCAGACACACACTTCTTTAGCAATCAAATGCAATTTATGACAAATTTTTATCGATCAACTGATACGAGTACATATTTATGTGAAATGTTAAAACAATTTGAACGTCATTATCATCAGCCGCTCAGTCGTAATGAAACAAATTTATAATGTGCAGAGCGGCATAATTGCAATAGACAGACACTCAGCCAATTGACGTCGTGTTGTGCTGCATGCGTGGCTGGCTATCAGAGATTGAGTGAGTGACACTGGTTTGTTGTTACTTTAAAATGGCAATAGATTTTTTTTCTTGCCATGGATTGATTGTGTTGCTTTTGCAATTTAAGGGGGTGTGCTGTTGATTGTTTAAATATGGAAATTGAAAAAAGAGTACTAAAAAAATGTGTAAATAAATATTTATTTAATAGTGCAGGCGTTGAGCTACACGAGTTTATAGTTTTTTGTTTTGATTTTAATGCGGAGCCAGCTTGAAGTGCAAATGATTGATGATCTTAGATCAACTGTCAATTTGTAATGCATCCAGAGAGTACAAGACAATAGTGTACTGTAATATTTTATAACGAATATTAAATTTCAAGGAATGTGAAGTTACAATGAGTGCATTCATGTAACTTTTTTATCGGGCTTGAGTTCGATTTTTTCTTCCTCAAAACTGAGAAAGATTTTTTGGGATAAAATTGGAGTGATCAACATTTTTTAAAGAAGACAAAAAAAGTAAAGTTGCCGCTCATCAGCTCCCAAATTTGCTCCGAACCCAGGCCATGGCTGATTGTATGCTGTTTTTAAGCAGCAGCACTCAGCCATCTTACCACCTGAACTCTTCATTACTGGCTGTCTACATTTAATCTTATTGACCAACTTTCCATTTTATCACTGTGTTTTACTGTTGATTGGAGTATATGTATTTTCTATCCAATTGATTTCCAATTGGTTTTTTGTGTTTTTGTGTTGCTATTTTTTGTTAAAGTTTAGAGAAATCCAAATAAAAGTGAGAATTTTAGTCAGAAATTGAAAAAAATCTAAATGAGAATTAAGAAAATTTTAAATAGAATTGAGAATGACTTGCCATCGTTACGTTTAAGACAAAATGTTTTCTGAATAAAACAGTTTTACCCAGGAAACGGCTTTCGCTATTCTGATTTCGCCATTCTATTAGTCTAAAATTAGGGTTAAGAAGATTTTCTGGACCCCAATTTGAACTTGCAGTGATATTTTAAGAGCAACAGAATGCCAGTAGACTAGCTTTTCTCAAATTTCACCGCGCAATAAGCGAAGAACTAGTTATAGTTCTCCTCTTTTTTAGCTTTTTCTTATCTACAAAAACTATCAGTGTATTGGGTTCTATGGATAGCTTGTGTTTTCAGATTTTGTTTTTCTCTAACTAACTAAGCGATTTTCTGAAAATGTTGAAATCATGTACATACACCATTTCTTACACAATACATGCAAAAATTCTATATTATGCTAGTTTTAAACTGTTCTAATGTAGTTTTTTAGCACAACCATTATTTCTGGAGTTACTGAAAATTATGAAATAAAAACATTTTTTTTTTTACAAAATTTCAAAATTTTACATGAAAAATAAATGAAAATTCCAAATACTTCTCAGTTTTGTTTAGAAGACCGCATATACTAGCAATAAAATGAGCACTCATTCATTAAAATCAATGGCTAAATACTTGCTTTATGCTTAACAAAGTAAAAGTACTTGAACATATGAATGATTTTACTACGCAAAAGTTTTACCATCAAAAAAAATTTAGTATTAAATAGTTGCTAAAAATAACTTTTGTACAGAAAATATTCAGAACTATAGATTTTTGGCCGATTGAAAATTTTTCATTAAAAAAATTTTAGTACTAAAAATTTCCGTAAGGAAATTTTGGTGCTAAAAATGTTCCATAATACAATTTTAGTACTAAAAATTTGGTGTCAAACAATTTTAGCTCTACAAGTTTTGTTTAGTTAAATCTCAGCTCTAAAATTTTGGTATAATAACATTTTAGTACTTAAGCTTTTCTATAGAAAAAATTTTGTGCTAAAAGTTGCTCATGGTAAATATTTAGTTAAAAAATCAATTGCAATTTGCAATGATTTACTACGCATCAAAAGTATTTTCAGGACAAGCTTTTGTGCTAAAATTTTTGTCATGTCAACGTTTTAGTACTGAATATTATCCATGGAAAATAAAAAAAATTCTAGAGAAAAACTAAAAATTTTCTATAAAAAAATTTTAGTACCCATCAAAAATTATTTCTACACAAGTTTTTGTACTAAAAATTTATTTATAATGAGTTTTTAGCACTGCAAAGTATCTATGGAAAGTTCTAGTATGCACAAAGTCATTCAATTGAGTACAATAATGGGAGTGATAACACGTCACTCACAACTACTGACTTATCTAAACAGCATGGCAATAGCGGGGCGAAATGAATGTGAAGCAATTGGAGGAATAGCAAGATATTGGAGCACTATTATTGCCAAGCCTCCGTCTTTTCAAAAACACGGTCCCGCCATCTAGGGAGTGAAACTTTACCGAACATAGCGGGAATCTAAGGAACTTTGTGTACGACAACGAATTCCTATAGATAGGCCTATGAATCGAAATTATTATGTTTAATTGCATAAGGTGCACAACAGTCGTACCCTGGCTTAAGTGTATCTTGGAAGCCATGGTATACTATACCTCTCCCCTCAACCTAAGCTATCTAAATCTACTACGTATGATCAACGTTGTGATAAGAGATCTGCAGTAGACGCTACAAAAATTGCATAAAAAATGGAAGAAATATATCCATAAATTTTAGAAAATAGATGATTTTTTTCTCTAGGAGCATTCCGCATAAAAAATATGGTGGTCATAAATGGTTAAAAAAGAGATTTTTTCATTTGTTGAATAGCGCTCTTGGTACTTTATTCCCAAATTTGGCCTCAATGAAGTGTCATTTGACTCAAATTCCACCCCAAGCAAGTTCTTCAAGCCGTTTAATAGACGTTGGTCTAGTGTCTCGAAATAGAAAAGTTGTGCAATATTCCTCAGTGTATCGCTTGTTACATGTTTCATAGAAAAGTATGAAAACTGTTCTTGGCGAACCGGTTTTATTGATGTGTATTTTTAATAAGGCAATAACTTGTGTAAATTTTGCAATCTTTATTAGTTCATTTTTTTTTCATGTAAATGAAGTGAAAATAATCCGTATTTCCTACTCTGGCTAAAATGGTTATTCATAGTAAAAGAATTATGGTCTTTAACAGAATTTGCACATGCGAAAACTGTTCACTTTGCTCAGAACAATTCAAATTTAATTTTGTGTTGCAAGCTGGAAATAAGTTATGAGAATGATACAATAAAAAAAAAATCATCTGCAAATATCACGCCTTTGTAATGTTGGGGTGTTCTTTTGCAGCCAAC
Source organism: Sturmia bella (assembly GCA_963662145.1). Taxonomy (NCBI): domain Eukaryota; kingdom Metazoa; phylum Arthropoda; class Insecta; order Diptera; family Tachinidae; genus Sturmia; species Sturmia bella. Next base: position 67,055,920 of record OY759170.1, on the reverse strand, counting down.
ACATAAAGAGTTGAAGACCAGAAAAAAATCACACTTCCCGGCATCAAACACATTAAGAAGAACAAGTAAATGAAATGATCACTTGATCACTTGAATAGGCAACGTTCAACACACACTGAATGGCTGACTAACGAAGTTTGAAATTTGTTTAATTTTTCATTACATTTTATTATTATTGCCACTACATGACGAGATGAGACCATTAAGATTGAAAATAAACCAACAATGGAATTTTCATTTCACCATATATAAAATATATGTATTTCTTCTTGCAGACCAAAACAAATGGGAACAGTAGCAGTCGGTAGTTGCAACAATTGAAGCGTAACGTTAACAACACACACAATTCACAACTGGGGCCAAAAAGGAGACAGACAGACACATAAATTTGAATAAAAAAAAAATAATATAGAAAAAAACATTTCCAGCAATGACTACAACAGAAATGGCCATGGAAAAAGCAGAACTAACAGATAAAAATAATACTGCAGTGTACCAACAGACCACAAAGCCCAAAAAGAAGAGAAGAGACAAGAGTGATTTGGGACCGGATTTTGTGGCTCCCGATGGCGGCTGGGGTTGGGTGGTGTGTTTAGCCGCCGGTTTCAGTAATGTGAGTTTTTCGCAAATAACTTTTGAACTCGAGTAATTTTTGTGATTGAATTTGTTGCTTTTACAGTTGTCCTTATTTCCTGCCTTGCAACAGTATGGTCTCATCTATCGGGAACGCATGAAAACTTTGGGTTTCGATGCCAAACAGACAACCACTATAGTGAATGTGGTCATGGCCATCTCTTCGCTCACCGGCCTGGTAAACGGTGCCATGTTTAGGAGATTCACTTTTAGACAGGTGGCCCTAACAGGCAGTCTTTTGGGGTTTGCTGGCGTTTTCCTGTCCGCATTTTCTACTAAATTTTGGCAGTATGTAGTGTGCTTCTCCAGTATTTATGGTAGACTATTTGAAATCCATACAAATTTCATTTAAATATATACATGTATACAATTTTCTGTTCTTAGGCATTGGCTTGGGTCTGTGCATGGCAGCTTCCGCCTTGGCGGTCAACACTTACTTCAAAAATAAACGCCGCAAGGCTACCGGTTTCTCGTGGACCATCACGGGCTTGGGTCCCATTGTGTTTCCCCACTTTTCGACATTTCTGCTGGCCTATTATGGTGCTCAAGGTTCTATCTTGGTGTATGCCGCCATAGCTTTGAATGCTTTCCTGTGCGCCCTGACATTTCAACCAGTTTTATGGCATGTGCGTAAGCCGGAAAAAGAAGTGGTGCCCGAAACCAATGGCAATACTATTACCAATAATGTTGCAGCTGGGGAAAAACTGTTGCCGGAGTTCGAGTGCAAATATTGCCAGTACCAACGCAAAGGCAAGCGTAGCATCTTCTCTTCCCAATATCTGTTCAATGATGATGATCCCGATAGACCAGGTTATGAAATAACCGAACCCGCTACGCCCATGTTGGCACGGGCCAACGATGGCTGGTTTGGTTCCAAACTCTCTTTGACATCGGAAAAATGTTGTCGTTATCGTGCAGGAAAACTGATTAAACGTCAGTTTTCTAAGCGTGATGGTGGTGAAAGTGGCCAGGAGGAGAATGCCGACGAGTCTGCCCTTTACAAACCGAATTATTTCAATAGAGAAAAAGAAGATGCTGATCGTTATGCCAGTAAGGCGAGCATTTACTCAAAGCCCGGCGTCGAAGATTTTCACTGTACTTGTGCTGAAGAAAAAGCTTTGCTACAGAAGTTAACCGATGAGGAGCAAAAGCTAGAGACTGCCAAACTCCAGGCTGCTGTTGAGGAAGAGGAACGCCTCAAAAGCAAAATGACCTTTATGGAAAAAGTCGTCAAATTTTTCGACTTGGATTTACTGAAAGATTTTACTTTTGTTAACCTGGCCTTGGGCATGACTATAATGATGTTTGGTGAAATGAATTTCTCCGTTTTGACGCCATTTATCCTAAATAGTTTCGGTTATTCGGATAAACAAATATCTCTGGCGATGTCTTTGCTGGGTGGCATGGATGTTTCGGTGCGTTTTCTGGCTCCGTTTGCTATGGAAAAAGTCAAACTGGATAATCGTGTTCTATTTGCCTTCGGCATAATTGCCATATCTATTGGAAGATTTATTGTGACTTTAACCGATTCGTATAATGTTGTATTGGCCGTATTTATATTGATTGGTTTTGGCAAGGGATTTCGCACCATTTTCTCACCCCTGATTATACCCAGCTATGTGCCATTGAACAGATTGCCGGCAGCCTCCGGGTTGCAATTGATATTCAATTCAGTATTTTCATTCGCTTTTGGGCCAATATTAGGTAAGTTGCACGCAAAGGGATTTTCTTTTTTGAAATTATACGTTGTGAAGGCGTTGAAGATGTAATTGCATCTTTCAAAACGCCTTAAGGTACAGTTTAATTGCAAATGAAATAATAATACACTGTTTTATTTCAGTAGGTTTTCACATCAAAAAGTTAACCTTTAAGGTCGCATGCGCCCATTTCTTTTTTGCAAAAAAAAAAACAACAAAACGTGACCACTACTGGTTACCACTAATTTTGAGCAAAATGTGGCATAAAAAACACTTAAAATGCATAGATATTTAAATGGCTACAACAACCAAAAATAAAAAGCTGGGAGAAAACGTAAACACGTTAAGGAAAATAAGAGCATATTTATTTTTTCTTTTTTGCAAAAAAAAAAACTTGACCACTACTCGGTGTCCATCTATTTTGGGCAAATTGTAGCATACAAACAACTAAAAATGCATAAATATTTAAATAGATACCACAACAAGAAGAAAAAACTGTAAGAAAACGTAAACACGTTAAAGTAGACAAGAACATATTTTGAGGTTATGTTTACTCAACGATTAACCACATTAAATTATCAAATAAGTTTTGGTATAAAATATTTTTGGGAATGGAAATATTTTCATTAATTCTGCTTTCTGTAGTTCAAAGCAATACTGGTTCTTCAGCCCCATCCTACATATGCATACATTAGGGTTTGACGATTTATTATTTGATATTGCGGTATCGACTTTTCGATAACTTTTGGCGTGAGGAAGACAGTTTTACTACGAAATATCAAAGAACTTATTTTTTCCAGGAGTCTGATTTTCAATCTTTTATTTATATATTTTTTTTGTATGGCAGCCCCTAAGATGGAATGGCGCAGACTGAAGGAGAAAAATAATTGGGGGTTGGTCACAAATTTGACTCCTCTACGTGTTTGAACGTCTAAAAAATGGAAATGTCTTCCTCATCAAACTAGCTTGCACCAGAATGCCCGTAGAGGAGTCAAATATATGAGCTTCCTCTAATTATTTTTCTCACTAAGCCTGTGCCACACCACCTGTCATACAAAAATGTAAACAAAAGATGGAAAATCAGATTCCTGGAAAATAAGTTTTTTGATATTTCGCAGTAAAACTGTTTTCCTCACGCCAAAAGCCCATAAAAGCGTAGAGCCTCTTTTGGAGGTCTTGCATACCTTAAACAAATATATTCGAGGCCAAGAAAATATTTTTTTTTTTTTTTGATAAGTTGTAGTGGAACTTTTTTTCCTCATGCTGAAAGCTATCGAAAAAGCAATGACAAATCATAGAAAAATTTTCATCCATTCAAATTGAACCGGCTTAAAATATACATATTAATTTATTCTTTCTCCTTATCCTGATACGAAATGTCTTGATTACTAATTTTGCTTTTCTCCTTTCATTGCAGGTACAATAACGGACGCTTTCAGTTACAAAGTAACCATACACTTCATTAACTGTCTCACCTGCATGGCATTATTATTATGGCTAAGTGAATCATTGATCCGTAAATTATTAAATAAGAAAAACAAGGGACTGCAAAATTAATTAAAATATGCCCCACTTAATACGAGAAGTTTGACAAAACCCTCAAATAGAGTTTGGGGACTTGAAATGCTACAAAAATTAATATAAAGCTAATTAGACCGGGAGTCTTTCTGTATTTATTGTAATAGTTAGTAATGTGTGAATATGGAATTAATAAAAAAAAAAATTGAAAATAGTTTAAGGACATAACGCAAAAAAATAAAATATACAAAAGCTTCTGGAAAGGAAACTGAACAAAAATTAGTGCCAAATTCTTTTAATTAAAATACAAATGGAAATGTTTTCTTTTTACGCTATTGATTGCAAAACTCTAATGTACTCTGTAATTCTCTCATAAATTTTGCTTTCATAGCTGCTTAAGCAAAAGTTCACGGGCTTTAAGGCAATTAAGTGGGAACTCAATTATGCAATACCCAGTTAATTACTTATTTTAGTGCAATTAAGCGAACTCCGCTTAAATACATAAAGAAGGCTAAAGAACCAAGTGTGCAACAACAGTACCAGGTATTACATATACAAAAAAATATTAACTGTTTAAACCAGTGTTGCCAGTAGAAAGGTTTAATTTTAATTTTCAACGCTATATAATTGGAATTAGATTTTAATGCCTATGATGTTATATTAATATATATAAAAAATTTTATTAATATATGTATATAATATATATTTTATATTACATATTATATATTATATATTATGTATTACATATTATATATTATATATTATATATTATATATTATATATTATATATTATATATTATATATTATATATTATATATTATATATTATATATTATATATTATATATTTAATATATATTAATATACATAAAAAATTTTAGACTCGGCATTTAAACTGTCTGGATACTGGTTTAGTTTATTTAATTAGCTTTGCAAAAACACGTCCGTATAATTGACCAATTAATGAAACAAAATACTATCTCACTAAAACTTTTTATTGCTATGCCATTTCTAAGATACTTAAAATATGCAGCTTTAAAGTTTTATCAATAAAGTAAAATTTGATAATTGCACAAAATGTATAAATAGCTGCACATACGATTTCTAAAAAAAAGAAAAGAAATAATTTTAGTTTCAACTTACCACAAATGCTGAAATTATGCTGAAAGAAACAATAAAAAACACAAATAAATTAATAATGGCTTTTTTTCGTAATATACTTAAAAATAATTGCATGAGCACTTAATTAATCGCTTAAGTGCTTCACTCGCTTAACAGCCCAAAAATATTGCCATCCCTATGTTTTATAGGGGATTTTGCAAAAGATTTTTTGATAATGGCAAGAAATGTATGTAAACTTTTGTGTCGTAAAGTGCAATGAAAATATTAATACAGTTAATGTTATTGCAGATTTTTTTTTTAAAAGCACGTTTGTATTTTTAAACAATTTGGTTTCTAAAATTTTTCACTTCCACGTAAATTTGTTTTATCGGCTAGAAAGCAACATTTTATGTAATACAGAAGTTTTTAGTTAAATATTCTTTACAAAATGAGACTTAATTAAATATAAAAAAGGGAAAACGAATAATAATAAATAATAACATATTTTTATATCAAATGTTTGAAACAGCTTTTTAGAGCAATATATTTTTATATCTCTTCAAAAAAGTCAAGTCACTTGGCATGTTTTGATAAGTTAAAAGATTTTATATTGAAATGTGCAACAAAAAAAAACTAGGCTTTCAAAAAAATCATTAAGATCTTTTTATATTAAGGCAACGATAGGCAAGTGCATATGTTTATATTTATCACATCTTTTTAGTGTATAAATTATAAATTAGAAACCAATAGGCCATAAGTTATTTTTAAGTCTAAGTTATAAAACAAATATTTTAAATAAAAAAAAGCATAAAAATATAAAACAGAAAATTATTGCTCCGTGTTTTTATTTCTGTATTATTATAAATATATAAACGTATTTCACTTTCATGCAATAATAATATTTAGCAGAATTTATTATTGGCCAAGGCAACAACGTTACAATATTACGACAAAAAGTTCCTGCTTAAATCATCTGCAACAAGTGGTTGTTTCTTGTTGCATTTCGTTTTCATTTAATTGAATTGCACACTAAACTTAAACATGCGCTGTTTTAAAAATATTCTCTTGAGAATAAATGGCATGTTTTGTTCTTCTCATTTTATAAGAGAACAATTGAAAACACCCGTTAAGAGTTCCCGTTGAAGAGACCTAAATCTACAATCTTAAGGAATGCTTAGAATGGTATTTACAAATGATATCAATTACGAGGGCACCTTAAGGTAGGACCCCCGCGATTGCCACAATACACCAATTTTCAAAAGTTTTTATACCCCAATTGTATGATTGCAAAATTAATTGGCTCATGCGGCAAACGTTGCTAATACTGCATTCATTTTGGATTTAACAAATACAGCACTACTCAATGTGCAAGCAAGCAACAATAAAAATGCGAAAAATTTACCAATTTTTATTGCGCTCTTGTGGAGCAACGAAAGTGGCCAATATGCACCAATATTTTCATACTCTTCAATTAATATTGTAAATATGTACATACTTTATGTTCATTATTCTTTGTGGATAGTACAAATTCTAATAAATATTAATTTATTTTACTATTAAAACACTAAAGGGCTTATGCATAATAAAAAACCATTTGCTAACTATCTAGCTGCTAAGTTTTTTGTATGTAAATTTCCATAAGGAAAAGATAGCAGCAAGTTAGTTGGCATACAGTTTTTTATTACTCATAATACCGTAAATATTTTCAGCAATTTTATTGGGCTTTCTAGTTAGATTTTGCCCTCCTCAAAATTGAGAAAGATTTGTTTGTGATAAAATTGGAGGGATTAACATTTTTAAAGAAGACAAGAAAAGTAAAGTTGCAGACTTACTGGCTGGGGTACATACCAGGGCTGTTTCAACACCACCACATTGCTTATCAGCTTCCAAATTTGCTCCGAAGCCAGGCCATGACTAATTGTATACTATTTAGAAGCAGCAGCGCATACCCATACTACCACCTGAGCTCCTCACTACTGACTGTCTATGTTTGATCTTATTGATCAACTTTCCACTTTGTCACTGTGTTTTTCGGTTGATTTCAATATATTTTTATATTCTCTCACCAACTAATCTAATCCATATACATATTTTCTTTTACTTAGTTTTTTGGTTTTATTTAAAAATTCTTTTATCTGTATTAATTTCTTGTCAAAAAAAATTTCCCCAAAAAATTTTCAAGATAAAAATTTTTAAAATAAAAATGGAAAAAAAAGAAAATGTGTAAAACATTTTAACAAAATCTTTTTCAACCACTGTAAAACAAAATCAAATACAACATATGATTTTCCGTGTTGCCGCCAATTAGAAAAATCGTGTGACCGTGCTGTAACAATTTTTGTCACCAAATTATGTATTACAGTTTTGTGGCAATCCAAGTTACATGAAATGGGGCGGTTTTGTGACTGCTGAATATTGGAGTGCTACAATTTTTTATTGTGTACCAATTCAGTACAATAAAAACTGGGATAGACCAGTATCAGTATCAGGCAATCGTGTGATCCTAGCTTTGACAGCTTTTTTACTCAAATTGTCAAAGAAATTATTGGCATGAAAACTCTTTTTATAAGGTCAGATGAGGCATGTAAGTGAGAGGGCCTCAAAAATATACACTAATTAATTACATTAGTGTATTAGTCCCCAATACTTTTTAGACCTTATCCTCAAATTCCTATTTTTCATTCCAAAAATCCCCAAAACAAATTTTTTCTTTTCCCCATAAATCCCCACACTCGCAAAAAATAAAGTATTCGCAAATTCTTTTAATTGATTAAATCCATTTGTGAGCTCTGAATCGTCTTTCTATAACTTTACAGAAGTCGTTCCGGAAACACGGCCACTGTAGATGCTCTTTGAGTCAATACCGTCTTGATATGATTTTGGTACAGAAGAAATAGATTTCAGTAGTTCAAAAATTTATAATCTGCACCAAATTAATATTTTGACTTAATAATTCGAGCTGGAGGCCACTTTTAAATGGTAAAGTTAATATCAGTTGATTTCCCAAATATATTTATTTTTTAATTCTATAGTGCACTATATAATTTACAATTGTTAATAATTCTATTGTGATTGCTAGTTCAATTTTATCACAAAAAAATCTTTCTCAATTTTGAGTAAAAGTAAAAAATTGAACTAGATATTGCAATAAAATTATTAAAATTTTTTTTATATTTTTCAACCACCCTCGTACCAAGCAATTTTGAATGAAACAATACCAAAAACTCTTCGATTTTTCACATTTAGTCAGTTTAAAGGTTTTGTACACTAAACATGTAAATTTTGTTTACATTTTTGTTCCCCCGTAATTGCTATAGTTTTAATATTATTATATTATTTTTTCAACTCTTAAATAAATTAGCAAACAAAAAAAACAGAAAACGAAAACGTCGTCTATTATTGTGGCTCTAAAATAAAATATTAAAAGTTTAGCTAAGTTGCAAAAAAAATAAAGTTTTTATGTAATATTGTTTAGCAAAAACGAGAAAAACAAAAAAAAACTATAATAAAATTAACAAAACAGAACAGGAAAAAATCGATTGTGATTGTAGTTGACGACGGGTGCACAAAAGTTTTAATGTGTGATGTAAATTTGCAACAATCAAAATAAAAGAAATTATTACAAGCAAATATGTATATAAAACCGATAAGAATTAAATAAAAGAAAGTTTAATAATTTTGCAAATGTAATCGAACAACAACCTTGAACTTGACCATTTCAAAACAACAAGTTCTGTAAGATAAATCAAGTACGCCAATCAAATTGCATGAATTAAATTTATAAATAAACCGAAAAAGAAAACGAGAAGGTATTTTATAAATAAAAGTTTTAATGTGAGTAAAATGACAAGCACAACAAATTAAATGATAATTTTCTTTTAGCTACAATTGTCCGATTCTCACGCTGTGACGTTAAAGATTTGATTGTAAACAAAGTGTATGACAAATTTCACAATTCATTAACGATTTGCAAATGCACATAAAAAAGAACAAAAAAAAAAAAAATAAACCAAAAGTGCCTGCAAAAGATTAACAAAAACTCAAAAAGCAAACAAGAACGGAAAAGCACGTTTTGAGAATTTCAATTTGTTTCTATTCTGACAGGTGCAGCGGGTGCATCAGTTCACCGTGATTGTATGCACAGAAGCAAACACAGGATTGTGTATGTATGTATGTGTAGCCTATTGTAGGAATTGTTGCCGTTATGCCGGTTGGCTTGACTAAAGTTGTTAACCTTTCAAAAAGAATTGCAATTTGCAATGGGATTTGAAATACAAAGCGTTTTGTTTAACATCAGTTCAAGTGAATATTAAATCTGCAGTCCGAAATCGTCCAAACTTGTTCGAAATTTCCCACTAAGCGCTGCACTTTTTTAATATTCTGTAAAAATTTGCATGAACCTTTTTTTTGGCCAACTTCAATTAAATAATCATCAGTTTTTTGTTTACGTGCAAAAATGAAAATTTTCGGAAGAAATCAGACAGTTTTTCAGACATGTGCTCAGAAACATAAACTCCAAGAATTTCGCGTTTAAGACTTGAAATCACAAAATTGGTGTGATGATTTTCGCAATTTCCAAAAAAAATAAATTCGCTATCTCCCAAACAAAAAATGAAGTGTATTCAATGTGAACTTTTATATGTGGACTTTTGATTATTTTCTTAAAGAAACATGAGTTATTTCAATACATTTCAATAAAAAATTACCAATTGAAAAATATGTTGTTATTAATTGGCAGCTGTGTTACTTACGTACACAATATTAGGTGTGACCCTGATCGCAATTTGCATGAAAACTGCATTCAAAGTTCGTGCAAGTGAGAGACAAAAATATTCTGGTAATTCTGGCACGAAACAGTCCGCATCTTTCTTTCGTGGTAGTTTGGGCAAGTAGTTAAACAGCCAGTTGTTGCCAAAAGCAAACAGTAACAAAGAAATAAGTGCAATTGAATCAATCACTTTTTCAATTAGTATTTTATATTTTAGTATTTCACAAAAACATTTAATCTTCCCAAAATATAAGTTTCAATTTTCATTGCAGCATCAAAATATACCTTATGTTAATTTTTGCCATAGAAATGTGGTTTCTAGTGTTTTCATATTTTTATATATTTTTGTCTATTATTGAGAGAAATTGCCGTTATGAATAGGAGTTGGAGGAGGAGGAGGAGGTGAGTGTCGTACACTTCCTCGAATGATGTCAAGTTGGCAAATTCCAACTTTTCCCACGTGTGCGACGTTTTCATTCTTTAAAATCGCAATTTCACAATTAAATATTAAAAACAGACTGGCGCTCAACTTGAAAATGTTTAAATTAATTAAATTAAATGTTTAAATTAATTAAATGTTTAAATTAATTAAATTAAATTTTTAAATTAATTAAATGTTTAAATTAATTAAAAGAAAGAATGCATTAAAAATTTATTGCTGAATAAACATTTTTGTTGAAGTCTTTTCGAGCGGTTATGAAGATATTGAAGTAATAGTGTCAGGGTATAAACAAAAGTATACGAATAAGTACTTGTCATATTTTTATGCAGTAGACACATAACAACAAATATTAATGCAAAATATTGCAAAAAATTCTGTTATCGTCTAATGTGTGAGTTGAAGTTGCTTTTATTGCGTTTTTGTTATCAAAAGATAAACTACAATTGATGTCTATTGCAAAGAAATAAACAAAATCGTGATATATGGACTGATAAAGTTTTCTTATCGATTGCCTGATAGGAGCCAGTTCAATCGATATTGATCGATAAAAGCAGAGTGATTTGTTTGAACAATGGTATTGGGCGATGCGAGGGCAGCCTTAGCGGCTCCTGCTTTGTTTTAATTTGTCCTCTCTCAACAATTCGTTGGGAGAAGTACGCAGCATAAGCGGCCAGCGTGGAACTTTCATCTGATGATCAGTTTTTGCACTTTTCATTATGATACTCATTGCTTTAAAATATTCATCAAAAAAATTTACCCTTTCAGCAAATCATGGCAACAATATGTGGCAAACAACGCTGCAAACTGTAGATTACAGCACAAGCTGTTAACACCGTAAACAGGTGTTAATTTTAAGTGCAGTCAATCAGTTGCCTCAAATCAATTATAACGTTTTTTACAATCCCTCCTTCTTCAAAGAGATTTTTTCTTATTACATTTTGGACACAAATCGGTATGTTACTAATAAAAAAAAATAACCAAAGTCTTAAAAGAGCTTCATAAAATTTTCTGTGGAGTTTCAAAATCAAAATTCATTTCAAATTCATACATGTTCAAAAATGTTTTATGGTTCACTTTAAATTAATATCAAAATTAAGCAATTTACTTTAGATGGATTAAAAAATATCAGCTAATTTAATCAGTCTGTAAGTCAATCCAAGTAATGTGATTGAAAAAAAAAGAAATGAAAAAAAGTTTGAAAAAAAAACTCAGTGTTTAGCTGGTGTGCAAGCGCCAGGGTGAGATTAAAATCAATTAAAAAAAGATGTATAAATTAGCAACAACAAACGTATGAAAAAAAACCTGAATTTGTATGAAGTAAATTATATGATTTCGTAAAAAACAAAAAAAAAAATCTGATGACTAAAACTTTCTTTAGTAAATAAGACAACAAATCACCATTTTCTAAGCTCATGCAAAAAAAAAACTAATAACAATTGTATATTATACACATCCCATTAACAGCACAACAGAAAAAAGTTATATGTAATCTAAGCTACCCTTAAATTGCATGGGCTGAGGTTTAGTTAAATATGCAAGCATCAGTCCAACCACTACTTTTTTTGTTGATCTTTGTTATGACTGAGTACATGTACACCTAAAGTTGCTTACACACACATATATTGATACCCCAATAAACATAAACGACCAGTAAAAGCCGCAAAATATTTAAGGAAGTTTTGTATTTGCTCGGTGAGCAAACATAACCTTAAAATATGCTGTTGAGAAATTTAAGGTTTTAATGCTTTTTCCGGCCTTTTCTTTCTGTTCGTTCACATTTGTTGTATTTCTGCATTTCCAGCTGTTTTCAGGCATATATTTCACACATATATTTTTTGAAAGTCTTCATTTAATGGGTAGTCTGATGCAAAATAAAAAGAAAAAATACATGGTGTTTCCTAAAATCCAAAAGACTGGGACTGGTTCTCACAGCAAAACATAGAAAGACAATTTTGACAATTTTCGTGATATTGGAAACTGCTAGCTTGGTCTGCTAAAAATCTGTCGAACCAAATTGGCCCACAAGAAAGTAGAGGCCACGTTTTTATATATAAATATAATAAAAATTATAAATTTATATTATGGGGCTGATTCCGATGACCGCAAAACACAGAATGATAATTTCGTCACTATTCAAAGTCCGCAAAAAAGTAGTGGTCACGTTTTTGCCGAAAAATAATTGTTCGTATGCAACCACACCCTCATAACAAAAAATTATACATTTATATTAAGGGGCAGAAAGAATGATAATTTCGTCACTTTTCATGACATTTATAACTTTTTGTGACCATTAGCATATTGCTGAGAATTACTGAAACCCATTGGACTCACTGTTGGACTCACTGTCCAACACAATTGTACGATTCACTTACTGTAAACTACTAGCTAGGTCCGCTAGAGTTCTGTCTAACTTTAAAAGGTCGCACCCAGTTGGCCATCCATTTGGTCAGCAAGAAAGTAGTGGTCACTTTTTTATGCATAAATACTTGTTCATATACATACAACCATACCTTTCCATAGGACAAGTTTTTGTCTCATCACTTTTTTAAATAAGAATTATTAAGAACATACTTTACACCACAGGGTTTTGCTATCAATATTGTGCCATCGAATTTTCGATAACTTTTGGCATGAGCAAAAAAATCATATTTGAGGCGTCCGATTTTCAATATTTGTAAGCAATTTTATATGACATTTCCATTAAGGAAGCGTGGTACAGGTTTGGCGTGTTCGCAAAAAAAATATTGGGGATTGGTCATACTCACTATTGGTGCCTCTTTGGACACTGTAGTAGAGAAACGTTTTTTTCCAAAAACTATGGACAAATCGATGA